>OX031011.1:13275008-13882508 GCA_943735925.1 Pollenia amentaria
TAGCTACATATACTCTTCCAGTTATCATGGCTTTCTGTCATTGTGTGGATTATATTATGCGGGTGTATATCCCGACCAACCTCTCGCTCCAGTAGAGCCTTGTCGTATGCAAACCTAGGGCAATGAAATAGAGCGTGCTCCACATCCTCTATTACGTTTGGGCATCTTGGGCATATTGGAGAGTCGTCATGCCCATATTTAAATAAGTAGCTCCTATATCCTCTGGGCCTGACAGGAACTGTGTAAGGTAGTAGTTGACTTCTCCGTGCCTTCTACCAATCCAGCTGCCTATATTTGGAATGAGCTTGTATATCCATCTTCCATTTTGACTGGCGTCCCAGCGAGCTTGCCATCTTCCCATGTTTATCTCCTTTTCATCGATTCGCGTTTCTCCTTCTGAGTTGTCGCTTCTTGCTCTTGAATACCTCCGTCGGGCTTCGTCAGCGAGTATGTCTATCGGTACCATGCCAGCTATAACGTTCGCTGCGTCCTCGATATAGTTCGGTAGGCGCTACAGACTCTCATAGCCGCTAGTCTATATACCGATGCCAGCTTTTTTCTTATCCTTTGTACGTCCAAGCTCTGTGACCATACTGGTGCTGCATACAGCATGGTGGAGCTTACCACCCTAGCGATAACCTGCCGTCTGCTCTGCTTGGGGCCTCCGACATTTGGCATCATGCGGGAAAGAGCTGCGGTAACGTTTGATGCTTTGTCCGCTATATATTTTATGTGTGCTCCGAAATTTATCCTGTCATCAACCATTACTCCTAGGTACTTAATTTGCCTCTTTGAGGTAATTTCATGTTGGCCTACTCGAATGACCACGGTTTCGGGTCTCCTTCGGTTGCTTATTAATACTACCTCCGTTTTGTGCTCCGCCAGTTGGAGTCCCGCTGCGTCCAGTCAACCCCTTATTTTGGCTACTGTCTCATTAGCATACAACTCCACTTCATTGATATGGCGCGCCATTACTACAACAGCGACGTCGTCGGCGAACCCAACTATCCTGCTCTCCGGGGAAAACTCCAATGTTAAAACATCGTTATACATTATATTCCATAACAATGGGCCCATTACCGATCCTTGTGGAACCCCCGCTGTAACATTATATGTTTTCTGACCCTCTTCAGTATTATATAGCAACTTTCGGTTCGAGAAGTAGCTTGAGATAATATTCAACAGGTAGAAGGGAACTCCTAGGTCCTCCAACTTGGCCATTATTCGGTCCCATCTTGCCGAATTGAATGCATTTTTTACATCCAGGGTGACTAGTGCGCAATACTTCCTTTCCGCGCCTTTACCTTCTACTGCCTCTCTTACTAGTGTTGTCACTAGCCTAATTGCATCAACTGTGGACCTTGCCTTACGGAAGCCAAACTGCCTATCCGATAACCCCTGACGCTCCTCTACTGCTTGAAGCAATCTGTTGTATATGATCCTCTCCAGTATTTTCCCCGTTGTATCCAGTAGGCAAATGGGCCTATATGATGATGGATCTCCCAAGCGTTTATTGGGCTTAGGGAGCAGTACTAGCCTTTGTGTCTTCCAGGGATCCGGAAATATACCCTCTTCAAGACACTGGTTGAAAATTTCCGCAAATTTATCCGTCGCATTGAGTATCGCCAGTTTCAGCGCCTGGTTTGGTATAAGGTCCGGTCCGGGGGCTTTGCTATCCCTACGCTCTTGACGATTTCAATAATCTCCTCTGCTGAAACCCTTATAATGTTGTCCGATCGACGCTCCCGAAATGTTGGGCCACTGTGTTGCAGGTGCTGCGGAAACAGTGTTGTGACAATTTGCCGGAGCAGCAGTGGACAGGAAAGTTCGGGAGCCCTCGTGCCCTTTAGCCGAGCCATCACGACTCTATATGCAGTCCCCCATGGATTGTTGTCCGCCTCATTGCATATCTTTCTGAAGCAAGCTCGTTTGCTCCTGTTTATAGCAAGTTGAAGTGCTTTCCGAGCCTTCCGGTACTCTATTTGCCTATTCTCAAAGTCCGGTTGAAGCCTGCCACGTTGGCTTAGTCTTCTCGCTTTAAGACATGCGCTCCGGAGTCTTCCAATCTCCTCATTCCACCAGTAATTTGGTGGTCTAGAATTCTGCATTCTGCGCCTAGGCATAGAGGCGTCGCATGCTCTGGTCAAGGATGAGGTGATCGTCTGCACCTTCTGCCTAACAGTTTCTCCCGCAACTTCTTGGTCCAGAAAGGTTTCCAAAAAGGCTTCCTTATCCAATTTTCCTGTTGCCCATCCAATAGCTTTGGCATCGTTACTCCCCGGCGATTTTCTTCTCCCGTCGTTAATGCTAAAAATGATCGACTGGTGGTCGCTGTGGGTGTATTGTTCACTAACGCGCCAATTCAGGTTCCGCATGAGTGAACTGCTTAAAAACGTGAGGTCTACTATTGATCCCCTTCCCCTTGCTCTAAACGTGTTTACTCCACCATTGTTCGCCAATACTACGTCATTGCCCGACAAGGATTCCATTAGAATTCGCCCCCTTTCGTTCGTCGCTCTACTTCCCCATTCAACCGCCCAGGCGTTAAAGTCTCCTGCAATCACCTTGGGGCTATGGTGATCCGCGTCTCTCGCTAGTCGGCTTAACATACTCTTATAGTCGTGTATCGTATCATGGGGAGGGGCATAGTAGCTGTAAATGTAAATCCCTCCGATTTTAGCTCTCACAAAGCCTGCCTCTATGATGGTTTGTACTCCTTCGATAGCTCTGTCTCCACATGCCCATATCGCGCATTTATTCACGCTGTCCGCAACCCACACATTGCCCTGGAGATTCCTGAATTGCTCACATATTATTGCAACGTCGATGTCGTTTTCACGAACGGTTTCTGAAAGCAGCTCTTGCGCGGCCTCGCAGTGGTTCAAGTTTATCTGCAGTATTTTCATCTACGCGTGTTTCTAAGCGCCTCCTTAAACAATGGGCATCTGCGACTGCCCGCAATATGACCATCCTCTGTTTTTCCTCTCTCCTGACAGAACATACACAGTGGGTTCTTTTTTCAATCCCGCGCAATATGACCATCTACTCCGCACCTTCTGCACTTTTTGGATCGATCCTGCGAGCTAGTGCACATGTATGTATGTATGTATGTATGTATGTATGTATGTATGTATGTATGTATGTATGTATGTATGTTTTTTTTTTTTTTTTTTTTTTTTTTTTATACGAGGAAAAAATCATCGAAAGACCCTGGCCAGATGGTAGTGCCAGGAGTGCGAGACTTTAACACGCTAAAACAACCTCGTTTCACATGTCCCTTATCCCTGGGGAACCACCGCAAAAGTATTCCCTCGCAGGGGGGGGGGGATTTTCTAAAACCCTATCCGGCGAAATTTCTTCTTCGAACACCCTCTTGTCTTCGTAGCTCCAAAAGCACCGTTCTAACATACGCGGTTACACTCTCCCAATTTTCCAAGGACACCAACATTATTTGAACTATATTACTCGTACTCACATTTGCTCCTACTTGCCGTTGTAGGTTTGCTCTCTCCAGGTCAAAACGCGGACACACAAAGAACACGTGTTCGGGATCTTCCACATCCCCAGTACAACATGGACAAAACTGCGAACTGTCAAGTCCGAAGCGATATAAGTATGAACGGAAACAACCATGTCCACTTAGAAATTGTGTCAGGTAAAAATCTAGATAGCCATGACGCCTACTGATCCAAGCTTCTACATTTGGTATCAGCGCGTACGTCCATCTACCTTTTTTAGACGTTTCCCACCTCCTTTGCCACTCTGCCATGCTATGTAATCGATTTGGGTCTGGACCATTTCCCACTGTGCGCCGAGCCAAAAAC
The DNA here is from genome assembly GCA_943735925.1 of Pollenia amentaria. Lineage (NCBI taxonomy): Eukaryota > Metazoa > Arthropoda > Insecta > Diptera > Polleniidae > Pollenia > Pollenia amentaria. Next base: position 13,278,833 of record OX031011.1, read on the forward strand.
TCCCATTTTGCCTCTCTAGCCAAGATATCAATTGGCGTTAAACCCGCAATAACCAAAACTGCCTCATCTGACACGGTCCTATACGCCGAGCATACTCGCAGTGCCGCTAGCCTGTATACTGCACTGATTTTACCGCAGTATGTCTTGAGCCTCGTAGATTCTGCCCATATTGGAGCCGCATAGAGAATGACGCTCCTTACAACACTCGCTAATACCTTTCTCTTCATATACCTGGGACCTCTTGTATTCGGCATTATCCGGCACAATGCCGAGCATATATTTACCGCCTTATCTCTCACATAATTAAAATGGTGTCTGAACGATAAACGGTTGTCTATCATGACCCCCAAGTACTTAAGACAATCTTTAGACTTTATATTACAGCCTCCAATATTGATGGTTATATATTCTACTTTTTTACGGCTAGATATTAGTACAGCCTCCGTCTTATGGTCGGCCAGTGTTAAACCCATTGAACTGAGCCAGGCTCTAACCATCTGGATACCACTTTCAGAAATTGTCTTAGCCTCGTCTAACGTCTTAGCCACCATCACCAGGGCTATATCATCTGCAAAGCCGATTATTTTTGCTCTTTTCGGAAGATTTACTCTTAGTACACCATCGTACATTAAATTCCATAACAAAGGTCCTAACACTGATCCTTGTGGTACTCCACCTGTTACTTTGTAGTATTTCATCCCCTCTTCGGTTTGGTATAAGAGCACTCTCTTTCGGAAATAGTCCTTTACAATTGCCACTAGATATGCAGGAGTATTCAGACGTTCTAATGCATTTACAATATTCACCCAGTTGGCCGTATTAAATGCATTTTTTACATCTAGAGTAACAAGTACGCAGTATTCCTTGCAACCCTGTCTCCAACTACTACCCTCAATTGCCTCCTTTGCAATGCTCAGAACCATTTCAATTGCATCGATTGTTGACATTTGTTTCCTAAACCCGTATTGCGTTCTGGAGAGGCCATCTGCAGCTTCGATGAACTCCCCTAGCCTATTACAAATAATCCTTTCCAGTAGTTTGCCGCTCGTATCTATCATGCACAATGGTCTGTACGATGACGGATCCTCTAAAGGCTTCTTATCTTTGGGTAGGAGCACAAGTTTTTGCCTCTTCCATATTGATGGGAATGATCCATATTTCAAGCAGGAGTTTACCAACTGCAGTATTTGATACGGATTGCACTTAACAGCCTCTTTTAGAACGATATTGGGGATGCCATCAGGTCCAGGAGCTTTCTTGCCTTCAAATTTGGAGACCGCCTCTCGGATTTCCGGTAGTGTAACCTCTGGAAAGTTAAAAGGCTCCTCAGGATTTTGGTTGCTCCACGTTGGAGCTAGCTGTTCTGGAAAAAGGTGAGTGACTATCTTACTTAGAGCCATAGACGCCATAGGCGAGGGGGTACTTAAACACTTTAGTTTTTTTCTCACAAGCTTATACGCTAAGCCAAATGGGTTCCTGTCAATATCGTCACAGATCTCCAAGAAACATAATCTTTTACTTCGTCGTATTGCCGACTTTAGTGACTTTCTCTTTGCATTCAGAGTCTGGCGATGTAGTTCGTTTTCTACTCTACCACGAGTTCTTATGTACAGTCTTCTTGCGCGAATACAGTCTTTTCGGAGCTCGGCTATTTCTTGATTCCACCAATACACAGGGGTCTTGTTTATCCCGCGATTTCTTTTCCTCATAGAAATGTTGCACGCTCGTGTTAAATGCATTATAAACTGCCCCGCCATATTTTCAGGTGTACCGTTTAGTTCCAAATCCTCCATAAACATGGAAAATAACTGTCGGTCAAACGTGTTGGCTTTCCATCCAGTCAGGTTTCCACCATTGCCTATTGTAGGTGCAAGTGAACGTTCGTGAATGTCCAAAATTATAGCGCTGTGATCACTGTGAGTATATAAGTCGCTAATACCCCAATTAATACGATTTCGGATATTGGCACTAGCAAATGCAATATCTATTATTGATCCCCCTCCATTCCTTCTATACGTCTGTTCATTTCCATCATTCATCAGTACCACATCTAGCTGAGCGAATGATTCCAGCAAAATCTTACCTCTTTCATTAGTCCGCGGACAGCCCCATTGCGTAGCCCACGCGTTGAAATCTCCTGCAATCAATATTGAAGTTCTCCCGATCGCATCGCTCGTTAAGGCATATATGATCCTCTTATAATCTTCAATGTCATATCTTGGAGGAATGTAGCAACTATATATGCATACTCCAGAGACAGTAGCACGTACAAAGCCACATTCCGTATTGTTGATGTGTTCCAAACTGTTTCTGTTTACGGCCCATATTGCAGAAGAACCAGTGGCGTCACTGATCCAGCATGGCAAGCCAACGTTCCTATATTGTTCACTAATAATACATATATCCACGTCCAAGTTACGAACACTCTGATTTAACAGATCTTGAGCAGCTTCACAGTGATTTAAGTTAAGTTGCAGCAGTCTCATAGGGATTTAAATTTTTGGCACGCCTTCCTATATTGCGGACAGCCAGCTGATCCTGTAACGTGGTTGGTATCAGATCCAGTGTCCCTACAAAGTAAGCACATTGCTTTTTTGGTGCAGCTTTTGATCTTATGGCCACCTTCGCCGCAGCGTATACAGCAGTTTGAATAATCATTCGGGCTTTTGCATCTAGTAGCTGGGTGACCGAAATTTAGGCATCGGTAACATCTTCTTGGGGATATTTTTTCTCGTATACGACATATCACCCATCCTATACGTATTTTTGGTGTCTCCGTTAGTTTACTGGCCAATACCGAACTTAGAGCAACGGTTGCTATTTGGGTTGATCCATAAGCTCTCCTCATGGATTTAATTGCAGACGTTTGTAATACCCTGAAGTCGTCTGATAACCTGCAAATAGACTCATATACCTCATCGCTTGTTGTTACCTCATCAATGTCCTTTATTTCCAAAAGAACTTCTTGGGTTAATGAACGAACTTCAGCCTCTGAGCCAAGAACATCTTTAACCGCAGTCCTAAATTCGACCGTATTCTCGTGCGCAGGCCTTGTTAGCTCTAAGAGTAACTCACCTTTCTCTGTTTTCCTGATGTTTCTAACATTCTCTCCCAGGACGTTCAGTTTTGGATCTTGTTTCACTTGCTTGAGGATATCTGCGTAGCTGGTCTCTCCACACGCTTTGATGATAAGTGCATCTGGTCGTATTGGCCTTATTGGTTTATTTCTTTTCTTGGCCTTTGGGCGCACTTTCCTCCATTCGGATTGTGAGTCTTCCGTATTTGGGATTTTGGATGGTTCACTAGCAGCTTCTGCATTAGCCACATTCTTATTTTCCGCAGCCTTGTGCAGGTTGCTTTCTTTCTTCTTCTTTGTTCTGTTTCCCTTGGGACTTTGAGTTAGAGAACCTCTTTTACTAGCCAGTTCCGTTCCTTGGATCTTTGGCCATGCTTCGGTCTGGGTTTCGCTGTTAACGGCTATTTTTTCCAAACTTTTGCCAGATATACACCTGATATCATCGGATACCATTAAATACAACGCATGTATTTCCCGCGTCATCGAATGAATATCCTTATGGATGTTCGTACGAGTTCCAAGAAAATCTACCAACTGTGAGATTTTTCTCCCCAGTTTAGTCACATTCTCAACTTTTGCATTTCCGCCAGTTGACATTACCATGCCTGTTGCATTCAGAGGCGGTGACCTCATTATCACCGAACTCCTACGAAATGGAGATTTTGCACCAGAAGGTGTCTCCTCCACTCTAATCACCGTTCTCAATGTTTCTTCTCTCACTGGTTCATTTTCATTCATTTTGTCTTCGTGGTCCCAACTTAAAGCCGCTATCTCCGCTCGTTGTACAGTCACGTCTATGATCCCATGGGTCCCTTTGCAAGCAGTGAGGTCCATGCGAGGGTTGGCGAAAGGTCCTTATGGGACCAGCCGCCAGAGCCAGATCCGTGTAAGTCGGGAATTTACCATCCGATCCTGCACCGCCAACTAAATGGTGACGAACTTTGAGCGCACTTTAAGATTTGCCAGGTTTTAACGGGACGGAGGCAATTGTAGCATTAGCCCAGAAGCCATTTCTGTAGAATTTCACTTCTGCATACTAAGGTTCTAGAATACCACAATCGTCAGCCCGGGGTTCTGTCAATTCCAATCCATGTTTCCAGAAATACCTTAATTAAGATCTTACTGGTCTCGATCTTAATGCCTTAAAGACGTATCATCGTATGTACTGCCGCCCCTCGTGGGATCAGACGCAGACCACGGAGCCGCCCAATATGGGTCAGACGCTCCTGGATTTCTGATTTGGGAAACCACGGAGGCATCACTCTCCTAATTGCTCCTCTCTTGAGGGCATCCCTTGTGGGAAGATCCTTATTTAGATGGCGGGATCTATTCGCCATGGCACAGTTCCGTCGTCAGGCACTTGTACCTTTTTGTAGTACGCCCTCTGGCCCTGCCGCTCTTGGTCGGGGACTGCTTATCTATCGCAGCTGGCCTACATATCTGTAGGTCGTTCAGCTATCCGCCACCCGCTGACCCCCATAGTAGCCTGAGCTTGGCCCTATGTGTATGTATGTATGTATGTATGTATGTGGGTTAATTCCAAAAGTAGTGTACATGAGCATTTTTTTTTTTTGTTTAAGGTTGAGGAATTCATTCTCTGAAATTGTTTACTTGCATTAAGAGTTGTGCAGATTGCGAAATTACTTTTAGTTTCTTTAAAAAAAATTTGTTTTGCTTTTTTATTGCATTTTGGTGAAATATTTTTCGGAATGTCACTTCCGGAAAATATTTCTTTTCAATTTTTTAGAATTTCTACACATAAAAAAAAATTAAAAATGTCCTAAATTTTCGAAATATAACGTGTACCTTTCTCTTTCTTTTTTTTGTATTCATCATCACGTTTCTTGTCTAATTTTCTTTTTTCTCGATAACGTTTTGCTCTTTCAGCTCCCGTCAACTTTGCCTTTGTTTTAACCTTTAAGATTTTAGAAGAATAACAACAACAATAGTCATTCAAAGTAATATAACAAATTATCTTTACATCAAAAGAACTACAGTATTGAAATCAATCAGAATTTTCGAGAAATAAGCTTTTAAAATAAAAAAAACCTTTTTACTTAAAAGTGACAGTAAAGAAATTTGTGATATTTTTTTTGTTTTTTTCTCCTAAAAAGTTATTTCACGGAAAATAAAAACAAGAAAAAGTGATCAAAACTTCGTAATATATTAATATACATTTTTATTTATTTTATTTTTTACGATTTTTTATTAAATAACTGTGTGACAGTACGGAAATTTTTAGCTGTACTTACCATCGTGCGATTATAAATTCACTTGAAAACACCAAATAATTGATTTTATTATTTTATTTTTTATCTTAATCAATTTATCACTTCTTGCACTTTTTAATAGCGATGCACATAAAGCAAACGAAACAGCTCAAGTAATGAATATGACTTAATTAAAAAAAATGTGACACTACGGAAAAAACGCAGAGACAAAGTAAAATTAGAACGTCAAAATGACATTGATAACATTTTTTAGGTAAAACCAGGAAAAAGCAATAAAAATAAATACAATCATTGAAAAACAGTTGAATTTTTTATTATTGTTCTATTGTTTTCAACTCTTTTTCCATGTTGCTTAATGAATAACATGTGTGGAGACAGGTATATTTGTATGTAATAGGCATGATATACAGTTAAAGCACCATTTGCACAATTTAGCAGAAAGTTTTACAATAATAACAACTACTTTTGTTTGTTGCTAATTATTTTAGAGCTTACTTGCCGTTTTTGTTTTTTTATTTTCTTTTACATGAAAGAAATAAAAAGCTTGAGACGAAAAAAAAGCATTGTGTTTGGAATTAACCCATGTATGTATGTATGTATGTATGTATGTATGTATGTATGTATGTATGTATGTATGTATGTATGTATGTATGTATGTATGTATGTATGTATGTATGTATGTATGTATGTATGTATGTATGTATGTATGTTTTTTTTTTTTTTTTTTTTTTTGGACGTAGTGATAGCGAGCTATCAACTAGTGGCCCTACACCGGAACCACCACCCCGGAACCACTTTAGCATTACTTCGGGGTGGAGTTCATTTTACTGGTCATCAACCATCACCTTCTCCTACTCCCCCGTCCAGCATACATCCGTATGAGATTAGGGGTTCGGCGCCTGTGCCCGTTGCCATTCCATTTTCGCCCTCAGAATAGATTCAATTGCACGTGAATATTGCTTCCATTTCTCCGGGGTTGATAGCATTAAGTTAAATATATCAGCTATCTTGATATTCTCAGACATTTCCTGAAATATGTTTCCTCTGCTCCTCGAAAAGCCGCATTTTATAACCGTATGTTCAACGTTGTCTTCGGAGCTACAGCAGAGTTCGCAAACATCCGATTCCCTCTTCCCGAAACGTTTTAGGTATGTTCCAAAGTTGCCATGCCCACTAAATACCTGGGTAAGAAAGAAGTTAATTTCCCCATGTTTTCTATCCATCCAAGCCGCTATGTTCGGAATAAGAGTGTGGGTATATCTACCCTTATCCGTTTCATCCCATAGTACTTGCCAAGCTTGGAGCAGCCTTTCCCTTGCATCATCCTTTATACGTGTCTTTTCTCTACCATCGAAGTTTTCACCCGCATGTGTTATATTTTCTCGTCTTTCATATATTTCCTTTCTTTCGGTCAGTAACAGATCGATCGGTGGTACACCAGCGCGTACAGCCACGGCCGCGCTGGATATAGTCCGGTATGCTGACGTTATTCGTATCGAGCAAGTCCTATGCACTTTCTCCAGGATATCCCTTAGTTTCCTGTTTTTTTTGACAGCATCACTGAAAGCAGGAGCTGCGTAAAGCACCTGTGAGTATGCTACCGTGGCAATTAATCGTCTGGTGGTTTGTCCTGGACCCCTAATATTTGGCATTATTCTGGCTAGCTTCGCCGCTGTTCCCAGAGCTTTTTCAGTTACCATCCTAATGTGTGGTTCAAAAGATAACTTGTTATCCAAGATCACTCCCAAGTATTTCAAGTTTTTGTTGATAGTCAGCTCATATCCTTCGACCTTTAGTCTCGGATACCCGAAAGATCTTCGTTTGGTTACAAGAATCACTTCCGTTTTATTTGCCGCAAGTGTCAGACCCTTAGATCTCAACCACCTACTAACTCTCGCTAGACAGTCATTTGTCACTATCTCTATCAACGGTGTAGAGGGTTGGTCCACTAACAGAGCCACATCATCTGCATAACCCACTAGTTTCGAACCCACTGGTAAGTTTATACCCAACAGCCCGTCATACATTAGGTTCCATAGGAATGGACCAAGAATAGAGCCTTGGGGGACACCAGCAGACACTTCGTAATAGTTTACTCCACCTTCTATTTCATATTCCAGTATTCTGTCCTGCAGATAACTATCTACCATCCTGATCAAGTATTCCGAAAAATTTCGATCTCGCATTGTTTGACGGATTACATTCCAGCTCGCAGAATTAAAAGCATTTTTAATGTCCAGAGTTACGATGGAACAGAATCTCATATTCTCCATGGCCTTCCCTGCAGTATTTACAACCTCACGTATAGCACCAATAGTTGATTTTCCTTTTACAAACCCAAACTGCATGTTTGAGAATCCGCCGTTTCTATTTATTTCAACCTCAAGTCTATTCAGCAGTAATTTCTCCAAGAACTTTCCACAGGTATCCAATAGACATAGGGGTCTATATGAAGATGGATTATTCAATGGCTTGTCAGCTTTACGTAGCAATACAAGGTATTGTTTTTTCCACGCCCTTGGAAAGATTCCCATTTTAAGGCAACGGTTGAAAGTATCCTTAAATATATCGGGCCAAAGCTCACACACCAGGGACACGATCTCGTTCGGGATCCCATCTGGTCCTGGTGCCTTGCGTTTTTTTAATGTGCGACTTACATCAATTACCTCTTTGTGCGAGAAAAGGTCACAATCCTCTGCGCATTGAGGTAAGGAAAAGTTATAACCGTCCCTATCAATTTTGGGGAAAAGTGTGGTCACTATAGTATATGCCCAAGTTGGGTCTTTTATGCCTGGAATTGTGTTTCGATTTCCTAGTTTCCTCATTATTATTCGATACGGAAGTCCCCAAGGGTCCTTATTTATTTCGTCACATAGAAGTTCCCACGATTTTTTCTTCGAATCTTTGATTGCCATTCTAAGGCTTTTTCTAGTTCTTCTATACGCTTCTATTACCGGTAGGTCACCTTTGCCTCGCGTGGCTATTCGTTTTGCCCGGTGGCACTCTCCTCTGAGTTTGGCAATTTCCTGATTCCACCAGTAAGCATGCTTCCGTGTGTATGTATGTATGTATGTATGTATGTATGTATGTATGAATGTATGTATGTATGTATGTATGTATGTATGTATGTATGTATGTATGTATGTATGTATGTATGTATGTATGTATGTATGTATGTATGTATGTATGTATGTATGTATGTATGTATGTATGTATGTATGTTTTTTTTTTTTTTTTTTATTGGACGTAGTGATAGCGCGCTATCATCTAGTGGCCCTACGATATCTTCTCCACCCCGGTACCACTTTAGCATTTCATCAGGGTAGGTGGTTTTGTGTTGTTACACGTCCTCATCGTGCAGTTGTCCTGATCCTAGTCCCCCGTCCTCCAAAGAGATTAGGGGTTTGGAATTCTACGACATTTTTCGCTCATTATGCAGCAGATAAAGTTTTCACAACATCTCCACGCCTCCATAGAGCCCAACATTTCATTAACCATGTTGTCAGGAGACAAAACCACATTGAGTTTGTCGTTGAGTTCAAGTCTCTCATGTTCCCACTTTGGACAATGAAAAAGATTGTGTTCAGCATTATCCTCTTCCGCACCGCATTCGACACAATGTTTATAAGTTTTAATTTTGAATCTAAATAAATAGCTGTTGAAACTACCATGATCCGTAAGCATCTGTGTAATAAAATAATTCATGTTTCCATGTTTTCTTTCTACCCAGCGGCGAATATTGGGGATTAACCGATAGGTCCACCTACCGTTTTCGCCAGCATCCCATCGTTCTTGCCAGGCGTCTAGTAGTGCTAGCCGGGCGTCCGTTCTTATTTGTTTTGCAGTTAGCCCAGTGTTTCTCCTCATTGATATGTTATATATTCTTTCTCTTTCTTTCACAATGAGATCTATAGGTGGGATTCCAGCAAGTACAGAAGATGCACTTGTGGATACTGTGCGGTATGCCGATATTACACGTAAGGCACTGATTCTTTGTGGTTTTTGTAATTGTTGCACCACATAGCCTCTATTCATTGCCATAGCAAATGTTGGTGCGGCGTATATTAGTTGTGAGTGTATTACACTGTTAATCAATCTTCTTGTTGAATCCTTTGGACCTCTGCAATTTGGCATTATTCTTGCAAGTGTGGTAACCGTTTTCAGAGCTTTATCTCTTATTTTCTCTGCATGTTCGTGGAAGTTAAGTTTGTCGTCTAATTGTACGCCCAGGTAAGTGAGGCTGCGTTTGAAGGATATTTCCTCCTGTTGAACAATGATATTAGGAATGTTAAAGGATCTTCGATTAGTTACAAGTATTGCTTCCGTTTGGGCTGCTGCAAGTCTAAGTCCATTTTCTTTCAGCCATCTATCACAACGAGAAATACTATCATTCGCAATTATTCTTAGCAACTCAGGGCTTTGTTGATTTACAACTAGGGCAACGTCGTCGGCGTATCCTATTAGCCTTGCACCGTGTTGTAGTTTTAGCTTTAAAAGACCATCATACATCACATTCCATAAGAATGGACCTAGCACCGATCCCTGTGGGACGCCTGCCGTAATGTTATATTCCTTCATTCCAATAGCTGTGTCATATATGAGAATACGATCGCTAAGGTAGTCTACGATCATATTGTGTAGGTGCGTATTTACACCTTTCTTCCGTAAAGCGTCTAGGACGACTCTCCATTTTACCGTGTTGAAGGCATTTTTTACATCCAGTGTTACGATAGCACAAAAGCCCTTAGAGTGTTTTGCCATTGTTGCTAAGCCAACTACTTCACTTATCGCATCTACTGTGCTCTTTCCTTTTCTAAATCCATACTGTTGTGGCGAAAGGCCTCCAAGGCTCTCTATTTCCTTTTCCAGTCGCTGTAATAGAAGACATTCGAGCAGCTTTCCTAGCGTGTCAAGCATACACAAAGGTCTATATGAGCTTGCTTCATTTAGTGGTTTAGCGCCCTTCCTTGGGAGGACTAACTTTTGCCTTTTCCAACACTTGGGGAATACGCCGTTTGCTAAACAGACGTTAAAGGTCATTAATAACATTTCAGGACATGTTTCAGCAGCCAATCTGATTACTTCGTTTGGTATACCGTCTGGTCCAGGGGTCTTTCCAGCTTTCAGTTTTCTGATTGATAATTTTAATTCATCAGCATCAAATGGTACTACTTCTTCAGTTGATATCAACTTCTCTTTGGGGTTCGTTCCTTCCAAATCCATTGGGAATAACGTTTTTACTACTTCTTCTGCCCAGATGGGGTTTTTAATTCCTGGTATTGGTTTTCTTCCTCCGGTTTTCTTCATTACAATTTGATATGTATGTATGTATGTATGTATGTATGTATGTATGTATGTATGTATGTATGTATGTATGTATGTATGTTTGTATGTATGTATGTATGTATGTATGTATGTATGTATGTATGTATGTATGTATGTATGTATGTATGTATGTATGTATGTATGTATGTATGTATGTATGTATGTAAGTATGTATGTATGTATGTATGTATGTATGTATGTATGTATGTATGTATGTATGTATGTATGTATGTATGTATGTATGAATGTATGTATGTATGTATGTATGTATGTATGTATGTATGTATGTATGTATGTATGTATGTATGTGTGTATGTATGTATATATGTATGTATGTATGTATGTATGTATGTACATATCTATGTACATATGTAAGTATGTATGTATGTATGTATGTATGTATGTATGTATGTATGTATGTATGTATGTATTGAGTAGTGATTTGTCTTTTGTCGTGTCCACACGTTTTTATATTTAGTCCGCTGTGTCTGTGTCAATTTGTTAAAATACGAAAGTGTCCGTGTGTGTCCGTGTTTAAATAAAAGAAAAGAACTTACTTATAAATTAAAAAAATAAAAAAACCCGCAATCAAATATAAATAAATAAAATCTAAATAACAATAAGGAGAAATAATTTATTAAACAAACAAGATTTATTAAAAAAAAAAAAAAAAAAAAAAAAAAAAATCAAACTGCCGTTGCAACATACAGAAAAGAAAAACAATAATAATATAAAAAAAAAACAACAAACGAAATAACAAAATAAACAAACAACAACAACAACAATAATAACAATCTGCCAGTGATGGTCTTTTTCGGCGTTGACCAGATCAGGGCTTTTATGGTCCTTTTATGGCATTGTCCATTGTGTACCCCCTATAACCGTTCACCATATTCGTGTTAGTACGGATGTATTTGTGTTAATCGTTGTTGATCTGTTTTGGTGATGAAGGTATAACACTGATCACCAAACAGTTTCTAAACGGCAATTAACATAGAGATATCCGTACTTTGCGTTTTATTTGAATTTTTTTGTGTTGTGATGAGAGGTCGGTTTCGAAACGACTTCTGTAACATACGTGGGCTGAGAACGAATTTTTTTTTCTGTATACGCTCACGTTTGTCTCCATCGGCCGGATGTTTTCGCCTTAAGTGAAACACAGGTATCTGAAAATTCTGATCCACTGGATTTTCAGATTCCTGGGTATCACCTTCTATCCCTATTTGATCTTCATCGGGGTCTTGCTATATATATACGCAATGAAGTTGTGTATCAATGCCAGCAACCAGTGGGCATGTTTGATGCGGAATTTAACTGCCTTTGGGTTAAATTCAAAATCAATACGCACTTTTTGCATTTCGGGTTTCTTTACAGAAGTCCAAACGCGGTAAGGGATATCACATTATCGTGATTCTACTCCCTTTCCGACTCAATATCGAAGATTCTTGAGAATTGTCCGGACAGTGAAATCGTTGTTGCTGGTGATTTCAATGTCCACAATTCTGCTTGGCTTCACCACTCGGGCCGTACAACCTATGAAGGCCAATATGTTGAGCTATTTGCTGCACATAATCACTTCGTGCAACTGGTGAATGAACCAACACATATTCCATGTGTTGATGGGCACCAACACAATACCCTTGACCTCTTCCTCTCTTCGCACCCTCAAAAGTACGAAGTTGAAGTTCTAGCACCTCTCGGTAACTCGGATCATTGCACCATTTCTGCCTCTTTTCCGTTCTCCGAACTTCGGAACGTTTCACGACAGGCTATGAAACGATCAAAATTTGTTTACGGGAAAGCACGTTGGGTTGAACTCAACGACTTTTTTCGGCATTTTAATTGGAAACTCTGTTTCCTTGACAATGACGTCAATGCCATGGCGAAAATAGTTGAAAATGTTATTATGCTAGGAATGAAAATGTTCATTCCAGCTAAAAATGCTTCGAATAAACCTAGGTCCAAATCCTGGTTTAATCAGACGTGCAAATCAGCAGTCAGATCCAGAGAGGAAGCATTCAGAAATTGGCGTGTCAATAAAACCGCTGATACTGAATTGCTACGCAAAATGGCAAGGTCGTCGTGTGCCAAAGTGCTAAGACGGGAAAAAACTCTTCACGAGCAACGTCTTCGTGCTGAAGTTTTTACTGCTCCCCGGGGCAGTAAAAGCTTCTGGTCATTCGTTAAAAGAGTAAGGGTTAATGCTAGTTCTTCAATACCAACTCTTTTAAAGGATGGCCAAACATTCACGAACCTGGTTGATAAGGCTAATTGTTTTGCCGAATTATTTGCAAATAATTCTAACCTACCAGATAGCAATCAACCACTACCCGAACTCGAAAAAGTATCCGTAACTATGCCTAAAATATTTTTTCGGGCTCGAGCTGTTAAAAAGGTTCTTGCGGATCTCGACATAAACAAGTCTCCTGGCCCGGATGGTATACATGCACTGGTCTTTAAGCAGTGCTCTTCGACGCTAGCTCGTCCCTTAGCAAATTTTTTCAGCACTCTATACCATGCTGGTGAATTTCCCGTCTGCTGGAAAGTTGCTAATGTAACGCCAATTCCTAAAAAAGGAGTGGCTAATAACCCTGAAAATTACCGCCCAATTGCAATTTGTTCGGCACTTTCCAAAGTTATGGAGAGTATGGTAAATCACCATCTTGTAAAATTTTTAGAGTCAAATTACCTACTAAGCGACCGCCAGTATGGCTTTCGTAGAGGTCGTTCTACTGGAGACCTACTGGCCCTGTTATCAGAAAAATGGTGTCGTTCCATTCACCATTTTGGCGAAAGTAAGGTAATTGCTTTAGATATTTCCAAGGCGTTTGACAGAGCCTGGCATGGTGCACTCTTGTCTAAACTTGTTGCATTTGGTGTCGGTGATAATTTCTCTCGATTTATATCGAGCTTTCTCAGAGATCGCACTATACGGGTTGTTATAGATGGGGTTTCATCAAACGAGTTCAAGATTCATTCAGGGGTACCGCAAGGCTCCGTTCTTTCTCCTACTCTATTTCTTATTTTTCTAAATGACCTCTTATGTCAAACTTCCAACCCTATCTATTCTTTTGCAGATGACAGCAACCTTTGCCATTCGTATTCATTTGGTTACAGACCAGGCGTGTCCGATGTTTGTGCTATGAGACAGAACATGAATGATACGCTTGGCCGTGACCTAGACATAATCTCAGAATGGGGTCGTGCAAATAGGGTCGAATTAAATGCCCGAAAGACCCAATGTTGCGTACTAACGCATAAACGACCGACGGATCAAGGTGCCTCATCTGTATGTATGGGTGGTATAAATATTGAGGAAACAGAATCTCTTGATGTTCTGGGCATGAGGATACAATGTGATGTCCGATGGACAGAACATATATTCAAGGTGTCGAAAGAAGCATTCAAGTGCCTCGGTTTTTTGAAACGGTGTAAGATATACTTCACTCCATCTGATCTCCTTACTATTTATACCACCTATATCCGACCGCGAATGGAATACAACTCTCATGTGTGGGCCGGTGCTTCAAAGTCTATTTTGGAGCTTCTCGACCGCGTGCAGGAGAGGGCGAAGGTTCTCATCGGCGACAGTAGGGTATCCAATTCTATTGACTCCCTTGAGCACCGTCGCAATGTGGGTTGTACTTGCCTATTTTATCGGTACTACAACGGGATGTGTTCTGATGAAATTAGGGATTTGGTTCCCGAGACCCATAGCTTTGTTCGTAATACACGCTTTTCCTCAAGAGCACATCCTTTTGTGGTCGATTGGCCGGTGAATCGTACAACGCATTACAGGGAAAATTCGTTTTTTGGCCGGACAGTTCGTATGTGGAATAACCTTCCTGCTGAAGTCTTCCCTCTCACTTACGACATGAAAAAGTTCAAGTCGAATGTTCACAAACACTACTCCCTCTTTCCTCCTTCCCATAACCTATTTTCCTAGTTCCAACACAATGCATTGCATTAGTAGGGGTCATCCCCTGAGTGCTGGTCCCAACAAAAAAAAAAAAAAAAAAAAAAAATGTATGTATGTATGTACATATGTATGTACATATGTATGTACATATGTATGTACATATGTATGTACATATGTATGTACATGTATATGTATGTATGTATGTATGTATGTATGTATGTATGTATGTATGTATGTATGTATGTATGTATGTATGTATGTATGTATGTATGTATGTATGTATGTATGTGTGTATGTATGTATGTGTGTATGTATGTATGTATGTATGTATGTATGTATGTATGTATGTGTATGTATGTATGTATGTATGTATGTATGTATGTATGTGTGTATGTATGTATGTATGTATGTATGTATGTATGTATGTATGTATGTATGTATGTATGTATGTATGTATGTATGTATGTATGTATGTATGTATGTATGTGTGTATGTATGTATGTATGTATGTATGTGTATGTATGTATGTATGTACATATGTATGTATGTATGTACATATGTATGTATGTATGTATGTATGTATGTATGTATGTATGTATGTATGTATGTATGTATGTATGTATGTATGTATGTATGTATGTATGTATGTATGTATGTATGTATGTATGTATGTATGTATGTATGTATGTATGTATGTATGTATGTATGTATGCATGTTTGTATGTATGTTTGTATGTATGTTTGTGTGTATGTATGTGTGTATTTATGTATGTATGTATGTTTGTATGTATGTTTGTATGTATGTTTGTTTGTATGTATGTATGTATATATGTATGCATGTATGTATGTATATACCCTGCAGTCGGCGTAGCTAGCGAATATCTAGCTATTTCCTTAACTACCAATCATTACCATTAACTACCAGCCTAACTACTAGCAATGCACACGACTAACGATTTTAACATGGGGATGACATTAACGGTAGTCAATTGCCTCCATCTGCATATCCTTTTACTAATCACATGTGATGTGCGATTTCACTGACACTGCTTCTATAGCAAAATAGTTAATATATTTGCACTAACTATTTGTATAGTACGATCAGACCGATGAGATCAATGATAAGCAAAACCCAACTATTGCTCTAGTCAATACGTACCAGTTATATCACCAATGATATTTCCATAATGAAAACACTGCAGAAACTTGAAATTTTTTTGATTTTTGTTTATTTAACAAAAAAAAAAACTTAACACTTAATTGATTCATTTTCAAACTTAAAATAAATTCCAGGGATTTCACATAAATTAAAAAGTTAAAAAAATATATGTATAAGTAAATATATTAGTTGTTTGTTTTTAAATGTTGTTTTTTTGAGACAGAGTTTGCCTTTATCTCCCTTTTTTTTGCAGTTGAATAGCTCTTCTTAATTGTTCTTCAGCCGGGCCAGGGAATTTTGTGTTTATTGGTATGGATTCTGAAACAGTGATAAACAAAAAATCTGGATATGAAATATATAATAATATTGTAAATATATATGATATCACCTATGAGTGCGGAGTATACATTTTCCAGACCTTTGAGACTTTTTTTGCCATGGACCCCATCAATGTTGTAGGCCATGACAACATTATTACTTAATATATATTTTAAGTTTTTTTCAACTCCACATGGTTTAAGTATAGACTTCATAACTTCAACCTTAAAAATAATATTATTAAAGATTATAATATAATTCATATTATGAATAACATATAAGATATTTATTAATACTTACATAAGTATGCTTGTTTTCCTCAGTGATATCGCTATTCAATGCAATTAATTTTTCAATTGCTGGAATAGGGAATGATTGATTTAACTCCAATGAATTATTTTGCTGTCGTAAAAGTTTGCTTAAGAGAACTTTTTGCTCTGCGTGCGTTTCCAGTAGTAATTTCATTTGCTCGGTTATAACTTTTTCTCTTTGTTCAACAGCAGCTGAAGGTAGTAAGAAAAATATTATAATATTCATTAGATAAATAGAAGAGCTTTGTTACCTTTTAGTTCTGATAGTTTCTTTAGCAATTCTTCGCATTTGCATGCATGAGTATTGCAACCTAATGAAATGCGAATTACATTGAAATATATTTGTGTTCAAAAATCATTAAAAATTTAACTTACTTTGATTTTCATCCTGAAGGAAGGCACTTCTAAATTTTCTGTGAGGACTACGGCTTTCGGACATTCTGAATTAATATTGACTAGATTGAGAAAGTATTATTGGATGGGTTACTAAAGTAAGACTTAAACTTAAATATAAGATTTTTATTTTTAAGAAAAAGAACATTTAGCAAAAATTTCACAAATTTCTTTTTCAATATTATTAAATTTTTTAATTAATTGTTCTTTTTCCTTGTTTATGCGGCGTTTAAATTGACTTATGCTGCTCATTTTACCTTTATAAAAAACGGAATTTTTTCACTAAAAACTAAACGTTCACTGACCACGAACTTCCAATTGTAACTGACGGCAACAAAAAATAAAAATAACTACATGCATACTTCAAATAATGTATTTCTTGTTGAATTTCATTGGAATAACGGCACAGTTTTTTTCGATTGGCAAAAAAAAATATATTGAGAGAGTCAAAAGGCGAACTCTTGCATTACTTGTGGCAAATGTAGTAGGTAGTCGATTTTTCCTTAGGGAAATACCTAACGATTTTGAGTCAATTTCTACTTTTAAAACTGCAGGGTATGTATGTATGAATGATTCCAGTTTCATATATATATATATTTATTTCAATTAATTCAATAAAAGACTTAAGGGTACCATATTGTCAATACTCTCTATGAGTGTTGCCAACACTTTCCTTCCTTAGTTAGTTCCTTGAAGGACTCAACCTATCTACAGTTTTCCGTTGTCGAGCTGATCTTCGTGATGTTAAGTTCCCGACAACGTTTGAGTTTACTATTTGTGCGTTACTGCTACAGACTTGAAGCCTACTATTTTCAACGGCTGATGGTTCGTCGGGTGTTATGGCTTTTGGTACGTTACTGCCACAAACTTGAAGCTCACTATTTTCAACAGCTGGTTGTTCATCAGGCATTATGACTTCTGGGAATTCGTCTAGGCCAATGCCCATCCTACGGGAACTTGATGTTGTATAATTTCTATTTCTTTGACGTAGTTAATTTTTGTGGGTGCGAATCAGTCTACCGTTATCCAGAACTACATTATACATTACGTTACCTCTACGCTCTACTATATTACCAGGTTTCCAGACAAATTTATTATTATGTACATATATACTGGCATAAACCCTGTCTTTGAGTCTAAATTTTTTCCCAATAACGCCGTGTTTCTTATCGTACTGTCGTTTCATGCGTTCGACCTTATCACTTGGATGTAAGGTGTCTGGCGATATTAAAGGTGGATTAAGAAGGTCCAGGTGTATGCGCATTTTACAATTATATAGAAACTCTGCTGGCGATTTGCTATCGATGCAGTATCGATTTGGTGTGGAAGAAAGGTTTGCAAGTTTTCCCGTATATTACCCTCCTCTTTTAGTTTCGTTAATGCCCTTTTAAATGTATCCACGAATCTTTCAGCTTGTCCATTTGACATCGGGTAATATGGACTTGAGAAAAGATGCTGAATACCTCTTGATGTTGTGAATTCCCGAAACGGTGCAATTTTAAATTGTGTTCCGTTATCGGAAACAATTGTGCGCGGTAGCCCATGTCTAGAGAATATTCATTCAAAATGTCTATTGTCTGTTGAGAGGTTATTGATTTAGTTGGAACTATTTCCGGCCATTTTGAAAAGGCATCGATCACAACCAAGAAATAATTCCCTTCGATTGGGTCAGCGTAATCTCTATGAATGCGCTCACATACGCTTTCAGGTGTAGGCACATTGATCAGATTGCGGCTGAGGCACATTGATCAGATTGCTGTACATAGGCTTCTATATCCTGATCAATTCCAGGCCAAAACACATAACTACGGGCAATAGATTTTGTTCGCTCAATTCCTGGATGGCCTTTGTGAAGGTCGCTTAGGAGACGCCTGCGATATATTTTTGGCACAACTACACGTTCTCCTACCATAATACAGCCATTATTAACGCTTATTGCATCTTTACGTTGGAAATACGATCGTAATTCTGGACACATGTCGTTGTTGTTTGGCCATCCTTTTTGGCAATATTCTATTATTGTACGCAAAGTCTGGTCATTTACTGTTTGTTCTTTGATCATCCCCTGTGTTATCGGGAGTTTTGTGAGATTACTAGTAAGTACTTGATTGACTTCGTTTTCAAATTGTATTGAAGCGATGACAAATTCGTCTGAATTAATGTCTTGTTTGTAAATAAGGCATGATAACACATCTGCGTAGCCAAAACTATTAAATGATTCAAAACCGACTTTAAAATCGTACAATTTGGTTGCCCATCTTTGAAGACGATTTGCCTGATGTACACTTGTACCACTCCTTTTACCAAAAATTGCTATGAGCGGTTTGTGGTCCGTTTATAATTTGAACTTCCTGACAAATATCATTTTATGGAATTTTGTTGTTGCGAAAATAAGAGCAAGTGCTTCTTTCTCAATTTAGTTGTATGATTTTTCCGCTGCTGTAAGGGATCTGGACGCATGTGCAATTGCCTTCATCGAGCCATCTTCAAATTCATTGAATATACATGCCCCCAATCCGTAATTCGATGCGTCTGCGGCTACTATGATATTTTGTTAGGATCATAATGAGTCAGCAGTAAGTCTGACATTATGATTTATTTTAGTATCATGAAACTTTTATGATGTTTTGCATTCCATTCCCATGGAGTATTTGCTTTCAACAACTTATCAAACCGGCATCGGTGCTTATGCATTTGACCAACGAATTTTCAATAAAAATTGATTGCCCCGCAGAACGACCGGAGCTCCGATACGTCTGTGGGTTTCGGCATATTGTAAATTGCTTGAGCCCGAGCTGGATTTGGTTTTAGTCCATCTTTATTGATTTTGTAGCCCAAATAAACTATTTCGTGAGTTGAGAAGTTGCACTTTTCGAATTTTAGTTTGAACCCATATTCCTCAATGCGTTTTAGAACTTTGTATAGATTTGTATCATGTTCTTCCTGATTTTCCCAAGACACAAATATATAATCTATGTACGCAGCAGTGCCCTGCAACCCTGCAAGCATTGTGCCCATTATCTGTTAAAATATTGTGGGAAATATTTTAACGCCAAACACCATTCGATTATACCGGTATAATCCCATGTGTGTGTTAATAGTCAAAATATGTTTAGATTGTTCATTTACTTCCACTTGAAGAAATGCATCAGCCAAATCAATGTGGCATTTCCAGTGCGTCAGCACATAAGCGAATGCGCCCATCAGTTTTTCTTAGTACCACTATTGGTGCTGCCCAATCCGTATAGTTCACTGGAGAAATTATACCTGCAACTTGAAGTCTGCGTAATTCCTCTTCTACGAGATGTCAAACTGCATACGCAACAGCCCGAGGAAGTCGAAATACGAGCTGTTTGTCTGGCTTCACTGCCAGATTTGTTGTAGTTTTGTTACACAGACCCATTTTCCCATCAAATAGGCCTGAAAAATTATTTTTGAGATTCATTAATTTATTATTATCGTTATAGATACCTTCCTGATTAAATTTAATGGATTTACAAATTGTGTTAATGGTCATGTTATTTAAATGTAAGGCATTTATCCAATCGATGCCAAGAACATTTAAATTTGTAATTGGTGTGACATAGCCCGTTGTGGCAATATCATTTTCTAAAAATTTTACATCGCATTTAAATTGACCTAATAGTGGCAAATTTCCTGTGGCACTGCGAGCAGTTTGCGTAACGCTTTGTAAGTTGTGTATGTAAAGTTTAAAAACTTCTTCTGTGATAATTGTTATATCCGACCCAGTGTCGAGTTGTAGTTTTACGTCTATTCCATTGATTTTAACTGTAACATATTTCCTCAATGTACTATTTATTGTATTACATGTGAAAATACTCTTTGCCTCGGGACCTGAGTTGTATGTCGTTTTAGGGTGCTTTTTATTGTTTTTCACCTTGAAACAATAACCCTCTTTGTGTCCCAGCTTGCTGCACTCTTGACACTTGTGATTTTTATACATATGTGCAAAGACGGGCATAATGCATGCCACCACAAAACCAACACGGTGAATTTGGTTTGTTGTTACCTTTGTTTTTTTTTTCAGTTGTAACCGATGTACTTAATTTTCACCCTGTTCAATGCGAATAGGAACAGCTTATCCTCCAACAATAAATTTCAGTATTTTTTTTTATCAATTATTAAAAAAAGGGAACTAAGCACAACAAACAAAATCTTTTAATAAATAAAAGTATTCCCAAAAAAAACTTTGATAAAAAATTTTTGCAAGTGCACGTGCATAAAAAAACTGAACTGACAAACTGTTTTTAATTTGATTTCTTGCGAAAACAATAAAAGCACTTTGTTTTTGTTTTTAATATGTTTTTTCTTTACCCACTTACAACTTCAATTAATGTTGAGAGAATTCCAAATAATTGTAGGGGGAATGCAGGAAAAGATAAACGCATCACTGATTTATTGTGTGGTATTTTGTTTACCTAGCATTTACACATGCCACTGCCAGTTCGAAAAACTCAATACACTCACGATTTTTTACTAATACACTCACATTTTTCGCAATGGCAGCTCCAGTGGCAGCCAAAATTACATGCGAGTGAAAATTTGGCACTTGCATGCCACTAAATGTCAAAACGATTAGAAATGTTACCCTGTTCAAAATTTAATGCAAATCGACTGGATTGTTGTCGAACTGTAATTAATGTTTTAACTGTAAAATGCATTTTTGTGATTAATGTGTATAAACGGGCGTTAAAATAAGTAAGTTTTCTAATTATAGAGCAATAATTTTGCTAAAATAATGCTAATATAAATAAATGTAAACTATTTCCCCAAAACTAAAACTATGTGATGAAGTCGGTAAATCTTTTTTGTTTTCTGGTACTTTTTTTTTAATTTGAGAAGTAAACAAATTATCTCAAGTTGACGCTTCAACGACAGTTTGAAAATGAACTGGCAGTGGCATGTGTAAACAGAAACGCAAATGGCATGAGATTCGACTATTTCGAACACTTTTTCGTTGATAATATGTATAGAACAGTGGCATGCCACTACTTGTATGTGTAAAGGCAACGTTAATCTTTGATATCGTTGCAAAAAAGACTTTTACAGTGTTTGTAGGTAATTCTCATTCTCTCTGCAGTCTTGTTTGCTGATAGCTTTGGCTTTCCTAAAATTATTTTGGAGAACGTTTCCTGATGATCTGGCCAAAGCTACCAGTGAAATGCGCATACACGCAAAGAAAAAACATGATTGATACAATCGCAAACTATCATTAATGTTTGTGGTTATGATTGTGTCAAGCACGTCTTCAGCAACAATATATGTTCAGACAGAATGTTTTTAGATAATTATTGTCTCAAACATACTATGTTCAGAAGAACAACGCAAACGATCTTTCAAACCATGTTTCTTTATTTTCCAACC
This sequence comes from Pollenia amentaria, assembly GCA_943735925.1. Classification (NCBI taxonomy): domain Eukaryota; kingdom Metazoa; phylum Arthropoda; class Insecta; order Diptera; family Polleniidae; genus Pollenia; species Pollenia amentaria. The sequence goes on from OX031011.1 coordinate 13,300,950, forward strand.
CCATACAAAATGTCTATTTCAACATGTAATATGGTCCAATAAAAAAATTAATTTCAAAAATGTATGTTTTATTACAAATATACAGCATATATTAATAAATAAAATATAGTTTATATTTAAAAATAAAATTAAATACATACATTTATGTACATACATGTGTGTGTATCAATTTACAAATTATATTTTGTGGTGCAAATTTATCCAAAAAAAAGGAGATCTATGTAGCCTTACTTCGGCATGCAATAACACTTTTCATTATTTTTATCCGCGCACTTGAGATTTGTTAAGATAAAGTCAAATTAAACTTACCTTTTATTTCTTTTATGAAATATACTATATCAATATGCTGTTGAACAGTTATTGAAAAAAAATCGGGGCTAATGACAACATCTTGTGCCAAAATTTCTCTGCTGGTTTCAGTGTTGTGGGTTCTTTGGCTGCAAGAAAGACAAAGTAATTGCTTATTTATATATTTTTATAATTATATATAAATAACTTACCTGTTTTAATAAATGCATAATAATTTATATCGTTAATTATTTTGTAATCATTCATTTCCTGATTAACTAACGCTCGCGGATGGCTCGTTTCGACTGGTTGTTTCGACAATAAGTGTTTGCTCATTCAGAGAATGTGCTTTAAAGCAAACTAAAATTATGGTATTAAAAATACCTTTTGTGTGCAGCAATATTATGATTTTAATTGTATAGTTGAAAATATATATATTATAGTAGCAAACATATTAAATAATTTAAAATGTTTAGCTTGATCAGAGTAACTTTTTAGGTGTAAAAGACCATATAATATTATTATAGCGAATTTAAAAATGTTAGGCACAAATAGCAATTTTTAAGGTTATATTATGACTATAATAAATTTATTAGGGTAAACATATTAGCTGAATATGAATAAAAATGGTCGTAGTGACCATTCCTTAATCATGTTTTTTCTTTGCGTGTAGGAACAGCTTATCCTCCAAGAATAAATTTCAGTATTTTTTCATCAATTATTAAATAAAAGGGAATTAAGCACAACAAACAAAATCTTTTAATTATCGATAAATTTTAATTAATTTCATGTTGTAAATTTCTTTCTTCATTAAAAATAATTTAATGAAAATTAAATTTGATGAAAGTAAGCGTGATAAAAATATAAAAAATTGGATTAAAACCCATAAACTGTTTAATTAAATGACCACAATACTAATCATTGGATTTGTTTTATAAAAATATTTTTTTCCACTTGCTTCAGAAAATTTAATAATTTTACATGCTAAGCAGCTGCATTAAAGATATTTTAGATTAGATTCAGGAAATTTTTAGTGCATCAGTTAGTAAAGAAAACATTAATTTGATTCAAAGAAAATAATTGTCTTTCAAAACGGAATTAAAAGTTTTTTAAAGAAGTGGTGAGAACTGAAAGGATCCAGGGATTGTATAATGCTATATTGACTATAAAGGAAAACATCGATAGAAAGGAAAAGTGACAGGACTTCTTGATTAAAATTAAAAATAGGCTGTCAAATGATTCTATACTTAAGTCCTCTTTTCAAAGAAATATATTGTTTAGAAATTTAACTATTTTGGTTTTATGTCAATGATCTTGGCTTTGCATATAAACAACTGACATTTTTTATTTTTTGTTTTTTTTTTTGTCACTAATGTTTAATGCATTGATAAACTTATTTAATAGATCTCATGAATTATTTTCTTCAAATAAATTAAATAAAATTTTGCATCGTTTTATATCCCGCTTTACCAGGAAATACATATTAATCATATTTTAAAAACAAACGATTTATAAACGAAAATACCGTTTTCAGTATCTTTAAAAATTGATTTCCAATTCATTTGCACTTGCTTCGTGTCTAGTTTTTTTAATTCGATGTTAAAAATAATAAAACTATAATAAAGCAATAGGATTTTAAAAACCCTCTAAATGAACCATTTAGTAACGACGGTTTGAAATCGGTCTGCTCTCAATACACACATGTGTCTACATACATATATTTAGAATATAATAAGTGTTAAAGATAAATTTAATAAAACAATTAAAAAGATGGCCAGCTCATAAGAACTCGGCCACTTACTATAGGTTGCCATCGAAATTTAAAGCTTTAATTATTTTTTTTTTAATTTAGATACCCCAAAGTAGTCTGGTTAAGCAAACTTGTGAGCCGCTTTACGCTCAACGCTTACAAAGTTCGGAAATAAATAGTTATGATACGCTAAGTAAAGGTTTAAAACAACCATTATTGTTACGCAAGCAGAACTCTTATGTATCCCGTGTTACCGATTCAGCGTCACCCCCGTCTTCATCATTGGGTCTCAAGATCCATCGTAAGGTTACACTTGACAATCCAGCTATTTTAGAACAACAATTGGAGGCATTGGAGCATCATAAAAAACAGTTAGAAAAACGTGGAAAGATATATCAGAATTTATCGGCTAACAGCAAATCTATTGAAATACATTTTAATGCACCAAAATTGTCATCCTCTTCACTGCTAGTGGATGAACCTCTTAATCCTCACAATTTCTCCGAAAACGCAAACGTTACGTATGCAAATACCATTATTACAAGCACAACGGCTTCTTCGGGTTCTATTGGTGCTAATATTAAATTAAACTTATATGGGAATATAATATCATCTTCCACAGCTGCTTTAAATAATGTTTACTCAAATATCAATTATAATCTAGAACAAGCTGGTATTGCAGATCAAATTGTGAAAGCATCTCAGGAACTAAATTCAAAGAAAAAATCCGTACCGTCTTCATGTGAAGATAATAGTGTCTATCTCACTGAAAACGGTGTTATGCTGCCGGAGGATGAAGTACCACCACCTCCAAGTCCTGTTAGTTCATCTTATAGTGAGCTGCGAAGGGCCACTGATGTTTGCAAATCCAATAATATGCACCAAAAGGGTGTTATTGTTGCTACCAATGACCACATTAATATCGCTAAACCAATCGTCGGCTATGAGATACCTCATGACCATAAATTATCTGTGGCATCAAATGATATGCTACAACTGTACACAAAAAAACCACCTTACACAACCAACGATGCATTTAACAACTACAATACTAGAATTCAGGTACGAGTACTTTCATGTTATATATTGTAGTATTTCTCTTTAACGTTTTCAGTAATTACTTTGACTTTCTTATTGGTAGACGAAAACTAATCCAAATTTTTCTGATTACTATGGGTATGGCGGATTTTCTCAGGTACAGAAATTTAGTTTACCGATTTTATTATGATTGGATTGTAAATTAATAAATAAACAATAATTTTATTTTAAATAGACTTCTTCAACTTATGAATCAATTTATGAACCAATTAATCCAAGACCTCCTAGTCAATTATCAACGCGTTCCCATAACCGCATGTATCCTTCATGTATTAAGTATTCAAATACGTCATCCTTGCCTGAATGTGGAGATATTTTGGTAAAAAGCACAAGTAGTAATTTATCAGCTTTAAGTGGCCTTAGTGGAGGCAGCAGTGTAGACTCAGATTCACCAGTATATCCAAATAGTACTAAGGGAAGTGAAAGTGGGGGCACCTTAGGTAGATACCCACAAAATCCTAAGGAATCAGAAGTTGAATCTTTAACTGATTTTTTGGTAAAATCAATGGATCCACAACAGGATCTTGAAAACTATGGCATTTGCTTTAAGTGTAACGAGATTGTTGTGGGAGAAAATTCTGGTTGCACAGCTATGGATCAAATTTATCATATTATATGTTTCACCTGTTCGGAATGTCAAGTAAATTTACAAGGAAAACCTTTTTATGCATTAGATTGTAAACCCTATTGCGAATTTGACTACTTACAAACACTGGAAAAATGTTCAGTATGTATGAAACCGATTTTAGAACGAATTTTGCGTGCTACTGGTAAGCCTTATCATCCACAATGCTTTACATGTGTCGTTTGTAAAAAGAGTTTGGATGGCATACCCTTTACAGTTGACGCTACGAATCAAAACTATTGCATTGAAGATTTTCACAAGTAAGTACAACTTAAATATGGGCTAAAATTTCCGTATGAAAATCATGCATATAATTTTCTATGTTGATATTTTTTATGATATTTTTGTTGTTGTTTTCTGTAATATAAAATACGGTTTAAAATAGTTATCATCACATATTTTAAAAATCAAAATTTTAATTAACGCGAATTTCGATCTTAATTAAAAAAAGTCTGGTAGCGCCGGTGTTGTAAATACGTCAAAAATTTAGTGTGCTTCTTGTTAAACTTTAAAAATAAAGTTTTGTAACAAATATACAGGCGTATTCATAACAAAAATTAGCCACAGTTTGTACACTACGTACAACGAGCTGCTAACTAGAATGCCGATTAAGCTTAGCAGCTTGTTAGCATAAGTTAAGTTAAGTTAATTTTTTGAGTCTTTTTTATGAACAATTATATAATATAAAAGTAATATAACAAATTTGAGACATTTAAGATTATAATGTAATGTCTTAAACATTTTATCATGAAAATTACAGTACCAAACTTAACAGAAAATGTATAAATTGTATAATGAATAAAAAAAAAATAAAAGTTGCTAACGCATTTGCTCCCGATGCTAACAGTTTCGAGGATATACGTCCTTAAAAAATAAAGTTCACAAACTAAAAAAACAAAACAAAACTTAAATACTAAAAATAAAATTTAAAAAAAAAAAGAAAAAAATAAAAAAATAGAAATAAATATATATAAAAATTCTTTCTTCAATTAACCGCTGTGTGTGCCAGGATAAGTTTTCTTAAAGAAATCCGAAGACGAATTAGCCAAAACAAACAATTCATTTTGCAAACCAAGGGGAGATAAATAATGGGTATTAGTCCAGCTAAAGCCCCTTTGAGTTAAAATTATATTTTTAAGGACATCATTTTCATGAAAATGTAACCTGGCAATATAATTTTCAATAATTTTGATGACATAACAGTTCAAAGGAGTTACTGATGAATCTCCATAAATTATAGCGTTTGAAAATCGTTTCGTTCTAGAAACAAATTTTTTTTCAATGCATGAACGTAATATCTTTCTCTCAAATATTTCAAATTTATTCATTAATGTAGGTGAAATAAAAACCAAATTGGAAACCCATATAAAAGCACTGGTCTTAAACATGTTTTATAAGTTAATAATTTTGTTTTAACAGGTAGAGACTTATGGGTTAAAATTCTTCCTAAACAATGTTTCACTTTGTAGACTTTATTTAATATAAATTTACCATGGCCATTAAATTTAAAAAGTTTATTGAAATAAATACCAAGGAATTTAAATTTATCTTTAAAAGGAATTTAATTTCATTCAAAAAAAGTTTTAATCTTTTACTTTGAGGGACAACAAAATATGGACATTTTCCCGATTCATTTCTCAAACAAATGGCTTCACTTTTTGAGGCATTTGTTTTTATTCCCCAAAAATTATAGAAATAGTTAACTTCATTTAAATGAGCAGAAACGATTTGAAGTGCTTTAATAGGTGATTCATGGAGAGCATAAAGTAATGAGTCATCGGCATAAAGTATGCCAGTTGAGTAAAAAAAATTGTGTGGGAAATCATAATTTAAAATATTGTATAAATGAGGTGAAAGAATAGAGCCTTGTGGAACACCACAAGAAACTGAACCAAACTCAGATAAGGAATTATTTAATTGTATACAAAAACGTCTATTAACGAAAAAACTTTTAAAAAGTTTAATTACGTGATGATCAAACCCAATTGTGTGCATTTTGAAAAGAATTACATTATGAATTGCTCTATCAAAAGCCTTTTCTACGTCAAGCGAAACTGCAACTGTACAAAAGCGCTGTCTCAAATTACAAATAACATCATTCTGAAATTTAGATAAAGCGTCAACAGTAGAATGTCCTTTTTTGAAACCAAATTGTAAATTTGGTAAATAATTACCGTTTAAATTTAGATTCATTTTCTCACGAATGACTTTTTTAAATAATTTTCCTAAATTTGAAAATAAAGAAATGGGTCTCAGATTATTGATATCTGTTGAACTAGGATTCTTTTTAATTGGATGAATTTTCGATATTTTCCAACTAATTGGAAAATACGCATTATTTATACAGTTATTGAAAACTATTACTAAAAATTCAAAAGCTTTAATCGAAAAATTTTTAATTACAAAATTGGAAATGTTATCAATACCTGCGGATTTCTTACTGTTTAATTCTTTACTTAGAGAAAGTATATTATCTAAATTAAAAAAATCGAACACAATTTTGATTGTTTAGAGCAGGAAAAGAATCATTAAAAGTAAATAAGCTATTTCTTTCTAAAGAAGACAAAAAGGTATCAATATCAGAAGAATCTCTATTTAAGGGATTTCCAGAATAGACCTCTGCAAAATGATTTTTCAATATATTTAATGGTATCATTTTCAATAATTAAGCCATTAACTGACAAATCTCCAATAATCGTCCTTCTTTTATATCCTAAAAAATTATAAATTTGTGTATGTACTCGAGGACCCGGTTTAATTTATTCTAGATATTCACAAAAATGTTTAATATTCTCCTTACTAACTTGTTCCTTAATCAATATGTTCAAAAGCTGAATTTGCTTGGAAATTAATTTGTAATTATTATTATATCTATTTAATGTTTTGTTTTAAATCCTTTTCAGATCCTTTTGCCAATTATATTTAATTTTAAATAATTTTTTAACGAAATCAGAAGGAACAAATTTTTTTGAATTAAGTACAACTTTCTTAGAATGAACATCACAGCAAGAATTTACAGCTAAGTATAAAGTTTAATTTTATTGGCAGGATCGCCATATAAAGTTTATAATACGTGTAGTGACAGGATCGCCAAAAAACGTTTATAATAGTTTATAAAAAAAATTGGAATAGAAATTTATTCTGCTTTACTCTAACTGTACAAAGACCTGTTAGGGTCCCAGAGCATACCTGCCTCCTGGTTTTTGAGTACAGTGAGTTTTCCTCAAAAAAAAAGAAAGAAAAAGAAAATAATTTATTTGGGCTGTCTGCAATTAGCTGCTAGACCTTGCTCAAATTAATGATCTTGATCTAGCGCTAATGCTTGCTTTTATATATTTCTTTTATTTACAAAAGTTGTAATTTGAGCTAATACTAAAATTAATAATTATAAAACAATTTCTGAAATCAATAAACTCTTGAAAAACAATTTATGCTTTGCTTGCATTTTATTTTCAAGGCCATGCATTGTACACATGTCACCCAAAAAGAATAATAATAATTAAAAAAAAGTATTTCATTGTTAAATTTATTTGTGTGCGGCGTGTGGTGGTGTTACACAGTGAAAAATTAATTGAAATATAAAAGTGACATTAAGTGTACACTTTACACCACCGACCTTTAAGAGTGAAAATTATTAAGTTGAGAAAATTTTATGAATTTTTAAGAATTTAATGATTTTCAGAATTTTCTTAGTGTACTATATTGATATGCTATATTTATATATTATTATTTGTATATTTATTATTTCTAAAGTAATTTTATATTTGAATATGATATTTTTACACATTTTTTTTTTTGTATTTATGGTTATTATTTTTGTACATAGTAAAAATTATTTTTCTTAATTTTGTTTATATTTCTTAAGGCTATTATTATGATAAATTTTTGGTTTGCCTCTAACGTCTAGTATTGAATTTATTCCTTTGCGTTCTATAATTTTATATGGTCCGTGATAGGGACTTTGGCTCTTTTTTCTACTTTCTAGTCTTATAAAAACTAAATCACCTACTTCTAAATTTTCTATATTAGTATGTTTGTCATAGTGTGTTTTAGTTTTTTGTTTGGTTATTTGTAGTTGTTCTTTTGCTTTTGTGATTGAATGTTTGAGTCGGATTTTTAGCTCGTTGGCATAGTTGTCGAGATTGTAAATTGGTGTACTGTCTTTAACAATGTCTGTTGGTAAGTATGGTAGTTTTCCGAAAATTAATTCATACGGTGAGAAATGAGTTGAGTCATTTGGTACTGTATTGTATGCGAATGCAAAGTAATTAATCCATTTTGGCCATTCGTTGTCTTCTACGAAATTTAGCAAAAATTCGTTGAGTACACGATGGTTTCGTTCTAGTGCACCTATCGATTGGTGGTGATACGGTGCTGAGAATTTTTGTTCAATTTTCATTATTTTACATATGTTTTTCATAAGCTCGTTGGCAAATTCGGAACCCCTGTCTGATTTTAAAATTTTGAAAAATCCATATTTTAAAATAAATTGTTCGACTAATGTTTTTGCTATATTTATAGCTTCTTTGGTTTCTATGGGATGCAGTACGACATATTTAGTTAGTTCACATTGTATAGTTAGTATATATCTATAGCCATTGGATATTCTTAATGGTCCAACAGTGTCGATTGACACAGTTTCAAAAGAAGTATTTGGAGTGTCTGTTATATTCATTTTTTCTTTGTTATATTTAGTTTGTTTGTTTTGTGTGCACTTTTTGCAATTTGATATATGAATTTTTATTAATTTTCGCATATTTTTCCATACATATCGCTGTTTAAGTTTAAGTAAGGTCTTTCTGACTCCTAGGTGACCTCCTAATGGGGTGTTATGGTATTCTTCAATCAGTTTTTGCATTTCTATCTTGTCTATTATTTGTTTTGGGTTTGTATATAGTATTATTTTCAAGGGTGTTAAGTTGTTCTCAGATCTTTCAGTTTGCATTTTATTAAATATTTTTTTAAATTTCTCAATATGCATGCCTCTCCATGCGTAATTTTCATATTCTAGGCCTAGTATATTAATTTTTTCTTTAGTCATTCTAGATGATAGCTTCTCCATGGCTGAAACGTATTTCGCAGGATTGTCGCTACACCTGACTATTACCCAATTTTTATTTATTTCAATTCTGGTACCAGTTATATCTTCATTTAAAATTTTAAGCTTTTTTATATTTTTGACGTCATTTATGGACGTGCAGTCCCAAATGTGAAGATGATCAGGCTTCTCTTGAGATCTACAGTTCTCCTTGTCTGCTATTTTTTTGGCAGACATTCCCCTTGTTATTGCAAACATATTTTTGGAGTCTTCTTGATTTTTCGGTATCATACTCTTGAGTATGTCCGAGTCTAATTTTATTCTAGATAATGCATCTGCGTTCGTATTTATTTTCCCCTGTTTAAATATAATATCAAAATCGTAGTCTGATAGGTCTAAGCGTATTCTAGTCATTTTAGACGATGGGTTCTTGTGCGTAAAAAGTGAAACTAAGGGTCTGTGGTCGGTAACTACTGTGAATTTCCTTCCATATAGGTAAGGCCTAAAAAAATTTATGCCCCAATGTATGGCTAGTAGTTCTTTTTCGATTATGGGCTTGTTCAAATCGTGTTTTGATAAAGTTTTGCTGGCGTATGATATCGGTAGATCCTTGCCTACTTCTCCTTGACTCAAAATCGCGCCTAGAGCATAGTTTGAACTGTCACAAGTAATGATAAATTTTTCTGTAAAACGGGGGTATTGTAAAATTGGTGGATTAATGAGTTTACTTTTTAACAGTTCGAAAGCTTTTTGACATTCTTCGTTCCATTCAAAAGTTTGGCCTTTCTTTACTAAATTATTTAGACATTTAGTTGGGCGAAATCTTTTATGAATCGCCTATAGTAGTTACAAAAAGCTACGAATCGTCTTACTTCATCGCTGTTTTTGGGTACGGGGTATTTTTCTATGGCCTCATATTTTGAGGGATCAGTTTTTATGCCTTCATTTGTTATGAGGTGTCCCAGGTATACTACTTCTGATTTGAGAAATACACACTTGCTGGCGTTCAGTTTGAGATTATATTTTCTTAGCCTTTCAAATACTTGTATTAAATTGCTGTTATGATGTTTTAGACTGCAACCAAATACTATGATGTCGTCGACATAAAGAAAAGCTTGACTGTCTAAACCACTTAAAGCAATTGTCAACATTCTTTGAAAGCTGTTTGAAGAAATTTTTAATCCAAATGGTAGTCTTTTGAATTGAAAATGTCCTTTGTTCGTTGAGAACGCTACTTGGACTCTTTGTCCAAGGGTATTTGGTGGAATGAACTTGTCATGTCCAACGTTGAAAAATATTTTGACCTTCCGATACGATCTAATACGTCCTCTAACCGAGTCAAAGGGAACTTGTCGTTTACGAGTTTTTTATTAAGTTGTCTGTAATCCACGACTAATCTCCATTTTTTTTTATCATTGCTCCCCTTTTTTGGTACAACTAGCAAAGGTGAATTGTAAGGGCTAACTGAAGGTTCTATGATATTAGTATTAATTAAATTGTTTACTTGCTCGTCTATTTCCTCATGTTGTGTCTGCGGTAGTCGGTAATTTTTTATATACACTGGATTTGTATCATTGACATTCAAATGTTGCCTATAAAAATTATTTGTTGAGAGTGATTCGCCCTCAAGATGAAAAATATCTTGATATTCTTTGAAAATTTCAAATAGTGCGTCATTGGCTAATGTATCTTTGGAATCTATATTCAGTACTTTCAGTAGTTCTTGAAAGCGTTTGTTTCCTAAATTTTTCTTGTTTTGTGATATTACGTGATAATTACTTAAAGGTTCTGTTTCCAAATTTAAGTTTTTTACTCTAACCTCTTTATTGTTTGCGTTTAAAATTCGTATGTGCGCATAACCTTCCTTAGGTACTATTGAATTCCCCACAAATACTCCATTTAGTATTTCTTTGTTGAATACTACACTGTGCTCTGTTAATTTTAGTTTTACTCTGTGCAATATTTCAGATCTCCCTGGTATTATTATGTTTGATGCTTCTTCTATTTTTGAATGTATTGGCAGTGTGACCTCTTCATTTTCTACTACGAATGTTATAAGACAAGTTTCAAGGTCTATTTTGCATAGGTATTTTTTTAAAAAATCTTGCCCTAATATCCCGTCAGTTTGAATTGGAAATTTTTCATCCACTATGTTGAAATTATGATTTATTACTTTCTCCCCTATGTCCAAATTTATATGTACTACTCCTTGTGAGTGTATTACATTGTCTGTTATGCCTGTCAGTTTACATTTTATATTATAGTCGTGATACAAATTATTTTTTAAGTTTTCAGTTTTAATGACTGATACGTCGGCGCCTGTGTCTACGATAAAAGTTAAATTGCTTGTTGCGTCGCTACTTCTTGAACTAACCAAATTTGTCGAATTACCTGATATTCTGAAAATATTTAATTTGTTATCCCGGGGGATGGGTTCTAATGCTGTACCTCGCCTTCCTCCGGGTCTGAGCAGTTTTCCTCATTTATTACATTTATTCTGTTACCGCGCGTCGAGTTTCTATTATTGCCATGTCGGCTTCTGTTAAAATTATTATTATGCCGATTACTTTGGCCTCTGTATGAATTATTTTGCATTTGCATATTACTGCTGTTGTTCCTAACGTCCTGTGTCTGTGTACGATTGAAATTATTGTTGTAATTACCGCGAGCATTGTTCCCACGATACACGTTAGGATTGTTACCACGATTGTAATTATTATTATTGTAATTATTGTTATGTGTGTTTGTGTTTTGACGATTTGTTCGTGAGTAATTATAATTTTGTTTGCTGTTGTTGTAGTGGCCTCTATTGTTGTTATATCGACCTCTGTTATTATAAAACATAACTTGACCTTGAGATGGTGTTGATCTCTCAAGTTCCTTAGCTAGGTTTATAGCGTCCGCGAGTGTTTTTGGTTGTGCCACACATATTGGCTGTCTGAAAATGTCGTTCAGGTTGTTTTTAAAAATTGTTAGTGCGTATTTTTGATCATTTGTTATGACGTCATTTCTCCTTTCAGTAGTTATAGTGCCTTCTAATTCTGAGATTCTGAGGGAACTTAGTTCAGCTGTTAGGCTTAAAATTGTGTCACTGTAATTTGTGACGTTTTGGTTTCTTTGAGTAAATGAATTTAGCTTACTGTATATGTCCGGTATGGTCATAGGACTCTTGCATATTTTACTCAGTTCGGTTTTTAGTATTTCAAACGTCGTAATCGGTTCTAAGACTCCTAATTGAGTTTTAATTTTGTTCGAGAGTTTTACTTCTCTAACAAATTCTATGAATGTCTTTTTGGCTTCAGTACTAAGACTTTGGTTTATCAATTCTATTATTTTAAGAAATGATGCCAATTCTTTGTAGTTGCCAGAAAATTCGGGTACTACCTTGAGTGAAGTGTTTATGTCAAACTCTGCCATTTTTGTTATTTTTGTTTCTTTGTTTTCTTTAGTATTTTGAGAACTAGTTTGTTCGTTCAGGTCTTTTGTGTTTTGTATTATTTCGTTTCTCAATTCCGTCAATCTTAAGTTTGTAGTGTAAAATAAAGTCTTGAATTTTGATTTTATTTCGCCTAATTTGATATAATCGATATTTGCCTCTGTCTTTTCCAAAACTCCTAGTTTTTCTTTAAATTCTTTAATTTCATTGAGCTTTTTATCAATGGTTTCTAATTTATATGTTTTTTGTCCTAGTTTCCTTAAATTTTCTGATAAAACAGAAATACTATCTAAAATTTCTATAAATTTTTCCATTAAATTTTGTTTAATTTTTATATATTTTTAATTGTTTAATTTTATTGAAATTTGAGAGATACAATTTAAAATTTATTTTGAATTTTTGTAATCAATCATTTTAGACTATTTGAAATTGTGAGAAATAAAATTTAAATTATATCTATTTTAAATTTTTGCAATTAATTATTTTTAAACTATTTCCCTACTCCTGCTGATGTGCTTGTGCACATAATTTTTATAATATCTATCTAGCTTGTAGATGAGGAAAAATATGGCCGTAATGAAGAGTACGATGATTACTACATCTGTTGAAATTTTTGTCACTGTTCTGGGCTGATCTATTTTTGCTTCATTTGCAGCTTGATTCACGATTATTTCTTCAGAACTCCACCAACCCATTTTAGTCCCAACTTTGTTGAATATTAGTGTTTTCTTGGGTTCTTTTTTTTGCTTCTAGTTGAGCTTGTTGTTTGGCCGCTTTTACTAAGGCTTTGTTCTTTTCAATGGTCTCTTCTGCCTGATTGATTGTGTCCCAAATTCTTTGACCAATATTTCCTCGGTTCAACTCTGATTTTATGAGGTCAACTATTTCTGATACATATAGGTATTCAGCAAAATACCACTGGTTATAGGTGATCTTTTCACTGATGTGTCTTTTGATGATGTTTTTGAAGAACGTCAATTTGATTTTTAACTTCCGCTTGTTTCCACCTCGGGTTTTCAGTAACAGTTTTTGTTTTGGGATGACGACACGGAAAGTGTCCTTATTCGCTTCCTGTCTTCTTTGTAGCTCCTCTCGTTTTAGTGGTTGTGGGCCTACTTTATACTCTTCCATGTATAAATTTTTGTTTATTCCTGGACATCTAATTTTTGTAGTTCAACTGGCCTAGGATCGCCATATAAAGTTTAATTTTATTGGCAGGATCGCCATATAAAGTTTAATTTTATTGGCAGGATCGCCATATAAAGTTTATAATACGTGTAGTGACAGGATCGCCAAAAGACGTTTATAATAGTTTATAAAAAAAATTGGAATATAAATTTATTCTGCTTTACTCTAACTGTACAAAGACTTGTTAGGGTCCCAGAGCATACCTGCCTCCTGGTTTTTGAGTACAGTGAGTTTTCCTCAAAAAAAAAGAAAGAAAAAGAAAATAATTTATTTGGGCTGTCTGCAATTAGCTGCTAGACCTTGCTCAAATTAATGATCTTGATCTAGCGCTAATGCTCTGCTTTTATATATTTCTTTTATTTACAAAAGTTGTAATTTGAGCTAATACTAAAATTAATAATTATAAAACAATTTCTGAAAACAATAAACTCTTGAAAAACAATTTATGCTTTGCTTGCATTTTATTTTCAAGGCCATGCATTGTACACATGTCACCCAAAAAGAATAATAATAATTAAAAAAAAGTATTTCATTGTTAAATTTATTTGTGTGCGGCGTGTGGTGGTGTTACACAGTGAAAAATTAATTGAAATATAAAAGTGACATTAAGTGTACACTTTACATAAGGTAAACTTATTAATATAAAAATCGATTTCAGAATCCATTAAATTTCTTACAGCAGAAGGAACATTTTCTAAGATTAAAGTAGTCAAATCGTTCTTAAAACAATCCCAATTAGTATCTTTATAAGATGAATATGAAACCGGAGGAATAAATATAAACTCAAATGCAAAAAATTTCAAGTTCAAATTTAGAGGAAAATGATCAGAGAAGGAAGGAAGGCAATATATATTGTAATTTGGACTTATAATATAAATAATATTAGAGCTTAAAACAAAATGATCCAAAAAAGAGAAACCGTTAGGATAAGAAGGCTTTAAGTCACATAGTCTAACAAAGGAGTGTGAATAGAGATTTAACCAGTTAGAGAAAGAATTACCATTTAAATTATTCAAGTTATCCCCCCAAGAGATATTTTTAGCATTAAAGTCACCACCAATTATTAAAGCATCAAAATCGTTAGAAAAATTGGCAATGTTTGTTAGCCCATTTTCAAATTGAACAGAGTCAAAGTTGCAGGGAATATAAACGGAGCCAACTAAAATTTTTTTAATGACATTATTGATAGAAATACGTACCTCAATAAAAATATGGGGAAAAAGTAAGTTAGAGATTTCTACTTTGGAAAAGTAATAATTTTTCTTAATGACAATGCCAACACCTTGTGAAGTGAAGTCTCTAACAAAGAAGTAGTTTCTTGAATAAAAGCAAAATCAATGTTATTTGAATTGAGAACATTTGCTAAATCTAATCTTCTACTAGACTCCACAAGAGATCTTACATTAAATGTTAACATTTTAAATGCATTACGGACCATAAACTGAAATAACTTCTTTAAAAAGACTCTTACATTCGGAGATTGCCTCAGATTTCGACAAAGATTTAAAATTTTTCATGAAATTCATAATTCTAATTTCCAAAGGTTCACATAAAACCTTAGCTAATTTTAAAAATTCATTAATAATTTTAGGTTTGTTTGAAGTTTGATTGCTAAACAGACTTGCAAAAGAACGATTAGAATCAACAATGTTTGAATTAAAAGTCATTGAAACATTTTTGTATGCCAGATCTTTCTTATCTTTCGTTTTATCAGAAATGTTCTTAATCATTTCTAAATACTTTTTAAATGAAGGACAACCACGCCAACTTGCTGGATGACCATAAGATTGACAATTAAAGCAAAATGGTTGACCATCATCATCATAATTAAAAGTACATTTACCAGGTTCATGATTTGAAGAGCATTTAACACAAACATAGGATCTGTTGCAATTATTGGACATGTAACCCCAATTTTGGCAACGATAACATTGTACAACTTTCTGATTTTTCTTTGGTATTTTCCAAGTAACTTCCTGATTTAAAATAAAGCGAATACTAGTTAAGTCATTTAAGCACTTACCCTATTTAAGAGTAATTAAGAAAATACCAGTTTCTTAATTATTTTTTTTGGAAAAAGGCGTTTTAAACTTTGTGATAGAATGAACTGTATCAGGAGCAAGTTTATTTAAATCAGATTCAATATCCAAAATATTAGAATCAAAATAAAGACCTCGTAACACTACCGATTGTCGTCTCAATTCCATAGGTGTAAATGAATAAGAATCAATATTTTTTTCCCTAAGAATCTGCATAATCTCTAAGTGTGCTGAAACATCTTGTAAATAAAGCTTACTTTTATAATTACTTTTATTAACTATTTTAAAATCAAGACCTTTTATTTTTAGTTGTTCAACAAGAGATTTAATGTTTACACGATAAAAAAAAATAGGTGGGCAAAACTTTTTAATGTGTTTATGCTTTTTCGTGATCGGATTAATTTGAATATTGCTATTTGTGTTTGATTCTACATTTAAATCTTCAAAAATCAAAAATCTATTATGACTACAACTAGGTCTAACACCAACTTCTGTAGATCTTAGATTAGAAAGATCGACTTTTAAATTGCCTTGGGAGTTTCTTTTGAATTTTTTATTTTTTATAATTTTAAAATCATTATCACCTGGGTATTCGCCATACTACAATTTTCATCCTGAGAAAGGAAACCGGAAAAATCCTCATCATTGGAATGTTGAAAACTTTAATCTTCTTGTAAATTTTGGTCTAATTGGGAATCCATTTGAAAAGAAACTTCACGCACATTATTAAAAGAAACACCAGCATCATTGACTGAATGTTGAACGGAATTTGATGATGACCCAGAAACATTAATATTTGTCAGGAGGATATTGGCACCATCATTTTTTTGACTAATAAGTAGAGTTTTAGGATTGTCCCAATATTTATCTGGAGGCTTCTTAGTTTGCTTAACCGCTGGAAGTAGAGGTTTATTCATTTTGCCAATCAAAATAAAAAATATATGTATACAAAATAAAAAGATTGAATTTTTTTTCTTTTTTGAAATAACAATTCAAATATATATTTTTAAAAGATTTTATTTTTTAATAAAGAAAAACACGTCTGCTTTCTTGGAAAATATATTTCACTCTCTCTTGTTAGCATAGTGTTTATTAATAACAAATTTTATCCGTCTGCTCACTTTTAATATATCAACTCTGAATATTAATGATGCCACATTATAATACTCAAAAATGCAACACGTTTTGCATTAATCATCGCTGGTTTTGTCATTTCATTTAATTTTTTTTTATTTTCCCTCTTTATATAAAAATTTGAAATGTTTTTAAATTAAAATATGTATGTATATTTAAAAAAGGACTCTAAACTAAAAAAAAACAGTGTATTAAAAAAAAAAAAAACAAACAAAATTATTCAACATAAAACGGCTGTTTATCACAATCGTTTGGCGGCTTGTTGACAAGAGTTTAGCAAATCGTTAGCCAGAGTTTGGTAAGTGTATTATGAATAAACTTTGTGCTAACTTAATGCCAAATTTTCGTTATGAATACGGCTGATAGTGTTTTTAAAACTAAAAGTTTTTATTTACAATTCGAAGTATGCCTGGAAAACTTCGTCGTAGTGCAAATAAACGAAAATACTATGTGGCCAATGCAAATTAGAAGTATTGGAGAAAGAAAATGCAATTATATGTTATGGTTGTCAAAAAACTCCTCACCCTCAATGTACAAAGCTTGACAAAAGACAATATGAAAAGCTTGTAAAAGATAATTCTAATGAGTATAATTGTCATTTTTATGATGGTAATAATGATAGATCTTCTGTGTGAGCTGACATACGAGTATTAGAAATAAAAACAAAACTAGCACCTTTATGATGAAAAAACAAATAATACAAGCTATGTCGACCCAGTATGATTAAAAGATTGATTGTTTTCAATTAGAGAACCATTTGTTATGGGAAGCACTATCTAATAATCGTCAGTTAAATTTTTAAATGATGGTCGAGTCAAAAAGTGGAAATAAATGATGATGTGAAGGAAGTGGATGTATGTAGTACTTAATAAGAATATAAATGAGAAAAATTTTTTTGTTAAATTTGCAACAAAACCACAAAGAGTAAAATTTATGGCGGAAAAATCAAAGCCTAAGAAAGATGATTATTTAAAAAACGTTTTTCTTATCGATTTTTTTATGTAAGTAATCCATAGAGCTTCTGAATCACGCAAAATATGTTGGTTATAAATTTGTTTTTGCAGAGGAAGTAAGGTGTTTATTCGAAAGGATGAGAAATCCCATTCTGTATTAATGAAGTTTTTGGACGTTTATAAAGTTCTGTTGAAGTTATCAAAGGGTGTTACTATGAACATATCCAGAAGAAATTGTGCTGCCATCAATGAAGATACGTGTGATGAGGAAGTAGAACAAGTGGAGGAAGAATAGTACGATTCATCTGAATAACCAAGTTAGGTTTTTTTTTAATTATTTATTTATTTAATTTAAGTCTACGGACAAATTCCTTACAGACTAGCTTAGTGTAGTAATTTTTTTATTTCATTTATACAAAGAAAGAAATATAAGAATAAACATTATTGAATTAAAAATAATATGACATTGCTTTTTATGATATTAATCTTTAGAGAATACTCGAAAAAGTTATACATTTCATTGAAACAGCTGCATAATTTTCTTAGTGGATCTGGCAAAGTTAGTTCGGCATGTCCTGACATATAGATGATTGAAAAAACGAAGTGAGCGTTGAGGAATATTAAAAGTTACGTTACTCAATAAAAATTCAGAATGTGTGCTTTCATTTATAAGACTGAACATAAAAGATATATTAAGCATCATTACACGGCTTTTTAAAGTTGGTGAATTAATTTTAGCAAGTCTTGTTGAGTGTAAAGGTAGTACCAGGCGTCCTCTATAATTATTCCTTAAGCAGAAAATAAGAAATTGTTTTTGAACTGATTCAATATGATCATTGTGGATATTATAGATCGGGTCCCAAATAATGCTGCCGTATTTTGAAATTGGTCTAACGAGCGAAGTAGAAAGCCTTTTTGTGGTTAAGGGATCTTTAAATTCCATTGCCCATCTTTTAATAAAAGCCAGAACACTGCGGGATTTATTTACAGTCATCGTTATCTGTTGAATAAAGTTAAGTTTTTGGTCTAGCAATATTCCCAAATCCATTATATCACTAACATATTGTAAATTACATCCATCAAAAACGTAGGAGTAAGCACTCTTTTTTACTCTAGAAAATTGTATATGCTTGCATTTATTTAAATTTGGTTCCATCAAGTTAAGTTTACACCATTTGTTAAAACTATCCGGGTCATTTTGTAGATGTTGTTGAGCACAAGGAAGTTTAATACTTAAAAATAATTTTACATCGTCTGCATACATAAACACATTACAATGTTGAATTGGACCAATATGGCTACCCTGGAGATACTCCAGATTTTACATTGATTTTTTTTTGAAACTGCAGAATTAAATTTTACAGATTGAGTGTTACACAACATATATGATTTGATCCAGCTCAGGAAGTTACTATTGAAACCCATGACGCCTAGTTTTTCAAAAAAAAAAAAAAAAAAAAAAAAAAAAAAAAAAAAAAAAAAAAAAAAAAAAAAAAAAGCGTACTGTGTCGAAAGCCTTACTGAAATCAGTGTAAATAACGTCAGTGTGGTGTCCGTTGGCAAAAGCTCTATTAACTTACGTTGTAAAGTGGAGAATGTTAGTCATAGTAGAGAATTCTTGCCGAAAGCCATGTTGATATGATGACAATAAGTCAGAAACTTGATGAGTAAGGCAATATTTAAATAGTGGAATAATATATGAATCTTTTCAGACTTTCGGAAAGTAACCACAATTTAAAGATGCAAGGTGTCGTCAAAGCAGGTGCGCAATTTTTTAAAACACAACTTGGTATACCGCCTGGACCACTAAAATATGATGACTTAGCTCTTCTTAAACAGTTTAGAATATGAGAGGTAGTGTTAGTAAAAAAATATATATTTTGGTTAAAAAATATCTTGAAAGGGTAGACACTACTAGCATTATACCAAGTTTCGGAATATGTAGAAGCAAAGAAGCCAGTAAACATATTGCTGAATTTAATTCATCACTTGACACGAAACATATATATTTCATGACCTTTCGATGCGGCAGTGGATCTACTTACAGACTCACTCCAGTTGGCGACTTCCTTGGCGTGCAAGCCAATGGTGCATAGACGTAGGGATGGTCCACCGTAGGTTGTTCAATATGGCTACGCGTCATGTTAATTGGGCGGAGTACAAGTCTTCATTGAATAGATTCAGAAACTTGGTAAGATCGGCGAAATGGAATGCTTGGAGGAACTTCTGTAGCGGCGTGGAGTGATCCTCTGATACAAACCGTTTACGTAGAATATTGGCTTCGAGCCCGGTTGTCCCGATCTATATCCGAAAATCGGATGATTGTTGGACTACGACTAGTCAGGAAACACTCGAGGTGTTAATTGACACTCACTTTCCTGGAAACTCCCAAGGGAGCTTGCGGGATCAGGTTTGTGAATCGATGCCCTTTTCTATGTCCATCCCAATGGACTACGATAGGATTAAGTGGGCTATCGATAGCTTTGGCCCGAATAAATCTCCGGGTATGGATGGTATAATTCCGGCGGGCCTGCAGAGGAATTCGACTCTTATTATACCCTAGCTGATGGC
The DNA here is from genome assembly GCA_943735925.1 of Pollenia amentaria. Lineage (NCBI taxonomy): Eukaryota > Metazoa > Arthropoda > Insecta > Diptera > Polleniidae > Pollenia > Pollenia amentaria. Next base: position 13,321,070 of record OX031011.1, read on the forward strand.
TATATACAGGGGATGCGTTAGATTTTCGTATGTACCTGTGAGCTGGACCTTGTCTTGAGTGGTCTTTATCCCCAAGGGAGGGACGACTTCTCACACTGATGTGAAGGATCACAGACCAACTAGTCCTGCATCCTTTCTGCTCAAGACTCTTGAAAGAGTTATCGACATACACTTGGGGATGACCATCTCAAGGTGTTTACTCTCCACCTCTGAGCATGCCTGCACAAAGGGTAGGTCTGTTGAGACAGCTCTCCACTCATTAGTTGGAACTATTGAAAGATCACTCGCATTTAAGGAGTGTGCTCTGATGGCCTTTCTCGACATTGAAAGGGACTTCAATAGCGTCGATGATGTGGCATCCATGAGGAGTCTGGAGGTTGATGATAGCGTAATTTGTTCCACGATAGGTGATACCAGCGTTCAGAGACTGGTTAACAGGGGTACTCCCCAAGGAGGAGTTTTCTCCCCACTGACTATGAACCTGACTATGAACACCATGTTGACGAAGATGGAAGACATGAGGATTAAAACTGTGGCGTATGCTGACGATGTTGCAGTGGCCATTACGGGGAAGCATTTGAATATAATGTCTCAGTGTACGGAGGCTGCATTAAAGGTACTTAGCACCTGGAGCGTATCATGCGGATTGGGAGTTAATGCGTCTAAGACGGAACTGGTACTCTTCACGAGGAAGTATAAGACCGAGGTCATGGGACTTCCGAGGCTAAATGGGATTGAAATTAAGTACTCCCATAGCGCCAAGTTTCTGGGCGTAATCTTGGACAGTATGCTGTCGTGGGGGCTGAACGTCCGGACGAGGATGGAAAAGGCAATTGTTGCTATATATGCGTGCAATCGGCACGAACTGGGGTATGGGCCCGAGGAGCGTTAATTGGATCTTTGAGGCGGTAGTAAAGCCGACTCTGTATTACGGTGTTGTTGTATGGTGGACTGCGCTGGACAAGGGCATGTACCGTTCGATGCTTGAGAAGTTCCACAGACTTGTCGCATTGATGGGCACAGGATTAATGCGATCCGCTCCCACCAAGGCGCAGTTTACAATGTTAAACTAGCTCCCGGTGGACATCACGGCCAGACAGATGACTATGCTCGACGACACGGTTGAACGCGGCACACGGCTGGCCGTGATTATGGTCACTCCAGGTTAATTGGATGCTCGATTGTCCCTGAGGGAGTGGACTACTGCACCCCGGAGCCTTTCTTTGGTGCGAGGCACGCGACACATATAGCGCACGGAAATGCGCTGTCGGTCATGGGCACCTTCCATGAACCAGCCCTCGGGGTATACACTGATGTTTCAAGAAAGGGGGAAAGGGTTGGCGGAGGTTTCTACATAGAGGAACTGGGCCTGAAAGTTTCCTTTCGTCTGCCGGATGAATGTAGTGTCCTGCTGGCGAAAATCTCGGCTATATGATCGTGTATCGGGAGATATACGTTTATTTACTGATAGCAAGGCTGTCATTGCTTCTCTTGCGGGTGTCTATACGACATCTAGGTTAACTGTGGAATGCCGGATGTCTTTGAATGAGATTGCTGAGCATTCAGCGTTAACGCTTATATGGATACCAGGGCACTCAGACTACCCGGGAAACCAGATAGCAAATGAGCTGGCCAAGGAAGGTGGTCGCATGGATGACACATTCATTGGCCTTCCAATAGCTCACTGTAAGTCACTCATTGGGCGCGAGTATTATAGGAGGGATGGACCTGTGAGTCCACCTGCTCCATATCCAGGGCACTCTAGCCTGGTTATGATAAACGGAGAACTAAACCTCTACTTAGGTTCAATAATGACCAAATCAAAACTGTGGTGTCGGTTGCGACTCATGCTAGGTGAATGGGTCTCGAATTCAATGACTACTGCAGAAGTTGTCATGATGAGGAGGAAGAGGAGACTGTGCTTCACTTTCTCTGTCAATGCCCTGGGTTACGGGGCATTAGGAAAAAATACCTAGGAGAGCCGGAGTTTTCTTGCTTGGAGGATATATTTACAATATAATTTAGATTGCTTCTTCTCTTCATTAGGAATACGAATTGGCTCAACTCTGCAGTGACGCCATCTGAGTAACTGCTTAATGGGATGGGCATTGGCGCTGGGTATCACAAAGTGACCGCTAAAGGACCCGTTATAAAATGAACATTTAAAAAATAACAGTAGAATTCCTTTACTTAAACTGAAATGATCCGATGATGGTTTCTGATGTATAATCTGCTTGTTTCTTTGCCATAAATCGCACTTCGATATAAATTCTTTCACCATTATCAACATATCTTTCCAAACACACTTTTGTTAAATTCTAAGCATAGTTTTCCTTACTCCAAAGTGGCATCCCTGTGGGAAGTTATGATGTAGTTATATTAATATCACATTTTAACTGTTTACTGTATAGCAACATAGCGACTTTATCTTTATTAAATGTATTCAATCTATTATATTAATTCTTGAATTCTGTAGAAATTTTCTTATATATTGCATCGTCCTAAGCGAGTGAAAATTCTTTATATTTCATTCTTCCTAAATAAGATGATAGCTCCTCAACATCGTACCTAATTATCGCGGATTATCGCTACATCTGACAAATGTCTCATTTTCATCATTTTCTACACTACATTTATAATTATTTTCATTTGGCCTTGTTTCTAATAAAAAATGTCAATTTTCTTCCGCGCTTTATATTATTGATTGATGTACATTTCCATATATGGATCTTATCAGGATCTCTTTAGGAAGTGCTTCCTTTTTTAAAGGAGCGGCAGAGTAAAAGGAAAAATGTCAAGATTGTTAAGTCTGATCGTCGGTGGGAGAAAGACAACGAATGTTACTTTCCCAAAACAAGGAATATTACCATATATGGTAATGAATATCGTGATTAAATTGAGTGTAATTACCGATAAGTGTAATGTTACAACCATACAGATCTACATAAACACTCATCGAGAGTGAGAATTTAAATGCAATTTACAAGCATATGATAATTTGGGAAGTAGCTCTCATAAGTATATGTTAACATGTAACATAAAAATTAAGGCGGCAAGATTTCTTCTCGAGGGATTGCACGCTATATTTAAGAAAACTTTTGTTAAAAAAAAATCGTAACAATTGCTCAGTCCAACTGAACTTTGCATTTTTCATAAGCAATTCGTGAAAAAAATGAGTAATTTTTGCGAAAGTCTTTATAAATCTTTTGTAATAGTTACAGAAAGCTACGAATCTCCTTACCTCATTCTTTGGTCTAGGATACTTCAAAATTTCTTCATATTTAGTTGAATCAGGCCTGACACCATTTGCAGTTATCAAATGCTCCCAGTACACTACTTTTGTAAACACATTTGGAAGCATTTAATTTCAGATTGTATTTCGATAAACGTTCGAATACTTTAAGCAAACTGTCATTTTGATGATTCAGCTGCATCCAAAAACTATCACATCATCTACTTATAGGAATGCTTCGGATTCTAAGTCAGAAAGCGCTATTGTCAACATACGTTGAAAACTATTCGAAGATATCTTTAGCCCAAATGGCAATCTGGTGTACTGAACATTACCATTTGTTGTTGAAAATGCTGTGCAAGGTCTCGAGTCTTGCTCGAGTTCCATCTGATGAAAAGAGCTTGTCATGTCTAGCGTTGAAAAATATTTAGCCTTGCCAAGCCTATCTAAAATATCGTAAACTCTTGTCAATGAAAACTTGTCATTAACAGTCTACCTCCAATATCCATTTTTCAAATCAGTTTGTTCCTTCTTTGGAACCAATAAAAGTGGAGCATTTAAGGGACATTAATAGTTCTATTATCTTGTTTTTTTTTAAAAACTCTACATGATTATTTCTCTCTCATGTATGATCCTGAGGTAGACGATTTTTTTTTATATACCCTTGATTTGTATCCTGTAATTGAATCGTTTGGTCGTAGACGTTATTAGTGGTCGACTGCTCACCGTTTAAATACAAAATTTGTGGATATTTTTCTAATATCTTGACTAGTTCTTGTCTAGATCTAAAATCTGTGTTGTCCAATTTAAGTTCACGTAATAATTTTTCAAATCTTTCCCAAGTATGTTTTGCAGTACCACTACCCGTTCTATAAATGGGCATTTCCATGTCATCGTACGTGACATTTGTACGCCTTCGGAGCGATGGAATTTTTGCGCAAATAGTAGTAACTGGAAAACTTCTTAATCATTATGTTTCTTTTAGAGGGTACTATATTTGAAAAAAAATTATTACATTCGAAACCTTGTTGTCCAAAATACCTAGCAAAATAGGTGTATATCGTACGTGACATAAAACGGAAGTGATTTTGGGGTGAATGTAAAAAAATCCGAAAATCTGCGAATTGTGGTATGTATTTTTCCTTTTTTAAATTTTTTGCATTAAACCATATATTTTTCCGTTATAATCCGTAATTGGAAAGAAAAACATTTTTCTGGATGGTTTTATAATGAACCAAATGTAATATCGTACGTGACATACCGTACGTGACAGATTTTTCTCTTATAGTATTTACAAGATATGAAATATATTTTTGGGAAATATATGCATACAAAAACTTAAAACAAACAAGTCAGAAAGTATAGTCGGCCAAGCCCGACCATATAATACCCTACACCATAATATTTTAAAAACAAATTTTTGAGTGCCCCTATTTTTGAGCCATCGCCAATCATGGTCGCCGGAACAGATTTATGCTATGACGTTAAGAGTTATATAAAAGTTATTTGTGCCGAATATTATTCAGATATCTTCATCTATATGAGATTTTCTTGCCTTTCAGCGATTTTAGGAAGGGGGTTTATATGGAACCTATAGTTAATTTTGGACCTACCAGCCCAACATTTTATCACGACATAGTACTTGTCGTCAAAGTTATTGTCGCCAATTTTTATGTCAATACCAGCATTTATTAGAAAGTTACAACATTAAAAGCTATTTTATGGAGTAGTATTTGAATGAGTGCTATGGTCAAATATGGACCGATACCAATTATATTTGTTTAGATCATTAAGACTGCAAAAAAATAATTTTTGATCAAATTTCAACCTAAAGCTTAGTCTAGACGATATGTTGTATGCAAATGTATGCTTACACTCATATGCTTAAAAATAATAACAAATGCCTCTATTAGCATATTCAATATGTTAGGTGTCTAGACGATATGCTGAAAATACCAAATTTTTCAAATTCATCATATGCCAGCAAATGATATTTCAACATATAAGTTAGCATACAATTTTTGTGTCTACACGATATGTTGAATTTTGTATGTTGATATGTATGTTGAGTATTGTAGTCATTTGGTTAAAAATAACAAATAAATTTGACAATGCTCTTGTTCTATTTTTTAATGCAACTACCATTTTTGCAATAAAATTTATTTAAATCAATTAAAAGAAAAAAATTATGTCATCAGAGGAAATATCACTAGCTATTATTTGTGCATTGGAAGATGAAGAAGAATCTATACAAAAATTTTCTACGTATGGATATCCAACAGTTCAATCATTTGCTTTCTTTGGTATCACCAATAATAACTAAACAAGACACAGTGATGCGCAAAAGCATTACAGCAAAGGATCGACTTATTTTGACCCTACGTTTCCTAAGCAGTGGTGATTCATTTTCTTCATTGCAGTTTCTTTTTCGTATCCCAAAATCGACTATTAGTACAATTATTCCACATGTGTTGGATGCGATTTATACAGTGCTTGTAGGGAAATATATGAAGGTAAGACCTCCCAAGTATTATTTTTGTGTTTATACGCTACATCTTTTTCTCGATAATGTAGATGCCAACAACTGCAGAAGAGTGGAAAACTATAGCGAAAGCATTTAAAGAACGGTGGCAATTTCTAAATTGTATTGGCGCTATTGATGGCAAGCATGTGGTAATGATATCGCCGCCGAATTCTGGTAGTATTTATTACAACTATAAAGGTACACACAGCATCGTACTAATGGGAGTTGCAGATGCTGAATACAAGTTCATTTACATTGATGTCGGTCGTAACGGACGTTTTTCTGATGGTGGTGTTTTCAATCGCTGTACCTTTGCAAAGGCGATGGACAGCAACAAATTAAATTTACCAGAATTAAGTATAATTTTTATTGACCTTATCTATAGTTATGTTGTTTTTTTTTCCTAGAATTATCTAAGTCAGGCTTTCAAGGTCACAGTAAATGAAAAATAAAAGACTATTTATTCATAATTTTACTCCTCCGACGTTTCGTTGAGATTTTTTCAACTTCCTCAGGGATTTAAATTTTATTGAATCTAGCAACGTTATGGAAAATAAAGAACAATATGTTTTTTAATTTAATAATTTTTAATCTAACACAACATAAAAGAATAATTCCACTTACATATAATCTTTACATTATAATTTTAAATAAATTTGTTTTTAAACAATACAACAAGTACCACATAAAACACAAAAATAAATAAAATAAATAATAAAGTAAAATAAAATATATCACAGATGAACTATCCTTTGGTATCACAGTTTAAAATTGACTAAATTAAAGCTAAGTTGTAAGTTGCATTTGCATTGTCTTTATTTTCTTTTTTATTTATGGCAAGATTATTTCTCTCATGGATTCGTAGGCTCTCCAATGTAAATCTCTTGTTCATCTTCCTTTCCCTATCAAGAATTTTTACGTCGGTGAGGTTTGGGGTGTGTTTCATTTCAAAACAATGCACCGCCAAAGCTGTTGTATATTTTTGTTTTTCAATATCTGTTTTGTGTTCATTTATTCTTGTGCCTAAACTTCTTTTTGTTGTCCCTACATAAACTTTACCGCACGTCTCGTTATCATTGCCCACACATTCGATTTCATATACAACATTGCTCTGTTGTATTTTTTCTATTTTCGTTTTTGTTGTTGTGAATAGTGAGGAGATTGTGTTGTTAGCTTTGTGAGCTACTAAAACTGTTTCATCATCTATCAATTCCTTTATTTGTTTGCTCTCAGTGAGTTTTGGTATGTATGAGAGACTTAAAAATTTAGTGATGCCAGATGTTTTATTCATACGACTTTCCCGACTTTCTTCATTAGTTGCCCGTTTAATTAAATTGGTGATGATTTTTTGTGGATAGTTATTACTAAGTAAAATATCTTTAATCTTAGTTATGTTTTTTTGTAAAAACTTATTGTCACTTATTTTTACAACTTTTTTAATTAGGTTGATGGCCGTATTTGTTTTTTGTCCCATTGGCTGAGTGGAGTGGTAGTTTATAAGTCGTCCTGATGCGATGTTTTTTGTATACCAATCTGTAATTATGCGGTTGTGTTCCCTATAAATTCTCATATCAAGATATGGTATCGATCCGTTTTGTTCTTTTTCGATGGTAAATTTCAGTTTGTTGTGGTATTTATTAAACGTTTCCAAAATAATTTTTTCATCACTCTTTTTAATGATGGCAAAAAGATCATCTACATATTTTGTTATTAGTTTTATATGTACATTTTTCTCCCGTAGTTCTTCCGTGGTTCTTTCTAATATTGTATCCAATACAATGTCCGCTATTGTGGGCGATAGTGGGTTACCCATAGGCATTCCGTAAGTTTGGTTGAAAATTGTTTTATCATAGATGAAATAGTTGTTGTCATTTAAGCAAAACTGTAATATTTTAAGGAAATGTGTTCTGGGTATTTGTGTATGGTTTCTTAGGGTGCTCCATTGAGCCATTATATTGTTTATAGCCAAATTTATCGGTATGTTGGTGAACAACGATACCACGTCAAGAGAAATTAAAATTTCAGAACCAACTGCATTGCCTGGACGAGACTTACGTGTTCCGTATTTACTTGTTGCAGATGATGCGCTTGCTATGCGACCAAATCTAATGAAAACGTATGGTCAACTTAGCTTAACAATGGCTCAACGAGTGTATAATTACCGATTGAGTCGTGCACGTCGCATTATTGAAAATGCGTTTGGTATAATGTCAGCACGTTTTCGAGTTTTGCGGTCACCTATCCATTTAAACCCAGAAAAAACTAAAAATGTGGTTCTAGCAAGCTGTGTACTTCACAATTATATGATCGACACAAATAAAAAATTGTACATACCATTTGGATTCATCGATCAATATGATCAAAATGGAGGTTTAACTGAAGGTACTTGGCGACAGGAGTACAGTTCAACTTCAACATTTTTACCGCTAGAAACTCCAACAAACGTTGACGTTCAATTAATCAACGGTGCTAAAGAAATACAAAAAGAATTGACAATGTATTTTGTAGAAGAAGGTGAATTAGGTTGGCAGTATCAGCAAATATAATTCTAAATAAATACAAAGTAAAAACCTTTTTTAAAAACGAGCTTTAATTTGAATGCACCAAAAAGAAAAAAATAAACTTTTACTATCAACTTATAACGTCATTACACAATTAATATGATGTAGAAGCTTGTCGCTAAATTTATGTGCTCGTATTTACTTAGTTTGAAAATTTTAATAGTTAAAACCAATGTCATCAAGTTCTTTTATTTCCTCTACACAAGTCAATCTCGCAACAAGCTTTTTTATCATATAAATTGTGTAATGACGTTTTAAGTTGATAGTAAAAGTTTATTTTTTTCTTTTTAGAAATAATCTAGTTGACCGTTTTCAGATATTATCTAATTTTGTATTACTCTACACAAAGATTGTAACTAAATAAATAAACAAAAGAAATATTTATACAAAAACATATATCAATATATTTTATTTTCCGCATATGTATAAATGCCATATTTACATTTTTAATTAAATAAAAGTGAAACAATTCAATTCATTTTTAAGTTAAGTTCGGTACATATGCATACAAATTTGTCATATGCTGAAAAGCTTAAATACGATTTTCAACAAATAACATATCTGCCATCATACGCAGGAAATTTGTCAAGCACTAATAATACGCTGTTCACACGATATGCTAAAATTTCCAACATACGTTTGTTTGCATTGTTAACAAAGAGCTAGCAAATGTTATTAAACATACGTATGTTGAAAAATTTTTGCGTTTACACGATATGCTGGCACTTGTAACACATTTTTCATCATTAATATGCTGATTCAACATATCGTCTAAACTAAGCTTAATACCAACATAATAAGATGATACATTTAGTTGAATTTATAGTAATACAATATCGTACGTGACGACGTTTAACAGCCTATAAAATTGTTATTATATCTATTTAAAAAAAATTCCGGTCAATATTTTTTTGCAACAAATATCTTGCTTTGAACCTTTATTTTGAAACACGTTCGACTGATCAAATACCAATGACATAGACAAATGATGTTTTTGCAACACGTACGTGACATTTAAATAGCACCCAAAGCAAACCAAAAAATATACCGCTAATCAAACTATATATTTGGTCTCTCCTCGTGAATTTTGTTCATTATTGTTGTAACATTAATTTTAAGGTATAATTCCAATGTTACCAGTATCTGTATTTAATCGGCAGAAAAGTGAAAATTGTTGATTGCAGTTACTAAAAATGAATCAAAGAGATAGTCAGTTTTAACTTTTATTTTTTGCTCTTTAAAAATTGTAATAAGCTGTAAACCCCTTTGCATAGTAAAGCTTGAGTGTTTTTTTACTTTCTACCATATTCGAAAAATAGTTTCAAGGCTATTTATTTTTTGAGTCGTGGTTGACATTCTCATGGAAATGCCCAAATGTTAAAATACCTTATGGGACTGTCTATACCTTGAAGTTCCTTATTACTGTCGTCTTGTCAAAAGTATTCAGTAATCTCACGTGCCAATTTGTATTTTTTGGTATTTCTGTTACAAATTACGCTGTCTTCATCTATATGTAAATTAAAAGGTATCACTATTTAAAATCTCAGACGTTCTTAATAACGTTTATTTTGTAAGTATCATTGTGTATGGGAAGTGGTATTGATTCACCCATCACGTTAACTGTTAGTAAATATTTATGGTAGTCTATATTGCAATCATATTTGTAAAAAAACTCTCCGGAGTATCCCATCTGTATTCATTGTAAAATCATTCTCTACATGTTTTACTTTGTGTTATAGAATTGTTTCTCCTAGTTGTAATTTTAATATAGTGGAACCCAATGATATTATCTTTTCCTTGGAGATTTCAGTTAAACAGGAATATTCATCTGTATCCTCTTCATGATTCTGTACTTAGGTTTTCTTGCCCAAGAAAATGTCAGCTTCTATATGAAAAATAAATATTAGTACCCCGTTTGACCATTGTGCACATAACTTGATAAAATTTTTTAAATCGGATGTAATGTTATATACCTTTTTCGTGCTTATTATTGTGATAATTATTACCTCTGTAGCTTTTGTTGCCGTTGGCATGGTTATTGCCATTTTTATAGCTGTTCCTATCATTGTTGTTATTATCACAGTTCCTGTTGTTGTAAGTATAACTACTATTGTTATTGTAGTTTAGTCCCTATCATTATAATTCCCAACATTACAATAGCGTCTAAACTATTTGCAACTATACTACAATTATAATGTGCACTTTGGAACATTTTTTGGTTCTGACCCATTTCAGATGATGTTTTCTCTGCTATAGTTACAGGTTCTGAAAGGTTTTTACTCGGCTAGCTGCTATAGTTTTTACTATTTCTTCATCTTTTAGTCCATTCTTAAAGGAATTGAACGCTATTATTTCATTGCTGTCGTAACTATATACATGCTTTATTCACTTTAATTTGCTGTCTGAACTTTATTAAGTTCTGATACCAGAGATTCTATTCTACTTGAAAATTTTCTGATCGTATCTTGTGTCTGAACTTTTCTCGGTAGTTCATTCAACAGTATATTTGGATTTCTTTTCGTTTCGTATGCTTGTTTTAGGTTATTTAACTGAATATTCGTTGGTATAGATACTTGCTTAACTTGGTTTTGAACTCTAATGTCTAATATTGTAAATAGGGATCTTTGTTTCGTTGCTAAAATACCAGCACTGCCAATTACTAAATTTGCCAGCAACGAATTTACTTCCTCTTTTTTTTATCACTGAAACTAGGAATCAATGGTATCTTCTATCTTCGACAAAAAATTGCCAAAACTGGCATAAATATACATTAAGGTCGTTCAAAAAAAAGTTTAGTTTAGTTATCCCCTAGAATTAAAGATTAGTTGAAAAGGATTCTAGAATATATTTTTTGCCACGCCTCGATACCGCCCTGTTAGTTTTTTGTATACTGCGCCGTCATTTAAAGTCCGATCATAATATATTGCACATCGTTATTTATGGCTTGTCTATGGCCTCATTTGGGCCTTGGGGACTTTTTAATACAACATCAAATTCTAGGCGCCACTGATGTCATATCGGATCGTACCCCTCTACTGTCCCATTTTTTTCATGTATCAAGAAAGCCCTTCTACAATTATGTACTCCTAGCTTTCATTGTACTCACTTGTATGCCACTCCCCGCAATTATGCTCATTTCTTCTTAACATATAAATTACATTTTACTTTTTGTTTTTTTTATATTATATGCAGCCGTTTTAAGACCAATTTCACTATGGCTTCATTTTTATCTTCGGTGACTTTTTAATCCGACATCGAATTCTGGGCGCCACTTATGCCATCTCGGATCCTTCCTTCCTAATGTCCAACTTTTTGCATGCGGCAAGAAGGCCTTTCTAATACTTAGTATGTCTAGGCTTAAATATGCTCATTTTTAAGCCACGCCCCAAAAGTACGCTCTATTTTAATTTACATAAATGTGTATATGTTTATTATCTATATATATAAAATAGGATGTGTGTATGTATGTATGTATGTATGTAACGTATGGACTCCAAAACGGCTGGGCCGATTTTGATGAAATTTTCAGGGAATCTTCAGAATATTCAGGCGGGTGACACTGTGAAGTCTGATTTCTGATTTTCGGTCTGGGGGCGGAGGAGCGTAGCAAAATCCATAACTTGAGAAAGGCTTGACCGATTTGAACGATTTTTTCTTTAAAATGATCGCCATGGTCCAACTTAGGTTTTACCGGAAAGAAAATTTTTCCCCGCCCACTTTTACGCCCACTTTTTTCGATTTACCTAAAATCAGAAAACGGCTCCATCGAGTTGACTAATTTTTCTTTCAAATATTCGTATTAATCAACTTTAAGTTTTCATCGAAAGAAAAATTTACCACGCCTACTTTTACGCCCACTTTTTCTATTAAGCGCATAACTGGAGAACGGCTTCACCGATTTGGACGATTTTTTCTTTAAAATGATCGCCATGGTCCAACTTAGGTTTTTACGGAAAGAAAATTTTGCCCCGCCCACTTTTACGCCCACTTTTTTCGATTTACCTTTAATCAGAAAACGGCTCCATCGAGTTGACTAATTTTTCTTTCAAATGTTCGTATTAATCAACTTTAAGAAGAAACATTTACCACGCCTACTTTTACGCCCACTTTTTCTTTTCTTTAAAATGATCGCCATGGTCCAACCTAGGTTTTTACGGAAAGAAAATTTTGCCCCGCCCACTTTTTTGATTTACCTAAAATCAGAAAACGGCTCCATCGAGTTGACTAATTTTTCTTTCGAATGTTCGTATTAATCAACTTTAAGTTTTCATCGAAAGAAAAATTTACCACGCCTACTTTTACGCCCACTTTTTCTATTAAGCGCATAACTGGAGAACGGCTTGACCGATTTGGACGATTTTTTCTTTAAAATGATCGCCATGGTCTAACTTAGGTTTTGCGGAAAGAAAATGTTGCCCCGCCCACTTTAACGCTCACTTTTTCGTAAAATTCACAGCATATATATACATACATACAACCATATGTATTTTCAAATCAAATGTAAATCAAATATATGTATATGAACAACATTTTAATTTATCTATCTATCTATATATATAAAATAGGATGTGTGTATGTATGTATGTATGTATGTATGTATGTATGTTTGTATGTATGTTACGTATGGACTCCAAAACGGGTGGGCCGATTTTGATGAAATTTTCAGGAAATCTTCAGAATACTCTGGCGGAGGCCTATTCTGAAAATCACTTTTATTCAAATCACGTGATTTCCAATCGCATGTGCCTTTTAAAATCACATGTTTCATATTTTTGTGTTACGGTTTTGTATGTTTTGGCGTGATTTTTAACTGCCGAAAGCATACCGAGAAACATAAAAACGAAATGTTTTACAGAACACCACAAAATCACACGCGTGATTTTAAAAGCACGTGATTTGAAATCACGTGATTTTCAGAACATGCCCGAAAGGTCGTGAAATAAAATCAATTTTATTTTGAGGACATTTTTTCTAATGCTCTCACATATAGACACTTATCCTCTTTACAATGTGCCATACAATCATTCAATTTCATACATTTTGTAAAAAAAGAAAAATAAGAACAAAAGAAAAAGAAAGAATTGAGAGACACTTATTCTCTTAACAATGCTGCCATACTTTCATTCAATTTCATACTTTTTGTAAAAAAAGAAAAATAAGAACAAAAGAAAAAGAAAGAAATGACAGAGAATTTGAAGTTACTACCGACGTTTTAATTATGTGCTTTAGAATTTTTGCCTGAAGCTTAAAACTCAATTCTGCTTCATCATATATTATCAATCGATGATAAACAACTTTGTGTACTCTTGCATTTAAGATACCTACATTTTGTGCACATTTTTGAGTTTTACTCAAACGCTGATAAAAAATAACGGTACATTCAAACAAACCTTGCTTTCAATTGCTCACTGATTGCATTTGAATTGTTTTGCGTTAATTGTTGTTTTGTGCACATAAGTCAAAACCCTAAAAGTGAAATCAATTTAGTAAATAATAGGTGTTTTGCAATTTGCAATAATAAAATAAGTTTCCAAATTATTTTTAATGCCAATTCATCAAACAGGTATTCATCAAACAGATAATATAATTGTGGTTCCAACAAACAATAAAATGTTAAAAAAGTAAAAAACAAAACACATCATTGTTCCTTTTGTACGATTACAGTTTACTAAAATGCCACCAAAAAAAAAAAAAAACAGCCATTGCTAAAAAAAACCACCGCAACACGGAAGCAGAGGGAAAGAAGAGCCTCTGAATCAGATGAGGAACGCGAATCACGTCTTCAGGAAAACCGAGAAAGGGCATTTACGTCTAGAGCCGCAGAAACGGAAAGAGAACGCGAATCACGTCTTCAGGAAAATCGCGAAAGGGCATCTACGTCTAGAGCCGCAGAAACGGAAAGAGAACGCGAATCACGTCTTCAGGAAAATCGCGAAAGGGCATCTACGTCTAGAGCCGCAGAAACGGAAAGAGAACGCGAATCACGTCTTCAGGAAAATCGCGAAAGGGCATCTACATCTAGAGCCGCAGAAACGGAAAGAGAACGCGAATCACGTCTTCAGGAAAATCGCGAAAGGGCATCTACGTCTATAGCCGCAGAAACGGAAAGAGAACGCGAATCACGTCTTCAGGAAAATCGCGATAGGGCATCTACGTCTAGAGCTGCAGAAACGGAAAGAGAACGTGAATCACGGCTTCAGCAAATGCGTGAGAGTACATCTTCATCTAGAGCTGCTGAGACACCCCAACAGCATGTCGAAAGACTTGCTGACAATCACTCCCGAATGACTTGATCAAGAGAAAGAATCGATTTAAAGTTGGCGGCATTTCACTACAATAGGGACGATGACTACCGAAATCACAAGGACGTAGTGATTGGCGCAATGGAGAAAGTTCGCTAAGGAATCCTCGGGAATGTGTTGTTCAAACGGTAAAGTTGTTTTACCACCAATGATTGAGCCGCCTGATCCCCTACAAAGTTATATTTCTGGCGCCAATCCGATTTCCAAGCACTTCCTTCAAAACATCCGAAACTACAACTCATGCTTTCAAATGACGTCCTTCGGAGCAACTAATATCATTAACAACGCCCACCTTCAAAGTGCAAGGCCAAATCTTCCACAGAATTGGATCGTTACTCCCACTTCCCAATGATGATGCCAAGTTCCTCCAAATTTATTTCACTGGCAATGAAGCTAAAGAGGTTTAACAGCGTTGCGCAATCAGTACTGGAGTTAGACGGGAAATCGTTTCGAGTCTTCAAGCTTTGTTACACGAACACAACAGTCTCATCCGTCTCTTCAAAATAGCCCTAGACCAGATGCCGGCAGATGATTATACGGTTGTGAAAAGAGCTGACAAGACACCGGCTGGTGAGCATGAGCGGCGCTTCAATGCAACGGTGATAGGTGACGTGCCAGTTGTTATGGTAGGCACAGACTTCGAGCGACGCGATATCATCATCCATCGTCGGAATGCAAGTGTTCAACGCATTGCGGAAACTCATCGATCGTATGATGCACTACAATATCCACTGCTTTTTCCACGGGGTGAGAATGGGTATCATTTCAACGTAATGCAGATGAACCCCAACTCAAATGGAGAGTCGACAAAAAAAGTTTCCTTTATGAACTTTTATGCCTATCGCCTTATGGTCAGGCCAAATGAATGTAATTATTTGTTGAAATGTCGTGAAGTCTTCCATCAACTCATTGTCGACATGTAAAATTGAAAGTGAACTTCTGCTCTTCATTCGGTTGAATCAGCAAAAGCTACGCGTCGAAGAATATGTCCACTTGCCTGATGCGATCGCCAATGATGGAAACGCTGCGAATATCGGCCAAATGGTGATCTTGCCAGCGACATACACAGGTAGTCCGCGACACATACACCAGTACGCTCAAGATGCTATGACATACTTGCGCAAGTTTGGACGGCCAGACCTCTTCATCACTTTCACATGCAACCCAGCATGGAAAGACATCACCGACCTTTTATTTACCGGCCAAAGTTCAACACACAGACACTATATCCTCGCCCGAGTATTCAAACAAAAGTTGACAAGGCTGATGGATGTCATCACCAAAAATCAGATATTTGGCGAAACTCTGTGCTGGATGTACTCTGTTGAATGGCAGAAGCGAGGCCTGCCACACGCCCATATTTTAGTCTGGCTAAAACAAAAAATCATGCCAACGCAAATTGATGACGTGATTTCTGCAGAACTCCCGAATCCCATAGCAGATCCGGTTCTATTTGAATCAATCCGAAAACACATGATCCGCGGGCCTTGCGGTGTACTGAATACAAATTCACCATGCATGAAAGAAGGCAAGTGTACAAAGCGCTATCCACGCGAGCTGATCCAAGAAAATCAAACAGCAGGCGATGGATATCCTCTGTATAGGCGAAGAAAGGTGAGTGACGGTGGATACACAACTTCAATTAAAATGCGCAATGTGGATGTTGACGTCGATAACAGATGGATCGTGCCCTACTCACCGCTGCTTTCAAAAATGTTTGATGCCCACATCAATGTTGAGTACTGTAATTCGGTGAAGTCGATCAAATATATTTGCAAATACGTCAACAAAGGTAGCGACATGGCAGTATTCGGGCTTGCCAATCAAACTGACGAAATCACGCAATTCCAGATGGGGCGTTACAGCAGCAATGAGGCAGTTTATCGTATAGTTTCATTCAACATCCACGAGCGATATCCAACAGTTCAACATCTAGCTGTTCAATTGGAAAATGGCCAGCGTGTTTATTTCACCGAACGAAAAGCTAAAAATAGAGCCGAACAGCCGCCACACACCACTCTCACCGCTTTCTTTGAATTGTGTGCAACCGACAATTTCGCCAAAACTTTAATATATCCTGAAATTCCTAAATACTACACATGGAACATGTCGTCAAAGAAGTTTATGAGAAGAAAGCGTGGTGCGATTGTCGCAGAATATGCTGGTGTGCATTCTTCTGATGCTTTGGGACGTGTCTACACCGTTCATCCGAATAATGCTGAATGCTTTTATTTGCGATTGTTATTGCATACGACCAAAGGTCCAACATCATTCGCCGACTTGAAAACCATCCATGGAAATGAATGTCAGACTTATAGAGAA
Source organism: Pollenia amentaria (assembly GCA_943735925.1). Lineage (NCBI taxonomy): Eukaryota > Metazoa > Arthropoda > Insecta > Diptera > Polleniidae > Pollenia > Pollenia amentaria. Next base: position 13,338,011 of record OX031011.1, read on the forward strand.
GCGTGTTTACGATTGGGCCTGCTTGAAAGTGATCAGCATTGGGACACAACGCTAACAGAGGAGTCACCCAAAACAAATACGCACTTTGTTTGCGATAATTTTAACAACATGTTCACCATCTAATCCACGAGAACTGTGGGAAACGCATCGCGAAAGCTATCTTAACCAGCAATCACGCGAAACATATCCTAACCAGGAGTATACGGACGAGGTTTTCAACCAAACTCTACTGCTGATTGAGGACATGTGCATATCCGTCAACAACAAAGTCCTTATTCAACTTGGAATGTCGGCTCCGATACGGGACATAAACAGTGTTTAAGACAGAGACCTGGTGCGAGAACAGCACTTTGATGTCAACCAGCAACAACAATTTGTGGAAACTTAAACAAGGCGGTTGGTTGATGATCAAAAAATTGCTTACGCAAAAATCATGCAACGGGTAACAAACGGAAATGGGGGACTTTTTTTCCTCGATGCACCAGGAGGAACAGGTAAAACATTTCTCATCAATTTAATATTGGCGTCGGTTCTAATGCAGAATTGGCTTGCACTTGCAGTGGCATCATCGGGAATTGCATCAACGCTATTAGACCGCGGACGCACTGCACACTCAGCACTGAAACTTCCATCGAATTTGAACCAGGTAGAAACACCAACTTGCAACATCAGCAAAAACTCCGGCATGGCCAAAATCCTTAAAACGTGCAAAATTATCATTTGGGACGAATGCACAATGGCCCATAAGAAAATGCTCGAAGCGCTTGACCGGACTCTACGTGATTTTCGAGGAAACAACCAACCGATGGGAGGCGCTCTTATTCTTCTTGCTGGTGATTTCCGTCAAACTTTGCCCGTTATTCCAAGATCAATGCCCGAAGATGAGCTGAACGCATGCTTGAAAGCTTCATATCTTTGGAACCAAGTCGAGAAAATAACGCTATCGACGAACATGCGTGTGCCTAACTTCTGTCAAATGCAAATGAATATTCAAGCCGTCGTCGACAAGGTATTCCCAAGTCTAACAACCTCCTACAAAAATCGGGATTGGCTGTGCGAACGTGCAATTTTGGCACCAAAAAATGACGAAGTCAACAAGCTCAATGAGCTAATTCAATTAAAACTGCCCGGCAAATTAATCAAATACAAATCGATCGACACAGTAATGGCTGAAGAACAAGCCGTCAATTATCCCACTGAATTTTTGAGTTCATTGGAACCATTCGGAATGCCACCGCATGTACTAACATTAAAGGTTGGGTCACCGGTAATTCTTATTCGCAACTTAAACGCACCAAAGTTATGCAACGGAACCAGATTGACCATCAAAAACTGTTCACCAAATTAAATCGAGGCAACAATCATCGGTGACATATTCAAAGGCGAAGATGTACTTATTCCACGAATTCCGATGATTTCCAACGATTTACCATTTGAATTCAAGCGGGTCCAATTCCCTTTGCGTCTTGCCTTTGCTATTACCATCAACAAAGCACAAGGCCAATCATTGACTATTGCTGGCTTAATTTTGGAAAATTCATGTTTTTCACACGGCCAGTTGTATGTGGCTTGCTCCCGAGTTGGCACCCCAAAAAATTTATACGTTTTTACACCAAATAAAAAAACAAACAACATTGTCTATCCGCTAGCCTTAAGATCAATATCAATAAATAAATATAATTTCCAATTTGCCTTAAATACATGTGTTTCTTTTTTCATTGATCCCATATCTACACCATATGTAAGTTATTCTGTAAAAAAACTTTATGATAGGTATTTCATGGATTTTTATTTAAAGGCCGTAAATTTCGTTTAAAGATCAATTTAAATCGTCTGGTAATACAACACTAATGTTTGCATAGGGCCAGCAACGCGGACCAGGTCAGCTAGTTTTATATAATAGTGATTAATGGTTTGCCTTCTAGATTATTTAAAATATTATTTTCATCAAATAACCGTTCATTTTAGCTTCAACAACGGCGCTTTTGTTGACATTTCAAATCATTACCCTTGTTAAAAAAAAGAAAATAAAAGGGTATAAACTTTTATTTTCTTTTTTTTTTACAATTCGTCGGTTGATAATTTAAATGTCGTATGTGGATTTTTAGTTAAGATCGATTCCTTAGGTTTTCCGACCTGTAGTGCGATTCACTAACTTTTTTTATGATAATCGTATCGTTAAAATACATATAACGAAAATTTATCGAATTTGCTATTCGGTAACATTTTTAACGATATTCGCTGTCGATTAAAGTCAGCTGTTACTTGAAGCAGTTTTTTCGTTGATTTAACGACAATAATTTACGTTGTGTTTATTTAATCGATAAAGTGTATTTACGTTTAAAGTGGCTGAGGCCCGACTTCTTACATATGTACATACTCCATACATACATACATTTATATATGTATGAACAAAAAAAAAATTCAAAATGTACAAAAAAAAAAAGCAAATTATGAACAAAAAAAAAAATTCTTAATGTAAAATTCACAAAATAAAATATAAAAACAGTAAACTAAGCAGAATTTCATTTGTTTTTTCTTTATTCTCTTTTGTGATTTTCGTTTATTTTAACATTTTGTAGATAGAGATGTTACAAAAACTACAGCTGTTCACAATCGTTAATCAAATTAATTACAGAATCACACTATCGTTACTGCAAGCGAATATTTATGTCGACAAACATTACGAATGTCGGATCGTTAAAAGTTAGTGAATCGCACCACTGATCTTTCATTTGGCGTAATCAGTTTTTCGAGACCTCATACGGGTTTCGAGATATGGAGTGTTGAGCTTGTCGTGTGTGGTATTTGCTGAAGCAACTTTCAAATTAAATGTCGTATGTAACTGCCACATACGACAAATTTCCATTTAAAACGACCAAAAAATTAATTTATTATTTAAATGCCGTATGTGGATTTTATAAGAGTTCAAACTTCAAACTTAATTTACTCGAAACTATCGGAATCCACATACGACAATTAAATTATCAGACGACGAATTCTAGATATTTCATTGATATAAAATTTCATTCGGAATGATCCAATTTTCTTTGTTTTTTTTTTGTATTATGTTGATCTACCTCGTTTAATGTAATATGTATGTGTAAAAGTGTGGCGAACTTTTGAGGTGTGGCATAAAAGTGAAAATATTAAAACATAGACACACTAGTAGTATAAATATGGGGATTCTGTATATGATTTTTGCTCCCTACGTGATTCCCATAAGGAGGAATTTTTAAATTTCAAATTGTTCCCAACGTATTTTCCCATAAGGAGGAATTTTTTTCTCCCATAGGGAGGAATTTTTAAATTGAAATGTTACTTTAAAGTTGGTTTTAGTTAATTTTAAATTTTTTGCTCCCAATGTATTTTTCCATAAGGAGGAATTTTGAATATAAACAAAATAAAAAAAATTTTGAGTAATTTTAAATAAAAAAAGAGAGTTATATAAAGTTGATTATATTTTCTTCAATGAAGAGAAATTTAAAAATGTGTACAAATAAATTGTTTGAGTATTTTAAAATAAGATAGAGTAATGTGTAATATATTTAGAATATGCAGCACATGTAAGTATAGAGATTAACTCAATTTGAAAGTTTGCCATTAATATAAAAAGGCTTAGGGAGTATATTCCACATCATTATTCTAATTGCCACTTTAAAGGAAACTTAATAAAAATGGTAAGCATTTCGTACATAATAAAGGTAAATTTAATTATTTTTTTTTATTTTTTTCTTGTTTGTTTTTAGATGTATAAAAAAATTGTGAATATTGCCCAAGGTATTAAGTCTGAGTATATCAGAATGGATGATATACCTTTAAACCTATCTTTGAAAATTGTGAATTTTGAATGGAAAGAAACACAATATGGTCTTAAAGTCATTGCCATTTTAGATGACAATAAATGGTTTTATCTAACCAATAGAATGATGAAATTTTTAAACAAGGAGGATCCATACTTAACTCAAATGAATGATAAAGTTTGGACAATTATTTACAAGGGGCGTCAATTACCAAATGGACCTGCAATATTCGATTTAAATTATACCTAAACTCTGAAAAAAATCCTTACAATAAAGATAAATATAATAAAACAAAAACAATAAATTTTTTTTTTTAATTTTTATTACTTTTATTTAAAATAATTTTACATATAAAAATTTAAAATTTAATTTCCAAAAAATACGAATCATCCTCCCCCTCCATAAATTGTTTTACGAAGTCAGGAATCTCTTCCTTCGCGTTGTCAGGGATCTCCTCCTTCATGTTCATCTCTGCGGGATGTTGTTTTTGAAATTTTGATTTCTTTGCACTAAAATTATGCATCCGCATAAAATGCCTTTTCTTATTAAATTTCGTTTTGAACGTTAACCCTCTAATGCATAGAAACGATTTGTGGAATTAAAATTACTTTTTAAACTAAATTTGGGTCATAAAACACGAATCCACTGATATTTTTTTTATCAAGAGTGGGTGGGGCCTTGCAACCCCAAAAATTGTTACCCCGTCTGTGGGCGGTCTCATGCAGAAAGCTTGGAAAAAATTCCATAAATCTATGATAATAAAAAAAGCGTTATGTTTGATTGTATTTTTATTCACAAAAATTAAATGTAAGAAAATCAAACGATTTTAAAAGAGAATTAAAACATGTAATTATATTTATACAGAAGTATGATGAAGTACTGGTTTTTTATAAAGTATGAAAGTCCTTGAAGCAGGATTTTTGATGGACATACACAACGGTATTCCACATTTTTCACAATATACTTGAGTGTCAGATTTACAGGGCTTGTTGCGACATTGCCGTTTCTTACTTTTGTCCTGAAAAGATGGCCAGTGGTGGAGGCCATCATATCTAACATTAGATGGTGGCAAGTACATCTTAGATTTCTGTGGTGTTTTTGCAGAATGTTCGGCATCATTAGATGGTCGACCAACCTTCTTTTTTTCTGACATCAGCAAAAGACTTTCTGCTACTTCTTCACGGAACTTTGGAAGTTCGATTCGCTGATGTTTTTCGCTATTTATGCGGTGGTATAAAACGTAAGCATTTACCATTGCCAAGTCAAGCATATGGTGAAATAGACGAGATGGCCATTTACCTGTCTTCATCCGAATTTTGTAACGGCCAATCAGACTGTCCATCAAATCGACTCCGCCCATGTGTCGATTATATTCTTTAACGATATTTGGACAACTCACTTCTTCATACTGCTTAGTAATGCGATTCCAACGCCTTGATTTTGTTGTAAAGTCACCTGGAGTATTTGAGTGAAATGGCTGAACTCCTGCATATGTTGAAGCTAAGCGAACGCCCTTGTTGTCTTTCCAAACAACCGTAGAAATATCAATACCAAATGCAGTGGCGACATATTCTTCAGAGTAGCCTCGAGGAACTTTCTTTGCCACCAACTGCTCATCAGTAGACAATTTACAGTTCTTCACTCGGTTGGCACGAAAAGTTCCAAGAGAATAAATGCCGCGACTCCGTAAATAAACCAAAAGCCCAAGAGATGTAAAATAATTATCAAAATATGTTATGTGATTCCGAAAGTCAGGTATGTTGCGAGACAAACGGACAACAACATTTGAAGCAGCTCCTAAATCAGGCGTTTCTTCTTGAATGACGTTGTCGGCAGCACCAGTGAATACTTCAAAATTATAAGAATAGCCCTTTGTATCACAAATTGAGAAAATCTTGAACCCCCACTTATGGGGCTTATTTGGCATATACTGCTTAATATTTGTTTTAGACATTTTGGTTCCACACATTTGTTCATCAATGCTCAAACGCTGCACCATTGGCACCGAGGAAAATCGAGTATTCATATGTTTGATGACGGGACGGATAAGGTATAAAATGTCGTATTCAGCGTCATCTCTAGATGGGCGTTTAGAACTGTCAGCAAAATGTATGTGGCTTCGAATTTCTTCAAACCGATTTACGGTCATGGCATTTCGTATAAGTTCAAAGGAATGTCTACCCCAAAAAGATCGCACATTCGGGTAACGATACACAGACATGAACATTAGAATACCTATGTACTTTCTTATATCTTGTGATTTGCAGAAGAATGTCGAGTTAATTTTTTTCTGTCGTGCATAAAGATTGCTTTCTGAAGAAATTAGTTCTAACAAGTCTTCATCGACAAAGTATGCAAAACAATCGTACGGTGTTTTTAGATTAGAAAACTCATTCTTGTCCGGGTTCTGAAAAGCCAATTCTCTGACATGAATTTGAATGTTCTTTTTTCGCCAGATCAACTTTTGAAGTTCAGCCATATTATTACGAAGCTGTGCAATATTACCTTGGAAGTGACCTAATGAGGACTGTTCTGGTTCTCCCTGTAAATCGTCAACTGAAGCCATTCGTGCTTTTTTCCGCAAACGACTGGCAAATGGAATACTTATTTCTTCTGCGGCATTATTCTGCTCACCTGCAGAAGCTTCAAAAGTAGCCGTCTCAACGGTAAAAGAATTTGCAGATTCAGATATGTTACCAATTTCCGAAGGAGGAGGAGCAGATGTTGCTAAAGAAAGGTCAAGGTCCGACACATTTATGCTACACGATACTGCTTCTTGAGGAAAAAAGTCACTTCCATTTGGAAGCACATAATCAGGATCATCGACGTTATCATCACTATCAAAATCATCCCCTCCCACTTCTTCATCGCTATCTTCGCAGAAGTCCATAAAATCATGAAACTCGTCGTCTGCCATCTTTGTTATGTCATACTTGCGTTTACGCTCCCAACGCGACATTATTCTATTGAAAAAAATATATAACATTCACATCATTTCAATAATTCAATTTGAAATAACTGATAATTTTTTTTTAACGCACTGCATACACCCGCCTACAGACGGTTGGGGTGGTCAAGCGTTGGTAGGCCTTGTAAACATAAAAATGCATTGTCTAACACTTTATTTCACTTCAAAAAACTTCAAACTACTTACCAAAAAAATTTCCAATCGAATATTTCAATTAGTCACTGTTTAAATATATACACAAAAATCACCTTCTGAGAAAAATATATTTTTTTAACTTTTATCCGTTATTTGTCACACAACTGAAAAAATTTTGCAAACGCAATGAGATGCAGAGTGGATGTGTACACAAAAAATGAAATAAAGTAGGCAACTAGATCATATTTTTTTAAAATCAAACTATCAGCTTTTATATTTGAATGTTATGGGCTTTTAAACTATGCCCGTCTGTAGACGGTCATATGCACTAGAGGGTTAAATGTTTGCAAAATTCGCAACTGAGTTTAACACGTTCCATTTTTTAATTAAATAAAATAATTACAAAATCTTTTGAAAATACCTCGTAAAACATATATTTATTTACTTTGCACTCATTTTTTTTATTTTGGTATATATATTTAATATGAATCAAAGCATATTTTGAAAACTGATCTATGATTATTGAACTGTTAAGAACATTCTGGTAAAAAGTAAATATACAATTGTTATTGTGGAAATTAAAAGTCAATAAACTTTTCGTTATGCAATCGTATGCATTTTTTAAGTTTAAACATTAACCTTGAATGTTTGCTTCATATTAAATTATGATTTAATAAACTTTTCATAAGTGAAAAAATGCAATCGTAGCATTTTTTAAGTTTAAAAATTAACCTTGAATGTTGGCTTCAAAGTAAACTATGAACTAATGAACTTTTCAAACGTATTTTATTTAATTATTTATAATAATTATAACATATTTTATTAAACAGTTATCAAGTATTTTTGAAACTATAAAGATGGCCGGTATAATTAAATGTAGTGAGTGCAAAAAAGTTTTTGAAAAATAAATGGACTTAAAATTGCATGAAAAAACGCATGCATCTTCATCTTCAAAAAATCAAATAGGAAAAGTGAAACAAGTGACAAGTGCCTTTAAAAATAGAATAATAATTCTTTCATATGAAAATATGAATAAAAAAATATTATTCCGGAAATATTTTTAAAAGAAGCTGCCGCGGTAATAAAGTCGGAAGTGGAGAAGTTTCTAAGACTCCATGTCATATTGAAACTCAATATGGAACTTTCGGGGTTTTATATAAAACCAAACATGAAAACTGAAGAAAATATATCAAAAGAAATAAAAACCTTCCGAACAAAAATGGAAGAAATATATTTTATTGGGGATTTTGATGTAATTTGCAAAAAAAAAAATTGAAAAAGTGTTACAAAAAATGGAGGAGTTTCAAGAAAGGGATAGTGGTTGGACTCTCATTGAAATACTAAAAGTGGATATAAATATAAATAAGTATCAACCAATGAAGGGGTCAAAGTTCATACCACTTCCTAGAAAACTAATGATAAAAAAAGCCTGCCTCAATATTAAAAACAGAGATGAGTTTTGTTTTAAATGGGCTGTTATATCAGCAATAGCTGACCTAAAACAAAAAACGCCAATCTCACATTTATGTACAATGTTAAGATTGAGGAAAAAATAATTGCCATAAATGGTTATACCTTAAATTTTAAGGGATTAAGCTTCCCTGTAAAAATAAAAGACATAGCCATTTTTGAAGAACACAACCCTCTGATCAGTATCAATGTTTTTGGATATGATGACGAAAAAGATTTAGTTGTTGGACCCTATTACAAAACTAAAGGGAAAAAATCCAAACACATATCCCCTATGCATTTTCATATTTCATTAAGTGTAATTTCAATGATAATTTAAATAGATTAAGAATATTTAAGGGGCTGGATTCCGCAAAGCTCTTTATAGAAAATTTAGTACTAGATATTAAATATTTAAATAATAATTTTCTCACTAAAATTGTTCTAATGACACCCTTAACCGAACAGGAAAATTTAAATTTTGAAAACAATAATGTTTGTCATATTTGCTCTCAACCTATTACAAATGACATAAAAGTAAAAGATCATTGTCATTTAAGTGGAAAGTATAGAGGACCAGCTCATAACTATTGCAATATCAATTATAAAATACCAAAATTTTTCCCTGTTATTTTTCATAATTTTTCGGCCTATGACTGTCATTTATTTATTAACGAGCTAAACAATATTGATGATGGTCCTATAAATATTATTCCACGTAATAAGGAGCTATATATATCACTGGCTAAGTCTATAAAAGGCGATAGCACTGATTATATTGAAATACGATTTTTAGACTCCTATAGATTTATGCCCTCAAGCTTAGACAATGTCGTTAAGAATTTAACTAAACATGAATTGAAAATAGTGAAATAATTTTGTGTAGATGATGAAACTAAGTTCAATTTACTTGTAAGAAAAGGAGTTTTTCCGTATAATTATTTGAATTCTGTTGCAAAACTTACAGAAAAACATTTGCCAAGCAAAGAAGATTTCTTTAATAAGTTAAATAATACACATTGTTTTGAAGAAGACTACATTCATGCTAAAATGGTTTGGAGTACATTTCAATGTGAAACTTTGGAAGACTATTTAATGTTATACCTTAAAACTGATGTTTTATTGTTAGCAGATGTATTTGAGAATTTTAGAATTGTTTGTAAAGACATTTATAATTAAGACCCATGCCATTATTTCACAGCTCCAGGATTGTCATGGGATGCTATGCTTAAATTAACAAATATTAAATTAGATTTGCTTACTGATCTAGAAATGATTTCCTTTCTTCAAAAGGGTATTAGAGGAGGAATAGTTCAATGCTCTCAAAGGCATTATATTGCTAACATAAATATTTGCCAGATTATGATCAAAGCCTACCTTCGAAATACTTAATGTATTTAGACGCAAATAATTTATATGGTTGGGCAATGTCTGAAGCTCTACCAGAAGGTAATTTTGAGTGGGTAAGAAACATTGATAATTTTTCTTTAGACTCAATACCAAATGATTCAGATATTGGATATATTTTAGAAGTTGATTTGGTATATCCAACAGAAATCCATGATACTCACAATAATTTAACTTTTTGTAGTGAAAACAAAACTCCACCAGATTCCAAAGAAAAAAAGTTACTTGTTGATTTAAATAACAAATCGGAGTATGTAATTTATTATAAAAATTTACAGCAATGTTTAAAACATGGTTTGAAGCTAACTAAAATTCATAGAATTTTAAATTTTAAACAGTCTTATTGGTTAAAAAAATATATTTCATTAAATAATTTTCATAGAACTAACGCAAAAAATACTTTTGAGAAAAATTTCTTCAAATTATTAAACAATGCAGTTTATGGAAAAACAATGGAAAACGTTGATAAACGTAAAAATATTAAAATAGTTAATAATTGGGAAAATGTTGGTAAGAGACTTGGAGCTCGTTCTCTTATTGCTAAACCAGAATTTCATTCTTTAAGTATATTTGAAGAAAACATGGTAGCAGTTGAACTAAATAAATCTTTTTCATTTTACAATAAGCCTATTTACTTAGATTTTACAATCTTAGAACTTTCGAAATGGAAAATGTATGATTTTCATTACGATTACATATTACCAAAATATAAAACTAAAGTAGAATTAAATTATATGGACACAGATTCATTTATTTATACATTTGAAACGGATGACTTCTATAAAGATATAATTAACGACATCGATTTAAAATTTGATACATCAGAGTATGAAACAAATAATAAATTTGGAATACCAAAAAAAAAAAAAAAATAAAAAAGTCTTATGGTGATTTCTTTTCTGAGAAATATGTTGCATAAATGGTACATGCTCTATCTCTTTTGTGTAGAGCATGTACCATTAATCGCCATTAGGGATGATAAATGACGAAAATAATGGAATTATTATGAAAGAATTTGTAGGTTTGAGAGCAAAAATTTATGCTTTTAAAACAGCATATATGCAGGAAATTAAAAATGCTAAGGGTGTCAAGAGTAGCATATGTAACAGTTTAAGTCTATCTGATTATAAAAATTGTTTATTTAACAAACAAATTTATTATGGAAATATGTTTATTTTTAAGTCTAAACTACATGTGTTATATACTTCCCTAATTAATAAAATATCATTAAGTTATTTAGATAATAAGAGATATATTTGTGATAATAATGTTAATACTCTTGCTTGGGGTCACTACAAGCAGCAATTTTTAAAATTTGATGAAGATGATGACTACTAATGAGAGTAAACGTAGATTTAATTAATTATAAAGATAAGTTTCAAAAAGATAATGATGATGATGAATATTTAATGGAAATTGAATACTAAAGAAACATTTTGTACATGTAAATATTATTTTTAATTAATAATAAAACATTTTTATATACATATTTTATAAACAAAAAAAAGAGTTTTATTTTTTTAAATATTTTGCCATAATACATTTTCAGTATCGTAATCTAATTTCTTTCGATTTCTTGTAACACGAGGAGAATATTGATAAGGTAAAGTTTATTGTTTCATATTTGAATAATTATCAGTTTTAGATAATATTCTAATTTTTGGACTGCCTTTTTCCGAAAAGCTTTTAAGACGCTTATCTACGGAAGATGCAGAAGAAGGATTACATTTTTGTATTGTTGTATCCATATCGTTCTGGTCATCATTATTTGTGTAAATATCTTCAGGCAAATTCAAATCCGTTTGCAGTGCTATACTACTCGACTGAGGTGTAATTGTTTGCGTTTCAATATGCTTTTTATAGACCTTTTTCGTTTGAGTTTCATTATCGCGCAAATTATGCATTGTTGATATTTTATTCTGATTAGATGATCGTTGGGATCCAATTAAGTATTTAGCAAGTTCTTGTTTAATATAATACCATTTGTTTATATCCTTCAGTGTATGTGAACCATATATTGGCAAGAGTTTCCGATGTAAAAAATCTGAATAAGAATGTTTAACTTTAAAATTTTCGTAAGTTGATGGATGAAGAACTATAAGTTTTGATAATTTTTTTGACATTTTCTAAAATTTTTCCAATGACTCCACTTAATATTGATGTAATAATAATGGGTAAAAATCCTCCCTTTTGAATAAGATGTTTCCTCTTTTGACGCATAGAGGCTTGTGATGAGCAAACTTTCCTCAAAATATTTTTATATGGTTTTAGTTTTTCAAACACATTTTTGTTTATTTTATGATTTCTGCTTATAATATTTAAAATAATTTCATTTAAAGTTTGTTTGTTCTCCTTCAGTAACTTTAGATTTGAAGTCATTGTTTATATTTACATATATATAGTAATCTGTATTAAAAATATTTGATCTAAATCTTAAAGCGTTTGGTATTTCTTGAGTAAGATCAACTATTAAATAACCATGAGCCTGTTGTGTACAATGATTATATACATCTACTAAAGATTTTGAGTTTTCTGGATATACTTGACGAGCTAAATGTTGGAATTGTGTCTTATCTCTTGGATTTTTCAACATACCCAGGAAAAAACGTGCTCCAAAAGGAGCAGGTTTTATGTATGAATTCATACCTCAAATCGCTTCAAAGCTGCTGATGCGATGCCTGATTTTTGTATGGGGTGTTCCCGGTTTGGAGCACTGATTTCTGCTGACAATAAGCGCTTCTTTTAACATAATAAAACACTCATATAAAGCACTCCTAAAATGCTTTTTTAAAGGCTAACTAAATTAACATATTCATTCATGTTTTTCTTTTACTGGTTTAAATGCCTTTTATCAAGCATTTTCGTAAACCATAATATATTTTTATTTTGTTATCGCTTTAAAACCTTCTTCGTTGTCAGGACTAAAATATCAGCTTTTTTGTATATTTTATTCGTTATCGTTTACTGCTTTATAAGAGCCCTATTATCGAAGCGCTCGATTATGCGCTTTTTCTCTTAAGTGCTTAAAAAATCACAAATTTTTTTTACTGGGTAACTATATATTTGGAGTTTAATGATATATCTCGCGGATAAGTCTGGAAGTGCATTTATTTCAGAATAACACCATATGATTCGGTCTATATCTTTAGATATTATATTTTGATTTTTTATTATATTTTTAATAAAAGTAGATTTCCCACAGCCTGAGGAACCACAAACCATCATTGTAAATGGATATATAAACTGATGAAACATGTTTGCGCTCTTAAAACCATTTGTTAATGAATTAAAAAGGAAGAACATTTTAATTAATATGAGTAAAAAAAAAATCTTATTGACGAAATTCATAGTCAAGCTAAAAAAACTTTAAGCGACGTAGGTTTATTCAAAAGGGAATATTAGATACTTGGCAAATAGACTTGGTGGAGATGATACCATATGCAAAATTTAATAAAGCTTTCAAGTATATGCTTACAGTAATAGATGTTTTCTCAAAATATGCTTACGCTTTGCCATTAAAAACTAAAACAGGATTTGAGGTTTCAAAATCATTTAAAAGCATTATAAAGTTAAACAGTAATAAAGCTCGTAAAAACCTACATTCAGATCAAGGAAAAGAATTTTACAACACATATTTCAAAACTCTTATGAAAGAGCTAAATATTAATCATTATCATACATATTCAAACTTAAAAGCGTCAATAGTTGAACGATTTAATAGAACTTTAAAAAATAAAATGTGGAAACAATTTAGTATGCAAGGAAATTATAACTGGATAGATGTATTAGAAAAACTGTTGATAGAATATAATTCATCTTATCATCGAAGTATAAAGATGAAACCTAATTTAGTTAACAAGCGAAATGAAAAAAAAACTTTTAAAAACTATATATAATAACTTAAAAGTTTTTAAAAATGGAAAATTTAATATTAACGATTTTGTTCGCATAAGCAAATATAAAAATGTTTTTGAAAGGGGATACACACCAAATTGGTCTACAGAAGTTTTTAAAGTAAATAAAATTAATGCAAATATAATTAAATGCGGATTTTATCAAGAGGAGTTATTAAAAACTAAAGTTCCTAACATCTTTTTAGTTAAAAAAGTCTTAAAACGTAGAGGTGAAAAACTATTTGTAAAATGGTTGGGCTTCGGAAAAGAATATAGTTCATGGATTAATCAAACAGATTTTAGTTGATAAACTAAATTTTTCATATATGTATAACACACAACTTATAATATTTAACATTTCTAATAAATATGGCATCAAGCACAGAGAATAATAGTATTTATGTTACTTTATTAAGTAACGATTCAGTAAATTTATATAAAAACACTTCAAGTACTTTCACAAATTTATTAAAGCAATCTCTTACCATGAGTGACCAGTGGGAAGTCGGATTATCAGATATATCCTTTTCGATAACGAATAAACAACTAAATATGAATCAAAATATACTTAAACGTAAAAAACGCAACATTTCAAATTTTAATAATCAATCTGTAAAAACCTTGAAAATCGACTCTAATAATGAATATGATGAAATTAAAACAAAATTTAATGGAAGCATCCGACGAGCTAAAACTAAAAAATATTAATATAACTTCAAAATTTTGAAATACATTAAACATGCAATTTGACTCTAAAAACGAATATGATGAAATTAAAACAAAATTTAAAGATCTAATGGAAACATCTGACGAGCTGAAACTAAAAAATATTAATAAAACTTAAACATTGTTAAACCCCAATCTAATATATCTACAAAAGAAAAAGATACTCGTAATGTAAATATAAAATGTTCAAACATAGAACAAAATGTTCAAATTACTAGTCCAGAATCTACAACAACTTATAAGAAAGATCCCATATTATCGTCAACAAATTATATATGTAGGATTTTAATGAAACCAGTGTTCTTTTTGTTTAAATTAAAAAAAAGAGTTCAATTTTATTCAATTGTAAATGGATTACGTGCTAAAACTTAAAGTATAAATTAATGTAGTTATCTGTCCAACATCTAAACTTTAACTAACTCCCTAGTCTTGTCCTCGTCGATAAAAACCCTACTCGTCCAATTCCCTGTCACTCGTTAGTCAATTCCCCTTGTCATGACAGTGTTGTAATTCTAATAAGAGTTGCCACTCCTTGTCGTTCGTCCGTTAATACCCGTCCCCACAGTCGGCCATCCTGCATGGTCATTCGCCCCGAATGACGAGTCCCATCTTTTCATATATTCGGCAACTGTTTTCGTCCTACCAGGACCTTCAGAAGTACCGACCTTTTCGACTTCATACCGGTCATGACCAAGTGCACGCACCACCCTGTAAGGTCCAAAATATTTTGGCCTCAATTTCAGGCCACTTCCAAATTGAGTGCGTTTTATCGCCACTAGATCATCCACATCATAAAGAGGTGCTGCCGTTCTTTTCTTGTTAAAACTCCGTCTATTTTCAGTTTGAATCTTAGCTATGTTCTCCTTAGCAGTACTACGTATTTCTTCTCTCTCCTCGTCAAGTTCATGAATAGTGTAGTCTTCAATCAACTTCCTTATATCCACGTGGTCTGCCACTTTCATTTCCACCCCGTCAGTATTCTGAATGGTGAAAATTTGGTACTTCTTGGTGGGGTATTATTTATACATTGCTGTACCCTATCGACATGTTTATACCATTGTTGAGGATTGTTCACGCATAGTTTGGAAAGCAACGACACCACAATCTTATTCATCCTTTCAACTTGACCATTACCCCTCGGAACACCAGTTGCTATTAACAAATGCTGAATATTTTGCCGGTCGCAATATTCCCTAAATACATTAGATGTGAAGGCCGTCCCTCTGTCAGAAATAATCCTCTCTGGGTTACCAAAAATTGCGGACTGTCTTTGTAGCCTATCAACTACCTCCTCCGTTCCGGTACTTCTTGTAGGATATAGCCACACAAATTTCGAAAATGCATCAACAACAACCAGAATATGATTGTACCGCTTCCGAGTTATCTCCAAATGCCCGACATGGTCAATATGATAAGTTTTGAGGGGCTTATCCGATTTATCGATTGGACTTAAAAAACCCTCTGCCTTGCCAACTTTTGCATCATTAATAATACACTCCATACAACTGCGAACTACATTATCCACCTTTCGCGTTATATCATGTATATAAAATTCCTTTTCGACCAGCTCTTTAGTTTTTTTCACGCCAAAATGACCCTCTCTGTGAGCGATTTGAATAATCTCCATTTCCATAGCAGCTGGGATAACTATTAGTTCACGATTCGGGTCCTTATATAGCAAATCATACTTCAAATAAAAATCTTCGTAACTCTGTTTCTCAACCAGTTGCCTGATAACATTTACCCTCTCATCCTGTAACTGTGCTGCCTTCAGTCTATGTTTCAACGAATCCTCCACTAAGAGACAAGAAACTCTGCTTAGTGCATCAACATGTCTCATTCTTCCACCAGATCTGTGCTCTATGACGTAGTCAAATTCCTGCAGAAACATAGCCCATCTTGAAACTCTCAATGGCACATCTTTTTTCTTAATCGTCATGGTAAATGCATTACAGTCTGTCACAATTTTAATTTTTAAACCCATCAAATAAACTCCATTTCCTTAACGCTTCGATAATTGCCAGCACTTCAAGTTCATATGAGTGATATTTCTCCTGCGCGCTTGTTGTTTTGCGGCTCATATATTCCACTGGGTGGAACTGTTGGTCCTCTGCATCCTTTTGAAGTAGAACGCCTCCGAATCCGTACATACTAGCATCAGTATGAACCTCAGTCTCAGCCCTGGTATTATATAACTTTAAAACGGGCGCATTTATCAAACCCGATTTCAGCTGACTAAACGCAATCATCTGTGGATCTCCAAACTTAAACTGGACGTCTTCCTTTAACAAATCCGACAATGGTTTCGCAATTGTGGCAAAGTTACAAACGAATCTTCTAAAGTATGAAGTTAGACCCAAAAACCTCTGAAGCGCCTTCTTATCCTTTGGGGTTGGAAAGTTTTCTACTGCAGACGTCTTCTCCACCGATGGCCTGATAGTAGAATTTTCCACAATATAGCCCAAAAAATCTACCTTCTTCTTCAAAAACTGAGACTTTTCCCACTTAATATTAAGGTTATGTTCCTGAGCCACCCTCAATACTCTCTCCAGTTTCTCGATACCTTCTTCCTCGTTTAATGACGGTATTATAACATCGTCCATATATACTACAATCGTACTATCCTGTATCAACTCTCTAAATATTGAAAAAATAAAACGACAAAACACCGCGGGAGAATTAGAAATTCCGAAAGGTACATAGAGGAATTCATATTGTCCATTATGTGTTACAAACGAAGTATATTTCCGAGATTCCTCCTCAACAGGTACGTGGAAAAATCCATTTCTAAGGTCCAGCGTTGTATAGACCTTAGCCGATTGTAATTTGTGCAAAACATCGTCTAGCAATACCATTGGGAAATTGTCTCTCATGATCTTTAAATTTAATTTCCGATAATCACAACACAACCTCTTGGTTCCATCCTTCTTGGGTACTATTACTATGGGTGAAGCATATTCAGATGTACTTGAACGTATTATTCCATCAAAAAGCCACTCTTTTACCTGTTGCTCTACAACACGTTGATCATCGTATGACAATCGTCGGGGTCTTTGATAAATAGGGACATCATCAGAAAGCATTATCTTCATGGTAATTGGTGAGGGTTTCTCCTTTCTCGGCTTATAATTTGCAATTAATTCTTTAACGTGAGATGCTTTTCCTCTAGACAGGTGAATTAAATCACACTCCTGAACAGAATAACGCAAACTCATCAATTGGTTCAGGCAAATCCTCCAATGTGCTGCCCTCCGGTTCTTTCCCCTTTTTCACCAACTTCGTTCCCTCAGAACTCATAATCATATCCGCCTGTTGTAATAAATCGTTACCTATTGCCGCTGGATATACAAAATTTTCCGCCACGAAAAATTTTATGTCGAACCTGTCCCCATCAATTACCACAGCCTTGTAAAAATACCCTATTGTAGTCAATATATAGTCTCCGGCGGTAATGAAATTCCGTTTCCCTGATGTTAGTCCTACGTCACCCAAGCGCTGAAAAACATCATAACGAACAATTGAAATGTCACTTCCTGTATAATCGCCGAAAATTTTACTCCATTGATCGCGATACTCTTGAAACTCCGATTATCAGTTGTTTTTACCTCTTCTGTTATATCCTCAAAAGATTTTACCATACAAGAGTTAGATGTCTCCTTTTTAACTTCTGGTTGCGTCTGGGATTTACACTCAAAAGATTTGTGCCCTGGTTTTCCGCACTTAAAACACTTGAATGTCGATGATTTGCAATCTTTTGCCATATGGTTTTCCTGACCACACTTGTAACACTTTCGTTTAGAACTAGTAGAAGGCTTTTCCTCCTTTATTTTACTCGACTCAGAAAATGGCTTCGTGGTTGGTGGCTGTTGACCGGATCCTCTAATTTTCTCATAAGTTTTAAGTTTGTTCTTCAAGTCCTCGATGTTGCTAGCTTGATATAGAATACTTTTCCCGAATTTTGAATCAGGTATGCCCTCCACAAAGTATTGAATCAAACTCTCCTCGTCTAATTTTATTGGCTTACCTATCTCCATCAATATGTAAAGGTACTCCCTAAAGCTTTCACCATTCCTCTTCTTACGATCCTTTAACATTCGATGGATATCCACTGACGCCAATTTACAACCGAATTCTCCTATTAGTGCCTCTTTTAAAGATCCCCAGTTCTTTATTCCACTCTGACTACGTACAAATATTTTAGCTGCACCCTTCAATAGTTGCTTAGCGTATATAAATCTTTGCAACTGATTCCAAGCAACTGCCTCAGCGTTGTCCTCAAAGTCTTCCAACCAGTTATTTATATCAATATTGTCAGTGCCACAGAATGATGTTAGAGAATCTTCTATATCTCGTAACGTAAATACACTCCTTTCAAAATTAACAGTGCCTACTCTACCAGTAACCGATGCAACGTCGTCGTATTCCGAGCCCGAATCACCCGCAGTCAGACCGAAATGCTCCAATAACCGCCGTTGCAACTCACCCTTGAGTCCTGTCGTCGCCAATCCCAACCCAGTCAACTTCTCCCTTAACCCCCCCACAGTTAATGCTAAAATCCCCTTTGAGTCCATTCTGTCCGATAAATATTATAATTTTCAAAAAATAATTGTAATTCTCCAAAATACAGTAAGACAAATAAAGATCAAATAAAAATTATACAAATAAACAAAAATTCAATTCACAATACAAAAGTTTACGTTACAATTTAAAATATTCTCGAAACAACAAAAATTATATTTATATTAAATTCAAAACAAATTCCAACTTGATTTTCAAAACATTAACAAAACACATTCGTTAATCCAATTGGATTTTCTCTTTAATTCTTACTTTGCAGAAAATCAAAAGGGAATAAGTTTACACACTTTTCAACAGTAAAAAATCAAAAAAAAAAAAAAAATTAAATAAAATACAAGTACAACTTAACTTCTATTGTCTCCAACAATAAAAAACCGCAACTCATTCTCTTCGTAAGTAGCTAGGCAGAACTTCTCTTGGCAAAACTTCACTTCTTGTCACTAAGACGCCTTTTACAGCAACAATTTACAGTGAGCACTTTGATTTAATAGAATTGGTTTTCACTCTCAGCCTGTTGTTACAAAAATTTCTTTTATTTTCTGGTATTAATTTCTTTACTTCGCGATCAATACGCACACAGTTTGCTTTTGATTTATTTTTTTCATATGTGTAATAGTTTTGTCTAACTCACACTAACTATAGCTGGTTAGTTCTTCATGGTTTACATTTATTTTAAAATACTCGTCATATATATTTTTTACACACACTGGTTTTCATACATAACAGGCTATGTCTTTCTCTCTCTCTTAGTGTTTTCTCTTTTTTTCTTACACTTTCGATTTTACTTGTGTTCACTACTTTTTAAAATAACCGTCTTTTGTTTCTTTTACTTAGTATTCTTATTTTCGTTACATTTACGTGTGTTCGTTACTTTTTAAAATAACCGTCTTTGTATACTCTTACTTCTCGAGTTTTTATATTAATTTGTGTACTTTCTTTTTTTTTCAAAAAAAAAAAAAAAAAAAAAAAAACCGTTTTTTGAATTTTTTCCGTATAATCTTTTTTGTCGAGATTTCACATTAACTCGTCTTTGTTACTTTTTTTTTTTAAAAAAAATTTACCGTTTTATGTTTTTTCATATAATCTTTTTCCTCGAGATTTTAATGTCTTCGTTACTTTTTTAAAAAAAAAAAAAAAATCACCGTTTTTTGTTTTCAGCCATGCATAAGTCGTATGTTTCGTTGAAAATTTATGTTCTCCTTTCATCTATTAGCTTTTTTTTATACTGCGTTTGCACACTTAAATAACTTTTTCTTTCTTAAAAAAAAAAAAGGTTTTCATAAAAAACACTTTTTAAGCACTCAGCTTTCCCTTTTTCGTTAATCTTCTACTTTTTATGATCCAAAATTTTCACAGATCTACTTTTTAAGAATTTTCATGAAGTTTTAGCAAGCACTCAGTTCACTTTGTCCTTTTTCCGTTTTGGAATTAAATGTACAGAATTCACTCAGAATTTTTGTTTACACACAAGTTTCAAATAAATTTAAGTCTCAACATCACTCAGAAAGTTAAACTTTAGCAAAACTTAGTTTTTCACCTTTTCTTATTTTCTCAGTATCACTCTTTGCACCGAAATTTTAATTAATTTCAAAAATTCACTCAGTTGTAAAATTCACTCAGAAAATTACAACACCAGATTGGACAATTTGAAACTACAGCACGATCCTGGTTGAGCCCCCAAATTGTAGGCTTTTAATGAAACCAGTGTTCTTTTTGTTTAAATTAAAAAAAAGAGTTCAATTTTATTCAATTGTAAATGGATTACGTGCTAAAACTTAAAGTATAAATTAATGTAGTTATCTCTCCAACATCTAAACTTCAACTAACTCCCTAGTCTTGTCCTCGTCGATAAAAACCCTACTCGTCCAATTCCCTGTCACTCGTTAGTCAATTCCCCTTGTCATGACAGTGTTGTAATTCTAATAAGAGTTGCCACTCCTTGTCGTTCGTCCGTTAATACCCGTCCCCACATATATTCGAAAAATCTTTGAACAAATTCTCTGACAACATAAATCAGTTTATCAATCAAATTGAATCTTCTGATATAAATGAAAACATATTTATTTATACTGATATAATAAAACCTCGACAAGTTGGTATTGGAAATGTCAGGATTTATAGAATGTATGAAGAGTGAGTTGGATATATTTGAATCTCCTCCAATTCAAACTAGCGTTATTAAAACCGAAGAAATTTGCTACAATCCAATTGCATCACTAGATAATTCTAGCACAATTGAATTTGTTTCGCTAGGTAATGGTGAAACATATCGTGATCTTAATAGTATTTATCTTCGACTGGTTATTGAAATAAAAGGAAACGGAGGAGGTGTTAATAACTTACTGCACTCCTTGTTTAGAAATTGTATTCTACACCTTAACAATAAAAATGTATCACAACCTGACAATAACTATCACTATACAGCTTATATAGAAAAATTGTTAAATTATGGAAATAATGCTAGATCAACGCATCTTGAATCATGTGGCTGGGCTATTGATATAAATAAAATAAATTAATTAGTTGATAAAGAAAATCCTGGTTTAGACAAGAGAAAAAAACTATTTAAGGATGGAAAAAGAGTAGAGCTTTTTGGAAAACTTCATGTTGATGTATTTAACCAACAAAAATATTTGCTTAATAATGTTGATCAGAAGGTAACATTAAATATGGAAAAACCAGAATTTTACATTTTAGAAGGTGGCGATAAAAATGAATCTTAATTAAAATACACGAAGCAAATTTATATATAAGCCATCTTACTATTAATCATAATATTCTAATGGCTCATCATAATGTATTACAATCAAGAAATGCAATTTATCCCTATAAAAGAGTGGAAATAAAAACGTTTACAATACAACCTGGAAATCACTCATTAAGTTTAGATAACGTTATACTAGGACAATTACCAAATTTTTTAATTTTTGGAATGGTGACTAATAAACCATATACTGGAGAGAAAAAAGAAAATCCATTCAACTTTCAACATTTTAATTTACAAAGATTTAATTTGGTTGTAAATAGAGTACAATTTCCTGCACAACCAATTGAACTTAACTACAATAACGGAGGAATAATAAGTACTCGTGGTTATCAAACACTATTTAAATGAACTGGAATTCATCATTTCGATAAAGGTCATCAAATAACTAAAGAACTTTTTGATAACGGATATTTTTTACTTGCTTTCGACTTGACGCCAGATCATAATAATAATTCTAAATGCGGTAATTTAATAAACCAAGGAACTATTCGTATTGAAGGACGTTTTGGCAAACCAATTATTGGAGCAATAACGTGCTTAGTATACTGTGAATTTGATAGTGTTATAGAAATTGATAAAACGCGTAATATTATTCAAACACTATGAATTCAATAAATATTAAAAATACTTTGAAGTCCAATAATATAACAAAATATTAATTTAAAGGTGTATTTGCATGTAATAAATTACCAACACAACCAGTTTTAAAACCATCATTTTACGTTGCCAACACTGATCCATCACATAAGCCTGGACAGCATTGGGTTACTTTTTATTTTCCTTAAAACAAACCTGCCGAGTACTTTTGTTCTGCTGGCCAATATCCAAATAAATACTTTAGATTATTTTTAAATAAAAATTGTAAAACTTTTACTTATAAAAGTCTTCGAATTCAGAGTGAAACTTCAATTTTATGTGGTGTTTGTTGTTGTGTTTTTATTTATTTAAGATGTAAAAACAAAGGTTTCAAACTAATTTTAAAATTATTTAATTATTTTAATTTATATTACAATGATATTTTAGTTGTAAGTTTATTTAAATATATATTTAAGAATTTTTAAAAATATAATAAAAAATTAAAATATATAATTGTTGTTTTCTTTCACATTCCTTATCGCCTCTAAAAGCATTTCATCCATTTCGTCATATAGATACCATATCGGTGGAATTGATCTTAAAACGTCGTCCTGCCCGTCATACAACGCCAGGAATATCGGCAAATCTATTGGCGGTAATATAAGCACTTCTATTACATTAATTCTTTCTCTTCTGTTGTTTTGGTTTTCTTCATTTATTTGATTGTTCATTGCGGCTTTGCTAAAAGAAAATTGCCAAATAAGAGATTTTTGACTAGTGACAAGTTTATTAACTCATAATTTTATATGAGGCAAACATTCAAGGTTAATTTTTAAACTTAAAAAATGCTACGATTGCATTTTTTAGCCTAACGAAAAGTTTATTGACTTTTAATTTCGACAATAATAAAATTGTATTTATTTTTTAACAGAATGTTCTAAAAAGTTCTTATATGTAGCCAAATCTATTTGTAAATATGTACATTATTTGGTTAAAAACAATAAAAATGTGTAGCAAATATTCAAGGTTAATATTTGAAGCCAACATTCAAGTTTAATGTTTAAACTTAAAAAATGCATACGATTGCACTTTTTAGCATAACGAAAAGTTTATTGACTTTTAATTTCCACAATAACAATTGTATATTTACTTTTTACCAGAATGTTCTTAACAGTTCAATAATCATAGATCAGTTTTCAAAATATGCTTTGATTCATATTAAATATATAACCAAAATAAAAAAAATGAGTGCAAAGTAAATAAATATATGTTTTACGAGGTATTTTCAAAAGATTTTGTAATTATTTTATTTAATTAAAAAATGGAACGTGTTAAACTCAGTTGCGAATTTTGCAAACATTTAACGTTCAAAACGAAATTTAAAAAGAAAAGGCATTTTATGCGGATGCATAATTTTAGTGCAAAGAAATCAAAATTTCAAAAACAACATCCCGCAGAGATGAACATGAAGGAGGAGATCCCTGACAACGCGAAGGAAGAGATTCCTGACTTCGTAAAACAATTTATGGAGGAGGAGGATGATTCGTATTTTTTGGAAATTAAATTTTAAATTTTTATATGTAAAATTATTTTAAATAAAAGTAATAAAAATTAAAAAAATAAAATCTTGTTTATGTTTTATTATATTTATCTTTATTGTAAGGATTTTTTTCAGAGTTTAGGTATAATTAAAATCGAATATTGCAGGTCCATTTGGTAATTGACGCCCCTTGTAAATAATTGTCCAAACTTTATCATTCATTTGAGTTAAGTATGGATCCTCCTTGTTTAAAAATTTCATCATCTAAATTGGCAATGAAACACAATATGGTCTTAAGTGTTTCTTTCTTTCTATTCAAAATTAACAATTTTCAAAGATTGGTTTAAAGGTATATCATCTATTCTAATATACTCAGGCTTAATACCTTGGGCAATATTCACAATTTTTTTATACATCTGAAAACAAAATATACCTTTATTATGTACGAAATGCTTACCATTTTATTAAGTTTCCTTTAAAGTGGCAATTAGAATAATGATGTGGAATATACTCCCTAAACCTTTTTATATTAATGGCAAACTTTCAAATTGAGTTAATCTCTATGTGCTGCATATTCTAAATATATTACACACTAGCTGACCCGGTCCGCGTTGCTGGCCCTAAGCAAACATTAGTGTTGTATTACCAGACGATTTAAATTGATCTTTAAACGAAATTTACGGCCTTTAAATAAAAATCCATGAAATACCTATCATAAAGTTTTTTTACAGAATAACTTACATATGGTGTAGATATGGGTTCAAGGAAAA
Source organism: Pollenia amentaria (assembly GCA_943735925.1). Classification (NCBI taxonomy): domain Eukaryota; kingdom Metazoa; phylum Arthropoda; class Insecta; order Diptera; family Polleniidae; genus Pollenia; species Pollenia amentaria. Next base: position 13,362,623 of record OX031011.1, read on the forward strand.
AAGAAACACATGTATTTAAGGCAAATTGGAAATTATATTTATTGATTACTTCATCTTAAGGCTAGCGGATAGACAATGTTGTTTGTTTTTTATTTGGTGTAAAAACGTATAAATTTTTTGGGGTGCCAACTCGGGAGCAAGCCACATACAACTGGCCGTGTGAAAAACATGAATTTTCCAAAATTAAGCCAGCAATAGTCAATGATTGGCCTTGTGCTTTGTTGATGGTAATAGCAAAGGCAAGACGCAAAGGGAATTTGAGCCGCTTGAATTCAAATGGTAAATCGTTGGAAATCATCGGAATTCGTGGAATAAGTACGTCTTCGCCTTTGAATCTGTCACCGATGATTGTTGCCTCGATTTAATTTGGTGAACAGTTTTTGATGGTCAATCTGGTTCCGTTGCATAACTTTGGTGCGTTTAAGTTGCGAATAAGAATTACCGGTGACCCAACCTTTAATGTTAGTACATGCGGTGGCATTCCGGATGGTTCCAATGAATTCAAAAATTCAGTGGAATAATTGACGGCTTGTTCTTCAGCCATTACTGTGTCGATCGATTTGTATTTGATTAATTTGCCGGGCAGTTTCAATTGAATTTGCTCATTGAGCTTGTTGACTTCGTCATTTTTTGGTGCCAAAATTGCACGTTCGCACAGCCAATCCGGATTTTTGTAGGAGGTTGTTAGACTTGGGAATACCTTGTCGACGACGGCTTGAATATTCATTTGCATTTGACAGTAGTTAGGCGGGAACGAAATCTCGTTCGTGGCGCAATTAATTGGAATTTTTTCATTACCAATGTCCAAAAGTTGTTTTGAGAATGTTTGGGCAGACGGGTCTTGCAACAAATGCACACGCATGTTCGTCGATAGCGTTATTTTCTCGACTTGGTTCCAAAGATATGAAGCTTTCAAGCATGCGTTCAGCTCATCTTCGGGCATTGATCTTGGAATAACGGGCAAAGTTTGACGGAAATCACCAGCAAGAAGAATAAGAGCGCCTCCCATCGGTTGGTTGTTTCCTCGAAAATCACGTAGAGTCCGGTCAAGCGCTTCGAGCATTTTCTTATGGGCCATTGTGCATTCGTCCCAAATGATAATTTTGCACGTTTTTAGGATTTTTGCCATGCCGGAGTTTTTGCTGATGTTGCAAGTTGGTGTTTCTACCTGGTTCAAATTCGATGGAAGTTTCAGTGCTGAGTGTGCAGTGCGCCCGCCGTCTAATAGCGTTGATGCGATTCCCGATGATGCCACTGCGAGTGCAATCCAATTCTGCATTCGAACCGACGCACAGTGGCGCCATTTGAGTTTTTTCGTTGCAAAAATCATATCTTTTGAACCGAATAAGATAATTGAACAGTTTAAACAGCATATGATAGATAACTGTTCAGCCTATGAAATGAGCGTTTGGAAAGGGTGCTACGCTTTGTAGGGGCCTACTTATGGGTTATCAAAGTTAAAATTAGTAGAAAAATCAATTTTATGGTAACTAAAAAAAATTTTTTTTTACATTTTTAGATTGTTTTTATTTTTTTTCTTAAGGGTTTTATGTTTTAAATTATTACCCAACAAATTAAAAAAAAAATTATTTTTTTTTTTAAATTTATTTTTTCAATTTTCTGTAAAATATTCATCACAATTCGTAAGAGAAGGTATATCTAAAAGACTAACCATTTCTAAACTATAATTATTTTGTAACTCTATTCGTGACTTCACATGCCGCAGGGAAGAAATAAGTGGATCGGAAGATGCTGCCAACATGTTGAAGAGGTCCTCATTTTGCCTCACCCTTGATGCTTTGAATGTGTTCTGCAATCTATATTTTTTATAAAATTTGTTAAGAGACTCCTGTGCTTCTTCAGAAAGCTCTCCAATTGGCAAAGACTGGTACTCAATTATATCTTTACCATGCGCCAATATTTTATGGACGGTCGGGGTCAACTTCTTCTGTGGATACATTTCTGCTAAAAGAGATGCAGTTTTCGACGCATATTCTCCATATTTTGTAGAATTGACATTTTCTTTGCAGTTTAAAACATCCAAGATCGTTCCCAATCTTTTCACGATTTGATTGTCAATTCCAATGATTCTAGTTACTGCCTCATCATTTTCAAAAAATCTCCTAGAAGTGTTTCCATCGTTTGAGTTACCGTATCCGTGCTTGGGACAGTCTACTTTTAGTCCAACTTGTTTAAAAAAAGCATCCTGTATTTGCTTCTTTCTGATCTTTTCCTTATCCTTTATTGATGTATTTTCATCGAAGTTTTCCTCCTCTTGTGGTAGGGTATATGCCAGTTTTAGCAAGAATTCCATACACCTTATCCTTGCGTGCAATGGTGACATTCCATATTCGTAATTCTCCTCATTTGTAGAATCGTTTAAATTACCAAAGTTCTTCTGACAAATAATAATATAAAATCGATAAAAAAAATATAAAAATAAAACGAAAAAAGGGGTTTAAATAGGTTTTTGCTAAATTTTTACCTCCAATATAATTCTGTCTATATATATGTATATGATAACTAATTGAAATATGTTATAATTAAGCAGAAAAAGATACTAATCTTAAACTCTTTACAACTAATTATATAAAATTGAGATGTAACATATTATATATGAAATAAATTGAATTGAATTGAAAAAAGTTCTTCTGACTCTTTTTGCAAATCGGGCATGACATTGTTGAGGTTGTTCCAGTCAGTTCGTTTACGACTTTTCCGTCAACCATGGTCAGGTGGAACTCGTAATTGCATTCAATATATTTTCCTTCTCCAATTTGCAGCTTTGTAGGCTTAATCTTGCTTATTTGTTCTTTAATGTCCTTCACCGTAGTCCTTATGAGTTCTGCCGATTCCCTTGCAAACTGAAACATTATTGGTCGGCAATAATGCACTGATGACGGACGTGGATTTTTCCAGTGTAGGGAATCATCCGATTTTAGCCGCAAAGGAACAACAGATGCCATAAACATATTTCCGTCCGATATTGTAGCGTCATCGGGAGATATCCTTTGCTTATAAACGCTTTGTCCGGATGATCCATCGCAGCCTCATTTGCTGATCAATGTCAACTTCTCAGGAAGAATTTTCACTTCCGTGAAAAACTTTGGTGTGGTTGACTTTCTAAACAGTTCAAATAATTTTAAATTGTACAACGCCATGTTTTCAGTACTTAAATTGTTAAATGGTTTCAGTAATTGTTGCGCCAACTTTCAGGCGTAGACTAATCCAGGCATTATGCTTATTTTGCAATATATAGGCTTATGCTACCATGCCTAAAAATTTACCTGTTCCCTGCATACATATGGATTTATGCTGAATAATGCAATTTTGATATTATGCACGTGTCCAAATAAGATTTGTGCCTACCTGTAGGGACCATAAGTCAATATTGTTCCTGACCATTTGTACGCCAAAGTATTGTTTATGTGAGGTACGTACCTGCTAATATAATAACTATTAGATCAAACTACTGTCAGTCAAAACATATAAGGGATGGACGCCATACAATTTCTGCAACCATGTCTTTTTAAACTTTTTTACCTCTAGAAGCCAAACGGGCACGTACGGGCAGATAAAACCTTTTGAATTATGTAAAGAAATAATCAAAGAACAGGTTTTGCAAATATGGCAAATATAGAAAAATATAGTTTTTTTTTATTTTCCGTCAAAGTTGAAAAATAGTGAAAAAACGGATAGTTTTTAAATAGTGATTTACCAGGAGAAACACAAAGCAAACAGTTAATTTTTTTTTATCATTATACATTTAATAAATACATCAATCAATACAAACAAAAAATAAGGCGATTCGTTACCTATTTTTCGTGATATTACACCTGAAATCGCAACAAATTGACTAAAAATTGTGTGTTTTTTTGAAAACCGGAAGTCGGTCAACTTTGAACGGTTATATCTTCTAAACTAAAAATGTGATATTATTAAGAGTGGCATATTTGAAATCGTTGAAAAGTTTCCTATAACATGGGTTTATTCAAAACTTCGTCGGCATTCATGAAAATTTTGATTTTTGCAACCTCGCTTGCTCTACGGGCGCCACTGTGCGACGCTAATTTTAAATTAATGAGAAATGTGTTACCTGTTCCTCCTGGTGCATCGAGGAAAAAAAGTCCCCCATTTCCGTTTGTTACCCGTTGCATGATTTTTGCGTAAGCAATTTTTTGATCATCAACCAACCGCCTTGTTTGAGTTTCCACATATTGTTGTTGCTGGTTGACATCGAAGTGCTGTTCTCGCACCAGGTCTCTGTCTTGAACACTGTTTATGTCCCGTATCGGAGCCGGCATTCCAAGTTGAATAAGGACTTTGTTGTTGATAGATATGCACATGTCCTCAATCAGCAGTAGAGTTTGGTTGAAAATCTCGTCCGTATACTCCTGGTTAGGATATGTTTCGCGTGATTGCCTGAGAATGTCTTCACCTAAGCTTTCGCGATGCGTTTCCCACAGTTCTCGTGGATTAGATGGTGAACATGTTGTTAAAATTATCGCAAACAAAGTGCGTATATGTTTTGGGTGACACGTGAGCGACGCCTCTGTTAGCGTTGTGTCCCAATGCTGATCACTTTCAAGCAGGCCCAATCGTAAACACGCTTCTCTATAAGTCTGACATTCATTTCCATGGATGGTTTTCAAGTCGGCGAATGATGTTGGACCTTTGGTCGTATGCAATAACAATCGCAAATAATAGCATTCAGCATTATTCGGATGAACGGTGTAGACACGTCCCAAAGCATCAGAAGAATGTACACCAGCATATTCTGCGACAATCGCACCACGTTTTCTTCTCATAAAATTCTTTGACGACATGTTCCATGTGTAGTATTTAGGAATTTCAGGATATATTAAAGTTTTGGCGAAATTGTCGGTTGCGCACAATTCAAAGAAAGCGGTGAGAGTGTTGTGTGGCGGCTGTTCGGCTCTATTTTCAGCATTTCGTTCGGTGAAATAAACACGCTGGCCATTTTCCAAATGAACAGCTAGATGTTGAACTGTTGGATATCGCTCGTGGATGTTGAATGAAACTATACGATAAACTGCCTCATTGCTGCTGTAACGCCCCATCTGGAATTGGCGTGATTTCGTCAGTTTGATTGGCAAGCCCGAATACTGCCATGTCGCTACCTTTGTTGACGTATTTGCAAATATATTTGATCGACTTCACCGAATTACAGTACTCAACATTGATGTGGGCATCAAACATTTTTGAAAGCAGCGGTGAGTAGGGCACGATCCATCTGTTATCGACGTCAACATCTACATTGCGCATTTTAATTTAAGTTGTGTATCCACCGTCACTCACCTTTCTTTGCCTATACAGAGGATATCTATCGCCTCCTGTTTGAGTTTCTTGGAGCAGCTCGCGTGGATAGCGCTTTGCCCACTTGCCTTCTTTCATGCATGGTGAATTTGTGTTCAGTTCACCGCAAGGCCCGTGGATCATGTGTTTTCGGATTGATTCAAATAGAACCGGATCTGCTATGGGATTCGGGAGTTCTGCAGAAATCACGTCATCAATTTGCGTTGGCATGATTTTTTGTTTTAGCCAGACTAAAATATGGGCGTGTGGCAGGCCTCGCTTCTGCCATTCAACAGAGTACATCCAGCACAGAGTTTCGCCAAATATCTGATTTTTGGTGATGATATCCATCAGCCTTGTCAAGTTTTGTTTGAATACTCGGGCGAGGATATCGTGTCTGTGTGTTGAACTTTGGCCAGTAAATAAAAGGTCTGTGATGTCTTTCCATGCTGGGTTGCATGTGAAAGTGATGAAGAGGTCTGGCCGTCCAAACTTGCGCAAGTATGTCATAGCATCTTGAGCGTACTGGTGCATGTGTCGCGGACTACCTGTGTATGTCGCTGGCAAGATCACCATTTGGCCGATATTCGCAGCGTTTCCATCATTGGCGATCGCATCAGGCAAGTGGACATATTCTTCGACGCGTAGCTTTTGCTGATTCAACCGAATGAAGAGCAGAAGTTCACTTTCAATTTTACATGTCGACAATGAGTTGATGGAAGACTTCACGACATTTCAACAAATAATTACATTCATTTGGCCTGACCTTAAGGCGATAGGCATAAAAGTTCATAAAGGAAACTTTTTTTGTCGACTCTCCATTTGAGTTGGGGTTCATCTGCATTACGTTGAAATTATACCCATTCTCACCCCGTGGAAAAAGCAGTAAATATTGTAGTGCATCATACGATCGATGAGTTTCCGCAATGCGTTGAACACTTGCATTCCGACGATGGATGATGATATCGCGTCGCTCGAAGTCTGTGCCTACCATAACAACTGCGACGTCAGCTATCACCGGTGCATTGAAGCGCCGCTCATGCTCAAACAGCCGGTGTCTTGTCAGCTCTTATCACAACCGTATAATCATCTGCCGGCATCTGGTCCAGGGCTATTTTGAATAGACGGATGAGACTGTTGTGTTCGTGTAACAAAGCTTGAAGACTCGAAACGATTTCCCGTCTAACTCCAGTACTGATTGCGCAACGCTGTTCAACCTCTTTAGCTTCATTGCCAGTGAAATAAATTTGGAGGAACTTGGCATCATCATTTGGAAGTGGGAGTAACGATCCAATTCTGTGGTAGATTTGGCCTTGCACTTTGAAGGTGGGCATGTAACCGGCGTTGTTAATGATATTAGTTGCTCCGAAGGACGTCATTTAAAACCATGAGTTGTAGTTTCGGATGTTTTGAAGGAAGTGCTTGGAAATCGGATTGGCGCCAGAAATATAACTTTGTACGTCCTTGTGATTTCGGTAGTCATCGTCCCTATTGTAGTGAAATGCCGCCAACTTTAAATCGATTCTTTCTCTTGATCGAGTCATTCGGGAGCGATTGGCAGCAAATCTTTCGACATGCTGTTGGGGTGTCTCAGCAGCTCTAGATGAAGTTGTACTGTCACGCATTTGCTGAAGCCGTGATTCACGTTCTCTTTCCGTTTCTGCGGCTCTAGACTTAGATGCCCTATCGCGATTTTCCTGAAGACGTGATTCGCGTTCTCTTTCCGTTTCTGCGGCTCTAGACGTAGATGCCCTTCCGCGATTATCCTGAAGACGTAATTCGCGTTCTCTTTCCGTTTCTGCGGCTCTAGATGTAGATGCGCTTTCGCGATTTTCCTGAAGACGTGATTCGCGTTCTATTTCCGTTTCTGCGGCTCTAGACGTAGATGCCCTATCGCGATTTTCCTGAAGACGTGATTCGCGTTCTCTTTCCGTTTCTGCGGCTCTAGACGTAGATGCCCTTTCGCGATTTTCCTGAAGACGTGATTCGCGTTCTCTTTCCGTTTCTGCGGCTCTAGACGTAGATGCCCTTTCGCGATTTTCCTGAATACGTGATTCGCCTTCTCTTTTCGTTTCTGCGGCTCTAGACGTAGATGCCCTATCGCGATTTTCCTGAAAACGTGATTCGCGTTCTCTTTCCGTTTCTGCGGCTCTAGACTTAGATGCCCTTTCGCGATTTTCCTGAAGACGTGATTCGCGTTCTCTTTCCGTTTCTGCGGCTCTAGACGTAGATGCCCTTTCGCGTTTTACTGAAGACGTGATTCGCGTTCTCTTTCCGTTTCTGCGGCTGTAGACGTAGATGCCCTTTCGCGATTTTACTGAAGACGTGATTCGCGTTCTCTTTCCGTTTCTGCGGCTCTAGACGTAGATGCCCTTTCGCGATTTTCCTGAAGACGTGATTCGCGTTCCTCAGCTGATTCAGAGGCTCTTCTTTCCCTCTGCTTCCGTGTTGCAGTGGTTTTTTTAGCAATGGCTGTTTTTTTTGGTGGCATTTTAGTAAACTGTAATCGTGCAAAAGGAACAATGATGTGTTTTGTTTTTTACTTTTTTAACATTTTATTGTTTGTTGGAACCACAATTATATTACCTGTTTGATGAATACCTGTTTGATGAATTGGCATTAAAAATAATTTGGAAACTTATTTTATTATTGCAAATTGCAAAACACCTATTATTTACTAAATTGATTTCACTTTTAGGTTTTTGACTTATGTGCACAAAACAACAATTAACGCAAAACAATTAAAATGCTATCAGTGAGCAATTGAAAGCAAGGTTTGTTTGAATGTACCTTTATTTTTTATCAGCGTTTGAGTAAAACTAAAAAATGTGCACAAAATGTAGGTATCTTAAATGCAAGAGTACACATAGTTGTTTATCATCGATTGATAACACTGCGGAACAGTGTTTGATTCCAAATCTAACCTTCATTTTTCTCTATCAGCTCCAGTTTTAGAGATATACCGTTATGTCCAAAATTAAGGCACTTTCAGCACATATATTGAAATAACATGAAAATGGTGCATCATATTCCCTTAAGAAAAAAAAAACCGAAATTCGCTAACAACATTATCTTTAAGACGTACTAACATTGTTTTAAATTTGGCCAGTAATTTCAGAGATATCGTTGAAGTTTTTAAAAAACAAATAAAAATTTAAGAAAAAAAAAAATTTTTTTGTTCTTTAAAAATTCATAAAAAAAATAAATGTGCAACAAAAGTCACAGTTTGGGTCTAAAAGCATTTAGTTCAACATATTTCGAATGAAATGAGCTTTATTTCATTGCAATCGGTGCACAACTTTTGATTGTGTTCACAATTTACCGAATTGATAAAAATTGCGATTTCCATAAAAAAAACGTATTTTAATGTGTATGTGTGAACAAAAAAAAAAAAAAAAAAATATACATTAAAATATGTTTTTTTTTATGGATATGGATGTGAATACTATCAAAAGTTGTGCACCGATTGCAATGAAATAAAGCTCATTTCATTCGAAATATGCTGAACTAAATGCTTTTAGTCCCAAACTGTGATTTTTGTTGCACATTTATTTTTTATGAATTTTTAAAGAACAGAAAAATTTTTTTTTCTTAAATTTTTATTTGTTTTTTTAAAAACTTCAACGATATCTCTGAAATTACTGGCCAAATTTAAAACAATGTTAGTACGTCTTAAAGATAATATTGTTAGCGAATTTCGGGAATATGATGCACCATTTTCATGTTATTTCAATATATGTGCTGAAAGTACCTTAATTTTGGACATAACGGTATATCTCTAAAACTGGTGCTGATAGAGGAAAATTAAGGTTAGATTTGGAATCAGCGACCTTAAATTAGTAAAAAAATTACACAAAGTTCCCGGCCGCACAAAAAAAGTTCAATTTTGTTCCGCAGTGTAATATATGATGAAGCAGAATTGAGTCTTGAGCTTCAGGCAAAAATTCTAAAGCACATATTTAAAACGTCGGCAGTAACTTCAAATTCTCTCTTATTTCTTTTGTTCTTATTTTTCTTTGTTTACAAAATATGAAATTGAATGAAAGTATGACAGCATTGTTAAGAGAATAAGTGTCTCTCAATTCTTTCTTTTTCTTTTGTTCTTATTTTTCTTTGTTAACAAAATGTATGAAATTGAATGAAAGTATGGCACATTGTTAAGGGGATAAGTGTCTATATGTGAGAGCATTAGAAAATATGTCCTCAAAATAAAATTGATTTTATTTCACGACCTTTCGGGCATGTTCTAAAAATCACGTGATTTCAAATCACGTGCTTTTAAAATCATGCGTGTGATTTTGTGGTGTTCTGTAAAACATTTCGTTTTTATGTTTCTCGGTTTGCTTTCGGCAGTTGAAAACATACAAAAACGTTACACAAAAATATGAAACGTGTGATTTTAAAAGGCACATGCGATTTGAAATCACGTGATTTGAATAAAAGTGATTTTCAGAACAGGTCTCCGCCTGAATATTCTGAAGATTTCCTGAAAATTTCATCAAAATCGGCCCACCCGTTTTGGAGTCCATACGTTACATACATACATACATACATACATCCTATTTTATATATATAGATAGATAGATAAATTAAAATGTTGTTCATATACATATGTTTGATTTACATTTGATTTGAAAATACATATGGTTGTATGTATGTATATATATGCTGTGAATCTTACGAAAAAGTGAGCGTAAAAGTAAGCGGGGCAACATTTTCTTTCCGCAAAATCTAAGTTAGACCATGGCGATCATTTTTAAAAAAATCGTTCAAATCGGTCAAGCCGTTCTCCAGTTATGCGTTTAGTACAAAAAGTGGGCGTAAAAGTAGGCGTGATAAATTTTTCTTTCGATGAAAACTTAAAGTTGATTAATACGAACATTTGAAAGAAAAATTAGTCAATTCGATGGAGTTGTTTTCTGATTTTAGGTAAATCGAAAAAAGTGGGCGGGGCAAAATTTTCTTTCCGTAAAAACCTAAGTTGGACCATGGCGATCATTTTGAAGAAAAAATCGTCCAAATCGGTCAAGCCGTTCTCCAGTTATGCGCTTAATAGAAAAAGTGGGCGTAAAAGTAGGCGTGGTAAATTTTTCTTTCGATGAAAACTTAAAGTTGATTAATACGAACATTTGAAAGAAAAATTAGTCAATTCGATGGAGTTGTTTTCTGATTTTAGGTAAATCGAAAAAAGTGGGCGGGGCAAAATTTTCTTTCCGTAAAAACCTAAGTTGGACCATGGCGATCATTTTGAAGAAAAAATCGTCCAAATCGGTCAAGCCGTTCTCCAGTTATGCGCTTAATAGAAAAAGTGGGCGTAAAAGTAGGCGTGGTAAATTTTTCTTTCGAAGAAAACTTAAAGTTGATTAATACGAACATTTGAAAGAAAAATTAGTCGACTCGATGGAGCCGTTTTCTGATTTTAGGTAAATCAAAAAAAGTGGGCGTTAAAGTGGGCGGGGCAAAATTTTCTTTCCCTAAAAACTAAGTTGGACCATGGCGATCATCTTAAAGAAAAAATCGGTCAAGCCGTTCTCAAGTTATGGATTTTGCCACGCCCCTCCGCCCCCAGACCAAAAATCAGAAATCAGACTTCACAGTGTCACCCGCCTGAATATTCTGAAGATTCCCTGAAAATTTCATCAAAATCGGCCCAGCGGTTTTGGAGTCCATACGTTACATACATACACACATCCTATTTTTTATATATAGATAGATAGATAGATTACTCTATCTTATTTTAAAATACTCAAACAATTTATTTGTACACATTTTAAAATTTCTCTTCATTGAAGAAAATATAATCAATTTTATATAATTTTTTTTTTATTTAAAATTACTCAAAAAATTTTTTTATTTTGTTTATATTCAAAATTCCTCCTTATGGAGAAATACATTGGGAGCAAAAAATTTAAAATTAACTAAAACCAACTTTAAAGTAACATTTCAATTTAAAAATTCCTCCCTATGGGAGAAAAAAAATTCATTTTTATGGGAAAACACGTTGGGAACAATTTAAAATTTAAAAATTCCTCCTTATGGGAATCACGTAGGGAGCAAAAATCATATACAGAATCCCCATATTTATACTACTCACACTAATCTATATATATAAAATTGTAACGTTACTGACTGACTGACTGACTGACTGACTGACTGACTGATTCATCATCGCACAGCCTAAACGCCTGAAGCTAAAAACTTGAAATTTGGACCAGGGGTTGGTCTCACCCCAAATCGATCCACTAAGACGGGATTTTTGGAAATTCGAATGTTTAGGGGGTAAAAAAGGGCAAAAACGGGTACATTCGGTAACCTTATATCTCTAAAACTAAAAGAGATACAAAAAAAATGTAATACTTATCGCTGTTCTTTAGAAAAATAAGCAGACAGGTGTCTGGTACTTTTTGGAAATTCAGCACTTTAACGGAGTAAACGGGTAAAACCTGTATTTTGGTACTTTTTTGTCACCCCATCTATCTTTTAAACCCATAAACATAGAAATAAGGGTTATATCACATTTGAAACTTATCTAAAAAATCCAAATACGAATTTTGTACTTTTTCGAAATTCAGACGTTTAAGGGGTAAAAAGCGTAACTATTTTTGGTACTTTTTTTATAAAACATTTTTTTTTATTTATTGACATAAACGTATTAAATTATGGGCTCCCACTACAATATTGAAATTTTTCATGCTTCAATGGGGAGAAAAAAAGTACCAAAAAGGGGATATACGTAGTAAACGGGTAAAATCTATATTTTGGTACTTTTTTGTCACCCCATCTATCTTTTAAACTAATAAACATAGAAATATAACCCTTATTACATTTGAAACTTATCTAAAAAATCCATATACAAATTTGGTACTTTTTCGAAACCGTTACTATTTTTGGTACTTTTTTACAAAACATTTTTTTTTTATTCATTGACATATACGTATTAAATTATGGGCTCCTACTACAATATTGAAATTTTTTATGCTTCAATGGGGAAAAAAAGTACCAAAAAGGGGAAATACGGGAAATTTTATTTCTTACTTTAGGTTTTGGTTCCACAACTGACAATTTTTTTAATTATCGTTAATATTGGACCTAGAAACATAAACTTCAACATGCACTGTCCTAAATGGATAAGAACCTCTGAGGGTACTTTTTGGTATTTTTTGATCTTTAACTGGTACTTTTTTAATTTCCGTTAGTATTAGACCTAGAAATATAAAACTAAACATGCAAAGTCCTGAGTGAATAAGAATTTGTTAGAAGGATCTTTTTGGTACTTTTTCATTCTTTAACTGGTACTTTTTTAATTTGCGTTAAAATTAGACCTATTGACATAAAATCAAACATGCAAGGTCCTGAGTGAATAAGAATTCGTTAGAGGGGCTTCTTGGTACCTTTTGGTCTTTAACTGGTACTATTTGAAGTTCCGTTAGTATTGGACCTAAAATCATAAAATTCAACATTAAATGTCCTGAGTGGACAAGAACCTATAAGAGGGATCTTCTTGGTACTTTTTCGTTTTTTAACTGGTACCTTTTTCATTTTCGTTAATATTGGATCTACAAACAAAAAATTAAAAATGCAATGTCCTGAGTGAATGAGAATCTGTAAGAGGGGCGTTTTGGTACTTTTTGTTATTTACCTGTTACTTTTTGAATTTCCGTTAAAATTGGACCTATAAACATAAAATTAAACATGCAAGTTCCCAAGTGAATGAGAATCTGTAAGAGTGGTTTTTTGGTACTTTTTCGTACTGTATTATTTGCCAACAGGTACTTATTAAATTTTTGTTAGTATTGCAGCTACAAACATAAAATTAAACAAGCAAAGCGTTGAATGAGCATCTGTAAGAGGCAATTTTTGGTACTTTTTTGTACTTTTATTGTTAGTCATTAAATAAAAAAGAGAACAGGTGTCTGGTACTATTTCGAAATTCGGCTCTTTTAGGGAGTAAAAGTGTAAAACCTGAATTTTGGTTCTTTTTTGTCCCCCATCTACCGTTTAAATCAATGCACATAGAAATAAACATTATATAAAATTCGTAACTTATCTAAAATATGCCAAGTGAAAATGTTGTCCTTTTTCTGAATTCGAACGTTTAAGGGGTAAAAATCGTACGTAATTTTGTTACTTTTTCCAAGATATTTTTTCTTCATCTATTTATTTTCATTGCACAGCCTAAACGCCTGAGGCTAAAAAGTTGACATTTGGACCTGAGGCAGGCCTCGCCAAATCGATCACGCTGACCTCATATCTGCTAAGCTAAAGGAGATACAAAAAAATTTAATACTTATTGTGGTTCAATAAACAAAAGGCGGTGAAAACGGAAATTCGCTAACCTCATATCTGCTAAACTAAAAGGGATACCAAAAAATTTAAACCTATTATTGTTCATTAAAAATAAGCGGACAGGTGTTTAGCACTTTTTTGAAATAAGGAGTAAACGGGTAAAACATGAATTTTAAAACTTTTTTGCTATACCATCTATATTTTAAACCAATAAACATTAAAATAAAAAATATATCACATTCGTAACTTATCTAAAAAATACAAATTTGATGCGTTTCGAAATTCGAACGTTTAAGGGGTGAAAATCGTACCTAATTGTGTTATTTTTTTCAAAACATTTTTCTTCATCTACCTATATAATATAAAATTGTAATGTTACTGCATGATTCATCATCGCACGACCTAAACGCCTGAACTAAAATGCTGAAATTTGCCCGGGTGGTTGGCCTGTCGCGAAAGCGATTACCTATGATGGGAGTTTTGGAAATTGTTATGGTTAGAGGGTAAAAGAGGTTAAAACGGGAAATTCCCTAACCTGATGTTCATTAAAATAATAAGCGGTTAGGTGTCTGGTACTTTTTTGAAATTAGACCCTTTTGGGGAGTAAACCTGTATCTTTAAACTTTTTTGCCACTACATCTATCTATTAAACCAATAAACATTGAAATAAAAAAATATCACATTCGTAACGTATCTAAAAAATACAAATAAAAATTTTCGAAATACGAACATTTAGAGGTACAAATCGTCCCATTACAAAGTAGCGGGTTTAAACCTAGAAACAAAAACTTTGGCGTAAAAATATGTCCACATAAGAAAAAGGGGCGCTAACGAAGTAGCGGGTTAAATGCTAGTGGCTAATAAATCAGTAAGTGCTTAAACGCTGGTTGAATTAAACTAAACTTAAATTTATATGTAGTTTAAACTCAACAGTTGTAAATCAGTGTCCCATGTATTATATGTAGTTTAAAAAGTAACGTGGCAGCACTACGATAAATGTTGTCAAATTCATATGGTCTGTATTGGTAGTTTAAACGCCCAATTTTATGCGTTTAAAGATGGTTTATATGTTTACTGATTTATGGATTTGTTGGTTTAAACACATTTTAAACCAAAAAAAAAAGTTTAACTTGATCTTATTTATTAGCCCTAAGTATAAGAAGGGCTTCGTTGGAACGTGCAGAAAATTGGACATTGGGGGGGGGAAGGATCTAAATTAGCATAAGTGGCGCCCAGAATTCGATGTCGGATTAAAAAGTCACCCAAGACAATAATGAAACCATAAACAAGCCATAAATAATGATATGCAATATAATATGATCGGACCCTAAATGGTGGCGCAGAATACAAAAACTAAGAGGGCGGTATCCAGAGGTGCGGCAAAAAAATTAAAAAAAATTTCTCGAATCTTTTTCAACTAATCTTTAATCCTAGGGGTTGTTTTTTTTTTGTGTTGTTTTTTTTTTTTTGTATGGAGACCACCACTCTAATATACATCTCATATGAAACTAGTAATTACTTTGGAATTAACGCCAATACGTCTAAAACCATTCCGAATTATAATACTGTGAGGACAGTGCTTAAAATGATTGGTTCATTATTTAAAGAACGTATAGTAAACCTACTCCTGGTATATAAAGCATTTTTAGTTGTTGTGTAAGTATGAAGTAAAAAAGTTAACTAAGCGACATTAGTGTCATAAAAATTTTAATGTAAAGAACTATGATCGAAAATTATAATTTTATATAAATTTAATATTTCAAAAAAGTTATAAGTTTTTTACTGCTATCAAAAATTTTTTTTATTAGGAAATTTGCTCCCCGATGTTGCGTTTGCAAAGATCCTATTATGCCCGAGCCTGGAGAAGAAGAGACTGTAAGAGTGGTAGCTCTAGACAGAAGTTTTCACTTTGAATGCTATAAGTGTGAGGTATTATTCCCACCAAATTATTTATGTATACTTTTTACTTTATTAATTTTTTTTTTACTTTATTTATTAACAGGATTGCGGTTTACTGCTCTCCTCTGAGGCCGAAGGCCGAGGCTGTTACCCTTTGGATGATCATGTTTTATGTAAAAGTTGTAATGCAAAACGTGTACAAATGCTTACCAATCGCATGACGACTACAGAGCTTTAAGGGAGATATAAATATTTTGTATTTAAAATTGACAACATTCCAAAAAAGTGCAAATTAAAAAAAATCACTTATAGTTTTGCGTTAGTACGCGGTTTTTTAATTTAATACAGAAATACAATTTTTTTTAGCATTTTATCCGTCTAAGGACCATTGGAACAACTTGGCGTTAGAAAAAAATAGGATTTTGTCGGACGTATAATAAGTTATTTATTCTTTCAACTTGACTTTTACCTACCCGGAAGTTTGAACTTGCTACTTACATATCGCTCATACAGAAGAATCACTAAAGAGGAGCGGCACAAAAGAAATGGTCCCGTTCAATGTTTATGCTGCCACGAATTTGGTCATACTAAGACACTGCTATTTAACCTCTGTTTGCGTCGTATGTGGTGAATTACATGGTACAGCTTTTGCGATAAGTCTCAGGTGCTTAAAAACTTTAGCACCTGTGGTGGTAATCACACTGCCAACTGTAGGGAATGCCATTTATACTCTGTCGTCAAGCGTTCGGTTGGGCCGAAACCTAATCCCCTTAAATTTAGGTAACTAGCCAAGGAAACACTAATGACATTCAGGTACCGCAGTCTAGTAATAATAAAACCTCCTATATACTTTTTACTTTATTAATTTTTTTTTACTTTTTTTATTTACAGGATTGCGGCTTATTGCTCCCTTCTAAGACCGAAGGCCGAACGGCTACCCTTTGGATGATCATGTTTTATGTTAAAGTTGTAATGCAAAAAATACTTACCAATCGCATGAAGACTACAGAGCTTTAAGGGAGATATAAATATTTTGTATTCAAAATTGATAACATTCCAAAAAAGTGCAAATTAAAAAAATCACTTATAGTTTTGCTTTAGTACGCGGTTTTTTAATTTAATACAGAAATACAATATTTTTAGCATATTGTCTGTCTTATGGCCATTATTACAACTTGGCGTTAGTTAAAGATAGGATTTTTTCGGACATATATTTAGTTATTTATTATTTCAACTTGATTTTAACCTACCCGATAGGTTGAACTTGCTACTTACATATCGCTCATACAGAAGAATCACTATAGAGGAGGGGCTCAAAATAAATGGTCCCGTTCAATGTTTAAACTGCTAAGAATTTGCGTTGTATGTGGTGAATTACATGGTACAATTTTTGCGATAAGTCTAAAAGCCACCCCAACGTAAAAAAATGCAGCTCCTATGGCGATAATCACACTGCCAACTATAGAGATTGTCCTTTATACTCTGTCGTCAAGCGTTCGGTTGGACCGAAACCTAATCCCCTCAAATTCAGGTAACTAACCAATGAAACACTAATGACATTCAGGCACCGCAGCCTAGTAATAATTGAACCTCCTACGCTAACGTCATAAAATCAAAGAAGCTGCTTTTGAAAAAAATGACAAAACTCCAGTTTCTAGTTAAGTCGACTAGAAAAGAACCATGAAAACTTTGGTGCAAAAATTTTAATAATTTCACGAACATAATGTGTAATATGAAAGGTTAAGAATGCAATCTATGTTAATACAATCTAAACTTAACAAGCCATGAGAAAGATAGAGCTTGCGGAGGTGCGTCCATTTTGATAAAAGCCCGAATCAAATACTGATTAATGTGTGATGACTGTGAAGATTATCTGTAAGCAACGAACATTTGTTGTCGATCTTAATCGAAACATAGTAATTTCATCTTTTTACCCTCCACCTAGACTTTTAATATCAGAAAGCCAATATTATAAATATTACAAATCATTAGCACTCTGTTTTTTAGCCTCTGGCGATTATTGCGCTTAACATGCCTTCTGGGGGTCTCGAATTATAACACCAAAGTGTCGTGGTTTGTTTAATACAATCTCTATAATGATTTTAAATCTCTTCACGAGCGGACAACCAACATATTGGCCTACCTATCAGCAAAAAAATTCCAGAAGTCATAGATTTTGGCGTGGTTAATTCATGATTATCTTCCGATCATACACCTACATTTATTACTATAATCATCCCAAATAAAAATGTATCTGCGTATGGTTACTTACTCAGTACCCATTGTACAGAAAATATTCTGCTTAGTACACCGGAGAATGTGGATATCTCTATTGTGCGTTTTGACAGTTATTTTAAACTAGCTGCTCAACATTCCAGCATAACCCTCGCAAAAATGGACTGAAAAAAGGAGAGTTCGAAGAAAGTGGCAATTGCACAGATCACCTCAACTTAAGAATTTATTAAAAGATTGCACAAAAAGACTAAGAAAGTTACTACAATCTCAGAAAACGGATTCCCTAGAAAAATATCTTAAGAAAACTTATCAACTCCATAATCAGACTATAATCTCAATAGGCCAGAACTTGAAACTTGAATGGAATTTGGGCAAGAAATAATATTGAAAAAGGAAATTTGTTTCTTAATCATTTGAAAAACGTATTTACCCCAAATATATCTCAAGATATAGCGGTAGAACTGTTAATGTTAGATCAGCTATTCCCCTAAGATGTGAGTTGAGAGAAATTGAAAAGGATATTTGTGACTAAAACAGCAAGAATGCACCGATTATTGATAAGATCAGTAACACAATTATTTCAGAGCTACCTCGCATAGCAAAGAAAATTATTCTTTTATAAAGGATCACACAAACGTTGAGTCATACAGACCTATTAGCTTAATACCATATATTTCAAAGCTATTAGAGAAACTACTAGTGTCAAAATTAACGCCAATTTTAACTGAATAAAACAACTTAATTATATAAAAAAAGTAAATATTGGTATTTCAGTAATTTGGTCATAACTCGGGCATTTTCCAATCGATTTGATAGATTTAAACACCTACGTCTTTAGGAAGAAATTTACCATTTACTTTGGTAATAAAACTTGGACTCGGAAAGATCTACGGTTCCCGAAAATAGGTAATAAAAATAGGTATTTTGGTAATAACTTTTTGTATCTGAACCGATTTTTTCGAGTTTTTCAGCAAATATCTTTTGATATATAAGACGTATCCATTGGTCATGTAACAGCTCTATAAATTTAGTTTTTATAAAATTTTTGATGCTTTTTAGCCCATTTTTGGAGTATTTTGCTAATAACTTAACCATTTCTTAACCGATTTGGCAGATTTATATACCCACGTTTTAAGGAAGAAAAAACCATTTACTTAGATTATAAAACGTGGACTCGGGAAGATCTATTGTTCCCGAAAATGGGTACGTTTAAAAAAAAAAATTTTATTTTGGGCATTACTCTTCCATTTTTGGGAGAAAGGTTTCAGGGTTTTCGGGAAATATATGCTGCTAACATTTTGGTATATAAAACGTGTTCATATGTCATACTAGAGCTCTTAAATTTAAAATTTTGAGTATTTTCAATTATGTCTTTGTACGGGAGGTACCACGCCCACTTTTCCAATCGCGCCCATATTTTGTGGGATACTGTGTATTGATAACCGGTATGTTTGTACCTAATTTGGGAACTTTAGCTCGTTTCGTTCTCCAGATTTTTTTTTTTTTCATTATTTATTTATTGAATCTTCATATATTAAATATGAACTAACATATACAGAAATGTATAACGTCTTTGTATGGGAGGTGCCACACCCACTTCTCCAATCCCGCCCATTTTTTAGAGAGTTTGTGTATTAGCAAGCAACATGTTTGTACTAAATGTAAAAGCGGTAGCTCTTACCGCTCTCGAGATATGCAAAAAAAAAGAATTTAAAAAACAACAACAACATGGGATTTATGGAAAAAATTAGAGGTAGTCGTGGTTTTTTGCTCATATCTCAGCCATTTATGGACCGATCTTCCTGAATTTCAATATCAAACAATTCCGGACTATATGTGACATAAATGTATAAAAACCTAGCCTCCATCATAAATGGGGTCCTCGGAAAACCCATTTCAACGGACGGACAGACGGAAAACCGGATTTGAACTTCCCTTCTCATTAGAAGCCAGAAAATATATACTTTATATGGTCATAGATCAATATTGTAGAAATTACAAACGTAATGACAAAGTTATATATACCCTTTTACCTTCGGTGTAGGGTATAAAGATGAATTCCAAAACATAAAATCGGTTTTAGAAGAAAGCAGAGCACAATTGAACAAATTCATCGAATAGTAAATGTCATAAGAAAAGCCTTTGAAAAAAAATATTGCGCTGCGAGCTTTTGATAAAGTCTGGCGTGAAGGCTAATTACATTAATTGAAGAAAAACTTACCAGCAAACACACATAAGCTATTACTTAGTCAGCAATAAATTTATTATTAAAGATGGCGATGTTTTTAGTTCTCCTCAGCCAATTGACGCTGGGTGTCCCACAAGGCAGCATCCTGGGTCCTTTGTTATACTTAATTTATACTTCGGACATGCCAATAAATAACTACACCTAAACTTCAACATATGCGGAAGAAAAAGCATTTCTAAGCGAAAACTGTCAGGAAGCATCTCGTTACTTCCAGGATAATGTAATGTTCTAATATGTAAATAAAAGAACACAAGCGCAAGCCATGATCAACGTTAATTAATTTCAATATTAATGTATTTTTACTTTGAGCGGTGTTCAGTGTATCATATAATTTCTTCAAAGTGAAGAATTTGTTAGTTCAGCATAAATAGTTAAAATGTACTTTGAATTATTTATGTCGGTATTTTTGTCAATATGAGTAAGCGAGCGTTTACCGTAGTTCATTTAAAATATCATATTGCCCAAAAGAATTTATGCTTGAGACAGAGTAAAACAATTTGGGTTTTTTACTGACCTATCTTAATACTGCAAGTCAATATGTTTATATTCTACAAGAATGTATAAGCGGTACATTTTGTTTAACAAGTGAAAGAATGTGTTTGTTTGCTATTGCAAAGAATGTATTAAGTAGAATTGTGTGGATACACTACACCCCCAATCTTTCAGTTAAAATTTTAAAATTTTGTTTGCAATTTTTAAAATTTTAATTTGTTATGTAATGTGATGCGTGCGTGGAACAATATTCATATGCTTTATAGAGATTATACAGTTTGTAATAAAAATGTATACAAAAGTTTTGTTTATTATTTTTTTTTTTGTTAAAATATATTGTTTTTATTAAAAAAATTAATTTTTTTTTATGTAATTCTTATATTTTAGTATTTGTAGTTTTTTTTTTTTTTTTTTTGTTTTATAATAGGCATAACTAAAAAATTTTTTTTTTTTTTTCTTATGTTCTAATATTTTTGGTTTTGTTTCATTTTACAATGTTTATATTTCTTTACTAAATTCTTATGTACGATTTTTGTTTTTCCATTTATTTTTATTTCTACATTAACATTATCTATATTCACTACTTCATAAGGGCCAATGTATGGTGCTTCATTTTTTCTTCTATTTTCTAATTTTACTAACACTAAATCTCCTATATTAAGATCTATCCTATTCATTTTATTGTACGATTCTGTGGTGTGCCCTAATACATTTTACCAAATGCATGTGGGGCACCCTAATAAGTGTGCATGAATGTGAATTTGGCACCCGACTTAAAAATAAAAACAATGAATACGTGATTCGCCTTCTCTTTTCGTTTCTGCGGCTCTAGACGTAGATGCCCTATCGCGATTTTCCTGAAAACGTGATTCGCGTTCTCTTTCCGTTTCTGCGGCTCTAGACTTAGATGCCCTTTCGCGATTTTCCTGAAGACGTGATTCGCGTTCTCTTTCCGTTTCTGCGGCTCTAGACGTAGATGCCCTTTCGCGTTTTACTGAAGACGTGATTCGCGTTCTCTTTCCGTTTCTGCGGCTGTAGACGTAGATGCCCTTTCGCGATTTTACTGAAGACGTGATTCGCGTTCTCTTTCCGTTTCTGCGGCTCTAGACGTAGATGCCCTTTCGCGATTTTCCTGAAGACGTGATTCGCGTTCCTCAGCTGATTCAGAGGCTCTTCTTTCCCTCTGCTTCCGTGTTGCGGTGGTTTTTTTAGCAATGGCTGTTTTTTTTGGTGGCATTTTAGTAAACTGTAATCGTGCAAAAGGAACAATGATGTGTTTTGTTTTTTACTTTTTTAACATTTTATTGTTTGTTGGAACCACAATTATATTACCTGTTTGATGAATACCTGTTTGATGAATTGGCATTAAAAATAATTTGGAAACTTATTTTATTATTGCAAATTGCAAAACACCTATTATTTACTAAATTGATTTCACTTTTAGGTTTTTGACTTATGTGCACAAAACAACAATTAACGCAAAACAATTAAAATGCAATCAGTGAGCAATTGAAAGCAAGGTTTGTTTGAATGTACCTTTATTTTTTATCAGCGTTTGAGTAAAACTAAAAAATGTGCACAAAATGTAGGTATCTTAAATGCAAGAGTACACATAGTTGTTTATCATCGATTGATAACACTGCGGAACAGTGTTTGATTCCAAATCTAACCTTCATTTTTCTCTATCAGCTCCAGTTTTAGAGATATACCGTTATGTCCAAAATTAAGGCACTTTCAGCACATATATTGAAATAACATGAAAATGGTGCATCATATTCCCTTAAGAAAAAAAAAACCGAAATTCGCTAACAACATTATCTTTAAGACGTACTAACATTGTTTTAAATTTGGCCAGTAATTTCAGAGATATCGTTGAAGTTTTTAAAAAACAAATAAAAATTTAAGAAAAAAAAAAATTTTTTTGTTCTTTAAAAATTCATAAAAAAAATAAATGTGCAACAAAAGTCACAGTTTGGGTCTAAAAGCATTTAGTTCAACATATTTCGAATGAAATGAGCTTTATTTCATTGCAATCGGTGCACAACTTTTGATTGTGTTCACAATTTACCGAATTGATAAAAATTTCGATTTCCATAAAAAAACGTATTTTAATGTGTATGTGTGAACAAAAAAAAAAAAAAAAAATATATACATTAAAATATGTTTTTTTTTATGGATATGGATGTGAATACTATCAAAAGTTGTGCACCGATTGCAATGAAATAAAGCTCATTTCATTCGAAATATGCTGAACTAAATGCTTTTAGTCCCAAACTGTGATTTTTGTTGCACATTTATTTTTTATGAATTTTTAAAGAACAGAAAAATTTTTTTTTCTTAAATTTTTATTTGTTTTTTTAAAAACTTCAACGATATCTCTGAAATTACTGGCCAAATTTAAAACAATGTTAGTACGTCTTAAAGATAATATTGTTAGCGAATTTCGGGAATATGATGCACCATTTTCATGTTATTTCAATATATGTGCTGAAAGTACCTTAATTTTGGACATAACGGTATATCTCTAAAACTGGTGCTGATAGAGGAAAATTAAGGTTAGATTTGGAATCAGCGACCTTAAATTAGTAAAAAAATTACACAAAGTTCCCGGCCGCACAAAAAAAGTTCAATTTTGTTCCGCAGTGTAATATATGATGAAGCAGAATTGAGTCTTGAGCTTCAGGCAAAAATTCTAAAGCACATTTAAAACGTCGGCAGTAACTTCAAATTCTCTCTTATTTCTTTTGTTCTTATTTTTCTTTGTTTACAAAAAGTATGAAATTGAATGAAAGTATGACAGCATTGTTAAGAGAATAAGTGTCTCTCAATTCTTTCTTTTTCTTTTGTTCTTATTTTTCTTTGTTAACAAAATGTATGAAATTGAATGAAAGTATGGCACATTGTTAAGGGGATAAGTGTCTATATGTGAGAGCATTAGAAAATATGTCCTCAAAATAAAATTGATTTTATTTCACGACCTTTCGGGCATGTTCTAAAAATCACGTGATTTCAAATCACGTGCTTTTAAAATCATGCGTGTGATTTTGTGGTGTTCTGTAAAACATTTCGTTTTTATGTTTCTCGGTTTGCTTTCGGCAGTTGAAAACATACAAAAACGTTACACAAAAATATGAAACGTGTGATTTTAAAAGGCACATGCGATTTGAAATCACGTGATTTGAATTAAAGTGATTTTCAGAACAGGTCTCCGCCTGAATATTCTGAAGATTTCCTGAAAATTTCATCAAAATCGGCCCACCCGTTTTGGAGTCCATACGTTACATACATACATACATACATACATACATACATCCTATTTTATATATATAGATAGATAGATAAATTAAAATGTTGTTCATATACATATGTTTGATTTACATTTGATTTGAAAATACATATGGTTGTATGTATGTATATATATGCTGTGAATCTTACGAAAAAGTGAGCGTAAAAGTAAGCGGGGCAACATTTTCTTTCCGCAAAATCTAAGTTAGACCATGGCGATCATTTTTAAAAAAATCGTTCAAATCGGTCAAGCCGTTCTCCAGTTATGCGTTTAGTACAAAAAGTGGGCGTAAAAGTAGGCGTGATAAATTTTTCTTTCGATGAAAACTTAAAGTTGATTAATACGAACATTTGAATGAAAAATTAGTCAACTCGATGGAGCCGTTTTCTGATTTTAGGTAAATCGAAAAAGTGGTCGTAAAAGTGGGCAGGCCAAATTTTCTTTCCGTAAAAACCTAAGTTGGACCATGGCGATCATTTTAAAGAAAAAATCGTCCAAATCGGTCAAGCCGTTCTCCAGTTATGCGCTTAATAGAAAAAGTGGGCGTAAAAGTAGGCGTGGTAAATTTTTCTTTCGATGAAAACTTAAAGTTGATTAATACGAACATTTGAAAGAAAAATTAGTCAATTCGATGGAGTTGTTTTCTGATTTTAGGTAAATCGAAAAAAGTGGGCGTAAAAGTGGGCGGGGCAAAATTTTCTTTCCGTAAAAACCTAAGTTGGACCATGGCGATCATTTTGAAGAAAAAATCGTCCAAATCGGTCAAGCCGTTCTCCAGTTATGCGCTTAATAGAAAAAGTGGGCGTAAAAGTAGGCGTGGTAAATTTTTCTTTCGAAGAAAACTTAAAGTTGATTAATACGAACATTTGAAAGAAAAATTAGTCGACTCGATGGAGCCGTTTTCTGATTTTAGGTAAATCAAAAAAAGTGGGCGTTAAAGTGGGCGGGGCAAAATTTTCTTTCCCTAAAAACTAAGTTGGACCATGGCGATCATCTTAAAGAAAAAATCGTTCAAATCGGTCAAGCCGTTCTCAAGTTATGGATTTTGCCACGCCCCTCCGCCCCCAGACCAAAAATCAGAAATCAGACTTCACAGTGTCACCCGCCTGAATATTCTGAAGATTCCCTGAAAATTTCATCAAAATCGGCCCAGCGGTTTTGGAGTCCATACGTTACATACATACACACATCCTATTTTTTATATATAGATAGATAGATAGATTACTCTATCTTATTTTAAAATACTCAAACAATTTATTTGTACACATTTTAAAATTTCTCTTCATTGAAGAAAATATAATCAATTTTATATAATTTTTTTTTTATTTAAAATTACTCAAAAAATTTTTTTATTTTGTTTATATTCAAAATTCCTCCTTATGGAGAAATACATTGGGAGCAAAAAATTTAAAATTAACTAAAACCAACTTTAAAGTAACATTTCAATTTAAAAATTCCTCCCTATGGGAGAAAAAAAATTCATTTTTATGGGAAAACACGTTGGGAACAATTTAAAATTTAAAAATTCCTCCTTATGGGAATCACGTAGGGAGCAAAAATCATATACAGAATCCCCATATTTATACTACTCCCACTAATGGCTAATAAATCAGTAAGTGCTTAAACGCTGGTTGAATTAAACTAAACTTAAATTTATATGTAGTTTAAACTCAACAGTTGTAAATCAGTGTCCCATGTATTATATGTAGTTTAAAAAGTAACGTGGCAGCACTACGATAAATGTTGTCAAATTCATATGGTCTGTATTGGTAGTTTAAACGCCCAATTTTATGCGTTTAAAGATGGTTTATATGTTTACTGATTTATGGATTTGTTGGTTTAAACACATTTTAAACCAAAAAAAAAAGTTTAACTTGATCTTATTTATTAGCCCTAAGTATAAGAAGGGCTTCGTTGGAACGTGCAGAAAATTGGACATTGGGGGGGGGGAAGGATCTAAATTAGCATAAGTGGCGCCCAGAATTCGATGTCGGATTAAAAAGTCACCCAAGACAATAATGAAACCATAAACAAGCCATAAATAATGATATGCAATATAATATGATCGGACCCTAAATGGTGGCGCAGAATACAAAAACTAAGAGGGCGGTATCCAGAGGTGCGGCAAAAAAATTAAAAAAAATTTCTCGAATCTTTTTCAACTAATCTTTAATCCTAGGGGTTGTTTTTTTTTTGTGTTGTTTTTTTTTTTTTGTATGGAGACCACCACTCTAATATACATCTCATATGAAACTAGTAATTACTTTGGAATTAACGCCAATACGTCTAAAACCATTCCGAATTATAATACTGTGAGGACAGTGCTTAAAATGATTGGTTCATTATTTAAAGAACGTATAGTAAACCTACTCCTGGTATATAAAGCATTTTTAGTTGTTGTGTAAGTATGAAGTAAAAAAGTTAACTAAGCGACATTAGTGTCATAAAAATTTTAATGTAAAGAACTATGATCGAAAATTATAATTTTATATAAATTTAATATTTCAAAAAAGTTATAAGTTTTTTACTGCTATCAAAAAATTTTTTTATTAGGAAATTTGCTCCCCGATGTTGCGTTTGCAAAGATCCTATTATGCCCGAGCCTGGAGAAGAAGAGACTGTAAGAGTGGTAGCTCTAGACAGAAGTTTTCACTTTGAATGCTATAAGTGTGAGGTATTATTCCCACCAAATTATTTATGTATACTTTTTACTTTATTAATTTTTTTTTTACTTTATTTATTAACAGGATTGCGGTTTACTGCTCTCCTCTGAGGCCGAAGGCCGAGGCTGTTACCCTTTGGATGATCATGTTTTATGTAAAAGTTGTAATGCAAAACGTGTACAAATGCTTACCAATCGCATGACGACTACAGAGCTTTAAGGGAGATATAAATATTTTGTATTTAAAATTGACAACATTCCAAAAAAGTGCAAATTAAAAAAAATCACTTATAGTTTTGCGTTAGTACGCGGTTTTTTAATTTAATACAGAAATACAATTTTTTTTAGCATATTATCCGTCTAAGGACCATTGGAACAACTTGGCGTTAGAAAAAAATAGGATTTTGTCGGACGTATAATAAGTTATTTATTCTTTCAACTTGACTTTTACCTACCCGGAAGTTTGAACTTGCTACTTACATATCGCTCATACAGAAGAATCACTAAAGAGGAGCGGCACAAAAGAAATGGTCCCGTTCAATGTTTATGCTGCCACGAATTTGGTCATACTAAGACACTGCTATTTAACCTCTGTTTGCGTCGTATGTGGTGAATTACATGGTACAACTTTTGCGATAAGTCTCAGGTGCTTAAAAACTTTAGCACCTGTGGTGGTAATCACACTGCCAACTGTAGGGAATGCCATTTATACTCTGTCGTCAAGCGTTCGGTTGGGCCGAAACCTAATCCCCTTAAATTTAGGTAACTAGCCAAGGAAACACTTATGACATTCAGGTACCGCAGTCTAGTAATAATAAAACCTCCTATATACTTTTTACTTTATTAATTTTTTTTTACTTTTTTTATTTACAGGATTGCGGCTTATTGCTCCCTTCTAAGACCGAAGGCCGAACGGCTACCCTTTGGATGATCATGTTTTATGTTAAAGTTGTAATGCAAAAAATACTTACCAATCGCATGAAGACTACAGAGCTTTAAGGGAGATATAAATATTTTGTATTCAAAATTGATAACATTCCAAAAAAGTGCAAATTAAAAAAATCACTTATAGTTTTGCTTTAGTACGCGGTTTTTTAATTTAATACAGAAATACAATATTTTTAGCATATTGTCTGTCTTATGGCCATTATTACAACTTGGCGTTAGTTAAAGATAGGATTTTTTCGGACATATATTTAGTTATTTATTATTTCAACTTGATTTTAACCTACCCGATAGGTTGAACTTGCTACTTACATATCGCTCATACAGAAGAATCACTATAGAGGAGGGGCTCAAAATAAATGGTCCCGTTCAATGTTTAAACTGCTAAGAATTTGCGTTGTATGTGGTGAATTATATGGTACAATTTTTGCGATAAGTCTAAAAGCCACCCCAACGTAAAATGCAGCTCCTATGGCGATAATCACACTGCCAACTATAGAGATTGTCCTTTATACTCTGTCGTCAAGCGTTCGGTTGGACCGAAACCTAATCCCCTCAAATTCAGGTAACTAACCAATGAAACACTAATGACATTCAGGCACCGCAGCCTAGTAATAATTGAACCTCCTACGCTAACGTCATAAAATCAAAGAAGCTGCTTTTGAAAAAAATGACAAAACTCCAGTTTCTAGTTAAGTCGACTAGAAAAGAACCATGAAAACATTGGTGCAAAAATTTTAATAATTTCACGAACATAATGTGTAATATGAAAGGTTAAGAATGCAATCTATGTTAATACAATCTAAACTTAACAAGCCATGAGAAAGATAGAGCTTGCGGAGGTGCGTCCATTTTGATAAAAGCCCGAATCAAATACTGATTAATGTGTGATGACTGTGAAGATTATCTGTAAGCAACGAACATTTGTTGTCGATCTTAATCGAAACATAGTAATTTCATCTTTTTACCCTCCACCTAGACTTTTAATATCAGAAAGCCAATATTATAAATATTACAAATCATTAGCACTCTGTTTTTTAGCCTCTGGCGATTATTGCGCTTAACATGCCTTCTGGGGGTCTCGAATTATAACACCAAAGTGTCGTGGTTTGTTTAATACAATCTCTATAATGAATTTAAATCTCTTCACGAGCGGACAACCAACATATTGGCCTACCTATCAGCAAAAAAATTCCAGAAGTCATAGATTTTGGCGTGGTTAATTCATGATTATCTTCCGATCATACACCTACATTTATTACTATAATCATCCCAAATAAAAATGTATCTGCGTATGGTTACTTACTCAGTACCCATTGTACAGAAAATATTCTGCTTAGTACACCGGAGAATGTGGATATCTCTATTGTGCGTTTTGACAGTTATTTTAAACTAGCTGCTCAACATTCCAGCATAACCCTCGCAAAAATGGACTGAAAAAAGGAGAGTTCGAAGAAAGTGGCAATTGCACAGATCACCTCAACTTAAGAATTTATTAAAAGATTGCACAAAAAGACTAAGAAAGTTACTACAATCTCAGAAAACGGATTCCCTAGAAAAATATCTTAAGAAAACTTATCAACTCCATAATCAGACTATAATCTCAATAGGCCAGAACTTGAAACTTGAATGGAATTTGGGCAAGAAATAATATTGAAAAAGGAAATTTGTTTCTTAATCATTTGAAAAACGTATTTACCCCAAATATATCTCAAGATATAGCGGTAGACCTGTTAATGTTAGATCAGCTATTCCCCTAAGATGTGAGTTGAGAGAAATTGAAAAGGATATTTGTGACTAAAACAGCAAGAATGCACCGATTATTGATAAGATCAGTAACACAATTATTTCAGAGCTACCTCGCATAGCAAAGAAAATTATTCTTTTATAAAGGATCACACAAACGTTGAGTCATACAGACCTATTAGCTTAATACCATATATTTCAAAGCTATTAGAGAAACTACTAGTGTCAAAATTAACGCCAATTTTAACTGAATAAAACAACTTAATTATATAAAAAAAGTAAATATTGGTATTTCAGTAATTTGGTCATAACTCGGGCATTTTCCAATCGATTTGATAGATTTAAACACCTACGTCTTTAGGAAGAAATTTACCATTTACTTTGGTAATAAAACTTGGACTCGGAAAGATCTACGGTTCCCGAAAATAGGTAATAAAAATAGGTATTTTGGTAATAACTTTTTGTATCTGCACCGATTTTTTCGAGTTTTTCAGCAAATATCTTTTGATATATAAGACGTATCCATAGGTCATGTAACAGCTCTATAAATTTAGTTTTTATAAAATTTTTGATGCTTTTTAGCCCATTTTTGGAGTATTTTGCTAATAACTTAACCATTTCTTAACCGATTTGGCAGATTTATATACCCACGTTTTAAGGAAGAAAAAACCATTTACTTAGATTATAAAACGTGGACTCGGGAAGATCTATTGTTCCCGAAAATGGGTACGTTTAAAAAAAAAAATTTTATTTTGGGCATTACTCTTCCATTTTTGGGAGAAAGGTTTCAGGGTTTTCGGGAAATATATGCTGCTAACATTTTGGTATATAAAACGTGTTCATATGTCATACTAGAGCTCTAAAATTTAAAATTTTGAGTATTTTCAATTATGTCTTTGTACGGGAGGTACCACGCCCACTTTTCCAATCGCGCCCATATTTTGTGGGATACTGTGTATTGATAACCGGTATGTTTGTACCTAATTTGGGAACTTTAGCTCGTTTCGTTCTCCAGATATACAGAAATGTATAACGTCTTTGTATGGGAGGTGCCACACCCACTTCTCCAATCCCGCCCATTTTTTAGAGAGTTTGTGTATTAGCAAGCAACATGTTTGTACTAAATGTAAAAGCGGTAGCTCTTACCGCTCTCGAGATATGCAAAAAAAAAATTTAAAAAACAACAACAACATGGGATTTATGGAAAAAATTAGAGGTAGTCGTGGTTTTTTGCTCATATCTCAGCCATTTATGGACCGATCTTCCTGAATTTCAATATCAAACAATTCCGGACTATATGTGACATAAATGTATAAAAACCTAGCCTCCATCATAAATGGGGTCCTCGGAAAACCCATTTCAACGGACGGACAGACGGACAACCGGATTTGAACTTCCCTTCTCATTAGAAGCCAGAAAATATATACTTTATATGGTCATAGATCAATATTGTAGAAATTACAAACGTAATGACAAAGTTATATATACCCTTTTACCTTCGGTGTAGGGTATAAAGATGAATTCCAAAACATAAAATCGGTTTTAGAAGAAAGCAGAGCATAATTGAACAAATTCATCGAATAGTAAATGTCATAAGAAAAGCCTTTGAAAAAAAATATTGCGCTGCGAGCTTTTGATAAAGTCTGGCGTGAAGGCTAATTACATTAATTGAAGAAAAACTTACCAGCAAACACACATAAGCTATTACTTAGTCAGCAATAAATTTATTATTAAAGATGGCGATGTTTTTAGTTCTCCTTAGCCAATTGACGCTGGGTGTCCCACAAGGCAGCATCCTGGGTCCTTTGTTATACTTAATTTATACTTCGGACATGCCAATAAATAACTACACCTAAACTTCAACATATGCGGAAGAAAAAGCATTTCTAAGCGAAAACTGTCAGGAAGCATCTCGTTACTTGCAGGATAATGTAATGTTCTAATATGTAAATAAAAGAACACAAGCGCAAGCCATGATCAACGTTAATTAATTTCAATATTAATGTATTTTTACTTTGAGCGGTGTTCAGTGTATCATATAATTTCTTCAAAGTGAAGAATTTGTTAGTTCAGCATAAATAGTTAAAATGTACTTTGAATTATTTATGTCGGTATTTTTGTCAATATGAGTAAGCGAGCGTTTACCGTAGTTCATTTAAAATATCATATTGCCCAAAAGAATTTATGCTTGAGACAGAGTAAAACAATTTGGGTTTTTTACTGACCTATCTTGATACTGCAAGTCAATATGTTTATATTCTACAAGAATGTATAAGCGGTACATTTTGTTTAACAAGTGAAAGAATGTGTTTGTTTGCTATTGCAAAGAATGTATTAAGTAGAATTGTGTGGATACACTACACCCCCAATCTTTCAGTTAAAATTTTAAAATTTTGTTTGCAATTTTTAAAATTTTAATTTGTTATGTAATGTGATGCGTGCGTGGAACAATATTCATATGCTTTATAGAGATTATACAGTTTGTAATAAAAATGTATACAAAAGTTTTGTTTATTATTTTTTTTTTTGTTAAAATATATTGTTTGTATTAAAAAAATTAATTTTTTTTTATGTAATTCTTATATTTTAGTATTTGTAGTTTTATTTTTTTTTTTTTTTTTTTTGTTTTATAATAGGCATAACTAAAAATTTTTTTTTTTTTTTTCTTATGTTCTAATATTTTTGGTTTTGTTTCATTTTACAATGTTTATATTTCTTTACTAAATTCTTATGTACGATTTTTGTTTTTCCATTTATTTTTATTTCTACATTAACATTATCTATATTCACTACTTCATAAGGGCCAATGTATGGTGCTTCATTTTTTCTTCTATTTTCTAATTTTACTAACACTAAATCTCCTATATTAAGATCTATCCTATTCATTTTATTGTACGATTCTGTGGTGTGCCCTAATACATTTTACCAAATGCATGTGGGGAACCCTAATAAGTGTGCATGAATATGAATTTGGCACCCGACTTAAAAATAAAAACAATAATATTAAGGCACATGCATTTAGTAGAGAACATTGATCCATAAAAAATGCAAGATAAACAGTTTGGTAAATTGAGTGACGATTTTGTCGTTTAACTCAATTTACCTAACTAATTTTGATTGGTCAATAATTTTTGAGGGGAATTAGAATAAGAATTTAGGTATAAGAAAATTTTGTATAAAAAGGGGCTCACTGCCCAAAATAAATCAGATTAAAACATAGAACTTCAAATCGGCATTAACTGCCTTGAATTTAATTTAGTTAAAAATCTCCTTTTGCCCTCATTAAGTTGAGATCGGCAAAAGCATTAGGGCATATTAAACTGCCCCTTTCAACTTAGCACCAGTGGCGTTGATTAGCGCCGGTGAATCTACAACAATACTAAACAGACACACCCCGTAATCTTACATGGCGATCCTGCCCTTATCGGACCACGAATAGGGAAAATAATTCTTCAAGGATACAGAGCCAATTTATATTCCTTTTGTTGTTTTCCTTTACCTGTTACATGCGTAGGCAGCACCGCCTTGCGGAGGAACGCCGCACGGCAATCCCTAAAATAAACATTCAGCCAAAAAAGAGAAGAGGAGGCCAATTAACAAAACTAAAGAAAGAATTAGCTGAACTTCTGAGGTTAGTGAAGCAAGAAGATCCTGCAATAAGCTGGGTGAAAGCTTCGGCAACTTGGGAGCGAATAGACATCATCAAAACAGAAATTAGAACAAAGCACAAAACAAAAAAAAAAACTAAGAAACTAAATATGAATAAATAATTTAAAAATAATCTTTATCATTATATATATATATTATATTTTTTTTAAGTATGTGTAAATCACAGACAACTTTTGACCGCCCTAAGGCAAACATAATAAATGAAGTAACTTTAAAAGAAGACAAGCTAGACTTACAGACTATAGAAATTTACCTATTAATAATTACAGTAATAATAATAATCAACTTTTTCATTCGCACTTATCAAATGCACAAGAAGTCTTTAAAGAAACAGTATCTTAGCAAAGCCAATGACCTTAATACCATCTAAGTATATCCAAATGTCATGGCAACAAATTTTTGAACAGTGTAGAGCAATAAAAGAAACATTCGACAAATCATACAAATGTCTGAATATAGATAGACAAACAGGACAAGAAACAGTAAACAAACACATAGAAATCCTGCTAGACTGTTTAGAAAAGATAAGAACAATACTAAACGTAAACTATAAAAGGCTAACACCTTCACATAAAATAGCAGCAGAAGACTTTTTCCACAATATAAGAAATAAAATAATACAGATTGCAGCCAAGAAAAACATTAAGATACAGGTACCAGGAACTATCCAAGAAAGGATAGACATAAAAACCACACTTCAGACAGGAAATATAGATAGACATAACACAATGCCGCAAACAGCCATTGAATTCTTGAACACAGCTTCTAAGCTCATCACGGATGTTGATGGTAAGTCCGAGAACTTGCGTTCCTTCTTAGACTTTCTAGCATTAGTTGATTCAATAAAAGAAACCCACGAATCCCTTGCAGTAACCCTCATAAAAACTAAATTAAAAGGAAACGCAAGAAACCTTATAAATAATGAGAATACAATAATTCAAATTATAACAAAATTACAAGCCTCTGTCAAAGGTGAATCAGTAGAAGTGTTGACAGCAAAACTAATGAATATAAAACAAAACAGCTAACACATACTGTTCTGAAATAGAAACTCTTACAAAAGCCCTAGAAAACACCTACATATCGGACGGACTTCCAAGCGAACTTGCTAGTAAATATTCTACTCAAGCCGCCGTTAAGGCAATGACCGCAAACTGTACATTAGACAGAGTTAAGCTAATAATGCAAGCTGGACAATTCAGCACCATGAATGATGCAGTAAGCAAATTTGTCAATAGCTGCACCGAAGTCACTGGAACCCAAAATTCTATACTTCATTTCAATAAAAATCAAAACAATCACAACAGATTCAAAGGTAGAAACAACTACCAAAGATACAACAATACTCGTAGTAACAACACAAACACGAGAAACAACAACAATTTTCAGAACAATAGAAACAATAACAATTTTCAGAACAATAGATATCATAATAATGACAGAAGACATATACGTACTATACACGAGACGGGAAACGCAGAAGGCTCGGAGTACGACAATATTCCGGAAGGCCAAATCTAGTTTTGCAAAATACTAAAATCTACAAAATATCAGAAAACAACACGAACTTCATAACAACAAAATACAAAAACAATAATTTAACATTCTTAGTCGACACAGGAGCGGACATTTCACTATGTCGTATGACAAAACATTTACAAAATGAAAATTACTATCCAGATGAGAAATGTAAACTGACAGGTATCACGAGTCAAGAAATTAATTCGTTAGGAACAATTGACCTTAAGTTAAACATGGATGACATAGCCTTAGAACATACTTTCCAATTAGTAAACGCAGATTTTCCAATTGAGACAAACGGAATTATTGGACGGGATTTTTTAAGAAAATACTTCTGTAAAATTGATTACGAAACATTTACATTATCACTAATTGTAAACGATGAGTCAATAGTCTTACCCATGCAAACAAAAGCATACAATGAGTTGAAAATTACAGTACCACCACGAACTGAAATAATACAGCCAGGTAAGTTAAACATTATAGAAGATTGCGTCATATTCAACAATGAATTGGAAGACGGATTTTTTTTAAGTAATTCAATCGCACCAAAAAGTGGTATGACACACATAAAAATCGTAAATACAACAAACGCAACAGTAATTCTAAAGGGCATTAAACTAAAAACTGACCCACTTAAAAATTATGACATATTAAGTTACAACAACATAAATAATGACGAACGTTTTGTTATTTCTATTAACTTACTAGCATTTTCTAAAGAATGCTTTAACCTTGTCTTTAATTCATTAGCATAGTTTTCTAAATTGTAAACCTTTGGATGATTCATGACTTCATCCCCTGGCAAACTTGGTAATTTTCCGAAAACTAGCTCAAAAGGTGAGTACTCTGTGTCTACATGGGGTGTTACGTTGTATGCGAATGCATAGTAAGGAATCCACTCTTCCCAATTATCATCCTTTACAAATGATAGGAAATATTCATTCAGAACTCTGTGGTTTCTTTCCACAGTACCAAGAGTTTCATGATGGTATGGTGTTGATAATTTTTGTTCTATTTTCAACAGACTACATATTTCCTTAAGCAACTCGTTTACAAATTCTGTTCCTCTATCTGACTTTAGTGTTTTAAATATACCATATTTTAATATCAAGTTTTCTGTTAAGCATTTTGCTATTGACTTTGCTTCCTTGGTTTCCATTGGTGCGGTTATTATGTATTTGGTTAGTCCACATTGCATAGTTAGTATATACCGGTAGTTTCCTGATGGTCGTAGAGGTCTAACTGTATCTATGACTGTAGTAGAAAAACCATCCTTTGGTGTGTCTGTGATACATAATGGTTCCTTGGTGTGTCTCACCTGTTTATTTCTTTGACAAGGGTGACATTTTAATATATAATTTTTTACCATTTTGAACATATTCTTCCATATCTATTTCTGTTTTAA
Organism: Pollenia amentaria; assembly: GCA_943735925.1. Classification (NCBI taxonomy): domain Eukaryota; kingdom Metazoa; phylum Arthropoda; class Insecta; order Diptera; family Polleniidae; genus Pollenia; species Pollenia amentaria. The sequence goes on from OX031011.1 coordinate 13,398,336, forward strand.
TTTTATTAAAGTTTTTCTAACTCCGAAATGTCCTTCGCATGGTGTGCTGTGATACAATTAATTCATGTGTTTTATTTTCATTTTCAATTCTTCGAGGATTTTTATACAGTATAATTCTGACGTCTTTTTCTTTACTTTTATTTATAATTTCTTTCAATCTTTCTATTTTTATTTTCTTAAATATCTCGTCACTTTTTTCTAGTGCGAACTTTACACAATTCAATCTGCTTAAAACAGAAGGTAGTTTCTCCAATATATTATCTAAATAATAGGGATTATCGCTACATCTGACGGCCGTTTGATTAAATGCGTGATTTTTTTCCACAACGAATTCTTTGGTCGACTTTTCTAATATAAATTTTAACTTTCTTGCAAGTTTTATATCTTTTATGGACGTACAATCCCATATTTTGAGTTGATCAGACTCTTCAGGATTTATATTACCATTTTCTTTGGATCGATCTCTTCTCTGTTTGTTTTTCTTTTTATTTTCCTCATTTATTATTTCCTTATTTTGTATTTCTTCATTTTGTATCATTTTCTTTATATTTTTTTCATTTTTTATTTCCTCATTTTGTGTAATTTTTCATTTCATATTTGTTGTTATCACCAGCGTTTTCTTTATATTTTCGTCAATTGTTTGAGGTACTATTGTTTTTAATATATCTGAGTCTATTTGTATTCTTGACAGTGCGTCTGCGTTAGTATTATTTTTTCCTTTTTTATAAACTATTTGGAAATCATAATCAGATAGTTCCAATCGGATTCTGGTTAATTTTGAGCTTGGGTTTTTGTGTGAGAATAATGCAATTAATGGACGGTGGTCTGTTACTACGATAAATTTTCTGCCGTATAAATAAGGTCTAAAAAATTGTAAACCCCAATAGATTCCCAGTAATTCTTTTTCGATTACCGATTTATTCCTTTCGTATTTGTTAAGTGAGCGACTTGCGAATGATATTGGTTTATCCTCAACAATTTCTCTTTGCGATAATATAGCGCCTAAAACAAATTCTGATGCATCCGTTGTTAGGACGAACGGTTTTTCGAAATTTGGATACTGCAAAATAGGTGGACTAATAAGTTTATTTTTTAGAGTATCGAATGCTCTTTGACATCTTTCAGTCCATTCGAATTTTTGACCTTTTTTCAATAATTTGTTTAAACAATTCGCTATATCAGCAAAATTCTCAATAAATCGTCTGTAATAATTACAAAATGCCACAAATCTTCTTACATCGTCAGCATTCTTGGGTACGGGATATTTAGTTATATCATCAAATTTTTCTGGATCTGGCTTAATTCCTTCTGAAGTTATTAAATGTCCTAGATATATTACCTCTGGTTTCAAAAAACATCATTTTTTAGCATTAAGTTTCAAATTGTATTTTCTTAACCTTTCAAATACTTTTACGAGACTTTCGTTATGATGTTTTAGACTGCATCCGAATACTATTATATCGTCTACGTATATAAAAGCTTCGGATTCCAACCCAGATAAAGCTATTCTTAGCATTCGCTGAAAGCTGTTGGAAGATATTTTCAGACCAAATGGTAATCTTGTATATTGATAATGCCCATCAGGTGTTGAAAAATCTGTATAAGGGCGAGATTTTTGATCAAGTTCAATTTGGTGAATTGAACTTGTCATATCTAATGTTGAAAAGTATTTTGCTCTTCCTAATTTATCCAAAATGTCATTTAGACGAGATAAAGGAAATTTGTCGTTCACAACTTTGTCGTTCAATTTTCTAAAATCGAAAACTAATCTCCATGTCTTTAAATCTGTTTGTCCTTTTTTTTGGAACTAGCAGCAGTGGTGCGTTATATGGGCTTAAAGATGGTTCAATAATGTTGCTTTCCAAGAGTTTCTTCACTTGCGAATTTATTTCTGTTGTCTGAGTTTGTATTTTCTTAGTTGCTTTTTGTTCTCATCGTTTACTTCATCCAGATTAAGTGTATTTAAAAGTTTTGTAAAACGACTGTCTGAACTTTGTTCGTCACTCTCCTTTTCATTAATGGTACATATATCGTAATATTTTAATGGGACAGTTTCTATCTTCAGATTCTCTATGATTACTATTTTATCGGTAACGTTTAATAATTTTATATGTTGATTTCCATATTTGGGTACTATTACATTTGCCAAAAATACTCCTTTGGTAACTTCTCTGTTTGTAACAACGGCATCTTCTTCTAATTCGATTGTGAATGGTAAAACTATTTCACTTCTTTGTGGTATTCTTATTTCATTTATTTTGTAAGTACTGTCATGTATCGGGATAATTACTGTTTCGTTGTTGATGTTAAATGTTGGCACATATTTGTCATAGTCAATATTGCATTTCTATCTTATTAAAAAATCTCTGCCAAGAATTCCATCCGTCTTTATAGGAAATTTATTTTCTACTAATTGTATTTTTGACTAATTACATCGTTATTTATTTTAATTTTTATTTTTGTGGAACCCAGTGATTTAATTACATTTTCTGTGATTCCTGTTAAGTTGCAATAATCATCTTGATTTTCCTCATAACTTTCTAAAAATTGTTCTTTGCACAGCGAGACATCTGCTCCTGTATCAACCAAAAACGTAAGGCTGTTCTTAACGCCAGCGATATGTAAATTTACATAATTTCTGAGGTTAGATGATATGCTATAGATTCTTTTCGTGTCTAGTTCATTCCCAATGGAGTCTCTGCGCGGGTTGACTCCGGGATTTGGAAGTTTCCCTGATCTTCCATGTGATTTATATTATAACTTCTGTTGTTTGTGTTTCGGCTTCTTTGGTTGTTGTTATTGCCTCTGTTATTATGATTTCTGTTATTGTTATTACCTCTGTTATTGCTGTTGTTAAAATTTATGTTACCATTGTTACTGTTGTTATGATTTCTGTCATTATTGTTACCGTTGTTGTTATAATTTCTGTTGTTGTAGCCTGGTGTTTTGGTCAAACACATTTTTGCAAAATGGTTGAATTTTCCACAATTATGACATTTATTTCCATCTGCGGGGCATCTACCATTATGGTTTCCTCCACATATTCTACAGTTTCTGTTTAACGAATTTTGATTCTGTTGTGTGTTGTAATGTAGTATCCGTTGTTGTTCTACACGAGATGAAGCGCTTTCGGCAATTTTCAAAGCTTCAGAAAATGTCGTTACTTAGCTTGCGTAGATTGTAGATATTTTTTGTGGGTCAGTTAACCCATTCAAAAATGCATTGAAAGCTATTTTATTGTTTGTGCTTACTATAGTGCTCCTACTAGATTCACCTGGTTCTAATACCTGCACCTCGCTTAATTCTGTAATGAGTTTCTCTATTTTTGCAGCAAAACACAATATGTTGTTATCCTTTTGTGATATCCGTGTTATTTCGTTTAGCAAAGAATTTGAGGTCTTTAATGATTTATATGTTGTTTTCAAAATTCTAATTAGTTCTTCTATGGTTGTAGTTACTTGTATTTGTTTAATTCGGTTTTGTACATTTAATCCCAATCTAGATTTGAAAACAAAATTGAAAAAAGAAATATGCTTATCTGATGAAATATATGCAAACACCATTTCCAAATTTGATAAAAATGTTTGCAATTCATTAGTTTTTGGTATTAACTTTGTGATATTTGAAAGCTCATTTAAATCTAAGGATGCCATGACTACGACTTGTCTTTTCTGTATTAAAGATTTGTTATCTAAATGTATTTTTAATAAATTGAGTGCTTCTTCTTTTAATTTTCTAAATTCATCTATTATTCCTTTACTCTCTGAATCCCTTAGGTTGATATTTAAGTCTTTTTCAATTTTCTCTATTTCTAGCTTTTTTTCATTAATAGTATCTGCAGTATAGGGTCTTCCTATTGATTTTCTTGCATTAATTATAATCTGATTCAGTTGCTCTATGAATTCCATTTAGAAAAATCTCTTATGACTAATTTCACAAACTTTAATATTTTCATATCCAAAACTATGGTTATAGGGGTTAAGATTACAAATATAACTATCCAGCCTATATTTTTTTTTCCGAGAGAGAGCGGGGAGATTTCTCCCAACGGAGACGGTACCGCGACCAAACCAGGTCTATTGTACCCACCCCCCTTTAGTTGGCCAAAAGACCTTCTGCTTCCCAGAGAAACCCAAGAAGGTCTTTTGCCGGTATTACACCGACTCGGGACCAAGTGTCTCCTTCTGGCCCATGCCAGCGCGGGGCAGTCACACAGTAGGTGCTTTGTAGTTTCGTCCTCTTCACGGCATAGTCTACATTCCTGGTCCTCTGCAAGACCCATCCGAAAGAGGTGGTGCTTGACCGTATGGTGGCCCGTCAAATAAGCCACCAACAGCCGTAATTCTCGTCTGTTGAGACCCTTTGTCTCCAGTGTACTCCCGGGAAATATAAATTCCTTCGCCTGACGCATTCCCGGTAGCGATACCCAGTATTTTATGTGCTCGCTGAGAGCCCATTCCCCCAATAGGGATTGGGTAGTGGCCCAGCTTAACCCACAAAAGGGCTCGGGGCCCACCATTTGGGCATTTGCTCCAGCCCTAGTCAGTTCATCAGCCCTATCGTTACCCGGAACCCCTGAGTGTCCCGGCACCCAACAGAGTGTCACTCTGTTTCTTGAGCCCAGCTCCTGTAGCCTTCCCCGGCATTCCGCCACCAACTTCGAGGACAATTTCCAGGAAGAGAGTGCCTTAATGGCCGCTTGGCTATCAGTGAATATCGCAATGCTGTTTCCTATCATTCCCTTGTTAAGAATGTTGCTACAGCACACATCGATGGCGTGGATCTCGGCCTGGAATACACTTGGTGTTCTTTCCATGGCTATCGAGATTCGCGTGTTTGGTCCAAATACCCCAGCACCCACCCCGTGCTCCGATTTGGATCCATCAGTATACCAGCGTAGTCCCTGGTTACCATCACAGGGATTTCCACTGTCCCAAGCTCCCCCATTTGGGAGGATCGTGCTGAACCTTCTGTTAAAGCTCAGTTCCGTGGTCTTAATGTCCGCCCTTGTGCAGACCGATAGACTAGGAGCTAGTTTCATCAGACCAGCGTGTCCGTTGACCCCATCTGCCAGTCCGGATGTTTGTTGGATCCTAAGGAGACTCGATATTGCGACCTTCCTTATATGGATGTGTAATGGCAAGATACCCAAAATAGTTTCAAGTGCCGCTGTTGGACATGTGCGCATCACCCCCGTCAGAGCTACACAGACCATTCTCTGTAGCCTTCCGCACTTTTGAATCGCCGACACCTGCTGGATCTTTGGCCACCATACCAGGGATCCATAGGTGATTATCGGTCTAATCATCATGAAATAAAGCCACTTAATCATGCTAGGGCCAAAGCCCCAGGTCTTCCCAAAGAAGCTCTTACAGGCCCAGAAGGCCCTAAGAGCCTTCTTCAGGGTCGCATCCAAGTGCGAGTTCCAATTTAGCCATTTATCCAGGACAATTCCCAGGTACTTGACTTCATTGGAGTACTCGATTTCCGTCCCATTCACTGACAGTCTACCCAATCTGTGCTTATATTTTCTCGTGAACGGGACCACGACCGCTTTTTGGGGGTTGATGTTCAGCCCCCTTTCATGGCACCATTTGAGAACCTTGTCGAGAGCACCCTGCATCACCTCAGTGATTGTCCTCTCGAATTTTCCGGTCACAATGATGGCCAGGTCGTCCGCATAACCAATGGCCCGCAGGCCGTATTCCTCAAGTCTGACGAGCAGGTCATCAATCACAAGGCACCATAGCAGGGGAGAAAGTACCCCACCCTGTGGACAACCTTTAACAGCACTAATGCTGACGCTAGCGTCATCCCAAGAGGCGGTAATTCTCCGTTGTCTCAGCATGGCGCCGATCCAATTAATGGTGTAATCATCTATCCGCTTTTGCGACAAAGCATCCTTGATAGAGTCGTAACTTGTGTTGTCGAAGGCACCCTCCACGTCAAGAAAAGCACATAGTGCAATATCCTTGTTGTTATGTGCCTTCTCTATTTGCGCAACCAGATGGTGCAATGCTACTTCCGTCGACCTACCCTTCTGATAGGCGAACTGCGTTCCGTGCAATGGCGCGGAGATTCTCAGCTCGTCCCGGATGTGCAGGTCCAGTAGCCGCTCAACAGTTTTAAGCAGAAATGATGTGAGGCTAATAGGCCTATAGGATTTCGGCTTCTCTAGCGGCTTGTTGCCAGATTTGGGGATAAACACCACTCTGACCGCTCTCCACGCGGTCGGAATATGACCCCAGGTGAAGCTAGCCTTAAACAGACCAATTAGCGGGTCCATTATAATATTAAGACTTTCCTGTAGTAATACCGGGAAAATCCCGTCACCACCTGGTGACTTATAAGGGCTAAAGGAGCCAACTGCCCAGCGAACCCTATCCTTGTCGAAAATTCTACCGGCCAATCCCGTGGCTCGTCCAGCTCCTGGGATTGCCGCTTCGATCTCCGCGTGTTCATTGCCCGTCACAATAGTAGAGCCTGGGAAATGAACTTGTAGCAGGGTTTCCAGAGTTTCCCTACGATTCGTAGTGAAGGTACCATCTGTTCTCTCCACTAGGCCCAGTCCATTGGAGTGTCCTTTGGCCATTACCCTATGAAGCCTTGCCGCATCAGGGAGGTTTGCTATGCCACTGCAAAAGCTCCTCCATGTATCCCTTTTGGATTTGCGTAAGGATCTGTTGTAATCAGTAAGAGCACATTTGTACTCCTGCCAATTCTTAGTCTTCTTTGCCTTGTTGAATAACCTTCTGACCTGTCGCCGTTTCAGTTCGAGCGTGTCGTTCCACCATGGAGTTCTACGGCTGGAGCTGAAGTTGCGTATGGTCGTGCTCTCCCGAAAGGATGAGATCAGTGTATCCTCTACAAGGTTGGCTGCTAGCTCAATATCATCGACTGACCCGATGTCGGTCATTAGGAGCCCAGCCTTTCGGCTGACGAGTGACTGGAACTCCTTCCAGTCCGTTCGTCTAGGATTAAGAGCGCCTTTGCGCAGATCCGCCCTACCCGGTATGTCGAACCGTATATGTTGATGGTCCGACAGCGAGGCCTCATCCGTTACCCGCCAGTTACGAATTGAGTCTCGCAGGGCGCCGCTGACCAGTGTGAGGTCCAGTACCTCCTCTCTGATTGCATTAATAAAGGTCGGCTTGCAGCCGACGTTAGCTATGTCTAAGTTAGTACCTACCAGATAGTCCAGTAATAACTCACCTCTTTTGTTTATGTCACTGCTACCCCAAACGGTGTGATGAGCGTTGGCATCGCAGCCAAGAATTATCTGCTTACCATGCATACTGCAGTGACGTACCAGGTCCACCACCTCCTTCGGTGGAGCAAATTCTTCTTCGCCGGGGAAGTATGCCGTCGCTACGACGATCTCCGACGACCCCCATTCTGTGGGTATATTGATCTGTGCAGCCACTAGATCTCTGAAAATAAAATTTGTCAATGGAATAATTTCAACACTCTTGTCGACAAGTAACGCAGTGCGTGGTTTGTCCACTGACCGATCATAGATCAACTTACTTGAGAGGGATTGTAGTCCCCGGACCAGGCCACCACTGACCCACGGCTCTTGCAAAAGCGCAAGACCGATGTTCTCCTCGGCGAATATCCTACACAGTGTGGCCGACGCCCCTTTGGCGTGGTGTAGGTTCGCCTGCAGCACCCTAATGGTGCTCATCTCCATCTTTTATGGATCGCTGCACCAAATCCCCAAGCCTATTGCGTCGGGGTCCCTTCCCTCTAGAACCTTTGGTCGGTTTTTCCGGCCTTTCCTGAGGGTTGTTTGAGCTGCGATTGGCCGAAGGCTGAGGCTTTCGTTTGTTTTCCACCCTCTCATCTGCCCGTTTCCTCTCGCGAGCGATCGCCGCTCCGCTGGTAGACGGGCCATCGTGTGGGGTGGGTATTTGTTTTTTCTGGGGTGGTTCCTCGACTCCTTCAGTTTTGCCCCCAGCAGGCTTTTCTTGTTTGTTGGCTACGTCTCTCGAGCCAGTGCTCTTGAGATGTAGCCTGACCTGCCCAAAGCAATAGCTGATCTTACCTCCCAGCGTAACCAGCTTCTGGTAGGAGCAGCCATCCACTGCCAGACGGAGGTGAAGGAATTCACCATGCCTCTGCCTTTGTACCACCGCCCAATGTGCAGCAGCCAAGTCATTCTGAGCTGTTATGAAGGCCAACACCTTTTCATTTGGCAGCTCCAGACTGTGTGGGAAGTACCCGCGCACAAAATGTGTGCGAGGGAATTCTTCCTCAGGGACTATCTTGCAGTCAACACCTGATTTGGCTTGGATGAATCCAAGGTTGGCCTTTGTCCACTCCGCCGTCTCATTATTGACGCACACAAGCATCAACCAATCAGTGCGCCGTAGACAGCTCTCAAACTGCGGTTTGAAATTTCCTGACTTCTCGATGACCGCCTGCAAAATTGCACTCTTGACCCTCTCGATCTGGTCGGCGGTAAGTGACGGAGCCTCCAATGCTGAGACAAAGCCCAGTCTGATGCCCTTTGGCATTTGAACCGTCTGGATCTTTGTCTGCTTCGCACAGGCGCGCTTTGCAGGAGCTCCATCTGTGGGAGAGTTCTGCGAACGTCCCCTTTAAAGTGTGGCAGCTGCCGGAGCCCTAGTGGCTTCTTTTAGGGCGTCTTCCCTCGGCAAACCTTTTTTTAAAGCTGCTTTAAATAGCCGCCGTTCCCTAGAGTTGAGCTTCACAAAACCCACTCCAGATTTCAGGCTAAGCCCCTGAAGGTTGACGTCTCGTACTGTGCTGCCTGACTCCACCGAGCCCTGGCTGCACGCAACGTCCTGCTCCGCGGTATCGCTCTCTGAGCTAGAAGACAGTATCTCCTGTTGTGGTAACCTGGGCGTTCCTGTCGTAACACTGATTGTCGCAGTCGGGGACCTCATGTCCGTCGTCCTCAGGTTAATACCTCCATCCGAGCTGGAAAGCAGTGTTTCCTGCGGATTTCCGACCACTAAGGTCGATTTATTTTCTCCTACATCAACAGACCACGTGTCTGTTTTCTGAAGCTTGGTACTAACATCGGCGTGCCCAATGGCTCCGCTGATGCTGGTACTGGAGCTCGGCGCCTCCGCCATCTCCAATGCAGATGTTGTTAGATTATCATCCAACTCATTATTTGTTTTAGAATCTTTATCCATACATTATTATTTCTGGTAGGGATGGGGATGGTCACCCATGGCAGAGCCCGTGTACCATGGGAAGACTTAATTTAAACTGGAGGTCGACAGGTATCCAGAGTCCGCTTACTAAAGACCAAAACTTCCCTTTGGCCATGCATCTATTGGCGTAAGCTGTTCCACCGTAGATTGGGGTAATTTTTTAATAGAGTTTTCTTCTCTACGCCCGACTATCATTAGCCAGCATCCAAAGCAGAGACATGACCGTGCTAAGGATCTGTTTCCAGCCGCCCTCACGTGGAGAGTATAGTCGCACTTCCGGAAGTGAGACACAGATACGGCTCGATCACAAAGATCATGTAAGTCCCCCTGTGTCTCCTTCTGGCTGACGGCCATCCAGCCTATATACTTATTGTACAATTCTTTTAAAACATTCATTATTTATTTTAAACTTAGAACGGTAGTATATTTTTTATTGAGAAAATTCTTTCTATTTGTCTTCCTATAAAATTTTTGAATTTCTTGTACATTTCGTTCTATTGCACTAACAATGCTAACTTTAATCCAAAAGCCTATCAGTACTATGACTAATACTATTATAATTATTGTTATTAAAAATTTCCTCATTGTGGTTTTTCAAAAATGATTCTATTGTTGGAGTTGCCTATAATTCCCCAAATATTTGTCAATAATTCTACTTTTCTTTCTTCACTGATCTCCTTAGGCTCCTGGTAATCCTAGCTTATCAGGTTTTTTGGTTTATACATTTGATTTTGTTAATAGTTGTTCTTATTTATATATTTATTTTTTTTTTATTTTTTTTTTTTTTTTTTTTTTTTTTAAATAATGTTTCTAACATTAGTAATATTGTTTTGTATAGTAACAGAAAACATATTTCAATTAATATTATTGTTATTAAAATTTTTATCATTTTCTTATATTTCTAGTTTTTCTTTTACATATAATTATTTTTTTTTTATTTATTTTTTTTTTTATTCTTTAACTTTCTTATTTGAATTTTAGTCTTCTTTATCGCCTCTTCTATTTTTTCTAGGCATTCCCCTTGTTCGTAGGTCTGTTGGTGTTTTAAAACTTCAAGCTGCTTTTTAAGCCTGTTGGCTTCTCCACCTCTTGAATTCCGTGTATTTGGCAGTGGAAATATTTGGTGCTTGGCTTCCTTCTCAACTGTTCTTTTTCTTGACTTCACTGGCTTTGGCCCTCTTTCCAGTATGGCTGGCTTTTGCTCCGTACTTCCTTCTTCTAGCAGTTTAGCCCAGTGTTCTTCAGCTTCATTTAGGTTCCGAAGGATCTCCTCCCAGGTTTCCGTCATATGTAGGGAGAAAAATAAAAAAATTTTTTTTTAAACGCCCATAGATCCTGACTAAGCTTAAGCTGTGTCTGTCAAGGATTTATGCTCAATTTAATTAAAGCATTTAAGAGATAAGCAAGACTGCTGTGTAGTCTCTTAGATGTGCTATGTCTAATTAAATTAGAAATTTGGCAGGATCGCCATGTAATGTTCTAATATGTTAATAAAAGAACACAAGCGCAAGTCATGATCAACGTTAATTAATTTCAATATTAATGTATTTTTACTTTGAGCGGTGTTCAGTGTATCATATAATCATATAATTTCTTCAAAGTGAAGAATTTGTTAGTTCAGCATAAATAGTTAAAATTTACTTTGAACTATTTATGTCGGTATTTTTGTCAATATGAGTAAGCGAGCGTTGACCGTAGTTCATTTAAAATATCATATTGCCCAAAAGAATTTATGCTTGCGACAGAGTAAAACAATTTGAGTTTTTTACTGACCTATCTTAATACTGCAAGTCAATTAGTCAATTCACAAGGTATCCTAACATGTCATATTGTTAAAATGTCCTAATATTTCACAATGGTTTAAAAATATTGTTGTACGGCTCAGCCGCTCAGCGCTGGACTTTTCTGATTAATTGCGACAGCACAATAAACACAGCAAGCAACGTTCTATTTATTTAAGACACTTTTTGTTACAAACCAACAACAATATTTTTAAACCATTGTGAACTATTAGGACATTTTGACAATATGACATGTTAGGATACCTTGTGAATTGACTAAATATGTTTATATTCTACAAGAATCTATAAGCGGTACATTTTGTTTAACAAGTGAAAGAATGTGTTTGTTTGCTATTGCAAAGAATGTATTAAGTAGAATTGTGTGGATACACTACAATAATATATTTGGATTGAAAAAGTGGTTAAAACAATGGAGGATAAAGGTCAACGAGCAAAAATGTGTACATTTACATTTAACGTCATACTTGAACGCTCGCATGTTAAATACCTCGATATACGTCTAGATCGGCGTTTAACGTGGAGCTGGCATATTGATGCAACATTAACTTAAATGAAAATTAAATCAATTGAAATTAATTAGCATGTTAGTAGAATTTCTCTTCTTAGTCTCGATTGCAAACTTCTACTTTACAATTCTATCTTAAAGCCAATCTGGTACTACGGTATTCAATATCGAAAATTACGAAAACTTCAAAGTAAACTTCTTCGAATAACCACAGCCTCTCCCTGGTATGTTAAAAACTCAAATATCCACAAGGATCTCAATGTGCCATTAGTAAAAAACTATGGTTACGAAATATGCAGTAAAATATTTAAAATAGGCTGCAAGCACCCAAATCTATTAGCTCGAAATATTTTAAATTACGGCGGTCATACCCATAGCGCGGTCAAAGCGCAATATTTTTTTTCAAAGGCTTTTCTGATGACATTTACTATTCGATGAATTTGTTCAATTGCGCTCTGCTTTCTCTAAACCCGATTTAATGTTTTGGAATACATCTCTTTTCATTCTTGCTGTTAAACTCGCAAACATCCTTTTCAATTTCTCTCAACTCAAATCCCAGGGGAATAGCTGATCTAACGTTAACAGGTCTACTGCGTTTACAAATTTCCTTTTTCAATATCATTTCTTGCCCAAATTCCATTCAAGTTTCTTAATGATGGCTTAGAGATAACTGGCTTATTGAGATTTCTAGCTGCACGCCATAATAGTCTGATTATGGAGTTGATAAATTTTTTCAACATATTTTTCCAGGGAATCCGTTTTCTGAGATTGTACTTACTTTCTTAGTCTTTTTGTGTACTCTTTTAATAAATTCTTAGGTTGAGGTGATATAAACAATTGCCACTCAGTTCACATCTCATTCCTTAACCGAACGGTCGTGTTACTAATAAAACCGCATAAAGGAAAAATAAAAAACACATAAACACATTGTTAAAACAATATTTTTTTTGTTCTTGTTATTGTCTACTTTGTTCTTTCTAGAACTCGTGCTAGCAGTAGGCAAAACTTTACAAACTAAAAAATGAAAAAAGGTCAGCAAAGCTGAAATGGCCCATGTGGCCAAGTCCTCATCTTTAAATAGAAAATTTTTTCAAAGAAAAAGATGAAACAACATATTTCAACACGTTATATTAACCCTAACATACCGAGTACTTCAAGCAACAGGTTTAGTCTTCTTGCTGATAATAATGCTATGGATACTACCGCCCCAATGTCAAACATCATAGAAGTAAAGGTACTGAAACCTCCACTAATTGTAGCAGAAGCCAACACATCTATCACGGAAATCCGAAAGCTGCTTGGAAACTTAGTAGGTAATGAATGCATTTATAAACGGACCACCATAGGTACAAAAATTTTCACCCCTAACCACACGCAATATGATGCCTGCTGTGAAGATGACAATTTTCGATAAACACTTATCTGAGAAAAGAAAAGAAAACTTAAGTCAATATAAACACTTTACTTTGATCGTAAATTCTGAATATATTTTTTTTTTTAATTTTGTAAGCCTTGATTTTATTATTAAAATTTGAGAAAAATTTTAAAAAGTAATTTTCATTTTGAATTGGGGAAAAGTTAATTGTTCTAAAAAGTTAATAATTTTTTTTTTGTGTGTTATATTATAATTTAATATTTGGGCCAATAGAACGGATATCGTTAAGGGTAAGATTTGTTTTTATGGGATAGAAAGTTGTTGTTAATTGGTGCATGATTTTAGGTGATACATTTTGCCTGAATTTGAAGGATAGTACAAATCTTCCAACCCAATATTTAATTGCTCCAACAACAAACTACGGGAAAATTTAATCAATAGTCTGGCTATTGTATATTGGAGCGATAGCCAGGAGAAAGGAAGACAGTGGTGTTTTTTTTAATCAGTGTCAGCCAATAGATATTCTTGATATCCGGTATCTCCAAAGAGAAATTTCATTCTCCTTTAAATATAGGGTGGCTAACTGCATCCAGAACTTATACGTTAGTTGGATTATAAAAAGAAAAATCAAATTTCGTGGCTGTAAATCACACGAAATTATCATCTAATACTAATTTAGGGTGACCACCGTTTATATAACTGATTTGTATTTTCACAGATTTTGTGGTGGCCTGAATTAACATGTTTGATTAATTCATCATATTTAAAGAGTTTTTTTTATGTCACAAATGACCAGTTAAATTTGTTATTTAAACTTAAACCTTTAATTTAGTTTTTTTTTATTAACAGTTAAAATTAACATGGTCACTTTAATGTATTTTGTTTGATTATACTTATTAAATTAGACACTCAGTTTATTTTAATTTTATTGTTCTTTTTTAATTTCTTAATTTCTTATATGGTCACCTCATTTAAATTTTTTCATTTTCATTCGACTAAAATAATAATGTAATACAAAAACTCAACAAATTTACATCCAAACATACGTACACACCCATACATACATACCTCATCATAATACAAACCCTAATTCACCCTTAAATATACTTACACATTAACACATTTTCTAAGCCATAAGCCACAATTGCAAATGTAGCTAATTCCACACATACACTCTTTGCTGATATATAGAATCGTCGTTTAACCTACTGCGCAACATTTCATCTGTCATCCGGCGCCTGCTGACTGCGATGGAACTTGTATAAGTAAGTTGATTGTTTTTATTTGGTTTATTTTATTTCCGCCATAATTATATACACTCTCTTTCACTCATTTTTTTTTTGTGTTTTATTTGTAATATGAATATAGTTAGATACATAATTTGAATCTAAACAATAAATTTAATGCATTTGGTTTTTTTTATTTAATTTAATGTATAAATTGCTAAGGTTTCAAAATTATTCTTAAACAAATTTCTAAACACCGATAGTTGCAATCAGTATGTATACATTCATTGTTTATAAACAAAATTAAGTAAATATAAAACCAATGTTACAGGTATTTTCAATTTACCCTAAATAACTTATCTATAAAACAAAATATACAACAAATTGGATGCAACAAATGTTGTTACTGAAAGATGATAAACATTTAAGTTGTGTTTAGTTATTTTAGATATTCATATTACGAATGTAAAAACACTCTACACACACACACAAGACACTTTAAATAGTTTTTATTTATTATATTTAATTTATTGGAAGATAATTTGAATGAAAATTTAATCTAAATGTTATAATTTAAACGATAAAACTTTTTTTTTTATCTTACGGAAAACATTCCAATTTATTATTACTATAAATTAAAATTTGGTGATTTTAGATGTTATTTACTATTTTCATAAATTGTTATAATAATTTTGTTTACGAAGATAAATATTTTTAAATATATATTATAATGTTTTATAACATGAATTATTAATTTTTTTTTTTATTATGAAAGGTGAAGTAGGGTAAGGATGTACACAGAGATTATTTAGTTTTCTTAAATTTTAGTTTATTTTTGGGCTGATAACGAAAAATTAGCATACTGTCAGCATGGTGGGCGGGATAGGTCATAGGGTAGTGTATACCAACTCAAGTTACCCTACAATTAGCAACCACTTCTCTCTTCTTCCTTTAACTTTGTAGGTCATTTATTTTAGTCATGCTACCTAAAGTAAAGTTTCCGGTTTCGATTCAGAATATATTTCTATTAATTTATTTGGGAACACCTCACAACCCCCCCATCCGACGAGCACAGCCGAATCTAATAGGTAGCCTCGTTCCCAAACTTATCATACCCATACACAGAATCGTTACAGGATATTTTTGGCGCCCAACGTAAGTTTAAGATTTTTAGTGCAATTGTTATCTAGATGCTGACGCCTCTTTGAATCCTTTTTGGGGTGGTGATTTGCTTTGTTTTCTTTTTTCTTTTCATTTCACAATTTTTTTTTTTTTAGCTTGAGTTTTAATACTTGGAACTTAAAACTTAATTGGTCATTATTAATATAGTTGCTAAATCCCAGTAGTCATTTAGTAGAACTTTAGTTATCAGGGTTTGGGTTCGAACTAGAGAAGTTGTATTGGACGGTTTCGGTACAATACTCGTTCGACTCTTTCTCTCCTCTCTTACTACTTATAGTCTTTGATCTTTTCGTTTGGTAATTTTTCTTTTACTTCAAAATTCCGTTTACTTGCTTGATTTTTCCGGTTGTGTGGACGTAAAGTTAATTAATGTTAATTGTTACTTACCTGCACCGGATAATCACTCCCTCGTTTTAAACCTTTGTCTGTCAAAGCGGGGAAACGGGAAAAGGGATGTTCGTGCGACGAAGGACGGACATCCGAAAACCAATTAACACGTGACGTTTCTTCGGATGTTAAACCGGGATGTTCTAATTTACCTGACTTACGTAACGTACTTGATAATACCAGGAGTGGATCTGACTTACCAAAATTACACCCTCTACAACGACCTTACCACATTCGCCTTGAGGAATATAATCGTATTAGGGCAAAAATTTTCAACGAAACATATACTAAACCTAAGCCATCCCGATCATCCAAAAGGATTCGGGAATTTTATAAACGTAGAAAACATTTTCGAACTTACGTTGTTTCGTCTTTAGTGAATAAGGAAGATGATAATAGACCCTACATTAGATTGAATATGTTGAATAATAATTATTTGGCTTTAATGGACAGTGGCGCGAATGTCAATGTAATTGGTGGTGAGCTTGGTGTTGAAATATTAAATTTTCACCAATTTAGACGTGGTATGGGTAACGTCAAAACAGCAGACGGACAACGACAGCAAGTTTTAGGTACCGTGACGTTAGATATAACGTACAGTGGTCAAAAGAAATCAATTGATTTCTTAGTAATACCTTCTATTACCCAGGACGTGATTTGTGGGATGGACTTCTGGGAGAAATTTGGGATCCAAATCGTCCCCATGCTAACCATCAGTGGGATAGTTTCCGACGTAGATTCGGATAAAATACCGTTATCTCTATCCCAGAGGCAACAATTACAAAAAGTTATTGATTATTACCCAAATTCTGACCGCGACGGTTTGGGATGCACTACACTGCTAAAACACAACATCGATACTGGGAATTCCTCCCCTATCAAACAAAGATACTACCCTATTTCACCAGCCAGGGAAAAACTTTTATGTGGTGAAGTGGACAGGATGCTGCAACTAGGTGTGATTGAAGAATGCCCAACATCACCTTGGTCATCTCCAGGGGTTTTGATTGTCAAACCTGGGAAAGTGAGGTTTTGCTTGGACAGTCGTAAATTGAATACTGTGACTATAAAAGAATCTTACCCGATACCAAACATAGACGGACTTATTTCAAGACTTCCTCCAATTTATTATATTTCAAAAGTGGATCTCAAGAATCGAAACAGAAGACTGCATTCACAATCCCTAATCGGCCATTGTACCAATTCACAAGAATGCCGTTTGGGTTGTGTAATGCACCACAAACGATGTGCAGACTAATGGACCGTGTCATTCCGTATACCCTTTTTTTTTTTTTTTTTTTTTTTCATTATTTATTTATTGAATCTTCATATATTAAATATGAACTAACAATAATTAATCAAATCTTATACTAATACTTTATTTTTGTCCTGCCAATGCTAGACGAAAATTTTTCTCCTCACTGTTTCTGTTCACATATGTAGATGTTTAGCGGTCTTCCCTTCGGATGAGTCCTGCGGTATCTCTTCTCCTTAATCTAGAGTGTCCACTGTCATTTAAAATATTTCGAGCAAGTGGATTTGGGTGCGACTCAAGCCTTTTTAAATATTTTGCTGCGTACTTCGTTATAATAGTTTTTACTAATGGCACATTGAGATCCTTGTGAATATTAGAGTTTTTAACATACCAGGGAGCGGCTGTGATTATTCGAAGAAGTTTATTTTGGCGCCTTTGAATTTTTTCGATATTTGAGGCCGAGGCAGTGCCCCATAGCTGAATACCGTAGCACCAGATTGGCTTCAATATAGAGTTATAAAGTAGAAGTTTGCAGTCGAGGCTAAGAACAGAATTTCTTCCAATAAGCCAATATATTTGAATTGCTTTTAGTTTCATTTGTGTTAGTTTTGTTTCTATATGGCATTTCCATGTCAAACGCCGATCTAGATGAATACCGAGATATTTTACATGCGATTGCTGGGGCACTAATTGATTATTGATTTTAATAGGGGGACATGACTCCCGACGCAAGGTGAATGTTATATGTACGCATTTTTGCTCATTGACCTTTATCCTCCATTGTTTTAATCACTTTTCCAGTTCAAATATATGATCCTGCAAGTAACGGGATGCTTCATGACAGTTTTCGTGTACGCTTATAAAAGCTGTATCATCAGCAAATGTTGAAGTTAGGGTGTGGTTGTTTGTTGGCATGTACAATAATATATTTGGATTGAAAAAGTGGTTAAAACAATGGAGGATAAAGGTCAACGAGCAAAAATGTGTACATTTACATTTAACGTCATACTTGAACGCTCGCATGTTAAATACCTCGATATACGTCTAGATCGGCGTTTAACGTGGAGCTGGCATATTGATGCAACATTAACTTAAATGAAAATTAAATCAATTTAAATTAATTAGCATGTTAGTAGAATTTCTCTTCTTAGTCTCGATTGCAAACTTCTACTTTACAATTCTATCTTAAAGCCAATCTGGTACTACGGTATTCAATATCGAAAAGTACGAAAACTTCAAAGTAAACTTCTTCGAATAACCACAGCCTCTCCCTGGTATGTTAAAAACTCAAATATCCACAAGGATCTCAATGTGCCATTAGTAAAAAACTATGGTTACGAAATATGCAGTAAAATATTTAAAATAGGCTGCAAGCACCCAAATCTATTAGCTCGAAATATTTTAAATTACGGCGGTCATACCCATAGCGCGGTCAAAGCGCAATATTTTTTTTCAAAGGCTTTTCTGATGACATTTACTATTCGATGAATTTGTTCAATTGCGCTCTGCTTTCTCTAAACCCGATTTAATGTTTTGGAATACATTTTTTTTCATTCTTGCTGTTAAACTCGCAAACATCCTTTTCAATTTCTCTCAACTCAAATCCCAGGGGAATAGCTGATCTAACGTTAACAGGTCTACTGCGTTTACAAATTTCCTTTTTCAATATCATTTCTTGCCCAAATTCCATTCAAGTTTCTTAATGATGGCTTAGAGATAACTGGCTTATTGAGATTTCTAGCTGCACGCCATAATAGTCTGATTATGGAGTTGATAAATTTTTTCAACATATTTTTCCAGGGAATCCGTTTTCTGAGATTGTACTTACTTTCTTAGTCTTTTTGTGTACTCTTTTAATAAATTCTTAGGTTGAGGTGATATAAACAATTGCCACTCAGTTCACATCTCATTCCTTAACCGAACGGTCGTGTTACTAATAAAAGCGCATAAAGGAAAAATAAAAAACACATAAACACATTGTTAAAACAATATTTTTTTTGTTCTTGTTATTGTCTACTTTGTTCTTTCTAGAACTCGTGCTAGCAGTAGGCAAAACTTTACAAACTAAAAAATGAAAAAAGGTCAGCAAAGCTGAAATGGCCCATGTGGCCAAGTCCTCATCTTTAAATAGAAAATTTTTTCAAAGAAAAAGATGAAACAACATATTTCAACACGTTATATTAACCCTAACATACCGAGTACTTCAAGCAACAGGTTTAGTCTTCTTGCTGATAATAATGCTATGGATACTACCGCCCCAATGTCAAACATCATAGAAGTAAAGGTACTGAAACCTCCACTAATTGTAGCAGAAGCCAACACATCTATCACGGAAATCCGAAAGCTGCTTGGAAACTTAGTAGGTAATGAATGCATTTATAAACGGACCACCATAGGTACAAAAATTTTCACCCCTAACCACACGCAATATGATGCCTGCTGTGAAGATGACAATTTTCGATAAACACTTATCTGAGAAAAGAAAAGAAAACTTAAGTCAATATAAACACTTTACTTTGATCGTAAATTCTGAATATATATTTTTTTTTAATTTTGTAAGCCTTGATTTTATTATTAAAATTTGAGAAAAATTTTAAAAAGTAATTTTCATTTTGAATTGGGGAAAAGTTAATTGTTCTAAAAAGTTAATAATTTTTTTTTTGTGTGTTATATTATAATTTAATATTTGGGCCAATAGAACGGATATCGTTAAGGGTAAGATTTGTTTTTATGGGATAGAAAGTTGTTGTTAATTGGTGCATGATTTTAGGTGATACATTTTGCCTGAATTTGAAGGATAGTACAAATCTTCCAACCCAATATTTAATTGCTCCAACAACAAACTACGGGAAAATTTAATCAATAGTCTGGCTATTGTATATTGGAGCGATAGCCAGGAAAAAGGAAGACAGTGGTGTTTTTTTTAATCAGTGTCAGCCAATAGATATTCTTGATATCCGGTATCTCCAAAGAGAAATTTCATTCTCCTTTAAATATAGGGTGGCTAACTGCATCCAGAACTTATACGTTAGTTGGATTATAAAAAGAAAAATCAAATTTCGTGGGTGTAAATCACACGAAATTATCATCTAATACTAATTTAGGGTGACCACCGTTTATATAACTGATTTGTATTTTCACAGATTTTGTGGTGGCCTGAATTAACATGTTTGATTAATTCATCATATTTAAAGAGTTTTTTTTTATGTCACAAATGACCAGTTAAATTTGTTATTTAAACTTAAACCTTTAATTTAGTTTTTTTTTATTAACAGTTAAAATTAACATGGTCACTTTAATGTATTTTATTTGATTATACTTATTAAATTAGACACTCAGTTTATTTTAATTTTATTGTTCTTTTTTAGTTTCTTAATTTCTTATATGGTCACCTCATTTAAATTTTTTCATTTTCATTCGACTAAAATAATAATGTAATACAAAAACTCAACAAATTTACATCCAAACATACGTACACACCCATACATACATACCTCATCATAATACAAACCCTAATTCACCCTTAAATATACTTACACATTAACACATTTTCTAAGCCATAAGCCACAATTGCAAATGTAGCTAATTCCACACATACACTCTTTGCTGATATATAGAATCGTCGTTTAACCTACTGCGCAACATTTCATCTGTCATCCGGCGCCTGCTGACTGCGATGGAACTTGTATAAGTAAGTTGATTGTTTTTATTTGGTTTATTTTATTTCCGCCATAATTATATACACTCTCTTTCACTCATTTTTTTTTTGTGTTTTATTTGTAATATGAATATAGTTAGATACATAATTTGAATCTAAACAATAAATTTAATGCATTTGGTTTTTTTTATTTAATTTAATGTATAAATTGCTAAGGTTTCAAAATTATTCTTAAACAAATTTCTAAACACCGATAGTTGCAATCAGTATGTATACATTCATTGTTTATAAACAAAATTAAGTAAATATAAAACCAATGTTACAGGTATTTTCAATTTACCCTAAATAACTTATCTATAAAACAAAATATACAACAAATTGGATGCAACAAATGTTGTTACTGAAAGATGATAAACATTTAAGTTGTGTTTAGTTATTTTAGATATTCATATTACGAATGTAAAAACACTCTACACAAACACACAAGACACTTTAAATAGTTTTTATTTATTATATTTAATTTATTGGAAGATAATTTGAATGAAAATTTAATCTAAATGTTATAATTTAAACGATAAAACTTTTTTTTTTATCTTACGGAAAACATTCCAATTTATTATTACTATAAATTAAAATTTGGTGATTTTAGATGTTATTTACTATTTTCATAAATTGTTATAATAATTTTGTTTACGAAGATAAATATTTTTAAATATATATTATAATGTTTTATAACATGAATTTTTAATTTTTTTTTTTATTATGAAAGGTGAAGTAGGGTAAGGATGTACACAGAGATTATTTAGTTTTCTTAAATTTTAGTTTATTTTTGGGCTGATAACGAAAAATTAGCATACTGTCAGCATGGTGGGCGGGATAGCTCATAGGGTAGTGTATACCAACTCAAGTTACCCTACAATTAGCAACCACTTCTTTCTTCTCTCTTCTTCCTTTAACTTTGTAGGTCATTTATTCTAGTCATGCTACCTAAAGTAAAGTTTCCGGTTTCGATTCAGAATATATTTCTATTAATTTATTTGGGAACACCTCACAACCCCCCCATCCGACGAGCACAGCCGAATCTAATAGGTAGCCTCGTTCCCAAACTTATCATACCCATACACAGAATCGTTACAGGATATTTTTGGCGCCCAACGTGGGGCCTCAGCTTTCGTAAGTTTAAGATTTTTAGTGCAATTGTTATCTAGATGCTGACGCCTCTTTGAATCCTTTTTGGGGTGGTGATTTGCTTTGTTTTCTTTTTTCTTTTCATTTCACAATTTTTTTTTTTTTTAGCTTGAGTTTTAATACTTGGAACTTAAAACTTAATTGGTCATTATTAATATAGTTGCTAAATCCCAGTAGTCATTTAGTAGAACTTTAGTTATCAGGGTTTGGGTTCGAACTAGAGAAGTTGTATTGGACGGTTTCGGTACAATACTCGTTCGACTCTTTCTCTCCTCTCTTACTACTTATAGTCTTTGATCTTTTCGTTTGGTAATTTTTCTTTTACTTCAAAATTCCGTTTACTTGCTTGATTTTTCCGGTTGTGTGGACGTAAAGTTAATTAATGTAAATTGTTACTTACCTGCACCGGATAATCACTCCCTCGTTTTAAACCTTTGTCTGTCAAAGCGGGGAAACGGGAAAAGGGATGTTCGTGCGACGAAGGACGGACATCCGAAAACCAATTAACACGTGACGTTTCTTCGGATGTTAAACCGGGATGTTCTAATTTACCTGACTTACGTAACGTACTTGATAATACCAGGAGTGGATCTGACTTACCAAAATTACACCCTCTACAACGACCTTACCACATTCGCCTTGAGGAATATAATCGTATTAGGGCAAAAATTTTCAACGAAACATATACTAAACCTAAGCCATCCCGATCATCCAAAAGGATTCGGAAATTTTATAAACGTAGAAAACATTTTCGAACTTACGTTGTTTCGTCTTTAGTGAATAAGGAAGATGATAATAGACCCTACATTAGATTGAATATGTTGAATAATAATTATTTGACTTTAATGGACAGTGGCGCGAATGTCAATGTAATTGGTGGTGAGCTTGGTGTTGAAATATTAAATTTTCACCAATTTAGACGTGGTATGGGTAACGTCAAAACAGCAGACGGACAACGACAGCAAGTTTTAGGTACCGTGACGTTAGATATAACGTACAGTGGTCAAAAGAAATCAATTGATTTCTTAGTAATACCTTCTATTACCCAGGACGTGATTTGTGGGATGGACTTCTGGGAGAAATTTGGGATCCAAATCGTCCCCATGCTAACCATCAGTGGGATAGTTTCCGACGTAGATTCGGATAAAATACCGTTATCTCTATCCCAGAGGCAACAATTACAAAAAGTTATTGATTATTACCCAAATTCTGACCGCGACGGTTTGGGATGCACTACACTGCTAAAACACAACATCGATACTGGGAATTCCTCCCCTATCAAACAAAGATACTACCCTATTTCACCAGCCAGGGAAAAACTTTTATGTGGTGAAGTGGACAGGATGCTGCAACTAGGTGTGATTGAAGAATGCCCAACATCACCTTGGTCATCTCCAGGGGTTTTGATTGTCAAACCTGGGAAAGTGAGGTTTTGCTTGGACAGTCGTAAATTGAATACTGTGACTATAAAAGAATCTTACCCGATACCAAACATAGACGGACTTATTTCAAGACTTCCTCCAATTTATTATTTTTCAAAAGTGGATCTCAAGAATCGAAACAGAAGACTGCATTCACAATCCCTAATCGGCCATTGTACCAATTCACAAGAATGCCGTTTGGGTTGTGTAATGCACCACAAACGATGTGCAGACTAATGGACCGTGTCATTCCGTATACCCTTTTTTTTTTTTTTTTTTTTTTCATTATTTATTTATTGAATCTTCATATATTAAATATGAACTAACAATAATTAATCAAATCTTATACTAATACTTTATTTTTGTCCTGCCAATGCTAGACGAAAATTTTTCTCCTCACTGTTTCTGTTCACATATGTAGATGTTTAGCGGTCTTCCCTTCGGATGAGTCCTGCGGTATCTCTTCTCCTTAATCTAGAGTGTCCACTGTCATTTAAAATATTTCGAGCAAGTGGATTTGGGTGCGACTCAAGCCTTTTTAAATATTTTGCTGCGTACTTCGTTATAATAGTTTTTACTAATGGCACATTGAGATCCTTGTGAATATTAGAGTTTTTAACATACCAGGGAGCGGCTGTGATTATTCGAAGAAGTTTATTTTGGCGCCTTTGAATTTTTTCGATATTTGAGGCCGAGGCAGTGCCCCATAGCTGAATACCGTAGCACCAGATTGGCTTCAATATAGAGTTATAAAGTAGAAGTTTGCAGTCGAGACTAAGAACAGAATTTCTTCCAATAAGCCAATATATTTGAATTGCTTTTAGTTTCATTTGTGTTAGTTTTGTTTCTATATGGCATTTCCATGTCAAACGCCGATCTAGATGAATACCGAGATATTTTACATGCGATTGCTGGGGCACTAATTGATTATTGATTTTAATAGGGGGACATGACTCCCGACGCAAGGTGAATGTTATATGTACGCATTTTTGCTCATTGACCTTTATCCTCCATTGTTTTAATCACTTTTCCAGTTCAAATATATGATCCTGCAAGTAACGGGATGCTTCATGACAGTTTTCGTGTACGCTTATAAAAGCTGTATCATCAGCAAATGTTGAAGTTAGGGTGTGGTTGTTTGTTGGCATGTCTGAGGTATATATAAGGTATAAGAGTGGGCCCATGATGCTTCCCTGAGGGACTCCAGCGTCAATTGGCTGAGGAGAACTTATAAAATCACATTCTTTAATAATAAACTTTCGGCCGACTAAGTAGCTTTCTAACAGCTTGTGTGTGCTTACTGGTAAGTTTAGCTTCAATTTATGTAATAACCCTTCATGCCAGAGTTTATCAAAAGCTTGGGAAACATCGATGAAGAGGGCGGAACAATATTTTTTTTCTTCAAAGGCTTTTCTTATGGCGTTTACTATACGATGGGTTTGTTCGATTGTGCTATGTTCTCTTCTAAAGCCGAATTGATGGTTAGGAATACATCTATTTACATTTAAAATTGGGGCTAATTTTGACACTAACAGCTTCTCAAACAGCTTTGATATATTAGACAATAAACTTATAGGTCTATATGACTCAACTTTTGTAGGCTCCTTTCCTGGCTTAGGTATCATTGTAACTAAGGATACTTTCCATTCTTGTGGGTAGTATTCAAGGCGTAAAATGGCATTAAAAATTAAAAGAATAATTTTCTTTGCTATGCTGGGTAGCTCTAATAGCATTTTGTTGCTGATCTTATCAAAACCAGGGGCTTTCTTGGGGTTAAAATTATGAATAGCCTTTTCGATTTCTTTTATCTCAAATCTAAGTGGAACAGCATCTCTAACAGCAACTGGTGGCAACTCGACTACAATATCGGGAGATGTATGCGGGGTAAATACGTTTTTCAAATGATTAACAAAAAGATTTCCTTTTTCTTCATCATTTCGTGCCCAACTTCCATTTAAGTTTCTTAATGGTGATTTAGTGATAACTGGTCTTTTAAGATTTCTAGCTGCACGCCATAATGAGTAGTCTGATTGAGTAGTTGCATCAAGTTCCTTAAGATATTTTTCCAGGGAAGCCGTTTTCTGAGACTGCAGTAACTTTCTTAGCCTTTTTGTGCACTCTTTTAGTAAATTCTTAAGATCCCTTATGCAATTGCCATTCTCTTCGAGCTCTCCTTTTTTTAGTCAAGAGACGCTCAACATCTGCAGAATATATTTTACTATTTTTGGTTTTTTTGAGGGTTATACTAGAATGTTGAACAGCTAGTTTCAGATAACTGTCAAAATTTACAATAGAAATATCCACATTCTCCGGTGTACTAAGCGGAATATTTTCAGTGCAGTGGGTACTGAGATATTTTTTATATTTTAACCAATTTATTTGAGTGGCTGACGTCACTAAGTTATCAGACTGAGATACAATTCGATTAGGATTTGTTATTGTAAGAATTGTAGGTGTGTGATCAGAAGATAGTTCTAAGGAAGCTTCAACATAAATCGTTTCTGCGGGGATGTTTTTAACCACTCCAAAATCGATAACATCTGGAACTTTTTGCTGATCAGTAGGCCAATATGTTGGTTGTCCGCTCGCGACCACATTTAGATCCATTTTACAAATTGTGTTAAACAAAACACGACCCTTAGGTGTAATAAGTCGTGAACCCCAGAAAGTGTGTTTAGCGTTATAATCGCCAGCAGCCAGGAAGCAAGGTCCTAATGATTTGAAATATTTATGATATTGGCTTTCTGATATAGAAAATCTAGGTGGGGAGTATAATGATGAAATTACTATGTTTCGATTTAATTCCTCAACGCAAATGTTCGTTGCTTGGAGAAAGTCTTCACGTTGATCACTCATTAAGTAGTGTTTTACTCGGTTCTTTATCAAAATGGCAGAACCGCCACAAGCTCTGTCTCGAGGGTCCTTGGTATCATATAATATATAACCATTGATTTTAAACGTATTTCTTGAGGTCAGATGAGTTTCAGAAACCATCATAACATCAATTAGTTTATTTTTAAGGAAGTGTTCTAGTTCATTTTTGTGTTGGCGGATGCCGTTTGCGTTCCAAAAGCAAATTTTTAAACAGTTCATGGCTTGTTTAGTACAGCTTGCAATAACATCGATTGCATTCTTAACATTTCTTGCATCATGTTACCCATTGTGTTAGTAAAGTTGTTAACTGTTTGCACTAATGTTTCCATAGTTTTTTCTAGCCGAGTTAAATTAGAAATGGGAATTTCGTCGTTATTTGGTACATCACCTTGCAGTTGCATAGGATTAGATTTTAATACATTAGCGTACGAGGTTCTGTTATTATTTGGCTGAGGCATCTGGACGCCGTACGTGTTTGCTTGATTAGTTGCCTGCGTTTGAGGGGGATTAAGTTTCTGTCCAACAGAACGCTTGACAATCGAATATACCGGGCATCCTCTATAGTTGGCAGTGTGGTTACCACCACAGTTGCTACATTTTTTTACATTAGGGTCATTTTTGGACTTATCGCACCGGACGGTACCATGTAATTCTCCACATACGACGCAAACAGGGGGTAAATGGCAGTATGCCCTAGTATGACCAAATTCTTGGCAGTTTAAACACTGAACGGGCCCATTTCTTTTGTGCGGCTCCTCTATCGTGATTTTTCTGTACAGAATGTATTTTAAACTGTAAATGGGATGCGTTTCATTTTTTTTTAGCTTAACATCGCCGGGCTCTAACTCCACTCGAAATAGAGGTTGGGGATTTTTTTCTTTATTTTTAATATTTGTAACATTTTTTATTTTGAAGCCTTTTTCTTCTAAAAATGTTTTTATTTCGTCGGGGTCCACGCATGAGTCAATGCCCTTAATCACAACTTGAAGACCTTTACTGCTTTTCAGTTGGTACGTATAGAAGCTTTTTTTAAGTGCTTCAAACTTATTAATTATTTTACGGAAATCATTCTCATGATTAATCTGTATTTTTGTCTCGTTTATATTTCCACGCTTGATTGCAGCAACGTAAAACGAATTTTCACCTATCAACGAGATTAAACTTTTTATAAGCTCACTTGAGTTTTGCTCTCTAAGATATATCGGGGGTGGCTTCGACGATTTTATGACGTTAGGTGCTTCAGAAGATTCATCCTCCAGAATTGCAAAACGATTTTGTGAATTTATTCTATCAAAAGATGGAACTTTAGAGGCCGAGGCTACAGCTGAAGAGGCTGGGCTGCGACCCCGTTTGAGAATTGTTATATACCTGTCCATACCAACTTGCACTTGTGGTTTTTGAAAATTTTTTACTTGTGTGTTTTCCGTTGCGTCTGTGTTTGAGTTCATGGTATCATTTCCTACTAGGAATGTCTTTTCAATGGTAACACTTGATGGTTTTGCCGTAAGGTTGTTGCTATTGTTTTCTGTTGTAATGTTTATTTCCACATTGCTTTCCCTAGCATGAGTATCATTTATTTTTGTTGTTGTTTCATTGTTATTACTCATATATATATATACCCTTAATATACCCTTAATATACCCTTAAATCAAATGTTTTTGTGTACTTGGACGATTTATTAATTATTTCAAAAGACTTTGACGAACACATGACACACTTGCAGGAGGTGGCCACACAACTTCGCCGAGCCAACTTAACAATAAATGTTAAGAAAAGCTCATTTTGTTAACGCAAGGTACAGTATCTGGGATATATTGTAGGGGAAGGATCGTTAAGAGTAGATCCAGGAAAGGTGAAGGCCATTTCTGAGTTTCCGGTTCCTAAAACGGTGCGCCAGTTACGCCAATTTCTTGGTATGGCGGGTTGGTATCGTCGTTTCATTGACGAATACGCGGCTGTGACTTTTCCGCTGACCGAGCTATTGTCAAAGCGTAAAACTTTTGTATGGACAGTCGATGCCCAGAGGGCATTTGACAGCGTCAAAACTAAATTAACTTCAGCTCCCGTTTTGGTACACGCCGATTTCGAAAAACCGTTTGTTGTTCAATGCGACGCTAGCACTTGTGGTATCGGCGCCGTGTTGGCACAGGTCGATGGTATCGAACGGCCGATTGCGTTCATGTCTCAAAAACTTAATAAAGCCCAAAGGAATTTTTCCATCACTGAGCTTGAATGTTTGGCTGTTATTCTGGCCATTAAAAAGTTTCGAGCCTATATTGAGGGTCACGAGTTTAAGGTCATAACTGACCACGCCAGCCTCAAGTGGCTTATGCGACAGAAGGACCTTGCCGGACGTTTGGCCAGGTGGTTGCTTAAACTACAAGGATTTGATTTTACCATAGAACACCGAAAAGGGAGCGAAAATGTTGTGCCAGATGCGTTATCCCGAGCATTCGAAGAAGACGATAGCGTAGCTGCAATAGACATAGAAACCTTGCCATCTATTGATTTGAATTCTCCAGCTTTTGATAGCCCGGAGTATGGCCGTTTGAGAATGGAATTTTCGAAGTCAGAAATACCGGACTATCGAGTTGTAGACAAAATATATCTATAGGAGAATAGGTTTCACGTCTGGCAACTCTGATGAGTCTGATTTATGGAAATTGGTTGTACCTGATGAACTACGTAAGGATGTCATGTACACAGCACATGATATACCGAACGCGGGACATGGAGGTATAGCTAAGACTGTACATAGAGTCAGAAAATTCTTCTTCTGGCCAAAATTAGTGTTCGATGTCAGGGAATACGTCCTCAACTGCGAATTGTGCAGAACATCCAAAGCTCCGACCTCGTGTCTTAAACCACCTATGGGTCAGATGGTTGAAACCGAAAGGCCATTTCAACGTATTTATATGGATCTCATAGGACCATTCCCGCGTACTAAATCCAGTAATATAGGCATTTTTATAATTCTTGACCATTTCACGAAATTTACATTTTTGAAGCCACTAAGGAAATTTGTGACAAAACCCATAGTCGACTATCTTCAGAACGAGATTTTTACTTGCTTTGGTGTTCCTGAGATCATTGTTTCTGATAATGGAAGCCAATTCAAGTCTATTGAATTCAAGAAGTTAGTTGACAAGTTCGGAATTCAACACCAATTTACCGCTGTACATAGCCCACAGTCCAACGCAAGCGAGAGGGTAAACCGCTCCATAAATGAGGCTCTTCGCTCTTACATTCGTAATGACCAACGACAATGGGATGAATATCTTCCTAGCGTCAATTGTGCCATTCGTAGTAGTGTTCATCAGACCACGGGACGGACCCCTTATGACTAAGTATTCGGACAGACTATGATTACACATGGACAGGATTACAAAATTTTACGTAGTCTCAAACTGTTGGCGGAGACGGATACACAATTGGAAAGACAGGATAAATTTACACTTTTACGTGACTCTATACGGACAAAGATAAAGGACGCATATGAACGTAATGTTAAGACCTACAATCTGAGATCACGCAAACGGGAATTCAATATTGGTCAAACTGTTTTTCGGCGTAATTTTGTACAAAGCTCTCTGGCGGATAAGTTCAATGCCAAGCTTGCTCCGACAGGTGTTAAGGCTGTGGTAAAACGGAAGATTGGTAACGTAAATTCCGAACTTGAGGACAGTAACGGCAAGCACGTGGGGGTATACTATATGAAGGATATTTGGACATAGTATTTAATTAAAGTCACCTTTTTTCAGATAAAATTCTTCGGCAGGCTGGGAATTTCATCTGCTTTGTGAAGATGACAATTTTCGATAAACACTTATCTGAGAAAAGAAAAGAAAACTTAAGTGAATATAAACACTTTACTTTGATCGTAAATTCTGAATATATTTTTTTTTTAATTTTGTAAGCCTTGATTTTATTGATTAAAATTTGAGAAAAATTTTAAAAAGTAATTTTCATTTTGAATTGGGGAAAAGTTAATTGTTCTAAAAAGTTAATAATTTTTTTTTGTGTGTTATATTATAATTTAATATTTGGGCCAAGAGAACGGATATCGTTAAGGGTAAGATTTGTTTTTATGGGATAGAAAGTTGTTGTTAATTGGTGCATGATTTTAGGTGATACATTTTGCCTGAATTTGAAGGATAGTACAAATCTTCCAACCCAATATTTAATTGCTCCAACAACAAACTACGGGAAAATTGAATCAATAGTCTGGCTATTGTATATTGGAGCGATAGCCAGGAGAAAGGAAGACAGTGGTGTTTTTTTTAATCAGTGTCAGCCAAGAGATATTCTTGATATCCGGTATCTCCAAAGAGAAATTTCATTCTCCTTTAAATATAGAGTGGCTAACTGCCTCCAGAACTTATACGTTAGTTGGATTATAAAAAGAAAAATCAAATTTCGTGGGTGTAAATCACACGAAATTATCATCTAATACTAATTTAGGGTGACCACCGTTTATATAACTGATTTGTATTTTCACAGATTTTGTGGTGGCCTGAATTAACATGTTTGATTAATTCATCATATTTAAAGAGTTTTTTTTTTATGTCACAAATGACCAGTTAAATTTTTTATTTAAACTTAAACCTTTAATTTAGTTTTTTTTTTATTAACAGTTAAAATTAACATGGTCACTTTAATGTATTTTGTTTGATTATACTTATTAAATTAGACACTCAGTTTATTTTAATTTTATTGTTCTTTTTTAGTTTCTTAATTTCTTATATGGTCACCTCATTTAAATTTTTTAATTTTCATTCGACTACAATAATAATGTAATACAAAAACTTAACAAATTTACATCCAAACATACGTACACACCCATACATACATACCTCATCATAATACAAACCCTCATTCACCCTTAAATATACTTACACATTAACACATTTTCTAAGCCATAAGCCACAATTGCAAATGTAGCTAATTCCACACATACACTCTTTGCTGATATATAGAATCGTCGTTTAACCTACTGCGCAACATTTCATCTGTCATCCGGCGCCTGCTGACTGCGATGGAACTTGTATAAGTAAGTTGATTGTTTTTATTTGGTTTATTTTATTTCCGCCATAATTATGTATATACACTCTCTTTCACTCATTTTTTTTTGTGTTTTATTTGTAATATGAATATAGTTAGATACATAATTTGAATCTAAACAATAAATTTAATTGCATTTGGTTTTTTTTTATTTAATTTAATGTTTAAACTCACTCGGCTATTGAGGCCGGGCGAGTAAAACGGGAGTTCAATAAAAATAACCACAATACTAATTATTGTTAACAGCTAAGGCACGAGCTATGTTTACATTTGTCCTTCAAGTTGTGCTGAAAAAGGTCAACAAGAAAAAAGAAAGACAAAAACATCAAAAAACAAAAATGTACTTTGGACTTCAAGAAGAATTCTTGACAAAAAGTACGAAGAAACAGAAGTTAGGAAGAACATGTAAATCAATTAAAATAGATATTCATTCATTCAAAAAAGCAAATTTCGATCTACCAAAGTGAAATACCATTTGGTTTAAGGATTGATGTTTGACAATTGACGTCGCCCGGCCTCAATAGCCGAGTGAGTAAAACGGCAAACCCCACTGACGAGATTGTGTGGTTACAATCGAAAATAGTCTGGGCAACCTGTCCGTGAACGCCTGGGTTCAAATCTCAGCTCAGTCAAGAATGAAAAATTATCAATAAAAAAAATTTTAATTAATTTCATGTTGTAAAATTCCTGTCTTCATAAAAATAATTTAATGAAAATTAAATTCAATGAACTTAAGCCTAATTAAAAATATCTAAATTTGGATGAAAAACCATTAACAGTTCAATAAAATTAACTACAATACTAATTATCATTTAAGTTGTGTTTAGTTATTTTAGATATTCATATTACGAATGTAAAAACACTCTACACACACACACAAGACACTTTAAATAGTTTTTATTTATTATATTTAATTTATTGGAAGATAATTTGAATGAAAATTTAATCTAAATGTTATAATTTAAACGATAAAATTTTTTTTTTATCTTATGGAAAACATTCCAATTTATTATTACTATAAATTAAAATTTGGTGATTTTAGATGTTATTTACTATTTTCATAAATTGTTATAATAATTTTGTTTACGAAGATAAATATTTTTAAATATATATTATAATGTTTTATAACATGAATTTTTAATTTTTTTTTATTATGAAAGGTGAAGTAGGGTAAGGATGTATACAGAGATTATTTAGTTTTCTTAAATTTTAGTTTATTTTTGGGCTGATAACGAAAAATTAGCATACTGTCAGCATGGTGGGCGGGATAGGTCATAGGGTAGTGTATACCAACTCAAGTTACCCTACAATTAGCAACCACTTCTTTCTTCTCTCTTCTTCCTTTAACTTTGTAGGTCATTTATTTTAGTCATGCTACCTAAAGTAAAGTTTCCGGTTTCGATTCAGAATATATTTCTATTAATTTATTTGGGAACACCTCACAACCCCCCCATCGAGCACAGCCGAATCTAATAGGTAGCCTCGTTCCCAAACTAATCATACCCAAACACAGAATCGTTACACTGCAAACAAATTTTAAAAGAAAATAAAATAGAGTTTCATTCCTATAATTCTAAAGATAATAGGTTATATACCACTTTTTTACATGGCCTCCCTCGCATTGACGCTGAAGATATTAAAAAAGAACTGTTAAGTTACAATCTATCTCCCTCTACTGTAAAGGAAATACCTTCAAAATACAGCTCTATCAACAATGCAGTACACAGAGTCCAGTTCTGCCGCAAAATATTCAACCCAACTTCACTAAAATTCGTGAGAACAATTGCCAAAGTGATTATAACTTGGAAAAATATAAACCAAAAAACGGATAAAAGCCAACACAATGCTGGAAATGTTTAATGTACGGACATGGCGGGGAACACTGCCATCGTAGTACTGCATGCATGATATGCGCTGAATCCCATCATATGGACGCTTGCCCATTTAATGTAAGTGAAAAACGCCCTGCAGTTTTCACATGTTTTAACTGCAAAAAACATGGCAAAGACAGAACAGATCATGCTGCAAATGATATTAACTGGCAACACAAGCCATAGCAGCAACAATACCAGAAGCAATTATAGCATAAGCTTTGCAAGTCAAGTTAAAAATAGTTCTAATATTTTTAGTATTGATGAACTCTTTGAAATATTCACTACTGCAATGGATGATTTGCAAAGATGCACATCGAAAGTGCAGCAAATTAAAGTAGTGATGTCAATTGTAAAACATGCTCATGGATTATTCTAACTCTAACCAATTTAAAATACTTCACATTAATGTAAATGGAATTTCATGCTTTTTGAAAATAAAACAACTAGAATTATTACTCGAAAGAGAAAAAATAAAAGTTGCTTCTTTAAACGAAACATTCCTAACGGAAAACCACAAACCCTCTCTAAAAAACTATTGGCTATACAGAAGTGACAGAGCAGGCGCGCGAGGAGGGGGCGTTGCCCCGTTAATTCATAAAACTATTAAACATAAGAACATTTACATATACAACACAAAATCAATTGAAAATATTTCTGTAGAAATTATAATCAACAACCGGCCTATTGTAATATCGTCTGCCTATTCAGCGCGTTATACTAATAATTTCTCTTCCGACTTATTAAAAATGACACCACCTTCAAAGGAATTGATAGTGTTAGGCGACTTCAACGCAAAACATACATCCTGGAATTGCACTACAAATAACACCGCAGGGTAAATGCTTAACAATTTACAACAATTACATAACTTTTTCGTTTATCACCCCAACAGCCCAACCTTATATCCACATCAACACAATCGTAATCTGTCTACTGTTGATATTATTATGAGCAACTCAACACTTAATTTGGAAATAACAACACTGGATTACGAAATTCCGTCTGACCATCGTCCTGTAATTTGTACCATAAAAAGATCAGAAGCGTCAATAATTAATCGAAATTATTTTAACTATAGTTCAACGAATTGGAGTAGTTTCATGGATGATATTGACAGCAGAATAACCCTACAAATTGATATGTATAATTCTAAAGAAGTTATTAATCAGGAAATAGAAAAATTAATAAATACCATATTAATTGCAAGATACTCTTCAACACCTAAGATAACTCAAGAAAACAGTTATGTAATGAATAAAAAAGTAATGAAATTTATTAAGTTAAGGAGAAGCTATAAACGGAAAAGTTAAAGATCCAATGATATAGATGAGAAAAATTTCTACAAGCAACATGTAAACTTACTGAGCAAAATGATAGACGAACACATCAATGACGAACGTAACAGAAAATGGGAAAATTTATTGTCTAAATTAAAACCAGGCGATAAGTCATTTTGGAAATTAAGCAGAAGTTTGCGTGGTAAAGGCAAATATACAATCCCACATATTAATGTTGGAAACACCAAAGTAACTTCAGATCACGAAAAAGCTGAAATACTTGCAACCACTTTTTCCCAAGCTAATAAGCTTATTATTAATTATAAACATCGAATAGACAACTTAGTTAACTCAATGGTTAACGACTTTAAATCCGAAGGCATATGCTCGCAATCCGTCAACTATACAACATTCAATGAAGTGACAAGTATATCATCACTTAAAGCAGAGGTAATCACAAAGAGAGGCGGTTGAAAATGTGTTTGTAGTGGTAAGTGTATTTTGGGTGCACTGAAAGAAATTTCTAGATAAACATGTCGAAAACAAATTTTTTGTGTATTAAACATATTTTTTGTTATATAACTGCATGTATGCACTTATTTTATTTTTTTCTAATTTGTATGCAGCTTTATTCAAAATATTAGATGAAAATTAAAACTTTTTCCCCACTCTATTTTCCATTGGAAAAATGGCCGACAATCAAACAGTTTACTAATATCCCAAGACCAAAGTTTTTAGAAATTTTGAAATTCTGTTTGACAGACAATAATTACTTTGTTTATGGTAGAAAGGTAATAAAACAAATATTTGGAATGCCAATGGGCAACCCGCTCTCGCCAACAATAGCTGATATTGTTCTTGACAATTTGTTGGACGATGCAATATTAGAATTAAAAAACAAAAATATTAATATTAAATACATAGCAAAATATGTAGACGACATATTTGCTATAATTAATAAAGACGATAAAGATGAAATTCTTAAAACTTTTAATTCACACCATGAAAAAATCAAATTCACCCTTGAATTAGAAGAAGACAATGAAATAGCATATCTTGAAGCAAAACTACGCAGAATTAAGGATACAATTGTTTTCAAATGGTACTCTAAGGAAACAGCTTCAGGTAGACTCATGAATTTCAACGCTACACAACCCAGGAGTCAAATCATAAATACAGCGAAAAACTTTATAGAGAGGGTATTGAAAATCAGCGACGAACTATTTCATCATAGAAACATAAACAAAATTTCTGAAATATTGACACAAAACAGTTTCCCAAAAAAATTAATTAAATCTTTAATTAATGACGTAAATAGGAGCTTAAAAAATAATAAAATAATTGACAACACTGATGGAAAAGAAAACAGGAAATTTTACAGTGTACAATACATCCCTGGCCTTACTGACAACAGAAACATGAGAGAAACACTGAAACAAAATAACATATGTTTTGCGTACAAACCGAACAAAACAACAAGTGCAATATTTACGAAAATAAAAGCGCCAGTGGAAAAACAACAACAAAGTAATGTTGTTTATGAAATCAAGTGTAAGGGAAATGACAAAGAACAATGTAATCAAACATACATTGGAACAACAAAGAGGGCGTTATCCATAAGGATCGGAGAACATAAAATGGACATTGCAAAACAGAAGGAGACCACAGCATTAACCATGCATATGATTAAATCTCAACATGTACCAGATTTCCAACAAATAAGGATATTAGACAAAGAAGACTCTACAAGAAAACGATTTACTAAAGAAAGCTTAAGGATCCAACAAAACATAAAAAATACGATGAATATAAAAGAAGATACGAACAACATTTGGGCAAGTTATCGTCTCGCCATAAAATAAGTTGTGTTGTGGAAATACATATGTTTTTTAAAAATAACTCAATGTTTTATGTTGTTACGTTATATATGTTAAATATAATTTTGTCATTTTGATGTAATAATATAAAAAATGTAAGTTTTCAATGTTATTTGTTAAAAAATTTTGTTAATAAATGTTATGTTTTTATTAAATAGACGTATCCCCAGAAGAAGTCGACAAAAAATCGACGAAACGTCGGGAAAAAATGTATTAAAATTGTGTTTTAATTACATTAAAGATTTTAGGCCGTATAAGCTTGATAAGGAAATACAAAAAAAAACCTTTTATTTAGTTCGAGTACTTGACTACGACTGAAGTTGTAATCAAGCAATATTTTATTTATAAAAATATTTTTTAAATCAATTATGTTTAATCAGCATTTACAATTTTTAAATCAATTATGTTTAGTCAACATTTACAGAAATTTATAATAAAACAATTTTTAAATAAATCACCGTTAATAAAAAAACAATTTTCAGATTAATTATGTTTACTAAACTGCAGACATGTCGTCAGCGTTTACAGAAATAATTCTCGTTAATTTTAACAGTTGCGAAACTTGTTATAGTTGGTTCACATAACAATGGGAAAGGAAGTCGAACAAACTGTAAAAAGAATCAATGCAATTGGCGCGTGTAGGTAAAAGTGCAACATCGGCAAAGCGTGTAAAAATAATTACTATTAGTGGTGTTCACCACCAGACTGTTTAAGAGTAGAGGCGTTCATATGAAAAAATGTTTTGAGAGTTAACTTATATACTTTATGGGGTATTAGATGCACAATAAAAAAGTTTCACACGTAATGACAAACTTAGTATACCCTCATTAAACACTAGTGGGGGAGGGTATAAAAAGAGTTTAAAGTCAAACAAGGTCCAGTCTCATATACATTTAGCATCAAGAGTAGGAGTTCGAGTCGGATCTGGAGCCGGAGTCGGACTTAAAAAATTTCAGCGTTTGGAGTCGGAGTTAGAACTTTATTCTGACGACTCCACAGCCCTGGATTATAGGAAAATCACCAATTAAAAGTGGTTACATTACAAATCAGTTTTAATAAAAAATTGCAATTTTCAAATAGACTATGCGGAATTTAAATTATTGTTATCTAAAAACATTGATATTTAAAAAACAAAACATTCTACAAAAAACTATCAATTATTTTAAATTATTTACTTTTTTGTTTTAAAGACTAACATTATTTTTTATATGAATTTCTGGGTGTATATGTATACTACAAGAAGTTCTACTTAAGGTACGTTCTGACTGATGATATTTGGCATGCAACATCAAATATTTCGTTAACGTTGTCTGAACACAAAATATTTTTGAGTGTCAAATAAAATAACAGCTGATTTTGAGCAAATAAAAGTATCGGCCGGCAAACAAATATTATATATTATACAAATATTATATAACATATTTGTCCAATGTGAACATAGCGTGAGCACAAAAAATCAAATATTTTAGTAATATTTAAGCAAACATTTATTTGATATTACAAAAAAATTGTAAGAGCAAACAACGACAAATAGTTTTAGCCATGTTCCCGATAGAAGCAATTTTTTCTGATTCTTTACAGCTTTAACGATTTTTAATAATTACACTAGTTTCCAAATGAAATGAAATAAGTATGTATAATCGGATATTAAATGGGTAAAGCGGTTCAAAATATTCGAAGAAAATAGGGCACATTTAAAAAAAAAACAAATTGTCCATTGTGGCGTATGATTCTTTAGTGTTGATGGCATGAGCGATAAGGATTGAAGGTTTTTCATTTTCAATATGCAGTAGGACTGCTTTCAAACTCTCCATACTACCGTCAATAAACAAGCGCCACTCATGGATCATAAGGCTCTCCGAGTGGCTCAAACAATGCAGGAATATCGTTGCAGTAGCATATGTCGTTTTCCTTTTTAAAATGTTGTGCATAAGGATTATCACGGTTTCTGTAAAATGTTGCATTTACTCCCGGAGCCAAACAGTTCCGTTGCTTCGGGAGAGATGCAAGTAACTACGCTTTTTCCCTTGACATCGCGAGATCTCTCACCAAATCATTCAGTTCAGGCTGCGTAAAATTTTCATATTACGACTCCTGTTGAAATTTATTATCACTGCTTGTGTCTGTCTCTTGTGATGATTCGAAAGATTGAATCGTTGAATCGGGGCACTAAGGATATAGATCCATGTGAAGGTGGAACTGTAAGCGAAACAAATGCTTTTGTCGCATAAACCCATTTTGCACTTTTTCCAAAACCAGTAGATTTGCTCAGGCAAAAGTAACAATCAACCGAATGGCAGAGCGGCTCTCTCCATATCATCGGTACACCGAATTTCATGTATCGTCTAATTTGGAATAAAAATTCCATATTTTTATAATTTCTTTTTCAATGTGTTTTCAAAACCAACACTGAACAGAACTGGTACATATTATGATTGTATTATGA
Source organism: Pollenia amentaria (assembly GCA_943735925.1). NCBI lineage: Eukaryota > Metazoa > Arthropoda > Insecta > Diptera > Polleniidae > Pollenia > Pollenia amentaria. The sequence continues at coordinate 13,436,929 of OX031011.1, forward strand.
TTGTTTTCTTTTCAAATAAAATTTATTGAAGAAACTGAGAAACATATTATAGATTAAGCAGAAAGCAAAAATGACTTAGTTTTGTGGAAAGTATTTTCTAAAAGCATGAAAAACAAATAATTTTTCCAACATTTTGCTTCATAAGCACCACAAAAATTTTGTAAATCAATTTTTTTTAAATGTTGCACAGGTCTCTAGCAATAATTTGGCCTTTACAGATTTAAAAAATATCAATTAGTCGACGAGTTATAGGCATAAAACCATATAACCAATATGCTATGAAAATCGCCATTTGACTGCAAAGGTTGAATGAAGGTCGATTAAAAAATAAATTCGAACTAACATAAACAAACGCCTCGATACGGGTCTTCTAATTTAGCCTCTATTTTCATGCCTCACTCTCAGAATCGACCTCACTTTTGCTAACCTGAATTTGTTCCACAGCTTTATTAGACTTTGGTATCATGCCGCTATTAGTAAATTTTTGCGAATTTCCGCTTATTTAGCAATTTTTATCGAATATTTGCCATTAATTATAGTTTTAGGCACTTTTAATAAATTTTATGGCTTATTTGAAATTTTACAAATTTTCGCGGGTTTTTACAAATTTTTTTTTTGCTATTTTTCCGACATTTTGTTTTTTTTAACGATTTCAAATAAATGTTAGGTTTTGTTTCCATGCGGGTTTTTCCTGTGATTCTTTACAGCGAACTTCAGGAACAATTACTGAAATAGTATTTAAGGAATACGAAATATATATTGAAGAGGAAGGCAATGGATCAAATTCCAATTCCGTACCCATTGCCTTCCAGTTTTATTTTTTTATACCCTCCATACCACTAGTGGTGAATAGTTTGTCATTTCGTGTGAAACTTTTTTATTATACATCTAAGACCCAATAAAGTATATATATTCTGGCTCCTTGAGGAATTCTTAGTCAACTTAGCCATGTCCGTCTGTTGAAAACACGCTCACTTTAGAAAAACGCAAAAGAAAAGAACATACTTGATCTCAAATAGCTTATAGTTATCCTAAGCAGCTTGGGATTCAATTCCAGCACCATCGGTTTAGTAGGATCAGACCTATGAATCAGAATGTGGAACAACCACCATAAAAAAATTTATAATTTGTATACAAAAACTAAAATAAATGGTAGAATAATGCACGGAATGATATAATATTTTGCACGAAATAGCTTTATGCGACTGCAAATCATACTGTTATCGATCGGTCCATAAATAACCCAAGACCCCATATAAACCCTACTCCCCGAAAACAGTTTAGTACGCTTTTAACCGTAATCAATAACGTTATCATACTAAAATTTGGTGCGTCATAGTCTTATAGGACCTGAAATCACACTGTAAAATTTTTTAAAGATCGGTCCATAATTTACACTTGGCCCCATGTAAACCCTACTCCCGGAAAACCGTTTAGTACAGCTAAAACCGTAATAAATAATGCTATCATAATGAAATTCGGTACGTCACAGTCTGATAGGACGAGAAATTACCCTGCCGAATTTCGTGAAGATCGGTCTATAATTTACACTATGCCTCATATAAACCCTAATCCGGGAAAACAGTTTAGTACCCCTAATCCCGTAATCAATAACGCTATCATACTAAAATTTGGTACATCACAGTTTTTTAGGACCTGAAATGACACTGTTACATTTCTTGAAGATCGGTCCATAATTTACCCTATGCCCCATATAAACCCTACTCCCGGAAAACAGTTTAGTACGCCTAAAACCGTAATCAATAACGCTATCATAATTAAATTTGGAACGTCACAGTTTAATGTGACTACAAATCACACTGTAAAATTTCGTGAAGATCGGTCCATAATTTACTCTAGGCCCTGTATAAACTCTACTCCCGGCAAACAGTTTAGTACGCCTAAAATCGTAATTAATAACGCTATCATAATAAAATTTAGCATATCACAATTTTATATGACTAGAAACCACACTGCCAAATTTCGTAAAGATCGGACCAAAATTTACCCTAGGCCCCATATAAACCCTACTCTCGGAAAACAGTTTATTGCTCCTAAAACCAAATAAAGTCCATTTTGGGAAAATAATTAAATTCGCTTAAAACCATAACAGAAATGGATATTGCGGTAAAATTTCTTCCAACTTACATTCATATGGCTAGAAAAAATATCATGCAATTTTGTGAAATTCACTGTTGACGCAAAGACTAATTACACTGCTGTATTGAAATTTATTTTTTGTAATACCAGAAATAAGTCTAGAGTTTTGGGATGATTGGTCCATAATTTACCATAGGTCCAATACAAATTACCCTCCTAAAAATAATTTTAGTTCGGCTAAAACGATTCATGATATTTTACACAAGCCAGTTCAAAGTTCTAACAAGAAACGCATAAAACTTTCTAATTGTCGGTCAATAATTTAATATAGGTCTATACCGCAACCAATTTTTATGCTGACGTTCGTTTTCGTGAAGCTCAGTTAATAATATATATGTATTAACCATATAGAGCCCACTCCTGTCGGTGGAGGGTATCAAAGATTCGGCACAGCCGAATATAGCATTCTAACTTGTTTTCTTTTACATTCTCCTCTTCCAACACCATAAGAGATGCTGCTGCTCCACAGCACAAAACAAATAAATTATCTTCTGCGCTCATTTTTACTATTTTTGAAATTAATTTTTATTTTTGAACACTTTTATTAAATAATTATTTGAAGGAAATATTTGTTTTAGTCTGAACGCATGGCAAACATGAATTAATTTATTTTTCTTTAACACTGTTTGCTAACTGTTGCAACAAACAAAAATTGTCAAATATTTGAGCTTAGTTTGAACATTAAACCAAATATTTATTTGTTTAACAGAGTTTGAAGCAAATATCAGAACAAATATTTTCGTAAAATATTTGATTAATCTGAACGTACCTTTACTAATATCAAATTGTTTGAAATATCTTATTACCCATCCCATAACCTTGATACTATTTATCAGTTTTACTGCATTTCAAAATGTCCTCTTTTTCGTTGAAAATATGGTCAAGGTACCTGTTAAGTATATAATTTCATATGGTCACCTTAAACTAAATAATACTCTCTTCTTAAATTCTTTATAATTCTTTAATATTAACCGTTATTTTTCATATAAAAAAATATGTATAAAATAGTTATAAGAAGATCTTGAAATAAATAACAAGTTAGTTATAAACTGAAGTATGTAGAAACCACACGTGTTCAATTATTTCTTATGTAATACATTGCATATAATTGGCGACGAAAGGAAAATTAAAAAAAAAAATTAGTCTTGTTTAAAACATTTATAAACGAATTTCGTTTAATAATATATATATATATATAAAATCACGACATGCCAACTGCTCCAGTCACAGTACTCCAGACATCAAACTTTCCAGAATTTTCTCCTAATCAGGAGACATGGACGGTATGGAAAGAAAGGCTGCAAATACATTTTTGCGAAATAAAATGTGAAGACGACAACACAAAAAAATCAATTTTATTGAAGTCAATTGGAGCCACTGCATACAATACTTTACATAGTTTGTGCAGTCCTCATTCACCTGTAACAAAAACTTATAAGGAATTATGTCAAATTTTGGACACTCAATATACACCACCAACAATTATATTTCATGAACGTAAAAAATTTCATTGCTCTGTTAAAACTGATGATGAAACAGTTGCAATGTGGTATGCTCGTGTTAAAACTTTGGCACTTAATTGTAAATTTGGAGACAATTTGGATGCATTTGTTTTAAATCAATTTGTTATGGGCTTGCCAAATTATATTTACGAAAGGCTTTGCGAAGAGGATGAAAAAATTACAATTGATCAAGCTTTAAAAAAAGCACTAATCCTCGAAACAAAAAAATCAACCAAACCAAATGATGTCGTAGACACTGGTGTAAATTTTGTTAAAAAAAACCGATGGTCACAGAAAAAAGGAGATGGCACTGCTGGTAATGGCAGAGGTGGTAGCAGCGATGTTGGCAGAGGAAAAAATAATACTGAAAAGAAACAAAATAATCCGTGCTCTCATTGTGGTTGGCGCAACCACAGCTCTCAGTCTTGCAAGTTTAAAGACAGCAAATGTCATTCGTGTGGTCGTGTTGGACATTTAGCTTCTGTGTGTCGTAGCAAAAACAAAAAAGGTGTAAATTATGTATCAACGAATGATGATAATGATGATAATTTATTTAATTACTCTATTTTCAGTGTGGCTGACAATTTTTCTAGTGATGTGTACTCTCTCTCAGTTAAAATTGATGGTGTTAAATTAAAGGCTGTATGTGATACAGGTGCCCCTTGCACTTTAGTTCCAGCAACGTTTTTTAAAACAAACAACATCAATAAAAATCTAAAACCTTGCAGCGTTCCATATGTGGATTACAGTGGTGATCGTATTTCTATTTTGGGAGAATACAATGCATCAATTACGTATCAGGGTGTAAATAAGTCTGTTGTTGTTGTGGTTTCAGATTCCAAAAGCCCTCCGCTTCTTGGACGATCGTTTTTACGAGCTTTTAATTTCGAATTATTTCAAGTAAACAACATGATTGAGGTAGAAGATACAAATTCAATTATAAATCAACTGAAAAGCGAATACGCTGATGTTTTTGACAATCAGTTGGGTGAATATAAAATTAACAAAATTTCGTTACAAATTGATGAAGGCGCAAAACCAGTTTTTTTTAAGCCAAGGCCATTACCACTGGCTTGGAAAGATAAAGTTGAAAAACAACTTCGTGATTTAATTAAGAATGATGTTCTCGAACCTGTTGATAACTCCGATTGGGGAACTCCTCTAGTACCAATTCTAAAGCCCAATGGAGACTTAAGAATTTGCGGAGATTACAAAGTAACTATAAACAAATTTTTGGTCGACTTTAAGTACCCCTTGCCACGAATTGATGAAATTTTCGCTTCGTTGGAAGGTGGACAAGTTTTTACAAAATTGGATTTGTCGAATGCGTATAATCAGCTGGTTTTAGACGAGAAATCTCAACTTGTATGTGCATGGAGTACCCATATTGGAACACTAAAAATTAAACGTTTACCATTTGGGGTAAAGACAGCTGCAGCAATTTTCCAGAAAACAATGGAGAATTTACTCAGAGATATACCACGTGTTGTCGTGTACCAAGACGATATCACAGTCACTGGCAAAAATATGCTAGAACATGTTAAAACATTAAGGTTAGTACTTCAAAAATTAAAATTTGCTGGACTTAAGTTAAACCTTAAGAAGTGTATTTTCTTTCAACAAAAAATTTCGTACCTTGGTTTCAATATTGATAAAAACGGGTTAAGTAAAAATAATGATCGTATATCAAGTGTATTGTCGGCTCCAATACCACAAAATATTTCTGAACTAAGAGCTTTTATTGGCATGATCAATTATTATTCCAAATTTATTGAAAATTTTGCTGATAAGATGTTTCCCTTATATGAGCTTCTACGTAAAGACGTTAAGTTTAAATGGTCGGAAAAATGTCAAGAAGCATATGATTTTATTAAAAAGGCCATAACGTCAGATCAAATTTTAGTACATTTTAATGCTGATTTGCCAATAATATTAACCACTGACGCTTCCAACAACGCTGTAGCTGGAGTATTATCTCACAAATTTTCAAGTGGTATTAAACCAATTGCTTTTGTATCTAGAGCATTAACAACAAGTGAGAGAAACTACAGCACTCTTGAAAAGGAAGCACTGGCCATAGTGTTTTGTGTTACAAAACTCAAACAATATTTACTTGGTAATAATTTTACTTTAAGAACAGACCATCGACCATTACTTACAATATTTGGCAGTAATAAAGGTTTGCCTACAATGGCTTCAGCTAGAATGCAAAGGTGGGCATTAATACTTTCTGGTTTCAACTATTGTGTTGAGTATGTTAAAGGATGTTTAAATGAAGCCGACAGTATTTCCCGTATGCCTCAGGTAAATTTTATAGCTAAAAATGAAGAAAATTCGTACATAAATCTAATAGAGTCTGAGAATTGTTTAAATTTGAGCTTTAAAGACATCGCCCGAGAAACCAAATGAGATAAAATTTTATCAAAAGTAAGTGAAGCTATTTCAAGTGGAACTCTCAGCAACATGAAGGGAGATGATTATGTACCCTATCGTGAAAAACACATACAATTGTCTGTCGAATATGATTGCATCATGTGGGGATACAGAACTGTAGTTCCAGAAAAATTAAGAAAAAAAATTCTTAATGAACTTCACAGCTCACATATGGGAATGGTCAAAACAAAAGCTCTTGCAAGATCTTATATTTGGTGGCCATGCCTTGATAAGGATATAGAAAATATGATCCGTAATTGCAAACCTTGCCAAGAGTTATTACCCAGTCCTGAAACAAGTCATTTAATTCCGTGGATACCTAGCAGTAAAGTTTGGAGTCGTATCCATGTAGACTTCGCTGGTCCTATAAACGGATTTTACTTTTTTATCGTCATTGACTCATTTTCTAAATTTGTAGAAGTTTTCAAAACAAAAGAAATAACAGCAGCTTTAACCATTGGAAAAATGAGAGAACTGTTCTCGCGTTACGGGTTGGTAGATATACTCGTAAGCGACAATGGTCGACAGTTTACGTCACATGAATTTCAACAATTTTTAAAATATAATGGAATAAAGCACATTTTAACTGCACCAGGTCACCCTGCAACTAATGGCCAGGCGGAGAATTTCGTTAAGACCTTTAAAAAATCCGTAATAGCCAATTTGAAACAACAAAAAAATGAAAATATTGATCAAATTATTTCACGATTTTTAATAGACTACCGCAATACAGTTCATTGTACAACAGGAGAATCTCCAGCAAAAATATTTTTCGGTAGAACCTTAAAAACCAGATTTAGCGCTCTTAAACCACCAACTACAAGAGAAAAGATTTTAGAATCGCAACACAAAAACATTGCCAATCATAAAGGCACTCGCGACATTGTTTTCTCAATAGGTCAAAAGGTATTAGTTCGTGATTATAGAAATCCTAATAAACCCAGTTGGTCACAAGCAACTGTAAAAGAACAACTTGGATCTCGATCATATCTTTGTATATTAAATCATAACAAGTATGAAATAAAACGTCATCTAGACCAAATTAGAAACCGTGAATCTAATGAACAACAACAGCTACAACAACAAACCAAACAAATTTACCAAAAACAACATCAACAACAATATCTACTACAACAGCAGCAAAATGAACAACCAAATCAATCGCATCAGCAACATGAACAACAAAACAATACTGAAGTGCAAGATGAGGTTACCATGAATACAGCTACCACAACTGAAGGAAGAGTGGGGACAGATGAAGATGAGTCACACACTAGAAGAGAACTCAGACCACGCAAAGGAGGTAGAGTATTTAATAAAAATGTTAATTTGGGAAATCTAGAAGTCGATTAACTTTCTCTTTTGAACATGCAAAACCAAAATACTTTTTTTTATATTTTAAACAATTTTGTATTATAATCTTAAGGAGGGACATGTTAAGTATATAATTTCATATGGTCACCTTAAACTAAATAATACTCTCTTCTTAAATTCTTTATAATTCTTTAATATTAACCGTTATTTTTCATATAAAAAAATATGTATAAAATAGTTATAAGAAGATCTTGAAATAAATAACAAGTTAGTTATAAACTGAAGTATGTAGAAACCACACGTGTTCAATTATTTCTTATGTAATACATTGCAGTACCAATAAAGGATAACTAAGAGTTGTATTCATGATTGTCGACTTGTTTTCGGGCCAAAACTGTTTTTGTTTGAGTTTTTCGAACACGAAAAATGTTTGGGAAACAAGTAGCTAAACACTTGTTTTGCTGCAAAACACTGTACTGTACTAACTAATAACTTTTTACAGAATTAAAAAAAAAACTTAAAAAACAAATAGGTATTTCTCTAAAAATGTATCTACATAGTAGCAAATATATACAAAAAACTCGACCAGTACAAATAGTTTGTTGTATTCTTTATTAAGCTCATATTGGTTTTAACAATTTTGGTAGAGTAATTTATTTAAATTTATTATTTTCATCCGTTTATATTTATTGTTACCTTTTAGTTGTTTTCTTATTGCTTAAAAACTTCTAATAATCGCAAAATCGTGCCAGAACAAACTAACCCATTTACAAGCGTATGTACATACATACATACGTAAGTAAGTATAAAAAAAATACGGGAACAATTTTTTTGTAGTTGATTTTTAGCCATCTTATCGTCCACCGATTTTAATGAAACATACATACATATGTTTATTGTTTTATTGGTAGTTCTGCGTAGATATGCACAATATAAATTTATTTTCCAAATTTTTAGAACTTAAGTGTTTAAAAGTGGTTTAATTTATTTTGCAAACACAAGTGTATTAACGGTGGTTGAACAATACAATGCTTTTTGTTGTTTTAAAATGTTTTCGTTTTTTTTTCTACTTCTAAACAGGCACGCACACACATGGGTGAAAAGAGTGCATTTTGTTGTTTTCTTAAAATGTGTACGTTTTTGTTGTAAAACGCACTGGTTCTCTCTTAAGTAAATGTCAAGTGCTCGAATTTCGGCCACCGGTCGAAACTAGTATAATTAAATTTGACACAATGCACGTTAGCGACTTACATGTAACACACTAATAATAATTCGTCAACCCCTTGCTAGCCAGCAAACAGCTGGTGACGGACCGAACACTACATGCTTAATACTAGTTAGGGCATAGGTACAATTATCCTGGCTGCAAGTTTTCATTCTTGGAAATGTTGTACACATAACACCAAAACTGATTTAATAATTATGGTTGATAGCGAGGCTAACCAACTTTAGCATACCCACCACTAAATGATGTTTTCCCACCCTAAATTTCAATAAGGCTATCTCACGGCACTCGTGTTAGTTCTGGTCACTCACTAGATATTTTCAGCTATCACAATTCAACCTGCTATACTGGACATTAGTACGAAACTTTTATACGAATGTAATGGCGTGTTATTTAAAAACTGTCGGATCGATTATTTTTTTAACGTGCGCACAGTTATAGGGTTGTTATATCCATTAAAATACCTAAACTAAAATAAAAATGCTCAAATTGTTATTGCGAAGTAACCTAAAGTAGTGAAAAAATAATTTAATTAATGAAGTTTTGAAAAAATATAATTCGCAGTTCAACCAAAGTAAGTAAAATTCGATAATCTATAAACCAAGAATATACATATGTATGTAAATTAACAAATAGTGTTTATATTTTGAGATTATGTCACAATGACGTTCAAGGGAAAGAAGTATAATATTACATTTAATATCATATTGACTTAGGAAAAATGATTTGTCCACGAGCTAAATGTCTGTCAATTTATAGCAAAATCTTACTCGCACTTACAATACTATTTCATTCTCAAATTTTTTCTCGAGAAATGCGTATCAATTGATCAATATCAAAAAAGTGTTTCTATTGCTTGCTACTCCCCACTTAAATAAAAAGTTGTTGAAGTCTTTTTTTTTTAAAAAAATAAATAAAGTCTTATCTTTCAAATATAAACATATTTCTTATTCGGAAATTTTTTTAAATATTGACATTGGTCTACATTAGGGAAGTCACCGGGGTGTCACCGATATATCGGCGAGACTTCAGGTTTGCCGATATATTAGTATCGGCGATATTTTACTGTCAATACGAGGATACTTCTTAAATTGTTTTTAAAGTTTTTTGAAAAAGCAATTTAATTTTCCATGATTACTTTTTGCATAACAACTAATTCGAAAGAGAATAATGAAAACGCATAAATGTATTAAACGCGTGGTGTTTAGAACCACAGTGAGTTAGTATTCACTACACACATATACAATATCGACAAATTAAATTACCCTGCAGCTAAAATCGTTACTAGTAAGGTTTTGGACTAGTTTATTACTAGTTCTTAGGTGCCAAAAATGCTACCTATGCTAATCCCGCGAAGCTCTACGTTTGTCTGCAGGAAAGAACCCAGAGTGTCCGGCCGATTCCCGCCCGCAAACCCGGCACTGATAGGCTAGCTTACTACCACTCACTAGCATACCGGGGCTAGTTGGTAGTTCGGCTGCGATGCTTTATATGTGACGCCGTTTGTTGTCGGAACAACAATAGCACTTCAAAAGTTGGTAAAAAAGAAACAAGTTACTACTTGTTTATTGTAGGAACGACAACAGCCATGATGAAATAAGGAGCTGGGGTCTCTAGGCCAGCTGTTCACAGTGTTTTTCGCCGTCTCGTAAGTTATATAGTCGAATGTTTTGTGGTTTACATTTTTTCGCCGTTGTTCCAATTAAAATGTCATATTATACAATGTTAAGTCGGCACTTTTCATTCTGTTTTTATTACTTTTAAAAATTTGTGACGCAAAAATGCATTAGTCAGTGATCTGTGTTATTTTTTTTTTAATTGTTAATATATTTTATTTCCGGTGGCAGTAAATCTAATTTTATCACAAAATTTCCTGAAGTGCAACAAAAATTTTTTTGTATATCATCATCATCATTATCATCATCATCTTCATATATATTAATAGGCAAGTGGATTTCTTTGGATCCTTTTTACGCCAAAACTATATATGGTATTTTAACAAATGATATATCAATCGAAAGATATTTTTTGGTAGATTCTGTTAATGTAAATTTTGTTAAAAACGGTTCAGTATTTTACGAGTTATATGCGTTAGAAAGTGGTACTAATACATTGAAACAATTCACATACGTGTGAGCAAAAACAATGTAAACACATAACAGAAGCAGTATGCTTTGTTTTTGTGTTTACATAGTAAAAAGAACAACAACATGCAGAGTTTTCTGCTATGCATTAAATTGGAGAACAGTAGAGATTAAGAAATAAAAAAGAGAAAGACAATTTTAAATATTTTGTTTTCTTTTTGGAAGAGTTGTTGTTTTAAATGTTACCGTTGATTTCTTAAATTTTTGCGTTTATGAATAATTTTAATGTAATTGTTACATTATTAATATGGTTACATTGTAAAGAATGTGTTTATTGCATTTTTTTTTTAAATAAAGTGCGATGTTTGATGGGCTGCGATTTTATATAACAGACACTACCGATCATGGTCATTTGTTATATGATAATCATGTATTTACAAAACATATATATATAGAGAGGTTATAAGAACATTATTCATAAACGAAATAAATATAAATGGAAAATATATAAAAGGCTTTGTTATAAACATTGAGATTAGGGAACTTATGTTATATATACATTTTTAGAAAAATTGTCACTAAATTTCATATGCCTAAAAGAAATATGCCTCATAAAATTAAAAATTGTTCTGCTCTACTGAGAATTATTACATTTTGAGTTACTTCTCTGTTTATAATCAAGTGCGATATGTTTTTTAACATTAAATAATTATATTTCTACATATCGCTCATTTCGTGCAAGACCGTCACAACTCAAAATTTGGCATTTTCGAGTTAGTAATGCGGAAATGTTCTTCTCTTAAATCTCTACAAATTGATCTAAGAACGGAGAGAATTATCGAAAAAATAACGGTAATACAGATGCTTGTGACGCTATGACCTCTCGTAACAAACTTGAGCAATTAACATCAACAAGGTCACATTTCAGTTTGTGTTTGGCATTCCTCTTGTACATGTGGTTCTCTTTGTAGCAAAAAAGAAACATTTGATTTTATAACTGTATTTTAGTGAAAGAGAAGGTGAGAAATAATAGGTTGGAATCTTAAAAAGGCTCTCCTGTAAAGTTTCAAATTTTGAGTTGTGACGGTTTTGCACGAAATGAGCGATATGTATATTAGTGGGTCCCAAAAAAAATTTTTTTTGATTTTTATAGGTACCCCAGCATTTATTGAGAGCTTATATGGTAAAGTATTTTTGTGATTTTTTTCAGATTTTTCGGAAGAGGTTTAGAGGTCGCTAAAATCGAATTTAACCCGAAAATCGGGTTTTCTCGACTTGTTTGAATTTTGCTGATTACTCGGCCAAGTAGCAAGATTTTCTTTGTTACTAAGTCAATTTTTTTAAAGAAAACTTCTCAAACTTTACTTCTCTGTGCAGATATTAAAAGTTTCGGTTATTTTTTTGCTCATTTGGGTCCCCTTAATCACATTTTTTTTTGGAAAATTTACCATAAGCTTGAAAAATAATGCTCTGTAACTTTTAAAATTTATATTGAAGTTAAAAAACTAATGATTCAGTTTAAAAGGTGGATAAATTCTGAGTCATTGCAAAAAAAAATAATTGAATTTGCTCTTACTGTTCCAAAGTTATACCCTTTTTAAGTTTTGTACCCATTTTGTGAAATTAAAATTATTGTAATATGTTTGCCAGTTATGCTTCGGATTTGTTTTAATGTTAGATATTTAGATATAAGGAATTCTTTTATATAATAATAAATATGGGTGGTTTTTTGTTCTGTTGCACAGACTTCAGCAATGCGAGTCCAAAAAATTCTAGACAGCTTACTTCTCATACCCAAAAAAAAAAAAAAAATATTAAAAAACTATTTTTTTTTAGCTTTCAATTATTTATTAGAGCTTTTACGAAGAAGCTCTATGCCCTCCAATAAATTCTGAAAGTCTGTTGCAGAGGTTGTTAGATTAATGTAAGTATTAGCTAAGGCCACGCCGCGTTCTGTGACATCATTTACCACGTGCAATTGCTGAACTTTGTTCTTTGCTTCATTAAATGATTTGTTTGTATGCCTTTTAAACTGAATCATTAGTTTTTTTAACTTCAATATAAATTTTAAAAGTTACAGAGATTTATTTTTTAAATTCATGCTAAATTTACAAAAAAATGTGATTAAGGGGACCCAAATGAGCAAAAAAAAAAAAAAAATAACCGAAACTTTTAGTATCTGCACAGAGAAGTAAAGTTTGAGAAGTTTTCTTTAAAAAAATTGACTTAGTAACAAAGAAAATCGTGCTAATGGGCCGAGTAATCAGCAACATTCAAAAAAGTCGAGAAAACCCGATTTTTGGGTTAAATTCGATTTTAGCGACCTCTAAACCTCTTCCGAAAAATCTGAAAAAAATCACAAAAATACTTCACACTATAAGCTTTCAAAAAAAGGTGAGGCATAAAATATTATTTTTTTTTTTGGGACACACTAATGTATATACATATTTAATAAAGTTTTAGATTAAATAAATATTAGAAATAACGGTACAAATAAGTTATTTCTAGATTGCAGTCGATTGTGTCGACTGCTGGCCCATACTAGTATAAATAAAAAGAGGCTAAACCTAAAACGGGTTTTCAATACATTACAAATATCTCAACAATGTTTTTGAAAAATGTAAAATAATGATACAAGTTATATCTACTTGGCAGTGGGATCAATTGTGCCTACCAAATTAAATATTTGATGGTTTACAAAACATAAAAACCTTTAGCTGAAAAAATAGCTTAACCTGACAGTGATTTCGCTATTACAAACTCACCTTATTGGTGTTATTTGTTTGGATTATAGTTTTAAAGCAGCTTGTGAGTTTGAGAACATTGGCGTTGATATAAAATGAGAGATTTAATATGCAGCTACCAATTTACAGGAACATGTTTTCAAGAGACAATGCGCAATTCGCAATATAAATATTAAAAATATTAGCCCATTTTAAAAACTGTATTATGCCTCAGATACATTTTTTAATCCGATGCCATCCAATGGCATAAAATTGATTCTACATTAATTTTTTGGGCTGAAGTAAAATATTATAGAGATGCTGTTAAATTTATTCATTTGAGGCATTAGTAAATGTTGCTTACCCTTTATTGTAATTTTTTGTATTGAATACATAAAATTAAATGCAAACGATTGTCTTACAAATATAAAAACGTTAAAAACGCATGTATTTAGTTATTTTTTATATTTGAACAACACAGGTTTACAGTACATTTCGATAATTTTTTTGTTGCTGACTATTTATGATACACATATTATTAATCGTTAATAATTATTTTTTATCAGCTCTACCGTTCGCGATATACGAGTAGCATTATATCAAAAATAAAGGTACTTGCAGGACATATATTAGCATAACTTGAGAAGGTTTTGCTCTATTCAGTAAAATAAAAAATTATTTCTTAATCTGCACAGTAGTTTCTTAGATATCATTAAAGCAAGACGAAAAATATAATTTTTTATAAAATTGTTTAACATTTTTGTTTTTAAAAATTCATAAAAAATAAGAACACAACAATGATCTGGGTATTGGTCATGTAGCATGAAGCTTAATATATTTCAAAGCAATTGAAATTGCTGCACAATTTTTTAATTTATTAACAATTTAGTGACAAAAAAAAACTGGTAGGAATGGAAATTTTCATACAACCACACATCAATTGAAAAGTGTTACAGTAAATCTATTGCTTTGAAGTTTTTAGCTGTTCTCTCACTAAATTGTAAATAAAATCAAAAGTTGTGCACAATTTCCACGAAAAAGAGCTAAATTCCTTTGGAATATATTAAGCTATATGCTACTGGACAAAAACGTTATTGTATTTTTATTTTTTATGAATTCTTAAAAACAGGAAACTTAACATTTTATGTTTTTGGGTTAAATTTTAACTGAGTTGAATATACCAATTGAATGAAACTTCAATTCTTTTATTTTCTTTATTCAACAGAAGACCAACATCTCTAACGTACAACAAGACCCAATTTTTTTAAAAAAGCTAAACCTTAAAGGGTTATAAAACAAATTTCCTATAAAAATATTTTTTCAAAAATAAAGGGGTGGGGGTGAGGATTTGTTTTATTATTTATTATTATTTTTCTTTAAAATGTGAATATGTAAATTTTTATGAATTTTCGGAAAAGAAGGACTAAAGACTATTTGTTTTTCATGGAAATTTTCTATGCGAACGAACATTCAAAATTGTCCAACAGATAATAAATATTTTATATATGGTCCGTAAATACGCGTTTTTTAAATTAATTAGGGAGTGTTTTGAAAACGTATGGCGCCGCCATGTTTTTAAGCGAGTTTTCTATTTTTCGTCAAATAAAAAAAGGCGAATTAGCTTATTTTGACAGAATAGCTTAATATATTCACCAAAAATTATATGTCGTTTTATGTTTTTGCAGAACTAAGGTCACTTTATAAGTACATTCTGACAACAACTCTACAAAGGTAGATTAAAAACAATTTTGTTGTATGTTGCAAGTCTGTCAGATGTGGGGATTTCCCGCCAAACGGTGCGATTTCGAAAAATATTTGGCGATAAAATTTTGTGTTTGGCAACATGGCATTTTTTTGGCGAAGTTTAAAAAACTTGGCGAATATTTCGGCGATTTCTAAAACGCATTTTACCTTTTCTTATTTATATGAAACATTTTATGAGTACGGGTTAAGTTTTTTGTTAAAATGTTTAAAAATTAATTAATTGTGGTTATTTTATTGAACTGTTAATGGTTTTTAATCCAAATTTAGATATTTTAATTAGGCTTAAGTTCATTGAATTTAATTTTCATAAATTTATTTTTATGAAGACAGGAATTTTCCAACATGAAATCAAATAAAATTTTTATTGATAATTTTTCATTCTTGACTGCGCTGAGATTTGAACCCAGGCGTTCACGGACAGGTTGCCCAGACTAGTTTCGATTGTAACCACACAAAGAAGAATTCTTGGCAAAAAATACGAAAAAACAGAAGTTAGGAAGAACATGTTAATCAATTAAAAATAGATAGTCATTCATTAAAAAAGCAAATTTCGATCTACCAAGGTGAAATACCATTTGGTTTAAAGATTGATGTTTGACTATTGACGTCATCCGGCTTCAATAGCCGAGTGAGTACAGACGGCAAACCCCACTGAAGAGATTGTGTGGTTACAATCGAAACTAGTCTGGGCAACCTGTGCGTGAAAGCCTGGGTTTAAATCTCAGCGCAGTCAAGAATGAAAAATTATCAATAAAAATTTTAATTGATTTCATGTTGTAAAATTCCTGTCTTCATAAAAATAATTTAATGAAAATTAAATTCAATGAACTTAAGCCTAATTAAAATATGATTAAAAATTTTTTATTGTGTATTGTTTAAGATGATACATTCATAGTATTGCCAAATAATGATCTGCAAAACATTAAGAAATTGTTGCCAAAGCAATATATAACAACTTTTTTCCTTAATAGAAGTAATCAATTATTCAATTTATTTTAGAAAATAAATTCTAAAATTAGATCGTTTTCGATTGCATATGAAATTGAATTTTAAAAAATTTAACAGTAATAATCTATACTGGGTAGTATACAAAAATAGTTGAATTATTACTGATAGTAAACAACTTTTTAAAATAACTTACCATTGATATCAGATTATATAATATTGTATTATTATTATATAAACTGATATATATAAAAATATATATATATTCACTTCTGAAACGGAGAAAATCAAAAAGTGTTTCAATAGTTGTTTTTGGGAATACAAAAGTTATTATTAATAAGATTTCTTAAGGTTAGGTTAGGTTAGGTTAAAAAGGCTGGTGTGAAGCAACTTCACACCCTCACCCAGAGACCAATATGGTCCATTGTGACGCCTTAATTAGTGAAAGAAAGAAGAGAAAGAAATCTAGTGTGAAAGAGTAGGAGAAGTAAATGGTGAAAGCACAGGAAAAGAAGATAGTGGAAGATAAGAATGTAATGAGTGAGGGGTGGCAGGATCACCATGTAATGTGTGAGGATCGGTAGGATCTCTATGTAATGTATTGTGTGTTTGATTTAAAGTGATTTGGTCCCTATAGCCCTTGGTTATTTTAAATAGCTGTCAGGGTTTCAGCTGTTAACTAAGGCCTTCAAAAGAACTGCCGAATTATTGGTGAGTCTTTCAATTAAACACAAGGCAGGTTGTTGCCGATATTGTATTGTAATTTCAAGTCTACTTTATTTTGGATTTACATGCACTTAAATACTATACATGAATTTTTAACTTAGCCTTTCTTACTTATTCTACTTATCGATAAAGTTCTAGTTGTCTTTATCGATATTATGGACATATGCATAATTACCCTGATTACAATTGCTTTGACCAATAGGAATATTTGTGGTTACACTCATTCCTATTTGTCACTCAATTTACAATTCTTATTGAGTAGAATTGTTCGTTTGTTTTTATCATACTCATACCCCAATTAACTTGCATTCCAATCAATGTGTGTCGATTGGTAAATGCCGTTATTTGATCTTGCATAATTACCCTACTCTATTTAGGTTGGTATGTATAGATTTAAGAGTAGTTTAAGGGTAGGCGGTGGCAACTTATGAGGTACACTACACCCTCACCGCTAAGAGAAAAATTAGGGGATTGATTTTTCTTGATATATTCATAGTACCGACAATATTTGTAAAAATAGTTCTTAATTTCTATTTACATATGTTATAGTTTTACAAAGTAATTCTTAATATAGTTTTTATAATTTTACAATTTTTATTAAATACTTCATAGTAATTCTTAATGTAGTTTTTAATATTTTTATAATTTTAATGTATATTGTGTACTTAATAATTGTTTCTTAAGTCTATATATGGTTTTAATTGATTATTATGGAATTCTTTGTCTTATTATCTTATATGGACCTTTGGACGGGCTTTGATTTTTTTTTCCTATTTTCTACCTTTGTTAAAACTAAAACTCCTATATTTAGATTTAACCTATTACTATATCTATCTTCTAAATTTCTTTTATCTTAGTTGTAAGCTCCTTAGCTCTATTTAAAGAATATTGTAACTTTTGCTTAAGTTCTTTTGCATAATCTTCATAGTTATATATTTTATCTCCTTCACTGTTATGAAATTCTGATGGTAAGCATGGTAATTTACCATATACTAACTCAAATTGTGTGTAACCAGTGTCTATGTGTGGTGCCGTGTTGTAGGCAAAAGTAAAGTAATTTATCCACTTGTCCCATTCGTAATCATTTGCTGTTGTCAGCAAGAATTCATTGAGAACCCTGTGATTTCTTTCTACCGCACCCATTGTTTCATGGTGGTAAGGGGTTGAAAATGTTTGTTTGATATCGAGTAATGAACATATGTTATGCATAAGCTCGTTTTTAAATTCTGTCCCGTTGTCTGATTTGAGCACTTTAAATTTACCATATTTTAAAATTAATTGCTCTATTGATGATTTGGCAGTTGTAAGTGCGTCTTTTGTTGACATTGGGTGAGCAGCAACGAATTTTGTTAGCTCGCATTGCATAGTCAATATGTATCTATATCCGTTTGAAATACGAAGAGGTCCTACAGTATCAATTGATATCGTCTCAAAACTGTTGCTTGGGGTGTCTGTTGATGTAAGTGGTTCTTTAATGTGTTTGGTTTGTTTGTTTATGTTACACTTGTCACAGTACTTTACGAATTGCTTTACCATCTTATTCATGTTTTTCCAAATGTACCGCTGTTTCAATTTAATTATTGTTTTTCTTATTCCTAAGTGGCCTGCGTGTGTGGCTCTGGTTTTCGAGATATACCCAAATTTGAGGAGGTTGCACAACATAAGTTCGCGTAACTCAAAAACCCTTTAGCTAATTGAAAAAACTTAAAAATTCCGCAATAAAATTTCCTTTAAGAAAAGTAAAACTTGTTTCTAATATCCGCAGCCGTTATTGAAACATAATTTTTTTTTTGAAAAAAAAATTAATTTTTTTATCAAAATTTCGAAATTTTTGTTTTTTAAAAATTCATAAAAAACTGGAAATTCAGCTATGCTTCTAATTTTTTGCAGACTTATAAAAAACGAAATTCCAAACAAAACAAGCCATAAGTGATTAAAATCTGTTTGCAACTTTTGATTTTATTCACAAAAGTCGACAAATTTTAATTAATTTAAGAATTTCATAAAATGCAATATTTGTATGGGAGCGCCCCTAAGGGGTGGAGATATATTGCAACTATGTTTTAAGAAAATGTTAAGAACAAAAAACATTGGAGGTCGGTCATACATTTTATCCCCCTAGGAGTGACTCCTAAGCCTTAGAAACAAATGATAGGAATGAAAAATAAAGTTGCGCTGGTCATACATTTGGCTCGTAAGGGGGGTATCTCAGGCGCTGCAGGTGCAAAATTTAAGGCTAGGGTTCTACGCGTATAAAAAACAAAGTTCCAAACAAAATAAGCTATAAGTGATTAAAGTCTGTCTACAACTTTTGATTTTTTCAGAAAAGATGAAATTTTTTTATTTTTTATAATAACCAAACTTAAAAATTTTAAAACATTTATTTTTGTTGTTAATTAGTTAAAGTTAAAGTTTTTATTTAGAAATTTATTCTTCTGCCTCCTGCATATTCCAACAAATATCCCCTAATAGCGAATCAAGTTGTTTGCCGCTATACCAGTGCTCGAGCCTGGCTGTTACTTGGTAAAATCTCTCGCCATGTTCATCAGACTCGGCTGGTGATTGTTCATTAAATTTTTCATCCTGGTAATGCAAAAAATGTATTTTCAATGACATTCTAACGTTTAAGGTTCTAAATGCTTTTAGCATATTTTTGATTAAAATTCGCCAGTTTTCGATGATTTCCTAATACATTTTCTATTACTGATTTCACACAATTCCAGGCCAATAGCTCGATATCATTCAATGCAACCTCAAATTGTCCTTCATAAGACGACGAATGTGAATTTCTTAAATTTGGCTCCTGAAGCGCCTAGGATGCCCCTAGATGGGTCAAATGTATGACCAACCCCACTTTATTTTTCATCTTAATCATTTATTTCTAACATACCCACCCGCTATCTCCATTGCTTAAGGGGGCTTCCATACAAAATGTTCAATGCAGACTAGAAAAATATTGAAGAAAAAGTCCCATAAATGCCCAGGAGTCACCCCTAGGGGGATAAAATGTAAGACTGACCTCCATTAGTTTTTTGTTCTTAAAATTTTCTCAGATTATATTTTCCCTTTATCACCATCCCTTAGGGGGTATCCCATACAAATATTGCGTTTTATGAAATTCTTAAATTAATTAAAATTTGTCGACTTTTGTGAATAAAATGAAAAATTGCTAACAGATTTTAATTATTTATGGCTTGTTTGGCTTGCAGCTTCGTTTTTGATATGTCTGCATTTTTATTAATTTTTTATGAATTTTTAAAAAACAAAAATTTCGAAATTTTGATAAAAAAATTAATTTTTTTTTCAAAAAAAAAATTATGTTTCAATAACGACTGCGGATATTAGAACCAAGTTTTATATTAAATTTTATTGCGGAATTTCGGTTTTTTAAGTTTTTTCAATTAGCTAAAGGGTTTTTGAGTTACGCGAACATATATTGTGCAACCTCCTCCATTTTGGAAATAACGGTATATCTCGAAAACCAGAGCCAATCTTAAAAACCGCGGGCACCACTGGATTCAGTATACCCGAATTATGTTAAAACGCCATGTGCCCGGCTTTTCTGTATTTTCAACTAGCATAGTGTAATTTATCACGAATTTTTAAAACCTGCTCTCTGAATAATAGTTACAAATAACCAATATTTTTTTGGACTTTGGTAACCGTTATAGTTGGTTTATGTTTTTTTTGGGCTTCCATAACCATAACAAAAGATTTTAATTTTTTTTGGTCTTCCGTAACCATTACAAAAGACTTTTATTTTTTTTGGTCTTCTATAACCATTATAAAAGATTTTAATTTTTTTTGGTCTTCCGTAACCATTACAAAAGATTTTTATTTTTTTCGGTCTTCCATATCCATTCAAAAAAATTTTCTTTCCTTTTTTTCGTTTCTGTTATTAGGGAATTATCTTCATTTCATTACTGAATTTCTTCACAAATTTTATGAAAATATTCGTTGGAGTTCAGCCAATGACACTCCTAATAAAATCTATGAAACAAGTTTCGTTACAGTCAATGTTTATGAAAAGCTTCATAGAATTAATGAAACTCTTTACAGAAACAATAAATCGTCAGGTAATGAAGCATTTTATAGAATCTATGAATCAGTTTCGTAAAAATCATTCCTAAAAAGAGCTTCTTTAAAATACCCTTTTTATTACCATTTGTAATACTAGCAATATTTGTTGCGGTTTTTGTTTAAGATTTCTTCACCCTCACTTTAGAATCGATGAGATTTTCATCAATTTTAAGCGCTTGTTTACACTTGTTTCAAGATTTTAAAGAATTGTGTTTTAAGCATTTCAAAAACACAATTTCGGAGGCCGAATGGCAAAAAATTGACATTCTTGTTTCAAGCTTTAAGCCAAATGGTATTTCACCTTGGTAGATCGAAATTTGCTTTTTTATGAATGATTATCTATTTTAATTGATTTACATGTTCTTCCTAAATTCTGTTTTTTCGTACTTTTTGTCAAGAATTTTTCTTGAAATCCAAAGTACATTTTTGTTTTCAAATATCAAAAAATTTGCGGATCCTTACCAAAATCAATAAAAAAAAGTTCGTCCTTGTGCAAATATAAGTCAGTGTGCGAAATTTTAAAAAAATATCTTAAGATTTGCGAACTGTAGGGTGGTTATAGAAGACAGAAAAAATAAAAATCTTTTATAATGGTTATAGAAGACCAATAAGAATAAAAATCTTTCATAATGGTTACCAAAGACCAAAAAAATAATAATCTTTCATAATGTTAATGGCAGAACTACAATTTTCTGGGTAATTTATAATTATTATTACAGGACCAATTTTTTTCAGTTATTTTTTCCATAACCTATTGGATATTTAAAAAATAATAAAAGTTATTTCGGGTCCCTGATTAAAACTACTCTTCACTACTTATACATTGGCATTTTAACTCATTATTTTAACACGCTGATGTCATTGGAGGCAAGTACTTACCACCTTCGCTTACAAATAGGGAGTTAAATAAGTCATTACCACATTCGCTTACAAATAGGGAGTTAAATAAGTCATTACCACATTCGCTTACAAATAGGGAGTTAAATAAGTCATTACCACGTACGCTTACAAATATGTACTTTACATCAACAAAACTGAATTTGTCCCACAAATTGTGTTTTTAATTTAATTTACTTTCTAATGCAATATTTTACTACCCTGCATTGAGTACATCAATTAAGTATTTGAATTTTTCATACACAGAAAAAAGTTTTTATCACTTAAAAAATAGTTCAAAAAGTATTTAAATTTAATTAATATGATAATTGAATCAATTATTTTTTTAGTTGAGAGAAAATAAATAATATAATTTTGATTTAATTAATATTTAAGTTATTTTGAAATAAATTTTTAATTAAAATATTAATTAAATATCAAAAATATTAATTGACTTTTTCGTTTAAAATAAAATAATTAAAATTTGTAGAATTGTTGTTGGGAATTGTCAATATTTAATTAAATAAATTAACATATTGTTTGAAATGGCAAAGTCTCTTGATCATTTTTTTAATTAAAATTAATAATATCATTTATTGAAAAAAATTTCCATTTTTACAATTTTAAGTAATCGATATAATCTTTTTGGTAATAGGTGCAAAATTAACAAATTATTTGCTTGATCCTATGAATTTGGAATGAATTCAAATTTATCACAAATAGTTTCTCATTTATAAGAAATAAAAAAAAAACTGTAAGAAAAAATATGTATTTAAATTCAATTTGTATTAGATTTGAATAAATAAAACCTCAAAGGCATTTTATTATGAATTAATTATAAATTTCGTTAATCAGCTAATAATTAAGTACTGATGTATCAGGTTATATGTCAGTCATTACTAAACTTCTTCTATGTAATGCAGATGGTATGCAGTTGTCATTGAAAAGTAAGTTGTTCAGTAATTGCAAGTGATTACCAAGTTTTTGCTGGGATATTTTTAATTATTTTAACGAAATTAAATCAAATACTTTATAAATATTACTTAGAACATTTAGAAAAAAATTTTCAACTAACATTTTTGAAAACCAGTATTTTATATACAATCGAACACGAATCAGAAATTAAAGTTTTAATACAACTCATGTAATGAAATTATTAAGAAAACTTGTGATGTCGTGATATATAACGTATTGGGTAT
Organism: Pollenia amentaria; assembly: GCA_943735925.1. Lineage (NCBI taxonomy): Eukaryota > Metazoa > Arthropoda > Insecta > Diptera > Polleniidae > Pollenia > Pollenia amentaria. The sequence goes on from OX031011.1 coordinate 13,459,960, forward strand.
TATCTTGAAAGTCTAATTAATATCCAATTTGAATAACACTTTTATGACATTTAAATCTAACTTCATATCTAATCGAACTTTTTATTATGTTTTGATGAAAATCGAATCAAAAATTTAACAATATTTCGACTTATTTTCACAAAGAAAATCTTGCTTCTAAAAACTGAATTTCTTTTGAATCAAATTCTATTTATTTTGCAAACTGGAAAAAAATACTAAGTTTGAAGATATTTATTTTAGAATGTTAAAAATACTACAATACTAGAGAGGGTAAATATAGAAATTTTTGATAAAGTTAAAAATACTCTTGTGTACCTCTTTTTTATATAAAACTTCTATTTGGAAATTTTTGGCGTATTTTTGTTTGCCAAATATCGAAAAAAAAATAAATTTTTGCTATTTTCGATATACTATTTGGCGATGAAGGTGGAAAAGAATCTGACAAACCTGGTCTATTGTAGAAAAAACAACAACAGTACTTAAGAAGAAACAAGTTAGAGTGCTATATTCGGCTGTGCCGAATCTTTGATACCCTCCACCGACAGGAGTGGGCTCTATATGATAAATACATTAAAATTAGTTGCGGCTTAGACCTAAATTAAATTTTTGACCGAAAATTAGAAAATTTTATGGCTTGAGTAAAATATCATGAGTGGTAAAAATTTTAGCCGAACAGTAAATTTCACAAATTTGCATGATATTTTTTCTGGCCATATGAATTTAAGTAAGAAAATTTACCGCAATATCTATATCTGTGATGGTTTTAGGCGAATTTATTTATTTTCCCAAAGTGGGCTTTTTTGGTTTTAGGCGCAATAAACTGTTTTCCGAGAGTATGGTTTGTACGGGGCCTAGCAGTTTTCCGGGAGTAGGGTTTATAGGGCCCTAGTGTAAATTATCGACCGATCTTCAAAAAATTTTATAGTGTGATTTCTGGTCCTATAAAACTGTGACGTACCAAATTTTAGTATGATAGCATTATTAATTACGGTTTTAAGCGTACTAAGCTGTTTTCCGGGAGTAGGGCTTATATCGGACCTAGTGTAAATTATGAACCGATCTTCAAAAAGTTTTACAGTGTGATTTCTGGTTTATAAAACTGTGACGTACCAAATTTTAGGATGCTAGCGTTATTTATTGCGGTTTTAGGCGTACTAAACTGTTTTCCAGGAGTAGGGCTTATATCGGACCTAGTGTAAATTATCGACCGATTTTCAAAAAATTTTACAGTGTGACCTTATAAAACTGTGACGTACCAAATTTTGGTATGATAGCGTTATTTATTACGGTTTTAGGTTTACTAAGCTTTTTTCCGCGAGTAGGGTCTATATGGGGTCTATGGTCAATTATGGACAGATCTTCACGAAATTAACCAGTATGATTTGCAGTTATATAAAGCGAATTCGTGCAATTTTAATTTTTTTTAAGGTGGTGGTTCCACATTTTGATTCATAGTTTTGATCCTACTAAACCGATTTTGCTGGATTTCAATCCCAAACTGCTTAGAACAACTACAAGCAATTTGAGACCAAGATTATTCTTTTCTTTTGCGTTTTTCGAAAGTGAGCGTTTTTCAACAGACGGACATGGCTAAGTCGACTTAGAATTACTCAAGGAGCCAGAATATACATATATACTTTATGGGGTCTTAGATGTATTATAAAACAGTATCACACGGAATGACAAACTTAGTATACCCTCATTCACCACAGTTGTGGTGGAGGGTATAAAAAGTGAATTTTTGGTTGGGTTTAGAGTCGACAAATTATTTTCATGCTTAAAACCGTTAAGGGAAAAATTTTCGTCCGGCACTGGCACGACATAAAATAGCGTACACAGAAAAAATAACGTAGTAAAAAACTAAACAAACGTTCAGTTTTTCTGAGTATTTATTAGGTTTTTTGCACCTTGAATGCCCGTAGGAAAAAACCAAACAAAACGTTCAGTTTTTTACTGTTCAGAGTTCATTCAGGTTTTTACTACCCAGAGTTCAGCTTCAGCAAAATTGAACGTGCGTTCAGTTTTTAACTATGTTCGTTCAGTTTTTACAATGCTGAACGTGAGTTTAGTACCATATTGGTTATTTGCACTCATATCTTTTAATATAAAAGAAGAGCCACAATACAGTTCTGGAAAGCCATATTTGAACTTTATAAGCAAATTTGAAAACTTAAATGAACATTTCATAGCAATTGTCTTTTCTATGTTGTATAACTAACCGCGATGTAATACTGTGTGCATAAATTTTCATTTCTTTGTGCTTAGATTCAAAACGCATAGCCCACATATATTTCAAAGGTCCTGTTATCAAAATAGCTCTTTTATAGTGAGTCATAAAATGATGTTTGGGTTTTAAATTATCAAATAGTTACAAATATAATGCATGATGTTCATTTACAAGTTGATTCAACTTTTCAAGATTTTCTTCATTAAACACGCTTTCCATTAACAGGTCTATTATTTTCGACAATAGTATTGCAATACCCCAATGTTTGTTTTCTAAAGGAATTAAATCTCCGATCATGAGCGGAAGAAAAGTTATAAAGCATAACATTTCACTTGCGGTCATTTTTAATATTGTTGATTGTTATATCAGGAGATCTGTTGGCTATTTGAAATTCGCCATAAGGAAAAAGACGTTTTCTTCTGTTTAAAGAGCGCAAACTTATAATATTTTCATCAATTAAAGCAAGCAAAACACGAGAAAGATCATTATGACACACTCCTTCAAAAATATCGTGCATTATGTCGAATGACATATTTTTAACTCAATGAAAAGACGACAACTTATTAAAGATACATTCAATTTTAACACCGGTTGATATATCATTTTTCAATAGATCTGATGTGTAATTTATCATCGTTCGAAAATTGGCTTCATAAGTTCCTATATGTGTTTGGGTTTTTTTCTCTACCATATCTGCAGAATCTCACTGAATTAAAAGATTGTGTGAGTCCTAAAACTGAGTTTAGAGCTAAGTAATCCCCTATTATTAACCCTAAAATCAAACGAACTCTTTTAGAACATACAGTAATTCCATTTTCCAACCCTTCCAAAACTTCTATTAGTTCTTTGAAACATATTTCAGCACCGAAAATTTTTAAGTGGTTACTAGAGCAAAATGCAGCTGGAAATATAAAATCTAGTTTTGATTGTAGAAATTGTAGAAGAGTTGGAAAATTATAATAGCAAGCGCAGATTGAATGAGTGTGGGTTTCTATAGCATTTGCAAATCGTCAAAATACATGTTGTAAACAATTACAATTTCTGAGTAACTTAAGTACTTCTGCATGACTTTTCCATTAATGAGATTAGATATAGATTTTTGTTTTCTCTTAGCAATTTATAGTTATCTTCCACAGTGCTCAAAACATTTGGCAATTCAAAAAACTTTTTTATTTGGAATTCTAAAGGCATGATATGCAAACACTTAATTTTTGGACCTAAAGTAGCATGGCCCATTGAAACTGTTTCATCAATTTCAAACAAATCTAAACTTCTCAAAGTTTTTATGAACTTAAATTCAGTTATGTAGTTTTCAAATGGAACTAGCAACATATTTTTATCTCTTCAGTTAAAACATTCGATCTTTGCAAATGATCAAAAGTAGATTGCCAAATATTTTAAAAAATAGTTTACCAATAATACTTCTTTATAAACTTTTTAATTGCGTTTATTAAAAAATTAATTCATTGAATTACGAATTTTATTATTGAAATTAAGAAAATTAAATGGAAAACCAAAAACAACAAACTAGCTTATATTTTTTAATAAAAGCATTTATTTAAAAATCTAAATAACATATTATTGTAATAATTAAAAAAAATTAATCAATTTATTAAAATTTTAAAAAGTTTTCTAAGAACTGTAATCGGTGAAATCTTTTTTCTCTGTGGAACTTTTTAGCATATCTTAAGAAAGTGCTCAAAGAAGCACACTATAAAAATACTTTTGTGAAAATTACCAAACAATGCTCTGGATATTTTAAGTTCAGTACAAAGAAAAGCTTAAAAGCACAATCAAAGGCTTGCAAAAATGACGAAAATCTTAAAAATGTTTTATCAAAATAAGTGTAAAAACTTCTAGCTGTTTGCATACCTTCAACAATAACAAACGGCTGCAATGTGTTTTCCAAGGCTCTGTATTTTCCCCGTAATTGCTCTATTGTAATTTCAATGTTGTTTTTGTTATTGACCGTAAGGATAAAAAATTTTTGGGCATCCAAAATGGTGTACGTCTTTCCTCCAAAACCAATAGGAATCAGAATAGCATTTAGCAAATTTAACAAAGTACTGTCCTGAAAATCTGAAAATTCAAAAGTGTTACATGCCTACGAAAATTAATACCATTAATACAATACACATATTACCTTTGTTGCTAGATTCTAAGGCAATTTTAAGCAACTCTTTACAATATTGATTTAACTGTTAAGCTGAATAATATTTAATGACATCTTGTTTTAAATTTGGCCAGTTTTGCGATGTAAAAATCGATATTTATCTAAAAAATATAAAATATTTTTTCAAGTAGACAAACTTAGTAGCTTTCAAATATCTTGCATTGTCGTAATACATGAAAACTCATCAAATCAATTGCTCTCGAATCTTTTATAACTTGCAATTCCTTTAAGAATGAAATATTGTCAAGACCTTTAATGTCTTCTTTTCTTAACAAATATGTCAGCGACCAACGATCGCACACAGTTTCCCAACTTTGCAAAGGCCACAGTAAATCTTGTTTTAGACGTTTAATGTCGTCGGTTTTTACTTTCCTATGTTTCGCTTTATAATAGTGGTATCGGTGGAACAGTTTGCCGCCTGGAGCTTTTTTTCCACTGCGTGGGTGGTAATAATAATCCTAAATCAATGAAAAAAAAGAATTATTAAAGTGTATTTTAATTTTTTGTTAAACAGCCACCCAGCAAAAACTTACATTGCAAAGTAATTGGTTAAAAAGCTAATATAACGACTCATCACTACTTATACATTGGCATTTTAACTCATTATTTTAACACGGTGATGTCATTGGAGGCAAGTACTTACCACCCTCGCTTACAAATAGGGAGTTAAATAAGTCATTACCACATTCGCTTACAAATAGGGAGTTAAATAAGTCATTACCACATTCGCTTACAAATAGGGACTTAAATAATGACTTTAAAAAAAATTTTTTTTATTATTTTTTTTTAATTATTTTTTTTTTTTTCTATTTTTTCTTATTTTATTTATTTTACCTTATTTTATTTGTTTTTCTATTTTTTCTTATTTTACTTTGTTTTTTTTTACTTTGTTTTTTTTTTACTTTGTTTTTTTTTTTACTTTGTTTTTTTTTTACTTTGTTTTTTTTTTACTTTGTTTTTTTTTCTGCCTCTGGCGGGATTCGATCGCGCAACCTCGGTGCTGATAGACTAGCTCACTACCAGCTTGTCTACTGGGGCATTGTAGTTTTTGCATAAAAAAACTATGTTTTTTACTCAATTATTAAGAGTGTAAATATGAGATTAAATTATCCATAATAACAATAAAAACGCTGATTGAAAGTGGATTGAAAGTTTTTGTTTCATTACTAAAATGACATTTTTATTGTCAAAATGAAAATTTAAATTTATGAAGGCAATTATTGAAATATGTTGCTTTTATAAAAAAATTTTTTGATTTCATAAAATTAATGGCTAACATGTAACATTAGATGTATGAAATAATTAAATCTTACATTTTTTTAATTAACAATTAAACATTTTTTTAAAGAAACTATAATTTTGTATTAATTTATGAATATAGTTATGTTTGTATATTGTTTTTTTATGTTCCCAATTAAAATTTTTTGTTTAACTTGGACAAACTTAAGTTTTCATATATCCGATGAAAATTTTTAACGTAATTACGAAATCCAATGAAGCGATTTTAACGAAAATACTTCATTCTAACTATGAAATTCCATTTAGACTATGAAAATTTTCATTTACCCAAGGAAAATTTTTTTATGAAAATGATTCATTAAATATATGAAGCATTTTTCTTTCAGTGTAATAAAAAAAAAAAAAAAACAAATTGTAAGAATAAATATTAAAAACCAATTTGTATTAGATTTGAAAAAAATTAAACCGTAGATGCAATTTATTATGAATGAATCATAAATTTCCATAATCAACTTATAAACAAGTACTTATGTAACAGATTATATGTCAGCCATTACTCAACTACTTCTATGTAATGCAGATGGTATGAAGTAGTCATTGAAAAGTAAGTTGTTCAGTAATTGCAAGTCATTACCAAGTTTTTGCTGGGCACTTACGGAAACTGGTTCTTCTTCAGGAAATTCTTTGCGAATTTCGTCGAAAACTACTTTGAAATCCGATGGTGCCAATTTTTTTTTGCATTGACGAAGGCATTTTCCAATATAATATTAATCAATTTGTCTCTATACTCACTTGTCAACAATTCGTATTTATCGTAAAATTGTTTAATATTGATGCCAGCTTCAGTTGACGATAACAACTTACTTAATGACTGAAAAGACAAAACATTAATTATGGAACAAATAATTATAAAATGACTTACTCACCTTATTAGAAAATATGTTTTAATTTGCCACCTCTTTTTGACGCTATAAGGAAAAAACTTTACTTTTAAAGAACAACAAAGTTTTAAAATAAATACTCACTGTATTTTTTCCCCACATAAATAGTTTTTTTCTAAATTTTTTTTATTGCATCAGCTATGTCCCTTTCATTTAAGTATTGCAAATGCCTATATTCAATGCCAGACTCTGTAATAAACCCATATTTGAGTTAAATTGTATTTATTATAAATCAAATCACCACTAATTATTAATTAATTACTTACCTTCCAACTCAGGCAGCAGAAACTGAAGATTAAATGTCTCTAATAAAACTTCCAATATCCATTTACTTCAACGATAAACAAACAAATGACATTCTATGAAAATGAACACTTGTTGTTTTCTTTGTCCGTACGAAGAATGACCTAATGAATAATTTTTAAAGCAAGTGCAATTTATATGTTTAACAATGCAGTGTTAGCCCACTGCATTATTCCTCTGTTTTTTATTTTTTAATTAAATAACGAAAATATTAAAATTAAAAGATATATGTATGAACATAAATATATACTCGCCCTTTGATAATCTAAAGATTATTGTTAATATTCAACATTTTTCATTTTTTCGAATTTATTCTATGAGTTAAATTTCAGTTATGTATTTTATAAAGCTTTTTGTAATAGCTCTATTCCTTAAATGTTTTTATAAATGACTTTATACACTACCAGACTATTATATTGTATTTTCTTATTATTGTTAATTTGTTGCAAACACAGAACTTTTATTTTGAAGCCCCACTTCGTAAATGTTTGATGGGCTACATAAGAATACCGTTAATTCGGCAGCATGCTAGTAAAATAATATTAAAGCTTTAAAAAATTTGCCAAAAATATTTTTACTACGTTTCGTTCAGTTTATTTAAACCTATACTTTTGTGTGTGTTTTTTTGCCAACCACTTTGCTGAATGTAACGTCTTATAATATCCAAGAAGAATTTTACTGAATTTTGCATCCAGTTTTTCTAAACTTGCGTTCAGTTAAGAATTAATTATTTAATTCTAAAAAGATGAACAAAACGTTCAGTTTCTTATTAGAAAACTAAATTTTTTACAATGTTTTGTTCAGTCAATCGATAGCTTATAGTATTTCGAGCGGAACGTCGCGTAGTAAATAACAAAATACTCGTTCAGAGATTGGATTTCTGAATGCAAATTAAAAGGAAAGTAGTAAATATGACAATAGCGTTCAGTTCGACTTTTTCTGAATGTTGCGTTCATCTAATTTAATCTTTTCTGTGTATTAGAATAAGATTTGATTTACTATTTAATATATGAAGATCCAATAAATAAATAATGAAGAAACAAATGAAAAAAAAAGTAATGAATAAATAGAAGAAGATTATTATTTGTGTAGTTAAAAACATTAAAGTCTACAATGTAGAATTATGATGAAACCCATATCGGGGCATCGTGCTAGTTTCTTATAATTCTGTAAACAGAGGGGAATTCAACAAAAGGTGACACATTAATTTTGATCAAAATATCGAACTATTGCATTCTATAGCCGAATTATGTATTTTCCAAATAAACAGCACACCAAACATTTTGGGAAGATTCCTTGATCTAGTATTTGCATATCAACCTGAAGATTTCAGCATACAACGCATCAAAGATTTATCAACACCTGAGGACAATTATCATCCTACTCTGGAAATGAATTTGTTTGTTCAAGCCCAACAAGTTGTGAATACTAGCTCCAACGAGGACACGGTTTTTGATCTTGGAAATGCTGACTTTGGCAAATTGAATCACTTACTCGCTACTAAAAATTGGTTTACTTATAGTCCACCCATTAATTTATATCCTACTAAAATTAATTCTATTGTGGAACAGTTTTATCATGAGCTATTTAATTTCTTTAGAGAATCTGTTCCAATCAGAAATAAATGTCTTCTTGTATTCCAAGGTCTGCAACTAAACCTTGGAATACAAGAAGACTTGCTAGTTTAACAAATCTGAAAAATAAGTACTATACACAATATAAAAAGTTGTATCTACCGATAGACTATACTAAATACGCAACGACAAGATCAGCTTACAACTTAGCAAATATCCAATGTTACAATGATTATCTCTCTAAAGTTAAGGAACATTTTAGAAGCGATCCAAGATCTTTTTATAACTTTGTGAATTCAAAGCGACGAGTATCTCGTTATCATTCTATGATGAAACTTGGTAACATAGAATCCTCAAATGATCGAAATATATGTGACGTGTTTGCTAAACTTTTTTCCTCCTTATATTCTAATAATGAAATGAATCTTTCATTCGATTATCTACACACAGAAAAAAATCATTGTAAAATCAACTAAAACAAGATTAATTTAACATTTTTTATTAATGATTTTGCTTCATTAGCGTTTCATGTTAATTTAACATGATTTTACAATAAAACAAAAATTAATATTTTTTCAAGTAAAAACAAATGGAAACGATGTTGAATTAACATTTTATTCTAGTAAAATTTAAGGGATAATCATGTAAAAATTATGTTTAAATCCTTTAAAAACAACAGTATAAAATGTTAAAATAACATGAATTTCATGTTAGATCAACATGAACTTACTTTTAAATTAACTATTAAATCATTTAGTATTAAAATGATGGCCATTTTGAAATAACATGAAACCCTGTTGAAATACCATGAAATTTTAGATACATTTAATAAAGTTTACAAGAACTTATTTCTTAAATATAATTTATTATTATTGAGTGGGAAAATATATAAAGGTAGACTTGTAAATTCATGGAATTCTTTTAAAATTAATTCATCATTTAAGTTGCCTACTACATATGATTGGAAATGATCATCAAAGTTGTTAGTTTCAACTTTATAACATAAAACATAAATTTTAGATTGAACTTTTACAATATAGGAAATTTTGTACAAACTTAAATATTCTCTTTTGATTATTACGTAACAATTTTTTTTATACACTCTTCCTGAGAAAATGATTTTATCATAAAATACAACATTATCAAAAATAAGCAATGCATAAAAATAAAGTAATGCTACAATGCTTACTTCGGTCAGAAATACCTTTAGAGTTTGAGAGAACTTCTTTCGATTTTTTATCTTTTATATTTTGATTATAATAAGAGCCAATTTTTTCCATGAACACACTCCATTTGCTGTAAAGAAGATGCCTTTTGTTTGGATGCAGTAGCTCGAAGTCAATATTAATCTAATTAAATTAAGAGGACAAGTTAAAAAGGGATTACTTTCCAAGTTAAACAAAACTTACTAGTTCGTCAGATTTGCTGTTTTTATAAAGTGGCCAATTGCTTAGAAATTCATAATTACTTTTAGATGTCTTTAGTTCCTTTTGTTTAAGTAAAAAAGTCCTTTGCCACTTATCTTTTACTTCTTCCCAGTTAGCAGAGAAGCTTTTAAGGCCAGCAAAACTGGCTCATCAAATTCAGAACAATCTTTATGGGAAATCGTATCTGATTCTTTTGCACAATCTTCGATTTACACTGATGAACGCACACGCTTTGCCCTTTGGTTTACATATTTGTCCCAAAGTTTACCAGCAGGATTCGCTTTCTTACGTCTTGGTATAAAGTAGTATTCCTGAAAGATTATAATATTAAAAAAATGTGTGTAGCGATGTATAAAAAATTATATACGTACTCTTACTTCACAAGAAAAGTTTTCTATTATTTTATCTACTATTGCTGGCAAATCTTTTGGGGACAATTTAACATCGCGGTAAAAAATGGCTTCCAATATAATATTTATTAAATCTCCACGAAACGAGTCGGTTAATTGACAATTTTTTACATAAAAACTTGTAATAGCATTCCCTTTAAGGCTGTTTTCTAAAATAAGTTTTAGGCTCTGCAAAAAATGGTAAGCAAAAACGTGAATTTTGAAATTACCTTAGATAGCTTGGAACTCCAATTTGATGTGCAAAGGGATGAAGTCGGAGTATTTGTTGTGCTAACAGTAGATTGATTATGTAACCAAGAAACTACTTTATTGGCAATTGTTTCAGACAAGGTATTGTCATCAATGCCATACAAAATTATTGAAAATTTAGCTAAAAATAAATTAATACATATTTTAAATTTCTATCTTTACCTCAATTTTCCTCCAAATAAATAGTTTTTCTCGGAAACAAGCACGTAGGCCAATGGGTGTTATAGCTTCCTTTATGTCCTCTTTTGATAAGTATTTAAGGCTTTCAAATGTAATTTCAGCTTCTTAGGAATAATTTAGTTTTTGTTAGAGAAATAAACAAAAAAAAATTAAAATATACTTACTTGTCAAATAAGGCTTTACTTCACTTAAATCAAAAGTTTTCAACAACTCGTCTAATTGGGAACTTTGATTTTGAGCCACCGGAATATTTAAAATTAAATTTCCATCTACGTCGCTCTCGAAATTAATAGTTTCTCCTAGAGACCCAAGGTTTTGTACAAAGTTTTCTTAATTCATGTTATTATTATTGTAAGTAAGCCATTATTACACTTCTAATAATGAAATTTATTGACTTTGTTAACCACACAATAACAATGTTTTTTTTTTTTTTTTTTTTTTTTTTTTTTTTTTTTTTTTTGTTCTAAAACAAGCGTCACTTTTTGGTTTTTTTTTTTGGATTTAAATGAATTCATTTAATTTTTACATTTTTCATGTTTTTTTTACATATCTTAGTTGTTATTTTTGTTTGAAGAAAGTGTTGATTTTACAGTGTTAAATATTGTTTTCAAACGAACCAATGTTAATTTTACTTGAAAAACTTTGATTTTTACTAGAAAAATTTTATTTTCAAAATTTAACATGGACCAATGTTATTTTTACCTTGAAAAAGGTTAAAATTAATGTGCACAATTTTATTTTTACGTTAACAATTTAAAATTAACATGTTTAACAGTTAATTTTATATGAAACATCGTAAATATTAAATTTTTTTTTTTTTTTTTGCAAAAATTTACAATGACTTGAAATTAACATTTGTTCATGTTAATTTTACATTGCGATTTTTTTCTGTGTGTATATCGAATACCTTAATCTTCAATAATAAATTGTCCAATATTACATGAAGCAACTGTTATCAATGCTGTCAAAGGAATTAAATACTCTTAAAGTTATGGCCCTAATAGAGTTTCCAGTTGTATACTTCTACAAGTTTATATTCCTTAATTTCGCCTTTTACGTATTTATATAACGTTTCACTTTTAAACGGGTATTTTTCTGATTACTGCGAAAAATCTTTCATATACCTTTATTTAAATCCGAATGTAGATCCAATATTTCAAACTATAGAGGTATAAATAAATTAATTGTTATTCCTAAACTCTTTGAAAAGATCGTGACTAATATTATATCGCATGAAGTATCTTCCTTGTTATCACCATTCCAACATGGATTTAGAAAAGGTCGTTCGACTTTCACTAATCTTTTGGAATTTACAACTTCGGTGATATCCTCATACTATTCTGGGATGCAAACCGATACCCTTTATATGGATTTTTGTTAAGCATTCGATAAAGTAAATCATAACCTTCGCATGTACAAGTTGGATAAAATCGGGCTCTCTCCTATACTTCTTAATTGGATGTCTACTTATCTGAAGGGCATGTATCAGTGCTAGGGATGCCAAACGAGTAATCCCGAATCCCGGGACTTATTTTTATGAGTCCCGGGATTTTTAACATATCAACTTTTATGTACAAAAATTATGGTTTTTTTTTGAATTTTTATACTCTATACAAAAATATTTTTTTTTGAAAATTATATATAAGTTTAATTTTTATTGCAAATAATTCTTATTTTTGAGTTTAATTTTTGTTTTTGGAACACAGCGAGTATTTAAAATTTTCATTTTTTGCTTGTTATATGACGACTATTTCTAGATTTTTGTATTTGCTTAATAAAAACCATTATTTTAAGTAGAAACGAAATTCGCAGACTCACATCTCTTTTTATGCAAAATATAGAAATCAATAAATATTTGTTATATATCAAGCAAAAAATAAAAATTATTCACGATCCAATTAAAGTACATTAAGAAACTAAAGAATAAAAGTTGATATAATTATAACAATTAAGTCGTTTTATTTATGAAATAATAATTTATGAATTATAATAAATCCGGTCCAATAATAATAAAAAATTTGCTTAAAATACATACGGCAAATAAAAGATAATAAACACTATCTGACGTATTCATAAAAAAATTATTTGAACTCGAAATCTGTTTTAAGAAACATTTGTATAAAAATTATGTGTTAAAATAAATTTCAAACGCACTTAAATTATTGATTACACTGCTTTACAAACTTATAATTTGGAAAAATACCAAGAACGCCACATGCCTAGATAAGTTAATTGGAACCTCCTGAACACGAAAAACGCTGTAATTTTTTTTTCTATGTACCGTTTTTTAGATAACGGTACTTTTGTGTTTTTCGGTGTGTGGTCCCGCTCTAACCCTTGTGGAGCCCAGTCGAGAAGTCCGATCGATATAAATGGCACATCGTTGCAAAGATAATTGAATACCTTTTTTGTGGATATACCGCAAATTTCTATCTGATAAGAACTGGCTGAGTTATGGTACCTCAAAATTCAAAATTAGCCTATTTTTTACGTTTTTTTCAAAATTTTTCATTTTTATTTCGTTTTTTTTCTACGTTATAGTAAAGATCTGGAATGTTTTATTTTTTTACCTAATAGTTTATTTAATTACCAACATTTTAAGTGTAATTTGAAAAAAATCGGATGAAAAATAAAGTTTTTATTAAGGATTTTGTGGAACGACAATATTTTCATCTTAATTGCTCACACACTATATTCGGCGTAAATTCAAAAAATTTAAATTAAAATGACGAGCGACTTGAACTGTTGCGTTTTTTTTTCAGATGTATCTTCGCGAATGAGGAACCAACAATAGTCCGACATCATTTCTTCGTCCCACCAGCCTTTGTAACGTCTCTCGATTTCTTCCATTTCTTGATGAAATCTTTCACCTTGTTCATCACTTTCGGAGCCCTAGTTCGTGGGGAAAATATCCAAATGACTGAATAAAAAGTGTAATGTAGGTGTCATATTTGAACCTAAAGCCTAGTACTCTGTTCAACATTTCACGTGAAATGCTGTCAAAACTCATATGAAAAAAACTTGTGCGGAATTTCTATGAAAAAATGTTGATAGAGTTGTACTCTGTTTAATTTGTGAAAAAGTTGCGAAATGTTTCTAGCAACATTTTTTTTAAAACTGCGAAATAATATAAGCTGCACTTATTTCACGTGGAATTTTAAGCAAATGAAAAAAGTTTAAACCTAATATTAAAATGAGAACTGCAAAACATAAATAACACAACCGGTAACAGGTTTTCATCAATATTTAATTTTAGTTTTACTTAATTTTTTATTTAAAAAATACTTCTTAGTAAAATACATGTGGGTTTTGTTTACATATGCAAAACAATGTCGCATACTTTGAAAGATTAAAAACGTCAAATTGTGTAAACTCTCGAGATAGGTAACATTGATACATGTCAAATTTTTCGCATGAAATAATAGATGTTGCTGAACATTTTTCACAAATTGGAACAGAGTACTAGGCTTAAAGGTTAAAAAGAATAAATTTTAAAATGATAACGGCCTTTTTGATATACATGTTTTCACTCAACGCTTACCAATGGCATTGAATTTTTGCAGTAATGTATCGATCTTCTCTGCGTAATCAGGACTTCTGTAGTTTCCCAAAAAGTTGTGAACGATGTTGTCGAGCCGATATTAATAAAAAGACATGTTTAATTCAAGTGTTTTGTATCGACTGCTGTCTTCTTGCAGCTTCCTCTTTATTTATATAATTCTAACTTCTTAACAATAGCTTAACCTAACTTAACTTAACGAATATATTACAATGTTGAATTGTAGTATGCAGGGATGGCACTATACCTTCCTTTTTATAGAAAATTTTAAAATTCTTATATTTTAAAATTTAGCTAGATTTTTTTTCATTTATTTTCTTGTTTTTCTATTATAAATTCCTCCTTTCTTTTTGTAAAAAAAATTATGAAATAAACAAGGTGATCAATCTTGGTTATTTCATGATTTTTTTTTTTTTTTTTTTTTTTTTTTTTTTTTTTAGTGTAATATAAAATTATTTTGTACTTTAAATTTTAATAATTTCTTAATGTTAGGGTATTATAAACGAGTATTTTTCATTTTTAATTGTAAATTGTGTTTTTTTCATTTACAGTATTGCTACAAAATTTAATGTAATAAAAAGTTATGTTACTTATTTTTGTATATAAAAGTTTTTATATAAAATTCAAATGTTTTTTCATAATTTTCGTATTCTATTTTTGTGTACTGTTTTTTCTTTATTTGTTAAATTATTATAAATTGTAACATTAACACCATCTAGATGTTTAACAATGAAAGGACCATCATAAATACTACTAAATTTATCATACGGCTCCTTTCGTAATAGGACTTTATCGTTAATTTGTAATTTAAGGGGTTTTGCATGTAAATAGTAAAAAGTTTTATTTCTTATTTTGTGTTTTTCAATCAAATTTTTCGCTAAAATGTGAGTTTTTTGTAGTCTATATTTCACTTCTTTACAATAATTATCAATGTTGTATATTGGATCTAAGTTGAAATTGGTATCATTCAACATTGTCGCATTTTTACCAAAAACTATTTCAAAAGGCGTGAATTTGTTATCAAAAACTGTTTGTGTTGATGTGTTATGATAAAAGTTAAAATACCTCAGGTAAGTATCCCAATCGGCCATGTTATCACCGATGTATGCTCGAATATATTCATTGAAAACTCTATGGTTGCGTTCAACCGTTCCTAACGTTTGATGGTGGTAACTCGTTGAAAATTTAATTTCGATTTTCAAAAATTTGCAAAGTTCGGACATAATTTCGTTTTTAAATTCTGTTCCTAGATCAGATTTTATAATCCTCATCTTCCCATAAACTAAAATAAAATTTTCAAATATCGCACGAGCCACGGTTTTCGCAGATTTGTCTGGTATGGATATTGTCACCAAGTATTTAGAAAGGTCACACATTAGTGTTAACGCATATTTGTTACCATAGTTAGATTGTGGTAATGGGCCAATAGTGTCTAATACGACAATATCAAATGGCCTAGCAGGAGTTGGCATCAGAACAAGTTTCTCAATGTTTGAGGGTTTTACCTTGTTTAAATTGCATTTAGAACAGTTCCCAACGAATTTCGCTATATCTCGCGTCATTTTCTTCCAGTAATATTTAGTCCTAATCTTCGCATAAAGCTTCTTCTGTCCACAATGCCCACCGATTATAGGGTCTTTATGATAAATTGTCATTATCTTCTCTTTATCCTCTTCGTTTGTTATTGTTTCAATGGGTTCCGTAAGAATAATTGTAAAATTCTTTAATAGTTCTAAACTGTGTTCTTTTAATGTTTGTACTGTAAAAATTGTAAAAAATAAATCATTTTTCGGCCATTCTGCCCTACATATTCCGACATTGTTGGCTTCGGTTTCCAGCCTCGAAAGCAAGTAATCTAGATTAAAAGTTTCGTTAACAATTTCTAATTCAATAGATAGCAGTTTCTTAAATTTTTGATATATATTTACGCGCAAGTATTTACGATCGTCATCGTAATCAACTATTTGCGTTCTTATTCTTGCAATGTTCTTACTAAATTGAGATGAAAATTTATCATAAATTGGCAAGTTAATGGTTTCATTCTTAAAAGAATTATTTAAAGTAGTATTATTCTTATCCAACTTTGTTGACATTGAACGTGTGGTTACATTGAGAATTTGATTAGTTTTGTGTGTCAAATCATTGATCGAAATTCGAGATAGTGCGTCTGCTCCCACATTCGATTTTCCTTTTATATACTCGACGTTAAAGTTATACTCAGAAAGTTCGAGTCGAATTCTTGTTAATTTAGATGAGGGATCTTTAATATTGAAAAGGTAGACCAATGGTCTGTGATCTGATCTTACAGTAAAAGTAGTACCATAAACATATGGACGGAATTGTGTAATAGCAAAGTGAATAGCGAGGAGTTCAAGTTCAATAATTGGTTTTTTCTGTTCGGAAAGACTAAATGATTTTGAAGCGTAATATACTGGTAAGTCGTTACCGTTAAAGTTTTGACTTAGTATTGCTCCACATCCCAGTTTAGATGCGTCAACTGTTATTATAAATTGTTTGGTGAAATCAGGGTATTGTAGAATTTTAGGTGATAATAAAGCGTATTTTAATTTTTCAAAAGACTCTTGGCACTGTTTAGTCCATGTAAAAGTAGTATTCTTCCTTGTCATATAATTCAAAGGTGCTGCCAAAGTAGCAAAATTTGGGATAAAACGCCTATAGTAGTTGGCAAATGCTGCAAAACGTCTAACGGAATCTTTATCATACGGTGTTGTATAATTTTTAATGGCATCTATTTTCGTATCGTCTGGCAAAAGACCATTTGCGGTACATTTATGGCCGAGGAAAGTTACTTCCGATCGGAAAAAAATACACTTGTAGGGATTTCCCCTCAAGTTATGTCCCCTTAGCACCTTGAAAACGTCCTCCAAATTATCAAGATGATGCTGTTTGCTACAACCGATGATAATAATATCATCGACATACAAAAACGCTTTGTTTGGCATGAGGCCAGAGAACGCAATTGACATCATTCTGGAGAATGAATTTGGTGCAACGTTCAACCCAAACGGCAAAACTTTCCACCTAAAAGATCCTTTATCCGTACTAAATGAGGTTATATCGCGAGAATCTGGATGTAATGGAATTTGGTGAAAACCCGAAAACAAGTCAATAATCGAAAAATGTTTGGCGCGACCTAAATTATCTAAAATGTCGTCAATGCGCGGTAAGGGAAATTTATCAGCAATTAATTTTTTGTTCACACCACGGTAGTCTACACACATTCTATACGCCTTCTGATCATCTGAACTCTTCTTTGGCACTAGGATTAAAGGACTGTTGAAATTTGAGGTGCTAGGTTCTATTAAATCGTTTTCCAACAAATTCTGAACTTGCCTATTGATTTCCTCCCTTTGAGTATGTGCGAGTCTGTAGTTTTTAATGTATACAGGAGACGGATCAAGTAATCTAAACTTTTGCTCATAGAAGTTGTTCACCGTCATCTTGTCATCCTTCAGAGAAAAAACATCAGCATACCTTTCACAAAGCGGCATTAAATCACCCTTCACATATTCTGGCATTTGTTTTCGAAGTATGTCCCTCAACTTGTCAATACGCTCACTATCTATCCTCTCATTGTTAATCGAATATATGAAAAAATTTCTTAATCTCTCCATTCTAAGTTTATCATTGTAAATGCTTTTAAATTCATCGGTGGTGTTTATAATGCGCAAAACCGGATTTTTAGAGTCTATTATTCCCTTTCCTATAAAAACACCTTTCACAATTTCCTGTGAATCAATGAACATAGGTTCCGTTATATTTTGTAAATTAAAAAGTCTGAAAACTTCACACCTAGGAGGGATTATGCATGTGAAATTCCTTGTACCATGCTGTATGGGGATTCTTAAAATGGAATTTTGGATAGACATTGCAATTGACATGTCTTCGTAATTAATTTTACATTTGTTGTTTTTCAAAAAGTCCTTCCCTAATATTCCGCTTGATGGTATATTAAAATCATCATCAACGATATGCAAGATTTGTTGGACTAACTTGTCTGAAACAGTAAGGCATGTGCAAATTGTACCTAGAGTAGATAGAGCATTGGACGTTATACCGGTAATAGTGACTTTATCATTTGCATTCACAATTGTATTGGGTTTTAAACACGAAATTTTTATAAGTGAGATATCCGCTTGTGTGTCAACAAGAAATGTACATTGTCTAACAGTATCAACGCAACCTATAGAAATGAAATCAGCATAGTTGAGGTTAAAACTATAAACTGATTTTTTGCTATTTTGTTTTTCTAAATCTGGTTCTCTTCCTCCCTCAACGCTTGTTGAGGGGCTTCCGAGTTTAAAAGCCTAACAAAAGGTCTTTGGTTATCACTATTTTGCGAAGACCGTTGTCCATTATCATTGATATAATTCGATTGATTTCGATTAATGTCATCGCGATAATTCGATTGATTCATATTATTGTTATTGCGATAATTTGATTGATTTCGATAATGGTCATTACGATAATTTGATTGATTTCGATAATTTTCATTACGATAATTCAATTGGTTCCGATGACTGTCAAAACTGTGATTATTACCCCTTTGATAATTTCTACCACGAGAATTGCTACGAGTATTTCCATATCGGAAACTGTTTCCCGAGTAATTGAAACTAGGTCCCTGCTGAAAACTGCTACCCCTATTATTATACTGTCTAATTGCTAACACCTGTTTCTCTTTTGCCTCATTGGTTTGTTCAACTACCAGCTTTGCGATTACCTCCTTTGGATCAGAAAAAGTGGACGATGCCAAAATAGATTTAACTAAATCTGACTTGGCGTTTAGCCGACAAACCGAAACGGTTTGTTCTACTGCCATCTCATGGGCCTTGTTCCTTGTCATACCTTCTATTACTAACGAGCGTTTAAGAGCATCGGCTAGTTCTTCCGCATGTTTCGCAAACTCTACATAATTACTATCCTTAACACTAAGTGCCGCAATTCTACCAGCCACAATCTTTGAGCTTTCCGGCTTGATCCCATTTCTCAGAGCTATCTTAATTTCATTTATTGTAGTAATATTTTCAGGTACCGCCTCGCGAGCTTTTGCATCAAGTTTTGACTTAATAAAGTTCAAAAACGTATTTTGTAAAGTTGGTTCTGTAAGATCTTCGATTAGGTTAATTTTATCTAAAAACGATTGCAATGTTAATGGATTACCATCATAATTTTCACGAATTATCGAAGCACACATGGTTATAAAATTTTTCTTCTGTTCAATAGTAGCCATTTTGATTTCTTGTCCTGAACTATTACACTGATTAATATTTTGTTTGACTTCTAAAGAATATTTAAGATCTGTTTCTATCATAACACTTCTATCTACACATTCTAACAAATTCACTTCCTCCGGAATTTTTATTTTGCACTGAAGCTTATCAAAACACTTTATTAAAATTATCCTACAGTGCCTAATTTTTGCTAAATAGCCTGTTAGTTTATTTTCATTTGACAATATATTCAAATGGGTTGTAGTATACTCTAAAATTGAATTATAATGTTGTATTAGAAGTGAAATATATTCTTCGATTTTATTTGAATTAGTTGACAAGGGCCTTCTTGTAAAATTCTCTTCTTTACTTTATAAAATTGTTGAAATAATTCTTCAAAAATATTTTTGTCAAAATTTGGCATTTGGCAAAGGCATTGTTTGTATAAAAAATTTTTATAAACCAATTAATTATGCTATAGAAAAGAAAACATTTGTATCAAATTATCCGAGATTTTATTTGCATGTTATTTACGTTAAAAAAATTGTAGAATTGATAAAAAAAAATTTCCAATAACTTTCAAGATTAAATTATTTGTCCAAATGTTCACTTGGCATGCATAATTGATTAGCCCTTTGCTTGTTTTGTTTTTAAAATTCTATTTATCACTGTTGCTATTTTTCCTTCACTTTTTCCAGTAAGCAATTAAGAGAGACCAAATGATTTCCAAAATTTTAGTGCTTTAGTTTTCCATACTTGATAAGAGAAACATACAATGTGAAATGGTACATTCTCTTCTCAAATTTAGCACTATTCCCTTTAATCATTTTGTTTCTCTTAAATAAAAATGATATTGCCCTTTAAATGTTTACATATTTTATTCGATCAATTTTTATTGTATCTTTTTATTTTGCAAAAATTTATATGTATAGTTTTATTTACATATATTTGTTAATAAATATGTATTTTATATACCTATAACGATAAATATAATTTATTTTATAAATATATATTACATGTAAACACGAATATAATTTATATTTATATAAAAAAAATTCACAATAATATAATACTTATGAATATTTTCTGCATGATGTTTACTAAAATTTGTTGTTGACTTCTCTCTTCTTTTCTGTTCTGTTTTATTCCTTTTATATTGTTAATCCCTTTTGTTTCGTCAAGTTTGCTCATATTGACGGATTCTGCTGTTTTTTGTTGTATTTTGTTTTATAAACTTTTAACGGTTATTTTCAACGGTTTTAATTTCTGTGCTTATGATTTCTTTAAAATTTTGGTACAGTTAAGCCTTATCTTATATTGTTTTTTTTTTGTATACATATTAATCTTTTTAATTTTATTACCCTTCTGTTCTACGTTTGTACTTTAAGCTTTTCCAATTTTTGTAACTGTCCAAAATTGTTTTGACCACTAGATTTTTATACATATGTAATTTTGTAACTGTTTTTCCAACAAATTTTTGTAATTTTTATGACCGGATTGTTCTTATTTTTAGTTCACTTCCCTCAAATTGTTGTTATTTTTGTTTTTGTTACAGCAAAAGTTTTTCTTTTGACAGGAAACGTCATGGTGTTGATTGGGATGTATGTAACAACCACTTTTACGATTAAATGTAAGACACTTCATTGCCGGTTTTTTTTTTTAAATCTTATAAAGGTATCAGTTTTTTATATTTTAAAATTTTAACATATGTAGGTTTATACATTTTTCCACTATCATGTTTTGTTTGAGGGTGTTTTGGTTTAATTTACTGATCACAAATGAGTTAAACGCAATTATACGAAGAACTAAAATTGTTGTTGTTGTTTTATTGTTTTTTTTTTTTAGTATAATTTGTAAGAAAATTCCAGAACATGGTAGTGATAAAAATATTTAAAGGTGACGACGAAAAACTTTACTCAGCATTTGAAAAAAAAAAAGTCCAAAGAAAGATTTTTGATGGTTGTTGTTATTTTTGTAATATTTTTTATGCATTTTCATATTTTGTTTTCAATTTTTAGTTTTTATTTTTCGTTTTTTTTTTTTTGGTGCTTTTTCCAAGTTTTTTCCTTATGTTTTTGATGTTTTCTCTTCACTTTTGATAACTGATTTCTAAATGTTACATTGTTGGTTTTGTTTCTTTTTTCTCATCCTTTTCCACTTTACCGTTATAAGTTTTTAAGTTGCTTATTGTAAATTAAGTAAATGGTACAGTTTCTCTTTATCACTATAAAATAAAATTCTATATGATTGTTAAAACAAATGTGTACTTTTTTTATATTGTTGTTAATTAGTTTTAGGTTTTCTTGTTTGTTATTTAATTTAAATTTTTTTTTTTTTTTTAGTGAAATAGTTGTAAACTGTTTTTAGTACTTTTCCTTGTTAAATAGTTTAAAATTTTGTTGTTAAATAATTTTAAGTTTTTTTTTTAAATTTTTAACTCAATAATTGTGAAATGGTTTTTTCCTCACTTTCACTTGTTAACTAGTTTTTAGGTTGTAGGTATTATTATTTTTTTTATGTAAAAGGTTTAAGTGTTTCTGTGGTGACTTTTCTAATAATTTTTCCCACGTTTTCCTTTAGTACGAAGGTATGCATGTAGGTCTAAGAAACATTTTTCCCACAAAATATTTTAAATGCACTTGATGCTTATTTTGCTAATTAGTTATATAAATTTCAAATAAAAACCGTTTTCAATTGTTCTTTGTTTCTATATATTTTTATGTTTGTAGTCGTGTGTTTTGTTAATTGAATTATTTTAAGTACTGCAATTTTTTTTAATATTTCTTTTATAGCCTTTATGTGGAGACATATAAATTCACACAACAAGAATATTTGAATATTTAAAATACTTTATTTATTCTTTTAATAAAACATATTGTATTTAATTTTTGTTTTGCTTTTTTGTAAAAACTTTTACTTTATACAATGTAAGAATTTAGCAAGTAAAAGCACTTGGGGATTTTTCTTTTAATATTATTTATAACACTTTCTATGTAAACTTTTTTTTTTATATTAAATTGTTTCCACTCTTTATTAATCCACTTTTATCACTGTCACGGTCGCCATGTCGAGCCGATATTAATAAAAAGACATGTTTAATTCAAGTGTTTTGTATCGACTGCTGTCTTCTTGCAGCTTCCTCTTTATTTATATAATTCTAACTTCTTAACAATAGCTTAACCTAACTTAACTTAACGAATATATTACAATGTTGAATTGTAGTATGCAGGGATGGCACTATAATGTCCTGGAATGCTTCCCATGCCTCCAAATGAGCTGGACCTAAACACTCATTAAATGCTTGGTCATCGTACAGAGCCCGAATTTCAGGTCCATCAAATATACCAGCTTCAATTTTGCTTGCTGTGGCTCTCGGAAATTTTTGTTTAAGGTAAATCATGGCAAGACTGTCTTTTGGCAACTTTTTCACAATATTTGTAAAAACCCAAGCTTAATATGTAAAGGAGGAAGTATTATCTTCTCCAGAGGAATGAGTGGGTCATTTTTGATATTGTACACTCCTTGCGTACGTCCACTTCGCTCGGGCCAAACTTTTCGGGTGTAGTGATTCTAAGGGTCACGGCTGTCCCATAGACATAGACAACAGGGAAACTTCGTATTGCTCCCTTGCAATCCAGATAGTAAGGCAACTAATTGTAAATCAGAGCAAACTTTCCATTGATGTTGGTCATAATGTATGAGATCGAGAAGTTCTTACATTGCTTCATATGTTTCCTTTATGTATTTTCCATATCCGATTGGAATTGATGGTTTCGTATTCCCTTTATGAAGCAAGACTGCCTTCAAACTATCCTTGCCTCCATCCATAAAAAGACGCCATTCCTCTGGGTCATAATTTTGTTGGAGAGCATTAAAAAGACCATATATGTTGGCACAAAAACAAAAGTTTGCCGTTTTTGCGAAGAAAAGTGCAAGTTGTTTGCTGCGATTACACACAGAAAAAAATCGCAATGTAAAATTAACATGAACAAATGTTAATTTCAAGTCATTGTAAATTTTTGCAAAAAAAAAAAAAAAAATTTAATATTTACGATGTTTCATATAAAATTAACTGTTAAACATGTTAATTTTAAATTGTTAACGTAAAAATAAAATTGTGCACATTAATTTTAACCTTTTTCAAGGTAAAAATAACATTGGTCCATGTTAAATTTTGAAAATAAAATTTTTCTAGTAAAAATCAAAGTTTTTCAAGTAAAATTAACATTGGTTCGTTTAAAAACAATATTTAACACTGTAAAATCAACACTTTCTTCAAACAAAAATAACAACTAAGATATGTAAAAAAAACATGAAAAATGTAAGAATTAAATGAATTCATTTAAATCCAAAAAAAAAACCAAAAAGTGACGCTTGTTTTAGAACAAAAAAAAAAAAAAAAAAAAAAAAAAAAAAAAAAAAAACATTGTTATTGTGTGGTTAACAAAGTCAATAAATTTCATTATTAGAAGTGTAATAATGGCTTACTTACAATAATAATAACATGAATTAAGAAAACTTTGTACAAAACCTTGGGTCTCTAGGAGAAACTATTAATTTCGAGAGCGACGTAGATGGAAATTTAATTTTAAATATTCCGGTGGCTCAAAATCAAAGTTCCCAATTAGACGAGTTGTTGAAAACTTTTGATTTAAGTGAAGTAAAGCCTTATTTGACAAGTAAGTATATTTTAATTTTTTTTTGTTTATTTCTCTAACAAAAACTAAATTATTCTTAAGAAGCTGAAATTACATTTGAAAGCCTTAAATACTTATCAAAAGAGGACATAAAGGAAGCTATAACAACCATTGGCCTACGTGCTTGTTTCCGAGAAAAACTATTTATTTGGAGGAAAATTGAGGTAAAGATAGAAATTTAAAAAATGTATTAATTTATTTTTAGCTAAATTTTCAATAATTTTGTATGGCATTGATGACAATACCTTGTCTGAAACAATTGCCAATAAAGTAGTTTCTTGGTTACATAATCAATCTACTGTTAGCACAACAAATACTCCGACTTCATCCCTTTGCACATCAAATTGGAGTTCCAAGCTATCTAAGGTAATTTCAAAATTCACGTTTTTGCTTACCATTTTTTTCAGAGCCTAAAACTTATTTTAGAAAACAGCCTTAAAGGGAATGCTATTACAAGTTTTTATGTAAAAAATTGTCAATTAACCGACTCGTTTCGTGGAGATTTAATAAATATTATATTGGAAGCCATTTTTTACCGCGATGTTAAATTGTCCCCAAAAGATTTGCCAGCAATAGTAGATAAAATAATAGAAAACTTTTCTTGTGAAGTAAGAGTACGTATATAATTTTTTATACATCGCTACACACATTTTTTTAATATTATAATCTTTCAGGAATACTACTTTATACCAAGACGTAAGAAAGCGAATCCTGCTGGTAAACTTTGGGACAAATATGTAAACCAAAGGGATAAGCGTGTGCGTTCATCAGTGTAAATCGAAGATTGTGCAAAAGAATCAGATACGATTTCCCATAAAGATTGTTCTTAATTTGATGAGCCAGTTTTGCTGGCCTTAAAAGCTTCTCTGCTAACTGGGAAGAAGTAAAAGATAAGTGGCAAAGGACTTTTTTACTTAGACAAAAGGAACTAAAGACATCTAAAAGTAATTATGAATTTCTAAGCAATTGGCCAGTTTATAAAAACAGCAAATCTGACGAACTAGTAAGTTTTGTTTAACTTGGAAAGTAATCCCTTTTTAACTTGTCCTCTTAATTTAATTAGATTAATATTGACTTCGAGCTACTGCATCCAAACAAAAGGCATCTTCTTTACAGCAAATGGAGTGTGTTCATGGAAAAAATTGGCTCTTATTATAATCAAAATATAAAAGATAAAAAATCGAAAGAAGTTCTCTCAAACTCTAAAGGTATTTCTGACCGAAGTAAGCATTGTAGCATTACTTTATTTTTATGCATTGCTTATTTTTGATAATGTTGTATTTTATGATAAAATCATTTTCTCAGGAAGAGTGTATAAAAAAAATTGTTACGTAATAATCAAAAGAGAATATTTAAGTTTGTACAAAATTTCCTATATTGTAAAAGTTCAATCTAAAATTTATGTTTTATGTTATAAAGTTGAAACTAACAACTTTGATGATCATTTCCAATCATATGTAGTAGGCAACTTAAAGGATGAATTAATTTTAAAAGAATTCCATGAATTTACAAGTCTACCTTTATATATTTTCCCACTCAATAATAATAAATTATATTTAAGAAATAAGTTCTTGTAAACTTTATTAAATGTATCTAAAATAAGAAATAAAAAATTAAATAGAAATTGTTTTTTACTAAACCAACAAGATTCAAAGTTATTTTAATATAGAAATCATTTCAAATTAACATGAAATTTCATGTTATTTCAACAGGGTTTCATGTTATTTCAAAATGGCCATCATTTTAATACTAAATGATTTAATAGTTAATTTAAAAGTAAGTTCATGTTGATCTAACATGAAATTCATGTTATTTTAACATTTTATACTGTTGTTTTTAAAGGATTTAAACATAATTTTTACATGATTATCCCTTAAATTTTACTAGAATAAAATGTTAATTCAACATCGTTTCCATTTGTTTTTACTTGAAAAAATATTAATTTTTGTTTTATTGTAAAATCATGTTAAATTAACATGAAACGCTAATGAAGCAAAATCATTAATAAAAAATGTTAAATTAATCTTGTTTTAGTTGATTTTACAATGATTTTTTTCTGTGTGTACGGTAATATGTAACACGTGTCTCAGGAGCACAATATCCCCACTCTTGTAATCGTGATGCAAGTAATTTCGATTTCGGCAAATACAAATCTCGGCACAAATAAGCAGAGATAGCCTTTTCCGTTAAACAGAAATAATAATCTGTTGTATGGTTGAAGAAACACTCTTGACCCTTACCAATTTTATTTAATATTGTTCGGCAGTTGTTACATGCACTATTCGGTGTCCACGGTTTGTCGAGAGACGCAGGTCGAAAGCCGAAATACTTCTTATACGCTTCAGATAAATTTTTCGTATTCATTTTTCGCATCAAATGTTGTGATTTCTTTTTCACAAGAACATCACAAACATAAAAAAATTGGGATCGATTGAACACATCTTATTTTTTGCACGTACAAAGCCAAACTGACATGTTTTTACAAAATGTGTTTCTTTTATATGCCTGTAAGAATTCTTGAATAAATTTATTTGCATGGAAAATTGTTAAAAAAAAACACATCTTTATGATGGTGTTTCGCGCGTTTTGTTACTTGTAAGAAACACGCACGCTTATTAGACAGTAAAGGACCATACAATTTTGGAAAAACCTTAATTGATTAAAAATCCGATGCACAATAATAGACCTGCCTGTTTTTTAAAATTAAAATGTAAATCCGGGAACTTGTATTGAAAACAAAAACAAATTTTATTTTTTTATTGTCGTTTCAATGTAAATTCCCAAACGTCCAAAACTGATGGACGCAGAATATAGTGTGTGAGCAATGAAGATGAAAATATTGTCGTTCCACAAAATCCTTAATAAAAACTTTATTTTTCATCCGATTTTTTTTAAATTACACTTAAAATGTTGGTAATTAAATAAACTATTAGGTAAAAAATAAAACATTCCAGATCTTAACTATAACGTAGAAAAAAAAAACGAAATAAAAATGAAAAATTTTGAAAAAAACGTAAAAAATTGGCAAACTTTGAATTTTGAGGTACCATAACTCAGCCATTTCTTATCAGATAGAAATTTGCGGTATATCGACAAAAAAGGTATTCAATTACCTTTGCAACGATATGCCATTTATCTCGATCGGACTTCTCGGCTGGGCTCCACAAGGGTTTGAGTGGGACCATACACCGAAAAACACAAAAAAACCGTTATCTAAAAAACGGTACTTAGAAAAAAAAAATTACAGCGTTTTTCGTGTTCAGGAGGTCCCAATTAACTTATCTAGGCATGTGGCGTTCTTGGTATTTTTTGGCTGTAAACCAGTGTTATGAATCTCGCCCCCAACCTGGAGGTGTTGTAACATGGTAATATTACCATGTTACATACATACCTGTTGGTACAATATATTTTAATACTTATTATTATTATTATCATTTGCTTTGATGGTTTTGTGATTTGTTACCATGTAACAATATATTTGCTTTGATGGTTTTGTGATTTGTTACCATGTATATTTTAATACACTCTTAGTCATATTATTATTATTATCATTTGTTTTGATGGGTAATGTTAACACACATTACGAGTACGCAATAATTCTCATCCGGTTAATAACCAACAATGGATAAGTACACAGGTTTTTGTTTTAATGGGGGCGTTTCTCACAATACAAGAATCCGCCATACAAGCCTCGGAAATTACAATAATTGAAGAGCCGACTGAATTCACGATTGTGACTTCGGTTGAAATATTTTTGAACTATATCTTACCCTTGGGTTTGGTATAGAATACATATTACAGTGACTTCGGTCATCTGTTCCGACAGTAATTTTGGTTATCTGTTCTTACAGTGACTTCGGTCATCTGTTCCGACAGTGATTCAGTTCATCTGTTCTTACCGTGGCTTCGGCCATCTGTTCCGACAGTAACTTCGGTTATCTGTTCTTACAGTGATTCAGTTCATCTGTTCTTACAGTGATTCATTTCATCTGTTCTTACCGTGGATTCGGCCATCTGTTCCGACAGTAACTTCGGTTATCTGTTCTTACAGTGATTCAGTTCATCTGTTCTTACAGTGATTCATTTCATCTGTTCTTACCGTGGCTTCGGCCATCTGTTCCAACAGTAACTTCGGTTATCTGTTCTTACAGTGATTTAGTTCATCTGTTCTTACAGTGATTTATTTCATCTGTTCTTACCGTGGCTTCGGCCATCTGTTCCGACAGTAACTTCGGTTATCTGTTCTTACAGTGATTCAGTTCAGCTGTCCTTACAGTGATTCAGTTCATCTGTTCTTACAGTGGCTTCGGTCATCTGTTCCAGTAGAGTAGAGCAATTTCTGTATTATCGTAGAAACTAGTCTTAAGAAATATTGTACATATTTAGAGAATTCCTGCAAATCCCGAAGTCCGAACCAGCAACATCGTATTTGAGCCCGAAGCCGACCCGACATCATTCCTGAATTCCCGAAGATAATCAAACGAGTTTTGCACGCGACAACTCCCGAAGTTACACGACAGCCGAACACCCAACCTTCCGCCTAGTAGAGTTCGTATACCAGCCGAGTGCTTTTATCCTACCCGAACACATATTATCGTAGCTATCATATCGTATTAACTTTGTATTGGCATTTAAGAAATACAATAAAGAATATATCTATCTATTAACCCCCAGAAAAGGGTAAAAACTAAATCTTATCACTTAAGGTTCGTGGATCCGTAAGTATACCCAGGATACGGCTAAGCTACCTCAGCCTTAGAGAAAACCACGTTACAAATGGCGCCCGAGCAGGGACCCGAGTCCAAGTCGACATGCGGGAAAAATGGAACCGACGCCAACGACGAGGGACCGGGCCAACGAAACGACGATAGCAGAAACGATAACCCATCTACGAGTCGGGAAATACAGGCCGATGCGGTTGGCTGGATCTATCTGCTAAGAAAAGACCAATTGATCGAGCAGTGCCGGATCGCCGGCATACCATCAACAGGCTACACTGTGGAGCACCTACGGAAGCAGCTAATAGAAAACCTTCGGGCAAAGCGACTTCGAGCTTCGGCGGAAAATCTGCTTCGCGAACTGGAAACGGAAATTACGACGGCGGAGAAGACCGCAATCGGGGAGGAGGACATAATATTAAAGGTACCGGCAAGGGCAAAACCAAGCGAAATCTCGGAGTCAGACATCACGACCCTTATCCAACGATGGAACCTTTCCTACTCTGGGGAGACCGATCTCATGGAATTTCTTGAGAGGTTCGAAGAATTAGCCGAAAGTCATCACATTTCCTTGGACCGCCTGCTACCCTATATGTTGAGCATATTAAATGGAAATGCACTGAGGTGGTTCCGAGTAAAACGCGAAACCATCAATACCTGGATAACATTTAGGTACGAAATTGAGAAGTTTTTCCTGCCTAATCGATACCTCGCGCACTTGGAACAAAACTTCTACAACCGGAGGCAAAATGGTCGCGAGCGTGCAAAAGACTATATTCTTACGATGCTTACTCTTGCACGACAACATCCCAATCTCCGAAAACAGAACCACTTAGATCGGATATTTGATGGGCTCCGAACAGAATATAGACATTATGTCCGCAGGAACGACTTCGCCACCTTGGACGAATTGATCTCCTTAACCGACGAGTTCGAAGCGTTAAAACGCGAAGAACGACCGCAGACTTCGCACATGCTATCGGAACTGCCCTATGATCGAACCACGAGGTGCTGGCGGTGTAAGAAAATTGGCCATAGAAGAGCTAGGTGCACGTTACCTTACAAGATATTCTGCTCCCACTGCGGCCGAGACGGTATTCTTTCAAGGGATTGTCAATGTCGTTCTCACCTAGCTCAGGCGCCCCAACGAACGGTCATCCCCACCGACGAACGCTACTATATCGAGATTCAAATATACGACCTGCCGACGAGAGCATTAATAGACACGGGAGCGTCCCGAACATACATTAACGAACGAGTAAAAAACCATATTGTTCGACAGGGTATCAAATCGACACGTACTCAAGGACTAGTTCAAATGGCAGATCAATCCATTGTTACGTACCTGGATATTTTCCCTATAGAAATAATGTACAAGGAGAACAGAGTACGTCTGCAAGCATGGGTAATACCAACGTTAGCGGAACCAGTTATAATAGGCATGGACTTCTTAACAGCGTTAAACTTTGAGTTGCGGTTAAACAGCGAGATTCTCAATAAATCTAAGTCAACCCACGACCCCGAACATCTGCATACGATAACCAGCCGAGACTTCCTATCCGATGAGGAAAATACGGAGCTGACATCCTTACTGATAGTCCATAAAGGTAGGTTCGGCGCCATTAAAGGGCTGTGTACTGTGGCCGAACACAAAATTCGGCACCAGAAGCCGATCAAACAAAGGTGCATGCCCAGGAACCCCGCAATGATGGCAATTATGAATGAGGAAGTAGATAAACTGTTAGCTGACGATCGCATAGAGCCATCCAGAATCCCCTATAGCTCACCTATCGTTCTTGTGAGGAAAAAACAAGGAGGTTGGAGAATGTGCATCGATTATCGCCAACTCAATGCCGCGACCGAACCAGATGCGTATCCTCTGCCGCAAATTAATGCTATACTGGACCAACTCCGAGAGGCCAAATTCATATCGTCTTTAGATCTTAAAAATGGATACTGGCAAATCCCTCTGACTAGGGATTCAAAACCATACACCGCTTTCACAGTACCAGGCTGAGGTCTGTTTCAGTGGAAGGTCATGCCGTTCGGCCTACATTCGGCACCTGCAACTTTCCAACGCGCCCTAGATACCATAATCGGCCACGACCTTCATCCCCTGGTATTTGTCTACCTCGACGATGTAATCATACTCGGGCGCACCTTCAGGGAACATTTAGAAACTTTAGACAAGGTGCTCACTCGGCTCCAAGACGCATAAATGGTGGTAAATTTTGACAAATGTGCATTCGTGCAGAAAAGCATACGCTACCTTGGCCACGTGGTAACCCCAGAGGGTATTCATACCGACCCTGAAAAGGTCAGAGCCATGTTAGAGTTCCCAGCCTCAACTAATATTAAAGAACTACGACGGGTTCTGGGCGTTGCATCTTGGTACAGACGATTTGTGCCAAACTTCTCCCGGCTAGTGGCACCACTTAACCAGCTTCTAAAGAAAAGCGAGAAATGGAATTGGGGTCACAAACAAAATGAGGCTTTCGTAGAGTTAAAGAAAATGCTGGCCAACCCGCCCATACTCGGTTGTCCACAGTTTGAACACCCCTTCTTCATCCAGACGGACGCCAGCAGAGAAGGTCTGGGTGTGGTATTATTCCAACGTCACTCTGATTAAGAATCGGTTATTGCTTATGCAAGTCGAACTTTAACCGATCTTGAAAAGAAATATTCTACGACCGAACAAGAATGTCTCGCTATCCTCTTTGGAATTCGTAAAATGAGACCCTATTTGGAGGGATACCATTTTACGGTCATAACCGACCATCATTCACTCAAGTGGCTGCATTCGTTACAAAATCCTTCTGGCCGCCTGGCACGCTGGGCGCTGGAGCTTCAGCAATATGACTTTACGATTGAGTATAGGAAGGGAAGCCTTAATGTCGTTGCGGACGCATTATCCCGAGCTCCGTTATCCATGGCCGGTGCCGAAACGGCGATGATGGTTGCACCCGTTGACTGGTAAAAACGTATGGTGAATCTCGTTTCGACGAATAGCAAAAGATATCCTGACTTTCAAATTATCCAGAATCAGCTTTTTAAACATATACCCCGTAAATCTGCAATGGACCCGAAGTTCGAATGGAAACTCTGTGTGCCGGTAGAGACTCGGCCCCAGGTATTGTCGGAAACCCATGACTCCCCAGATGCAGGTCACTTCGGGATATACAAAACTGTGAAACGAGTCCAGGAAAATTACTACTGGCCAGGACTATATCGAGACGTCGCTCAATATGTAAGGTCGTGCAATATCTGTGCACGCTACAAACCCGAGCAGCGAAAAGCGGCTGGATTAATGAGCACCATGCAATGCAGCGAACCGTGGGAAATCATAGCAGCCGACTTTGTTGGCCCATTACCTCGCTCCACAAATGGTAACACAGCTCTGCTCGTATTGATTGACGTTTTTAGTAAGTGGGTGAAACTCATCCCAACGCGGCAGGCAGTCGCAAACGTGGTAAAGGCTCTACGAGAACGCGTTATTTTCCGTTTCGGGTGTCCTCGGGTGTTCCTCTCCGACAACGGGGTACAGTTTACGAGTCGGATGGTGCAAGACCTGCTAAAGAGCTCGGGTATTGAACACCGTACGACGGCACCATATGCCCCCCATGAAAACCCGACGAAGAGAATGAACCGAACAGTGAAGAGCATGATAGCCCAGCAAACGGGTAGTGATCACCGTCGCTGGGATCAACGACTACCAGAAATTTCATTTGCAATCAACACCGCCACCAGTGAAACCACTACTCAGTCCCCCGCCGAGATTGTGTATGGAAAAAACCCTACGGGTCCAAGACAACTAAGGCAGGAACACCTTTGCCCAACTGAGGTTCCTACCGATAGGAACGTAGCCGAATTTTGGAAAGAGATTGATAGACGCAGGAAAAAGGCTAGCGTGAGGCAGGGTGGATACTATAACCTACGCAGGCGACCATGGAAACCCGCGATTGGTGAAAAAGTATGGAAAAAGGAAAGGCATTTATCGTCTGCAGCCGACAAATTTTCTGAAAAATTTGCGGAAAAATTTTGTGGACCATTTACCATTGCACGCAACATAGCCTCAAATATATGCGAATTATATGACGAAAATCGACGCAAGACACGGGCAAACATACAAGATCTTAAGCCATTCATCAATAGAACTAAAACAACAAATAAAATAAAAAAAAAAAAATTTAAATTGCAAGTAAATAAATAATTGTGAGCACGGAAATACCAGCCGTCATTGGGGCTCGAACCCAGACTAACGGGATGATAGAAACTCACACTATCCCTTAGACCATGAGTGCCTTACATAGAAAAAGAGAAAAATACTAAGAATAAATGTGATTTTTTGTTTCCCTGGAAAACACTAAGAATAATTGAGATTTTTGTTTTATATCTTATTGTATTTTTTATGTTCCCTGATAATTCTCATTCAGCTTATAAAATATGGGACATAACTAGGCAGCGGTGATACCAATTGGCAATCAATTTCAATCGTAGTGTAGAACAATAAGGATGGAAAGGAAGAACACTAATCCAAGAAAACTGATGGGCAAATTGGCCGCAGAAGCCAAGAAGCCGTCGGCTTTTATTCCTCCACCAGAGGCTAGACCTCTTATAACCGCCAATATTTTGATAAAACCACCTTCGGACAACTCGCAACCACCACCGCTATCGTATATAAATACGTGTACACGTCGGGTCCGAATCGCCCGCGATAACACCTAGTCAAGAGCTGGTGCCAGTAACACCAGCTACCACAGCCCCAGCAGAGTATCGAGCTCCACCACCTAACATTCCGCAGCAGCCGTTTATAGCTGAGGCCATCGCTCCCGTGATCCCTAAGCCAGAAAAGAAGATGCCGAAGAAGCGTCGCTTTAGTAAAGAGGAGTTGTTTCGGGGCATTAAGATTCGGAAACCCGAAAAATACACGAAACATATCCAGTACTTGATCAGACGGCCGTTGTATCCACCAGTGAAGGTAACCGTCCTTAATAAGCGCCTAGCTCGCCTTCGTTGCCAAGGCCACCAGGAAATTGTGGAAATGACAGAGGACTAGATGGAGACCAATGGAGGTAACAAGCTGTAGAACAGCATCGTTAGTTTTAAGTTAAGTCGTTAAAATAAGCTGTAGAACAGTAGTATGTAGTAGTTTTAAGTTTAAAATAAAGCTGTAGGACAGTATTAAGTTAAGGGCTGAGCCTTCCATTCGGAAGGTAAATATTACCTTAAAAGGTAGTGCGGGTCTTCGGACCAAAAACTCGCCCACTTAGGAAACTGGTAATTGGAGCATCGCTCTGCAAAATAGGGGGGAAATGTAACATGGTAATATTACCATGTTACATACATACCTGTTGGTACAATATATTTTAATACTTATTATTATTATTATCATTTGCTTTGATGGTTTTGTGATTTGTTACCATGTAACAATATATTTGCTTTGATGGTTTTCTGATTTGTTACCATGTAACAATATATTTTAATACACTCTTAGTCATATTATTATTATTATCATTTGTTTTGATGGGTAATGTTAACACACATTACGAGTACGCAATAATTCTCATCTGGTTAATAACCAACAATGGATAAGTACACAGGTTTTTGTTTTAATCGGGGCGTTTCTCACAATTCAAGAATCCGCCATACAAGCCTCGGAAATTACAATAATTGAAGAGCCGACTGAATTCACGATTGTGACTTCGGTTGAAATATTTTTGAACTATATCTTACCCTTGGGTTTGGTATAGAATACATATTACAGTGACTTCGGTCATCTGTTCCGACAGTAATTTTGGTTATCTGTTCTTACAGTGACTTCGGTCATCTGTTCCGACAGTGATTCAGTTCATCTGTTCTTACCGTGGCTTCGGCCATCTGTTCCGACAGTAACTTCGGTTATCTGTTCTTACAGTGATTCAGTTCATCTGTTCTTACAGTGATTCATTTCATCTGTTCTTACCGTGGATTCGGCCATCTGTTCCGACAGTAACTTCGGTTATCTGTTCTTACAGTGATTCAGTTCATCTGTTCTTACAGTGATTCATTTCATCTGTTCTTACCGTGGCTTCGGCCATCTGTTCCAACAGTAACTTCGGTTATCTGTTCTTACAGTGATTTAGTTCATCTGTTCTTACAGTGATTTATTTCATCTGTTCTTACCGTGGCTTCGGCCATCTGTTCCGACAGTAACTTCGGTTATCTGTTCTTACAGTGATTCAGTTCAGCTGTCCTTACAGTGATTCAGTTCATCTGTTCTTACAGTGGCTTCGGTCATCTGTTCCAGTAGAGTAGAGCAATTTCTGTATTATCGTAGAAACTAGTCTTAAGAAATATTGTACATATTTAGAGAATTCCTGCAAATCCCGAAGTCCGAACCAGCAACATCGTATTTGAGCCCGAAGCCGACCCGACATCATTCCTGAATTCCCGAAGATAATCAAACGAGTTTTGCACGCGACAACTCCCGAAGTTACACGACAGCCGAACACCAAACCTTCCGCCTAGTAGAGTTCGTGTACCAGCCGAGTGCTTTTATCCTACCCGAACACATATTATCGTAGCTATCATATCGTATTAACTTTGTATTGGCATTTAAGAAATACAATAAAGAACATATCTATCTATTAACCCCCAGAAAAGGGTAAAAACGAAATCTTATCACTTAAGGTTCGTGGATCCGTAAGTATACCCAGGATACGGCTAAGCTACCTCAGCCTTAGAGAAAACCACGTTACAAATGGCGCCCGAGCAGGGACCCGAGTCCAAGTCGACATGCGGGAAAAATGGAACCGACGCCAACGACGAGGGACCGGGCCAACGAAACGACGATAGCAGAAACGATAACCCATCTACGAGTCGGGAAATACAGGCCGATGCGGTTGGCTGGATCTATCTGCTAAGAAAAGACCAATTGATCGAGCAGTGCCGGATCGCCGGCATACCATCAACAGGCTACACTGTGGAGCACCTACGGAAGCAGCTAATAGAAAACCTTCGGGCAAAGCGACTTCGAGCTTCGGCGGAAAATCTGCTTCGCGAACTGGAAACGGAAATTACGACGGCGGAGAAGACCGCAATCGGGGAGGAGGACATAATATTAAAGGTACCGGCAAGGGCAAAACCAAGCGAAATCTCGGAGTCAGACATCACGACCCTTATTCAACGATGGAACCTTTCCTACTCTGGGGAGACCGATCTCAAGGAATTTCTTGAGAGGTTCGAAGAATTAGCCGAAAGTCATCACATTTCCTTGGACCGCCTGCTACCCTATATGTTGAGCATATTAAATGGAAATGCACTGAGGTGGTTCCGAGTAAAACGCGAAACCATCAATACCTGGATAACATTTAGGTACGAAATTGAGAAGTTTTTCCTGCCTAATCGATACCTCGCGCACTTGGAACAAAACTTCTACAACCGGAGGCAAAATGGTCGCGAGCGTGCAAAAGACTATATTCTTACGATGCTTACTCTTGCACGACAACATCCCAATCTCCGAAAACAGAACCACTTAGATCGGATATTTGATGGGCTCCGAACAAAATATAGACATTATGTCCGCAGGAACGACTTCGCCACTTTGGACGAATTGATCTCCTTAACCGACGAGTTCGAAGCGTTAAAACGCGAAGAACGACCGCAGACTTCGCACATGCTATCGGAACTGCCCTATGATCGAACCACGAGGTGCTGGCGGTGTAAGAAAATTGGCCATAGAAGAGCTAGGTGCACGTTACCTTACAAGATATTCTGCTCCCACTGCGGCCGAGACGGTATTCTGTCAAGGGATTGTCAATGTCGTTCTCACCTAGCTCAGGCACCCCAACGAACGGTCATCCCCACCGACGAACGCTACTATATCGAGATTCAAATATACGACCTGCCGACGAGAGCATTAATAGACACGGGAGCGTCCCGAACATACATTAACGAACGAGTAAAAAACCATATTGTTCGACAGGGTATCAAATCGACACGTACTCAAGGACTAGTTCAAATGGCAGATCAATCCATTGTTACGTACCTGGATATTTTCCCTATAGAAATAATGTACAAGGAGAACAGAGTACGTCTGCAAGCATGGGTAATACCAACGTTAGCGGTATTGCGTATCCTCTGCCGCAAATTAATGCTATACTGGACCAACTCCGAGAGGCCAAATTCATATCGTCTTTAGATCTTAAAAATGGATACTGGCAAATCCCTCTGACTAGGGATTCAAAACCATACACCGCTTTCACAGTACCAGGCTGAGGTCTGTTTCAGTGGAAGGTCATGCCGTTCGGCCTACATTCGGCACCTGCAACTTTCCAACGCGCCCTAGATACCATAATCGGCCACGACCTTCATCCCCTGGTATTTGTCTACCTCGACGATGTAATCATACTCGGGCGCACCTTCAGGGAACATTTAGAAACTTTAGACAAGGTGCTCACTCGGCTCCAAGACGCATAAATGGTGGTAAATTTTGACAAATGTGCATTCGTGCAGAAAAGCATACGCTACCTTGGCCACGTGGTAACCCCAGAGGGTATTCATACCGACCCTGAAAAGGTCAGAGCCATGTTAGAGTTCCCAGCCCCAACTAATATTAAAGAACTACGACGGGTTCTGGGCGTTGCATCTTGGTACAGACGATTTGTTCCAAACTTCTCCCGGCTAGTGGCACCACTTAACCAGCTTCTAAAGAAAAGCGAGAAATGGAATTGGGGTCACAAACAAAACGAGGCTTTCGTAGAGTTAAAGAAAATGCTGGCCAACCCGCCCATACTCGGTTGTCCACAGTTTGAACACCCCTTCTTCATCCAGACGGACGCCAGCAGAGAAGGTCTGGGTGTGGTATTATTCCAACGTCACTCTGATTAAGAATCGGTTATTGCTTATGCAAGTCGAACTTTAACCGATCTTGAAAAGAAATATTCTACGACCGAACAAGAATGTCTCGCTATCCTCTTTGGAATTCGTAAAATGAGACCCTATTTGGAGGGATACCATTTTACGGTCATAACCGACCATCATTCACTCAAGTGGCTGCATTCGTTACAAAATCCTTCTGGCCGCCTGGCACGCTGGGCGCTGGAGCTTCAGCAATATGACTTTACGATTGAGTATAGGAAGGGAAGCCTTAATGTCGTTGCGGACGCATTATCCCGAGCTCCGTTATCCATGGCCGGTGCCGAAACGGCGATGATGGTTGCACCCGTTGACTGGTAAAAACGTATGGTGAATCTCGTTTCGACGAATAGCAAAAGATATCCTGACTTTCAAATTATCCAGAATCAGCTTTTTAAACATATACCCCGTAAATCTGCAATGGACCCGAAGCCCGAATGGAAACTCTGTGTGCCGGTAGAGACTCGGCCCCAGGTATTGTCGGAAACCCATGACTCCCCAGATGCAGGTCACTTCGGGATATACAAAACTGTGAAACGAGTCCAGGAAAATTACTACTGGCCAGGACTATATCGAGACGTCGCTCAATATGTAAGGTCGTGCAATATCTGTGCACGCTACAAACCCGAGCAGCGAAAAGCGGCTGGATTAATGAGCACCATGCAATGCAGCGAACCGTGGGAAATCATAGCAGCCGACTTTGTTGGCCCATTACCTCGCTCCACAAATGGTAACACAGCTCTGCTCGTATTGATTGACGTTTTTAGTAAGTGGGTGAAACTCATCCCAACGCGGCAGGCAGTCGCAAACGTGGTAAAGGCTCTACGAGAACGCGTTATTTTCCGTTTCGGGTGTCCTCGGGTGTTCCTCTCCGACAACGGGGTACAGTTTACGAGTCGGATGGTGCAAGACCTGCTAAAGAGCTCGGGTATTGAACACCGTACGACGGCACCATATGCCCCCCATGAAAACCCGACGAAGAGAATGAACCGAACAGTGAAGAGCATGATAGCCCAGCAAACGGGTAGTGATCACCGTCGCTGGGATCAACGACTACCAGAAATTTCATTTGCAATCAACACCGCCACCAGTGAAACCACTACTCAGTCCCCCGCCGAGATTGTGTATGGAAAAAACCCTACGGGTCCAAGACAACTAAGGCAGGAACACCTTTGCCCAACTGAGGTTCCTACCGATAGGAACGTAGCCGAATTTTGGAAAGAGATTGATAGACGCAGGAAAAAGGCTAGCGTGAGGCAGGGTGGATACTATAACCTACGCAGGCGACCATGGAAACCCGCGATTGGTGAAAAAGTATGGAAAAAGGAAAGGCATTTATCGTCTGCAGCCGACAAATTTTCTGAAAAATTTGCGGAAAAATTTTGTGGACCATTTACCATTGCACGCAACATAGCCTCAAATATATGCGAATTATATGACGAAAATCGACGCAAGACACGGGCAAACATACAAGATCTTAAGCCATTCATCAATAGAACTAAAACAACAAATAAAATAAAAAAAAAAAAATTTAAATTGCAAGTAAATAAATAATTGTGAGCACGGAAATACCAGCCGTCATTGGGGCTCGAACCCAGACTAACGGGATGATAGAAACTCACACTATCCCTTAGACCATGAGTGCCTTACATAGAAAAAGAGAAAAATACTAAGAATAAATGTGATTTTTTGTTTCCCTGGAAAACACTAAGAATAATTGAGATTTTTGTTTTATATCTTATTGTATTTTTTATGTTCCCTGATAATTCTCATTCAGCTTATAAAATATGGGACATAACTAGGCAGCGGTGATACCAATTGGCAATCAATTTCAATCGTAGTGTAGAACAATAAGGATGGAAAGGAAGAACACTAATCCAAGAAAACTGATGGGCAAATTGGCCGCAGAAGCCAAGAAGCCGTCGGCTTTTATTCCTCCACCAGAGGCTAGACCTCTTATAACCGCCAATATTTTGATAAAACCACCTTCGGA
Organism: Pollenia amentaria; assembly: GCA_943735925.1. Lineage (NCBI taxonomy): Eukaryota > Metazoa > Arthropoda > Insecta > Diptera > Polleniidae > Pollenia > Pollenia amentaria. Next base: position 13,499,779 of record OX031011.1, read on the forward strand.
CAACTCGCAACCACCACCGCTATCGTATATAAATACGTGTACACGTCGGGTCCGAATCGCCCGCGATAACACCTAGTCAAGAGCTGGTGCCAGTAACACCAGCTACCACAGCCCCAGCAGAGTATCGAGCTCCACCACCTAACATTCCGCAGCAGCCGTTTATAGCTGAGGCCATCGCTCCCGTGATCCCTAAGCCAGAAAAGAAGATGCCGAAGAAGCGTCGCTTTAGTAAAGAGGAGTTGTTTCGGGGCATTAAGATTCGGAAACCCGAAAAATACACGAAACATATCCAGTACTTGATCAGACGGCCGTTGTATCCACCAGTGAAGGTAACCGTCCTTAATAAGCGCCTAGCTCGCCTTCGTTGCCAAGGCCACCAGGAAATTGTGGAAATGACAGAGGACTAGATGGAGACCAATGGAGGTAACAAGCTGTAGAACAGCATCGTTAGTTTTAAGTTAAGTCGTTAAAATAAGCTGTAGAACAGTAGTATGTAGTAGTTTTAAGTTTAAAATAAAGCTGTAGGACAGTATTAAGTTAAGGGCTGCGCCTTCCATTCGGAAGGTAAATATTACCTTAAAAGGTAGTGCGGGTCTTCGGACCAAAAACTCGCCCACTTAGGAAACTGGTTATTGGAGCATCGCTCTGCAAAATAGGGGGGAAATGTAACATGGTAATATTACCATGTTACATACATACCTGTTGGTACAATATATTTTAATACTTATTATTATTATTATCATTTGCTTTGATGGTTTTGTGATTTGTTACCATGTAACAATATATTTGCTTTGATGGTTTTCTGATTTGTTACCATGTAACAATATATTTTAATACACTCTTAGTCATATTATTATTATTATCATTTGTTTTGATGGGTAATGTTAACACACATTACGAGTACGCAATAATTCTCATCCGGTTAATAACCAACAATGGATAAGTACACAGGTTTTTGTTTTAATGGGGGCGTTTCTCACAATACAAGAATCCGCCATACAAGCCTCGGAAATTACAATAATTGAAGAGCCGACTGAATTCACGATTGTGACTTCGGTTGAAATATTTTTGAACTATATCTTACCCTTGGGTTTGGTATAGAATACATATTACAGTGACTTCGGTCATCTGTTCCGACAGTAATTTTGGTTATCTGTTCTTACAGTGACTTCGGTCATCTGTTCCGACAGTGATTCAGTTCATCTGTTCTTACCGTGGCTTCGGCCATCTGTTCCGACAGTAACTTCGGTTATCTGTTCTTACAGTGATTCAGTTCATCTGTTCTTACAGTGATTCATTTCATCTGTTCTTACCGTGGATTCGGCCATCTGTTCCGACAGTAACTTCGGTTATCTGTTCTTACAGTGATTCAGTTCATCTGTTCTTACAGTGATTCATTTCATCTGTTCTTACCGTGGCTTCGGCCATCTGTTCCAACAGTAACTTCGGTTATCTGTTCTTACAGTGATTTAGTTCATCTGTTCTTACAGTGATTTATTTCATCTGTTCTTACCGTGGCTTCGGCCATCTGTTCCGACAGTAACTTCGGTTATCTGTTCTTACAGTGATTCAGTTCAGCTGTCCTTACAGTGATTCAGTTCATCTGTTCTTACAGTGGCTTCGGTCATCTGTTCCAGTAGAGTAGAGCAATTTCTGTATTATCGTAGAAACTAGTCTTAAGAAATATTGTACATATTTAGAGAATTCCTGCAAATCCCGAAGTCCGAACCAGCAACATCGTATTTTAGCCCGAAGCCGACCTGACATCATTCCTGAATTCCCGAAGATTATCAAACGAGTTTTGCACGCGACAACTCCCGAAGTTACACGACAGCCGAACACCCAACCTTCCGCCCAGTAGAGTTCGTGTACCAGCCGAGTTCTTTTATCCTACCCGAACACATATTATCGTAGCTATCATATCGTATTAACTTTGTATTGGCATTTAAGAAATACAATAAAGAATATATCTATTATTAACCCCCAGAAAAGGGTAAAAACTAAATCTTATCACTTAAGGTTCGTGGATCCGTAAGTATACCCAGGATACGGCTAAGCTACCTCAGCCTTAGAGAAAACCACGTTACAGTGTACTGCACTGCAGTCGACATAGTGTTACAGTTTTTAACTTAGCTATCGATCTCGATTAGGGACTACACTTTGCCGTGTATTTATATCGTCACAACTTAATTCACATTAAAAATTGAATTGCTGTCAAAAAACGAAATGAATTGATCTAGAAAAACTAAGAGATACGCATATTTTTTTTTGCTTTTTTCAGAATCTAATCAGTTTGATCATGTGTGAAGCCAGTGTTATAAACATATGTATACACTAATTTGTTTTGTTGTTTTCTTTTTTTTAAATGTATGTTATGTTTATGAAATCTTTTGAATATTCAAAAAGTGTTGTTTATTTAAAAAAAGTCGTTTCTTAAGAAACACATTGATCCCGAATCCCGGGATTTTCAAAAATCAGTCCCGATTGGCATCCCTAATCAGTGCATATTGTTTCGCAGTTGTAATTCTAAAGCTATACCTGTTCCATCTGGAGCCCCTCAAGGTAGCCACTTGGGTCCAGTATTATTCATATTATTCATAATGATTTACCATCGTGTATTAAATATTCGAAAATACTAATATATGCAGATGATGTAAATTTTTTTCTTAGCTACAAAAACTCAACTATGTCTTCCTTACTCCAAGATGATCTAAACAGTTTGAATTTATGGTGTGCTATAAATTTGATGGATCTGAACTCGAAAAAATGTAAGCATATGCTATTCTGCAGAAGAAGTCCAGTGCCCTGTAGCTATACAGTAAATATTCATCAACTTGAAAGAGTAGACATTCCTTGATCTGGGTGTATTACTTGATCATAAATTGTGTTTTCATGCGCACATATCGCAGACTGTCAACAAGGCCAAAGGTGTCCTTGGATTTATCAAACGTTTGGGGAACGAGTGTGGCGATCCCTATGTTATAAAACAGTTATTTATTTCATTAGTGAGACCTATTCTGGAATAAGGCTCGGTCGTTTGGGACCCCCAGAATGAGGTACATACTAAAAAACTGGAATCCGTAGACAAAGAATTTCCTTTATTCTGTCTTCGCAAACTGCATTGGAATCCAAATATTAATTTACCTCCGTATGAAAACCGATTAAAACTAATAAATCTTCCAACCTTAAAAAATCGGAGGATATATATGAACAACACCTTCATGCTGAATCTGTTAAACAGTGAAATTGTCTTAGAATTCCTACTTCGTTAGGTTGAGTTTTCAATTCCTATTCGTCCTTCCAGAAATTATATACCCCTTAGACTTCAGTACTTTCGGTCTAATTATGCAAATTTTGATCCTATCCTCTGAATGAGTTCCGAATTGAATAATTTTTATACATATATTGATTTCACTGCTCCAATTGGCATCAAAAACTACCTCTCAAAAGATTTAAGATAATTTAAATGCAAATTTTTTTCTTTTATGTTATGTACTAAAGTATCTAGATTTATTTAGTTTAAGCATATTAGCCAGTAAGAAATATTAGTTTCATTGGCGAATTCAGTAAATAAATAAATAAATAAAATAAAAATAAAAAAAGAAAATTAAATTTAGTATTCTCTCTCTGGTTTCAGGGGTAAGTGCTCAGAATTATTCTAAAATAAATACATACGTACGAAAAAAATATTGAGGGGAATCTTAAAATTTAGTTTTGCTTTTATTAGTACTTTTACTATAAATAAAGCAACTTGTTTTAAATTACTATAAAAATGCATCAAAATTAACTAGTTGGGATCCTATGACAACTCAACGTTAAATACGATAGTTTGATATATCAAAAAAAAAAAAAAAACAAAAATCAAAAGAGCAACTAGCTTGGCCAACCAGTTAGCTACTTTGTCTGCACGGTAATGAAAGCAATAAAAATAAACAGTTAAATCAAATTAAAACCATGCACTCATTCAAAGAACCATGCATTCATTAAAAAAAATCATGCAATCACACAAAAACTATATTTTTTGATTCTGCATCAGCGTTGCCATTGGAAAAATTCTTATCCGGCAATTTTTTCAACGTTTTAGTGAAAAAAAAAAAATTTGGAGTAAAAGGGCAACGTTGAAGACAAAAGTCATATGCTCGTCGCTTATCCAGATGATATTGACATCATTGAAAGACACATTCGAGATGGAAGTGTTGTATATGAAAAGATTGAGAAAGATTCAGCTAAAAGTGGTCTGGGTATAGAAGAGATAAAAGAAAGATATGGAATGCAGCTGCAGAAAAATCAACGCAAATATAATATGGCGACGAAGTTTAAGCAGGCAGTTATCATTTTTATCATGATCCACAAAATAACATCATACTTGAAATAAACCGAATGAGAGTGCTTGCAAATAGGTGTTATTATGGACTTATCAAACATTTCAAAAGCACATCCATCTCCAGGAAAACCAAAACCACTTGTGATACCCATTCTGAAACATGGGTACTTGCAAAAAGCGATAAATATATGTAACGCACTTTTGAGAGAAAAATAATTCGTAAGCCATATGAGCCCATATGCCTTGTTGACAAAGAGTGAAGACGACGAATGAGTCATTAGCTGTATGAGACTTACACCACTGTGAACATAGTTAGACGTATAAACATATGACGATTGCGCTGGCTGAGACACAAAGGAAAGCTGAACACAGAATGAGAGACATTCGAGAATGAATAGGAAGGAAAGCGTAAACGGGGAAGACCTAAACATCCCTGGTGAATCAAACTGGAGACAATGTACAAATGATTGAAGCGCATGGAGAATATTTTTAGCAGGCCGAGACCAATAGCATATTGTAGTGCCAACTCTATTAATATTTTATACCTTTTTATCTAAGTATTTCAGTTAAAAAGCATGTTTTCTACGTATTTTTGATACAGGTACCCAGGTAGCTTTCCGCGCAATATAAGGTGTTTTCTTTGCCGCGCACAAAAGGGGTAGAGAAAAAAAAGTGCAACGAATTTATTTAAATCCGAGGAAATATTTTCGTTAATTCTATTGTTTTAATATCCGACCTCAAGCTTAAATTTTTCGCATTTGGCTTCGTACGTTTTGTCATTATTCTTACTTTATTATAATGTAAATTCTTTGGCAAAAGCCTCTGCTTTAAAAATTATTCCTGAACTGGGAAACAATTTAAAGATAATATATATCTTGTTTGGATTTTATAAATACGGGTTCTAATAATATTGGTAAAATTAATTCTCGTATCTTGTTTATTTATTCTTGATAATATTTTTAAAATGGTCAAAAAGTAGCATCAATTGATTTAAAATGATACATAAGTGTACTCTAAAGAAGAGTGGCAGGAGTCTTTTAAAAATTGTCAAATTTGCCTTTTAAAATGCACAACGGAACGCTGTGCATATAAAAGCTGCTTGCGACTTGAACGGTTTTACTACTAAGTGCTGGTTCACACTCTTCAAGTCTAAGCCGTCAGTCAAGTTGTTAGTTTTTAGGCGAGAGAGGAAAATAAATTGTATTCTCTTTTCCCTTCTTGCCTAAAATCTCAAGACTTGACGGCTAAAACTTGAAGAGTGTGAACCAGCACTTATAAAAGCTGTTACAACAGTGTTGCCAATAAACAAAATGTTAGTTACATTTATAAAAAGGGTCAAAAAATGGCTCGAAATAGTTTAAATTTATACAAAAGGGATATTTAAAAATATGGTCATAAAAAGTATCAAGAGCGTGGAAAAGGGGTAAAATTTTCACTTTAGTATCACAACAGTAACGCTACTCTGCCTATTTAGCAGAGCAAATAAGAGTGTATCACACCAAGATTTTTAGCTGATTCCATTATTTCTATAATTGAATTGTTAATCTGAATTGGTGGCAAAGACGTGGGGATTAGTTTGCTCTTACCAACTACCATAGCCTTAGTTTTCCCAGCGTTTAAACAAAAACCATTCCGTGAAGCCCATTAGTTAATCCTGTCTAGATCCTGCACACAGAAAAAATTATACCCAAAAAAATTTCAAACAAAAGTTTGTTTGAAATAAAATTTTGTACAAAACCGAACTTAAAAAAGTTGTGCTCAAATTATATTGTAAAGTAAGCAACACTTGTTCAAAGTAACAAATGCAAGAGTAAGCAAACTGTATAGAGTGAACAATTCTAATTCATACAAAAAGTTTAAAGTAACATTTGAAACGAGAGACCAATTTTTTCCTCACACTCTTAAATGTGCAGCAAAGTACCCGGGTACCGGGTATGACAAGAAAACTTAAACACAATTTAAACTATTTAATTATGCATAAATACCGCAGTTATATATGTACACAGAGCGAAAAAACACGTTAAAAGATTATCAACCAATGGTATTAAAATGATAACAAAGTGTTGTTAATATTTCGACAACATATGTTGTCAAATTTTTAACAAACTGTTGTCAAATTGGTACAAAAGATGTTAAAAGTACCATTGTTGTCATTATTTGCAGTTTATCGAAATGAAAAATTTTTATAAATAATTTAAATAAGTGAAAACTAAAATAAAAAAAACTTGGACAGTGAAAAAATATAATAAACTGTGACGTTTACATTTTGTTGCTACGGAAGAGATTTTCTTTTTGAAGAAAACATAAATTTTGACCTTAAAAAAATTGACGACGACAATAAGGAATTGAAAACTTCTTGTATCTATATATATGGAAGTTATTCAGGATTATTTAAAAGGTAAGTAAAAATACAATAATATGGAATTTGTAGTTAATTTTAAAATTCCTTTATTGAAGATGCTAATGTGACATATAGAAGCTTGCCGTTTATAAATAAATAAGATGTGAAGGAAGCTTTACCAAACTGAGGCGCTGAACTCAAAGAAAAGCTCTTTTAATGAAAAAAACACAAGTATGTAGGTATATAGCACTGCAATTTTGTTTTATTAAAAAATGATTTGCAATCTTTGTTTTGTTGAATATACACGCAGAACAATGTGTTGTCGAATGGATAACTGAATGTTGTCAATAAATTAACAGTGTGTTATCAAAAATGAAAAAAATTTATTGTCAAAATGACGTTATGGTGAAAATATATTAGCATTTTGTTGTCAGAATGAGACCAAATGGTGGCAAAATGACAACGAGGTGGTTAACAAATGTGGATACCATTCGTTATCATGAAACAAAGAAAACAAGATAGTGCACTAAAATTTAAAAAAACATTATTTTTCTGCGCATGTACGTCATAGTAGCAAATGAGCACAAACATGATCACACAAACACGTGTATGTGCTATGCTGAATGTTTGTTTACATTTAATTCTCTTTACTACAGTTGCGTAAAAATTACGTCAAAATGAGAGTAAAAAGTTAACGGACCTGCGCAATGCACTATCCAAGGCGAATTCAACTACAGGTGGTGTCGATACTACAACAATCCAAAAACAACAGAAACAACACGGGGTTTTTTCATTGCATTGTTAGTGTTTACTGTCCAAAATGTCAACCATTCCTAACAAAACACTAACAAATCAAAACAAAGTAGCTCGAACTGTCAAAATCAGATGGCGTTTCGACACTACCTGTAGTTGAATTCGCCTTGGCTCTATCTTGTTTTCTTTGTTTCATGATTCGTTATCACCTTGAACACAAACGTAGTTCGCTCACTTTTGACAACGGATGGTATCAATTTTGGTATTTTTATACCGTCTTTTTCCCTCTGTGTATGTATGTCTGAATTTCAATGTTTCCATAATAAGATGTATGTTTATATAAAAATTAATCATTTTTACTTTTTTATAACCAAAATTTGAAGATTATTCTCTGCAAACTATGAGTTTTTTCGCCAAATAAAGATTTTCCTTCCAAATCTTCTAGCAACGCTGCTCACATTACTCGATTTGTTTTGTTATTTTGAAAAAATCCATAGTGAGAAGAATTTAAGTTTTTGGTACGTTCGTAAATGCATAAAAATGTGCATCACTGCTGCAGTGCTGCAAAATTTTGTTGCTGATGCGTGATCACCAGTTACAGTTGTGATGCTGATGCTTTTTTACTGCTCAACAGCTGTGAAAAGTTTGAATTTTTGAGCACGAGCCAAATTTCAAAAGTTTCATAAACGAACATAAAATAATAATAAAAGTGTTATCAACAATAGTAATGACAAATTTAATTGAATATATTGAAACAAAATGGGACAGTTTTCTTATAAATAACAAGAAAAAGCATCAAAAAAGATAAATAAAACGATTTCTTTTATATCAAAAGTTTTCAGAAAATTAACTGATGCAAAAATTTGCTGCAGAGCTGCGGCATCACTGCATAAAAAAACTTTTTACCTATGAGAGTGATGCCAAGTTTCTTACAAGTGATGCTTTTATGAACATTCGACTTTGCTGATGCGCAAGTGATGCGCAACAACTGCATTTACGAACGTACCCTTTCTTGCTCTTGCGTTTTTTTGTTTTTTCTTCACAACTACATTTATTGCAGCGAACGTAAGCAAATTAAAAAAAGTTAAGTAGAGTTTATATTTTTACGCCTGCTGCTTGCATCGCTGATTGTAATTTGTTAAATGTAAAAATCAGGGATGTTAAATGGGGTTTTAAATTTTGTACCGAATTCAAAAAAAAAAAAATTTACTTTTTGGACCTTCACGGTACCATTTTTTTTTTAAATTTATTAAAACAACAAAAGAAGTACATAACAAATTCAATTGTACACAAAAAAACAAAACTTAACATTAACATACATACATTATATGTATGAATAAAATAAGGTACATAAAAGTCTTATGAATGTATGAGATCAAAATCAAGAACTTATTTGTTAAGTTAATAAACTATTTGAAATTTTAACATCATATTAGCATGAATTTTCGATCCTTAAGGCCTTATGACACTACATTTTTAATGCATTGTTCTAGTTTTGGTGAACAGTGCAAATATAATGTAATAGAAAAATTTACCAAGTGCAAAGAGTTCAGCTGTATTAAGATAAATAGCAAACTGTCAAAAATTTTACTAAAGTTATCGATAAAAAATGAAGTTATGTCAAAAACAATGTAAAATTGTTCAACTTAAAATTGACATTTCAAGCTTGAAATATTAAGTGCTGCTGAATCAGCGGTTAATGTGGAAATTCAGCGATTAACCGCCTTTTGTTTGTTTTGTTTTTATGTTTCCTATAAACGAAAAGTTGACAACATTTAATAAAATGAATAAAATCAAAACAAAAGAAAAACTAAAAAAAAATTTCTGTTTACATTTTTTATAGTTTGCTCTTTTCAACATTTACTGTTTCTTTCCATCAATTCTATATCAATTCAATGAATAAAAAATGTAGTGTCATTAGGGCTTTACCAATCCGTGAGAATTGATAATGTTGGCACATGTAGTCTGTTTCTTTTCTTAAGCTTCGTAAAGACGGTTGTCAGATGTTACAATGACAATGGTCTGCCAAATAAAAATTAGCTTACAATGTTCACACTAGGCTTTTGCACTAAGTACATTTAAATTCAAAAACATTTGCCTTTTTAAAAATTCTCAGAGTAAAGCTAAGAACAAAAAGAAATCAAAGCTAATAAAATGTTTTCAGTTTTTAACGACTGCAGTTGCTAGACATCAACTAAAGCTCTAAATTGATTATTGATTGAATCAAAATTTGCAATTTCACTCGGGAACGTTTTTACTAGAAGAGGTACAGTACAACTTCTTTTACCTGAAATAACATTTTCATGAGTACATTTATGGAACTTCGTTATTAAAGTTGACGTTGGATCTCAAAACTTCGCCAAATTTTATATAAAATTGTTTTGCATTTTCTTTCATTTCTTTAACAATATCAATATTGATATTATTTGTAGAAATATATAAATCCACTTCTGTTCCGCAATAAAATTCTTCAAATGGCATGTGAGTTTTCTAAATGTCTACGATAGATATATCAATTTCATCCAAAATATTTTTATTCATGATATGACGTGCTATTTGGCGGAACAAAAAAGTTAGCCTTTGTAAAAATACATGCATTCGAGCATCTTCTGATTGCATTTCTAAATTAACCATGTTAATAATTTTAAGTGCATATTGTATAAATAAAAAAGCAATTTAAGAGGAGGATTTTAAATCCTGATGAAAGAAATAATAGCGGTATTCACCCTTTATATTAAGTGTACAACTCTTTTATATTTAATACGATTTTATACTTCAAAGCGTGAGTATCTTTTTCCTATGCATTGTAAATTAATGAATTTGCTGAGTGAGAGAAAGAGACAGATAAAGTTTCTTCAACTGTTTTATTCTGGTAAATTCACACACTTTGTTTACTACTGCTTTTTGTGGGATTTTTCAACCAAAGCGTAGTATATTTTAGTCTAATACATTTTGTTGTTGCAGAGTTGTAAATGTTAGTATTTTTACTAAAATTATAAGATTAACAAGGTCTACAAGGGACGTTACTATCAACGGTGAATTCCGCTAATAATTAAAAAAAATGTAATGAAAAGGAATCAATAATTTGTTTGCTATACTAAAAATTCAAAAAGGGGAAACTATGACAAACTTTTTAATGGTACCAAATGAGTCACGTAGTACCACGGTATTTCAGAAGGTCAAAATGTACCAAAAAAGTACATTTGTACCAACTTTAACATCCCTGGTAAAAATAACTGTTAACATTTTGTGTATTCACCGCGGTGGTTAACAAATGAATTTTAAAAAGTGTAATTTCAAGTCAAAATGTTCAACAGTTAAAGTGATAGTGAAAGTGCAATTGAAAAATTGTAAAATCATAACTTAAAATATAGTTTTAAGGTAGGTATATAAAATACATATATTTTAAATGTTTGTGTACCTATCTATATGTTATAATAAAATAGATTTAAAATCCAACATACAATCAAAATACATTCACAAAAGCATTTTTGTAAACACAGTAGTTTTTATAACATTAAATTGAGTGTGTATTGATTGTATGGCCGAACTGTGGTTTAGAGCAATACTACTTGATGTTTATGACGGGCCTGTTAAGGATAGCAACCATAGTTCCGTTTATGAAATCAGGCAACGCCGGTGATGTTAAAATATAAAAAAAATTTTATTTATATTTCCATAATGAGCCCATTAAAGTGTATAATCATTTCCTTTGTTTCATTTCAAATGTACTTGAGCGAAAATTATTTATTGTACGTACACAAAAATGTAATGCCTTTTTTTAATTTGGTTTAACTTTCTGCAAATATTCTTAGCGTCTTGATCTTGCGCCAGCAGTTTAAAGAAGGATTAGTAACCTTATGCCAAAATGGTAGTGAGACGTACCCTTTGCTGCACATGGTGACGTAATTGCTACAATAAGTGTCATGCTATAAAAAGATAGAGGCAATAAGGAATGATTGCTAGGTCAATTTTTTTAAAATTTTAAACTGTAAGGCTAAATTCACAATGACAGCAACGTTATAACTTGTTGTTCACAATGGAACAACGAATTTTTTCTTGAATCCGAATTCACTCGAAAGTGGATTACTTCAGCATTTTTGGTGTTCTGCAATTCCCACCACATGTTTTTATTCGTTTTTAATTAGAGTAGTAGGGGTTGGCAAAAGTAAAACAAATCGACTTTTATTCTTAGACCCCTTTCAGACAAGCAAAGTTTACTTTGCAAAGTCTTGAGTTTATAGAAGAGAAGGGAAAAGAGCATAGCGAGGGAGTACATACTTTGCTGTACTCACAAATTCGTTTTGTTCGTAGATTATAGATTCGTAGATTATACCTGAAGTTGGCTGCAACTTTATATTTATATACAGCGTTACCAGAATCTTTGGAATAAACATTGTCATATAGCGAAAGAAATCATATTTTGAAGAGGAAAATCTTAAATTTTTTTTTCTTAATTTAAATTTTTTTAAACAACGGCAAAATAGAAAGAATTATTAATTTTTTATAAAAACATGCTTCTTATTATTTAAATTGAAATACATAAAAACATAATTCGTCAGTATATAAAACTTTATAAAAATACATTTTTTCTTTTCACAAATATTTTTTTTATCAATATTCTAGCTGCTTATTTCCTATGTGCGAAAGAATTATTTACTTCTCAAGGTACGTTCAGACTAATGAAATATTTAACGAAAATATTTGTTCTGATATTTGCTTCAAACTGTGTGAAACAAAAAAATATTTTGTTTAATGTTCAAACTAAGCTCAAATATTTGACAATTTTTGTTTGATGAAACAGTTGGCAAACAGTGTTAAATAAAATAAATTAATTCATGTTTGCCATGCGTTCAGACTAAAATAAATATTTGCATCAAATAATTATTTAATGAAAGTTGCGCTCATTTTTCACATATAGTAAAAATGAGCTCAAAAGCTAATTTATTTTTTTTATTCTGTGGAGCAGCATCTTTTATAGTGTTAGAACAGGAGAATGTTAAAGAAAAAAAAAAAACTGGAAGACAATGCGTAACGGGAACATGGCTAAAATTTGCGAATAATTGCGAACTTGGAAACAAACCCTTAAATATATTTGAAGTCGCTAAATCAGTTAAAAAACAAAATGTCGGGAAAAAATTTTTTTTGCAAAAATAGCGAAAATTCGCGAAAAATTTAGATATTTCAAACAAGCCATAAAATTTAGTAAAAGTGCCTAAAACTATAAGGAATGGCAAAAATTCGATAAAAATTGCTAAATTAGCGGAAATTCGCAAAAATTTGCTAAGAGCGGTATGACAGCAAAGCCTAATAATTATTAAAAATCGTTAAAGCTCTAAAGATTCACAGTGAAAAATCGCATGGCTAAAATTCGCGAAAAATTGCCTACTAAAATATATTTGAAATTGCTAAATCGGTTAAAAAACAAAATGTAGGGGAAAAACAAAAAAAAAATGTTGCAAAAATAGCGAAAATTCGCGAACCATTTTAATATTTCAAACAAATTTAGTAAAAGTGCCTAAAACTATAAGGAATGGCAAAAATTCTATAAAAACTGCTAAATTAGCGGTAATTCGCAAAAATTCGCTAATGGCGGCACGATAGCAAAGTTTTTAGAATTTGTTTTTGTTTTAAATTTAGTTGTTCGAAAGAAGGAATTCTTTCGCACATTGGAAATAGGTTATAATATGCCTTTTTTAATATTTTTATGTCCATTGACTGTTTTAATTAAAGTAAAAATCAGAATTTCTAAAAATAAAAAATCATCATTTGAGATAAAAATCTTTAATCATACTTTTGTTAAAAAAAATAATCCAAAATATGATAAAAATCATCATTCGGGCAAAGCTGTTTATATATTATATTCAAACAAGAGAAAACAAAAATTTGTCAAATTAAACTTTGTGTGTCTGAGCACCAAACAAAGTTTAAAAGAGAATTCAACAGACTTTGTCAAAGTAAACTTTGTCTGTCTGAAAGGGGACTTACATGTGATAACATTTTAAGCAAAAACCACATTTTGTTCTGTATTTAATTTAAATAAAAAATACATATACTTTTTTCAACTTATCCAAAAATTTCAAATTGTTTTTATTAACCATCCATTGTAATTGTATAAAAGATGAAAGAAGAGCTCTTGGTATTTTTTTTTTTAAACCAACAAAACAAAAAAAATTTTGACCGGCACATAAAAAGTGTTATTTATGTTTTTGACATTTCGATTTTTTTTTTCGAACAAAACCTTCGAATACACAAAAACTTGCGGATTTGGGAACACCAAAATTAATTATGAGAATTCAAAAAAGTTTGCGTTTCCAATGCGAGTCGAAACCTAGAACACACCTGATGTTTTCAATCAAAAAATTGTTTGTATATTTTGTCAAGAACGACACTACGTATTAAGTTTTATTTTTTTAAACATATTGTTAAAATAGAAGTAGACTCAATTTAAAAAAAAAACTTTAGTTACATTGTTGCTTTATTGTGAACACCAAGTGATAATGTTGCTGTCATTCTGAATTTTGCTTTAAGGTTGCTTTTTAAATTATATTTTTATTCTAATAAAATCATCACTTCTCATCGGTTATAGTTTTTTAAAGTTTTAGGATGAGACTTATGAGTCCAAATGGGGAACCACCTCCCTTTAAAATTTATAATTTTGTTATAAAAGCTAAGATAGAGGGTGGCGAAATGCACGGATTGATATAAGACTATATTTCGTGAAAATCGGTCCTTATAGAAGGTTTGAAATAACAAAAAATTTAATAGATTAATTATATAACATTGTTACCTGTAATTTCTTTTGCTCAGAATCGGAGGAACCCTACACAATATACATACATCACTTCAAAAGTGAGAACATAACAGCCGAAGAGTTCGACCTGTATTGGCGGAAATGTGCCACGTTTCGCTTTAAGCAAATATATGACTCCAAAAGCACTGCACAAATTTTTAAGTTGTGACCGGACGATATAAAACAGCCTGGGTTTCACTTGGTAAGTCGCTCAAATCAGTAACTCATGGGCTACATAGGGGCAGAGACCCAATTTCGCTTTAATTTCCTCCCTCTCCATTAAACTCGACAATCGCTGTTAGTCTTCATGGAAGACCATGAGTAAATACCTAGCCAGCAAAACACTCCAATATTTTTAATTTGTTAACCATTTTTATTTTTGGATGTGTTCAATGAATCAAATTTCAATTTATAAAGCTCTCTTACAATAGTCCTATTCCTTTAATATTTAACATACTTTTTTATAAGCCGACCTGTAGTTGACATTAATGGTATAAACACAACTGGGAAGAACGCCCATAACGAGCTACTGGGACGAATTAGTCCGCAAGAATTCGTTGCGTTAATTCGTCAAATGAGACACAATAAGTGCATGAATACCAGGAATTAATGTCATAAAAAATTTTTTTGAATTTAAAAAAATAAATACCTTGAACGCCAGATTATATAAGCATTGATTTTTCCCGACTTCTTTTTTAATTATTTTATTGCTATCTATCTATTTTTTTATTTTTTAAATGTGTGCGCCAAATTTTATTAAAATTTTTTTGTAAATTAATTTTTCTTATTTGTTTGTTTCACTTAACAAATCATAGGGTGACCACATTTAAAAAAAAACTACTAAAAAAGAAATATTGATAAAAACTAGTTTAAAACAATAATATACAGTAGTCCTTCGATTTACGTCGCAATTGGTTCCGGAAAATGACGAGGTACATCAAAACAACGTAAATCGAATTTAAACATGTTCATATGTGTTCTATAAATTGTACCTTTATTAAAAACATAAAGAAAGGCTTATTTATAAACAAATTACGAAACATTTACAGAATTAAGCAAGTAAGAAAGTATATTTAAAAAGAAATTTTCAAAAGTATATTGGATTAAAATATTAAGTGTTTTTTGTGCAATGGGAGTTTTTCTTAATATTTTAATCCAATATACTGCAAATTTTATATTATGTATTTAAAAAAAAAACTGTCATTAATTTATAAAAAACTTGAAAAAGCTTTATATAAATTAAAAACTTTTTTGCATCTCAAAAAACTTGCAAAAAATGGGAAAACTTGACAAATGGCAACGCTGAACACTACGGACAGAAATATGAGATAAAAAAAAAAAAAAAAACAATCAAGCCAGTTATGAATAAAAATTCCCCGGGATTTTTTCCCTTTGCCCATTTTTACAATAGAATTTAAATAGGAAAAATGGGAGAAAAGAAAAACTTCCTATATATTTTCTCTGACCTTTGTAATTGGAACAGTGTTTAATTGTGTTTACTCCTTCCTACCTAAAATATAACAACTATATTTTTTAGGTGCTGAAGTATTTTTAACACTTGATTCATTTAAGTTATCTGAAGGTGATAATGGACTTTAGAGTTTGATCTTTAAAGTTTTATGTTGAACTTTGTAAAGTTGTTTTAATGAGGACTTTATAAAACATGTTAAAGTTTTAGCACCTTTTAGTTTTTTAATAAGTATTTCCTTGTAAACTAATTTATTGGTTAAAAAGGAAAACAATCATTTTTATTTACTTTTTTCTATATTTTTAAACAACATTTTGGCGCTTTTGTAAAAACAAGTTTTTTCTTGAAAAATAGTTGTTTTTTCAGATGTAAGAAGTTGTTTAAAAAATATGTTTGGCAACGCTGGTTGCGTTTGACAAGACAAACAAAAATATGAATAGCTGCACACGCATGGAAACCCCAAAAGAACATTTCAACTTAAAACTGTGATTCCCCGCTTTTTGCAAATCGAGTTTATAAGGCACAAAAAATCTGAAGACGCAAATCGAATGGCGAGGCAAATTAAATTTAGAAGTCACACAAAATTTGGCGACGCAAACCGAAACAACGTTAATCGAGGCGGTGTAAATCAAGGGATTACTGTATATAAGTATAATTTAAAAAGTGGTAATTAAATTTATATGGTATAAATACATATAAAATAAAATAGTTTTAAAAGAAATAATAACATAATTTATTAAAACACTTAAGAAATTCTAATAAAAATCGGGCACCCTGTCCCAATTTATTCGTCGTTCTTTTGCGTAATAAATAGAAATAAACCTATCGCAGAGCTCGTTTCGTACGACGAATTTCGGTCTACGCAAAGATTGTGTGTATTTTCATATACACCAATGTATTCCATTAATAACGACGAATACTAGTTGCGAATAATTTGTCGTTCGTCCCAGTTGTGTTTCTAGCATATGTATATATAATAAGGAACGCTTCTACCATAATATCTTGTATCTTCATGTTACATGTTGTACTTTAGCTATCCTTTGGTTAGCAATGAAGTAAATTTGTTATGCACAGATTTGTGAAATTTTAAGGAAAAGGTATATAAAATTTATTTTATTGTTTTAAAAAAGATTAAAAATAATGGTACGTATGTATATATTGTATATAGATACATGTTTATGGGTCAGAAATCTGACAACATTTGAATACGATGCCTACTTTTTTGTAGACGTTTCTCTCAGAGATCTGAAAGACGTCGGTCTATTTTGCTGGCTGGATTGTAAACAGACATTTATTTATTTATTTACTTAATTCGCCAATGAAAATAATATTTTTTACTGGCTAATATGCTCAAACTAAATAAATCTAGATACTTCAGTACATAACAGTAATTTAAATCATTAAAATCAAATAACCTTTTTTTTATTCCTTTTTTTTCCAATTCTGAGAATCATAATAAAAGTCATCAATGTTTTTTCCAAAGAATTTTGCGGATATCTCGAGCAAATTTTTGAAATTCATACCTTTACTTAATTTTAAATAAAAGCGAAACGCGTTCATGATTTATGTCTCATTTTGTTCATAGATTATGCGACTTTACGTAAAAGTAATAGAACTTGAAACTTTTTTACCGTTTTGGATTTTTTAGGAATTAAAAATAACAAATTTCAATTTTTTGGGCAAAAAATATTTTTTTTCTTCATACATTTACTTATAACTGCGAAACTGTTGCTTTTGTAGCGAAACGTTGTATGAACAGATTAAAGGAATTGTAATTCTTAATTTAAACTTGTTTCAGCTTATTCGGACTAGTGGTTCTCGAGTTATGACGAAGAGAAAAGAACCTTAAACGTGACAAATTCCCCTATACGATACTCACTAACTTCAAATTAATTTTAAAATTTTTATTTGATGTACCTTGACCAAACTAATGATGCAGAAGTTCTTCTTTTTGGGTCTACTTTCATAAACAATTATCAGAATTGAGGCCCGAAATCATGTGTTGTACTGTGTTATTAAAACCAAAAATAACAAATGCTCAAATATCCAAACGACTTCAAAGTATTGACTGCACGAACCAACGTAAATATATATGCATATTAAATTAAAAATATTTATTTAATAAATTTATGCTCACTTTAATGTAGAATCCAAATTTGCTTTGATAACTTGGTTTCTTAATATCCTTCTTCCACCACAGAAAATACTTTGTGAAGAGCCAAGGGGATCAAAAATTCGGAAAAAATATTCAATCAAGAAGGTTTTGCAGTATTAGCCACAACTAATGAAGAACTGGAAGCAAAGGAGAAGCTTTTCAAGTTGCAAAATTGTAATATCCAATTTACATATTGACGAAGTAAAGTACCCGTTTTTACATTTTTAAATTAAGATGTTCTTTTTATTTAATCTCAAATAACCTGAGAAATTTAACATGACTTATAACTTTATACAATGTTTTTTTATGATATTCCTACAACAACAAAAAAACAAAAAAAAAATACTAGAATCTCAACTATTAAACACGAAATATTTAATTAAATAAATTTTTTAAATTTTTTCATGTACCTCACATTTTGTTGTTGCGAAAAATCATCTGGTTTTTCTAAAAAAAATTGTTATTTTTGCTTAATGTTTTTGAGAATTTAAATTCTAATTACATTTACTTTATGCACGATATATAAATGTTTTGAAATATGCAATGTAGTTTAAACCTAAGTAAAAATTATGTATGTATGTTGTTGTTTACTTTTTTTACGCTCACATTACACATATTTTATTTATTTTTTCAAGTATTGTAACACAAAGCCTTTAAGATCAAAAATAAAATGTATAACATAGTAATAACGTGCCTTAGTCTTAAAAAGGGCATATGTACATAACTAATTTTTATTTTAATATTTAAATAAAAAAATCAAAATTCCAAAAAGGTTTTATTTGTCACAGGACTCGTATGAAACTGTTTTGCTTGATTCAGCAAAATACATATAAAATAAAATAATTAATTTCAGTAAAATTTGTTGTTTGATTCAGCGAAATTATTTGTTTGAAATTTATTTTGAATTTCAGTAAAGTTTGTTGTTTGATTCAGTGAAATTATTTGTTTGAAATTTATTTTGAATTTCAGTAAACTTTTCTGTCTGATTTAGCAAAATTATTTGTTTGAAAATTTTTTTAAATATCAAAAATAAATTTAACCAATTATCACAATTATTTGTTTGAAAAAATCTGAATATTTTTTCAATAAACTTAATGCAAATAATTGTTTCAATATGCATGCAAATTAGTTTATAGAACCGATTTCAAACAAAAAATTATTTGATTCTACAAATTTTTTGTTTAAATTGAAAAAAAAAAAAAAATTTTCTGTGTGGTTTAGCTAACTTATGCATTCTGTGTTCTTGGATGGTTGACAACTGATATAAAGCTGTACATCAGCTGCATACATTTGTATTCCACAGTGTTTTAGTTGAAAAGGTAAAACGTTAGCGTATTCGGAATATAAAAGTGGGCCAAGTATAGAACCCTGTGGTACAGCTCTCGATACTGAATAACTATTTGATTTTTCATTACCATAGTAGAATGCCTGTGATCTATCATGTAAATATGAGGATATTAATTTGACCGCAGTTGGTGAACAATTGCACATATATTAAATTTAAGACAAAGAATTGTGTTCCCCGGTGTCAAAAGCCTTTGAGTGATCCAGTAAAACTAGAAAAGATATTCTATTATCACCCGCTTTAGTTCTTTATTCCTCAGAGACATCTAATAAAGCAGAAACACACCTACGTTCTGCTCTAAAACCAGATCTTTTGCTTAAATCGGTTAATCGCTCGATTAATTAACAAAGGTTTTGGTTTAATCGGTTAATAATCGGTTAATTTTGTAATTGATCGGTTAACCGATTAATAAGTTTTTTTTATAAGTTAAGTAATATCAATTCATACAAATGCATAAATTATTTATTATTTGGAGTTTATTGTTTAAAAAAAGCAATAACATAACAGTTCTTGAACTAACACGAGCAAACAAAAAAAAGAATTCATAAATATGTAATACATATTTTTTAATTAATACATAAATATTATGTAGAAATTAAAAAATAAACAGTTTGATAATTTTATTAGTTATTTTAATAGTTTAAGGAGACCTTAAAAATAATCTTTTAGAAAAATATTTAGGATTTAAGCGATTCTTTTCTTTAGTTTTGATAAATCTTGACTTGGAAAAATTCTTTTACTTATCGTTGATGTTTGAGAAATCGCACGTAATCCATAATATAGAATATCTAATATCTCAGTCCTTTTCCTGGATTTCTCTAAACGTATAAAATCTTACACTATGTCATTAGAGTCGTGTTTTAATTTTTTAAAATTTTCAACCCTTCTAATTATTTTGGTTAATTCTGCTAAAAGATTGATATGAGAAAATATGCGAAGAAACCAATAACTAAAAACATACATACATATGGGAAGTTCCAGTGAAGTCTCCTTTTTGTAACGTAACGCCAGAAGTAATTTTAATCGTTTATCAAAAATTGTATATGTATAATTAATTTTTTTATATGTTGTGTAAAGCGCAACTAGCTCTACATTAAGTTACAAAAGGGATAACTTTTGAACAACATGATCCGAAAATGCAAGCATATTTGCTTTCTGGCGTTACATTACAAAAAGTAGACTTTTCGCTGGAAATTCCCATATGTACTTAAAACGAGAAAATATATTTCAATTTGATAACATGGAAAATAAATTCTTTATAAGTCCAAAGCCGTCACGCCGGCGCATATTTTTACTTATATCTTCAAATCCTTGCGGTTGTTTGTTGTAAATTTTTTCTGAATATAGTGCTGCTTTATGACTTTGTAATATAGAAAAATTTTTTTTAAAATTTGACTTCTTCATTTAATTTTTACATTTTATTGGAAATGAAAGAACGTGAAACAAAAAGCTGTTGACAGCAAATACCTATTTAAAATGAAGATCCCTTCTTTGTTTGTATAAAAAGATATTTTCTAAACACATACCTTTTGTATATGAAACGAAACAAATAATTAAAAACAAAAAAAAAATTTATAATACTACAAAAAACTAAAAATTTCTTTACTTCGGTTAATCGACTAAAATTAACCGGTTTAATCGTTAATCGAAAATAGTCAATATTGTTTAAACCGGTCAGTTAATCGGGTAGTACTTAATTGGTTAACCAATTAACGGTTAACCGAATGATTACCCTAGTATTTACTTATCTGTGAATGAATTAAGATTTTGGTATGGGAATAATTTTGGCATGTTTCCACATACAAGGAAATGTGGATTTTGTAATAATTGTATTTAACAGATGAGTTATGTGAGGGTTATATGAGGTAGTATTCGTTTTGTGAATTTTGGGCGAACTTCGTCATGCCCAGCAGATTCGGACTTAATACTCAAAAAAGATATAAGAACATCTTCCTGTGTAGTCAAAGTGAGAATTGTTATTGTCACTGATATAAATGTTATTTGGAACGGGAGTATTATTACTATGGTCGGCGTAAATTTCTGTGTAAAAATTAGTATCAGGATTTTGTCATTGATATATTTATAAATAATTGATTAAATTGTTTGACATCTATACATTCTTTGGCATCAGTACTTTCTTGGTTTATAGCTCCCATGTTGCGAATTGATTTCCACTTATTTTTTGAACAAACTGCGTAAAACCGAGTAAATTCGCTAACCTTATAACTCTTTAACTAACCGTGGATTCATCCATGCGTTCCGAACAATATTTTTGTCCGAAGAATAATTTTTTTACTGAGAGTGTTCTCCAGAACGATTCGCCTATTTCGGAAAATTTGTCCGGAAAAACAATGCTACCATACATGATGAAATAAACAGGTGGCATTACTACGCCAGATGACGATTTTTTGCTCTTGTATTGTTTGTCTAGTCTTATGTCAAAGTTTTGTTTATGCTTACGTTTTGTGCTGCGATTATTGTATTGTATTAAAGTTTTTGATTATTTAAATTAAAATTAAATAAGATAGTAACCATAGTGAAGTAAAAATTGGCTAAAAATTTATTTATTTCATTGCGTTTAGCGGCAAAATTTGGTTTTAGTTTAATATAATTTTTGACGTATACGGAGACTTATTTTTCATTTTTGTTGTAATGTTGTATTTGTTGCCGTAGCGCTGCCACCTACTTATTCCACCATGCTACCATATAGTTAACAGATGTGAACAATTATACAAGCTGGCAGCACAACTAGCAAACTACTTAGTCCCCTTTTAGACAGGCAAAGTTTACTTTGACAAAGTCTGTTGAATTCTCTTTTAAGGCCATGTCAGATAAAACTTTTGCTTCGCGTTGCTTTACCGATTCGCTTTGACATCTAAGATAAAATATACGTACTTATACGAAACATGTCACATAAAGTACTTTCAAAGCGGAGCGAAGCAAAAAGTTAGCCAACTCTCATCTTTTTGCGCGCTTTGACAATTGGCTAGTATAATTTTCTTTTTTTTAAATTTTTTTTTGCCAAATTCAAATCCCAAATTCCGTCCAATTAAATTTTTAACTTTTATTTTTGTAACAAATAATTAAATGTACAAATTACCAACCGCTTTTATAAGTAAACAAACAATGCGTGAGTGTTGTCAAAGTTTTCATTGTGGCATACACCTTTTGCTTTGCGTTTTTCTGCCGAAGGTAGAAACGTCACGCAAAGCGACAAAGTTGTATCTGACACGGCCTTTAAACTTTGTTCCATGCTCAGACACACAAAGTTTAATTTGACAAATTTTTGTTTTCTCTTGTTTGAATATAATATATAAACAGCGTTGCCAGAATGATGATTTTATTATATTTTGTATTATTTTTTTAAACAAATATATGATTAAAGATTTTTTTTCTCAAATAATGATTTTTTATTTTTAGAAATTCTGATTTTTACTTTAATTTTGCTTCTACAAAATACACGATTTTTTAAACAGTCAATTTTTAAAACAATGAAGTTTGAAATCAGCTTGATGTGTATTGGTGCTGCACACTTTTGTACCCAGTATCTAGAATACACAAAATTGCATCATTATTTCTGGACATAAAAAATATTAAAAAAGGCATATTATGACCTATTTCCAAAGTGCGAAAGAATTCCTTCTTTCGAACAACTACATTTAAAACAAAAACAAATTCTAAAAACTCTGTTTTTGTTTTAAATGTATTTGTACGAAGTAAATAATTCTTTCGCACATCGGAAATAGGCAGTTAGAATATTGATAAAACAAATATTTGTGAAAAGAAAACATGTATTTTTATAAAGTTTCATATACTGACGAATTATGTTTTTATGTATTTCAATTTAAATAATAAGAAGTATGTTTTTATAAAAAATTAATAATTCTTACTATTTTGCTCTTGTTTTAAAAAATTTAAATTAAGAAAAAAAAATTTAAGATTTTCCTCTTCAAAATATGATTTCTTTCGCCATATGACAATTTTCATTCCAAAGATTCTGGTAACGCTGTATATAAATATAAAGTTGCAGCCAACTTCAGGTATAATCTACGAACGAAAAACAAAACGAATTTCTGAGTACAGCAAAGTATGTACTCCCCCGCTATTCTCTTTTCTATAATCTCAAGACTTTGCAAAGTAAACTTTGCTTGTCTGAAAGGGATCTTATATTGAACTGTTTTCTAAAAGTGTGTTAAGAAAATGAACGAAAAAAAGGAAAGCGATTTTATTATTTTTAATTATAGTTTATTTTTTTATTTAATTATTCAGCAAAAAAAAACAATTGTTGCACTATAGCACAATATTATGTGGCAGCTCAATTCAACTTTTATGTACAAATAGAAAAAAGTGGTATCGCAGTTCATTTTGTTTTGAACAAGAATTAAAAGTAAGGGGGTAATCTTCTAAATCTTTTTACCTTGCGTTGAGAAATTTTTCTTATAATTTATTTTTGAATTTTTAAACATTTGTATGAAAATATTTTTCAAGTGAGGTGAAGTGTTTTAGAAAATAACCCCCTAAACCATTAATTTTTCAATTAAAGCCAATAAACATAGAAATAAAAACTGTTTTACATTCATAACTTATCCAAAAAATACAAATTTGTTTCTTTTTCGAAATTCATACATTTAAGGGGTGAAAATTGTACCTTTTTTGGTACTTTCTTAACAAAACATTTTTCTCGATTCTTTGCAATATACGTTCTCAATTATGGGCTTTCACTACAAAAATGAATTTTTTTATATTTTAATGGGGAGAAAAATATAAAAAATGGTGAAATGCGGGAAAGTAAATGTCTATGTTTTACTTTTTCGTTCTACAAGTGGCACCTTTTTAATTTGCTATAATAGATATTAGAAACATAAAATTATAGGTGCAGGGTCCTGAGTGAATGAGAACATATAACGTTGGTATTTTTTTTAAGCTTAGAAACATAAACTTTGTCATTTATATATGACCACGAAAGAAAGGTAACGAGGCAGCGGGTTAAGTTATTGTTAATTATGAAATAATTTTAGATATTCTCATTATCTATTTTATGACCGATTTTTTTGGTCCAAATGGATTTCTTTGGAGTTTGTTTAATAATAAACAAGACGACCATAAAGTAAACAATGAGAATATCGCAAATTATTTTATAATTAATAAGAATCTTTAATTTTGTAAATAATTTAATTAGCCAACAAATTTCTTAACTAATGGGGTATTATACTGCAATAGTGTTAAGTATCGGGTATCTAGGTAACCGTTATACTCACAGTACTAATAACAACACCTCATCGGTTAAAAGCAAAACAAAATACATAATGGATTTTTTTAACAAGTTCGTTATTTTATTTAGCAATAAAAATGTCGAAATATCTGTCCTAAGTTAAACAAAAGTATGATTTCTTATCGCATAAATATTTTTAAAAGTTTTAAAAATCAACATTAGCTTATAAATTTTGCAAAATATCCTTATTTAAAACTTCTTTTGGAAAAGTTTGTTTTGTAAACAAAAACATGAAACAGCTGTTTTAAAAATTCTTGCAAGCAAAAATTTTACTAGTAATAATTTGCAAGAATTTTTTTGTCTCTCAATTTTTTTCTCTCTTTTGACGCTCCCAACTTGCAAATTTTTTGGGTTAATGAACACTTTCCAGAAACAATTGTTACAAATTCGTAACAATTTTTAGTAAATGAACACAGCTATTGTCATGAATATCTGTTAAACACCAAGTTTCTGAGATACATGCATTTTCAATATTAGAATCTTCGTACATTAAAAGGAACTTTTTCATTTTATTATTAAGGCTTTGCGAGTTCAAATGACAAATTTTAATTTTCCTAAGCGACTGTTGCATTGTAGTAATACATGGCAACCTGTTCTTAAATGCAACCATAGTATTTTCATAATGTATTTTGTTCCTAAATGCAACTGTGTGGTTGTCACTGCGCGAAGAAAAGCGAATAAAGCAGTTAAAAAATGTAAGATGCAAAATATATAAAATACAAAATAGAAAAAATAAAGGTACACAATGCATCAACGCGGGGTCAATATTGTATGTACACATTGTGAACACATTCTGTCTGTCGCGCTCGTTGATGATAGACGTGTTTTCTAAGCTCGGCATACGGTTTATTTTTTTTTGAACAAATAAAGTATTAAAAAAAGTAAATACAAGTAAAGAAAAAAAAAAAAAAATACATGTATGTACATACATACATAAACACACATTTTTTATTCTCGGTGTTGATAAACAATAACAAATAAGAAGAGCAAAACTGTAAACAGTAAAAGAAAAAAAAAAAAACTTTTATGAGTGCAAACAGTAGAAATGCATATATCACAGTGAGTGTTAACGAAACAAATGCAGAAATAAAAAAAAGAATCGATGATAGCAAATACCTAACGGCTAAACCTATTACTCGCACGCGATCCTTTTCACCGTCTGTATTTAATAACACGGTTGATACAATAACAAATATAAAACCTGCTAGCGTTGCCTCAACAGCAAAAACAATTTTAATAAGTGATGTAAATATTAACCCCCAATCAGGCATAATAGATAACTCAGTATCACCTTCGGTGTCTAATAATACGGTTGATCTTAATACAATAAAAAATATTAAAAAAAGCGGTGCCCCAGCGGCAAAAACGATTTTAATAAGTGATGAAAATATTACCCCTAAATTAGGCATGATGGAAAACTCAGCTCCACAAGTAAAAAGTGCTCAAAAGCCTCCAGTACAAGTAGGTATTGATAGGTACATAACAGTGCTTAAACGGGGTCGCAGCCCAACCTCCTCAGCAGTCTCAAAAGTCTCAAAAGATGGTACAGCTGATAGAACAAGTTCACAAAATCGTTTTGCAATTCTGGATGAGGAATCCCCGGAAGCACAAAACGTTATCAAATCTTCTAAGCCACCGCCGATATATCTTAGAGAGCAAAACTCAAATGAATTAATAAAGAATTTGATATCGGTAATAGGTGAAAATTCTTTTTATGTAGCTGCAATAAAGCGGGGTAGTATTAATGAGACAAAAATACAAGTTAATCGTGAAGAAGATTTTCGTAAGGTAATAACTAAATTTGAAGCACTTAATAAGAATTTTTATACATATCAACTGAAGAGCAGTAAAGGTCTTCAGGTAGTGATTAAGGGCATTGACTCATGCGTGGACCCAGGTGAGATAAAAACGTTTTTAGAAGAGAAGGGCTTCAAAATAAAAACTGTAATAAACATTAAAAATAGAGAAAAAAATCCCCAGCCACTATTTCGAGTGGAGTTAGAACCCGGCGACATTAAGCTTAAAAAGAACGAAACGCATCCCATTTATAATCTTAAATATATCCTGTATAGAAAAATAACAATAGAGGAGCCGCACAAAAGGAATGGTCCCGTGCAATGTTTAAACTGCCAAGAATTTGGTCACACTAAGGCATATTGTCATTTAACCCCTGTTTGCGTCGTTTGTGGAGAATTACATGGTACAGCTCTCTGCGATAAGTCTAAAAACGACCCCAATGTAAAAAAATGTAGCAACTGCGGTGGTAATCACACGGCCAACTATAGAGGATGCCCTGTATACTCTATCGTCAAGCGCTCGGTTGGACCGAAACCTAATCCCCCTCAAATGCAGGCAACAAATCAAGTTTACATTAATGACGTTCAGGTACCGCAGCCTAGTAATAACAGAACATCCTACGCTAACGTCCTAAAATCAAACCATATGCCAATGCAAGGTGAGTTGCCAAATAATGATGAAACTCCAGTTTCTAACTTAAGTCGTCTAGAGAAAACCATGGAAACATTAGTACAAACAGTAAATAACTTTACAAACACAATGGGTAATATGATGCAGGAAATGTTAAGAATGCAATCGATGTTATTGCAAGCTGTACTAAACAAGCCATGAACTGTTTAAAAATTTGCTTTTGGAACGCAAACGGCATCCGCCAACATAAAAATGAACTAGAATAATTCCTTAAAAATAAACAAATTGATGTTATGATGGTTTCTGAAACCCATCTGACCTCAAGAAACACGTTTAAAGTCAATGGTTATATATTATATGATACCAAGGACCCTCGAGGTAGAGCTTGTGGAGGTTCTGCCATTTTGATAAAAAACCGAGTAAAACACTACCTAATGTGCGATCATCGTGAAGATTATCTCCAAGCAACGAGCATTTGCGTTGAGAAATTATCTCGAAACATAGTAATTTCATTATTATACTCCCCACCTAGATTTTCAATATCAGAAAGCCAATATAATAAATATTTCAAATCATTAGGACCCTACTTCCTGGCTGCTGGCGATTATAACGCTAAACACACTTTCTGGGGGTCACGACTTATTACACCTAAGGGTCGTGTTTTGTTTAACACAATTTGTAAAATGGACCTAAATGTGGTCGCGAGCGGACAACCAACATATGGCCTACTGATCAGCAAAAAGTTCCAGATGTCATAGATTTTGTCGTGGTTAATAACATCCCCATAGACACGATTCATGTGGAAGCGTCCCTAGAATTATCTTCAGATCACACACCTACAATTGTTACTATAATGAATCCAAATAGAATCGTATCTCCGTCTGGTTACTTATCGACGTCAGCCTCACAAATAAATTGGTTAAAATATAAAAAATATCTGAGTGCCCATTGCACAGAAAATATTCCGCTTAGCACACCGGAGAACGTGGATCTCGCTATTGTTAATTTTGACAGTTATCTCAAACTAGCTGTTCAACTTTCCAGCATAACACTCAAAAAAACCAAAAACAAAATCATATATTCTACAGATGTCGAGCGTCTATTGACTGAAAAAAGGAGAGTTCGTAGAGAGTGGCAATTGCACAGATCCCCCCAACTTAAGACTTTATTAAAAGAGTGCACAAAAAGGCTGAGAAAGTTACTGCAGTCTCAGAAAACGGCTTCCCTGGAAAAATATCTCAAGGGACTTGATGCAACTCCACCATCAGATTACTCATTATGGCGTGCAGCTAGAAGCCAGTTATCTCTAAGCCACCATTGAGAAACTTGAATGGAAGTTGGGCAAGAAATGATATTGAAAAAGGAAATCTGTTTGCTAATCATCTGAAAAATGTATTTACCCATAATATATTTTACGATATAGCAGTCGATTTACCGTCTGTAAATGTTAGAGCAGCTATTCCCCTAAGATTCGAGTTTAGAGAAATAGAAAAGGCTATTTGTAATTTAAACACCAAGAAGGCATCCGGTATTGATAAGATCAGTAATAAAATGCTTTTGGAGCTACCAAGTACAGCAAAGAAAATTATTCTTTTTATTTTTAATGCTATTTTACGACTTCAGTACTACCCTCATAAATGGAAGGTTTCCTTAGTAACCATGATACCAAAGCCAGGAAAGGATCACACAAAAGTTGAGTCATACAGGCCTATTAGCTTATTATCTAATATTTCAAAGCTATTTGAGAAACTACTAGTGGCAAAATTAACGCCGATTTTAAATGAAAATAGATGTATTCCTAATCATCAATTTGGGTTTAGAAGAAAGCATAGCACAATTGAACAAACTCATCGAATAGTAAATGTAATAAGAAAAGCCTTTGAAGAAAAAAAATATTGCTCAGCACTCTTCATCGATGTGTCTCAAGCTTTTGATAAAGTCTGGCATGAAGGTTTACTACTGAAATTGCAGCAAATTTTTGCAATAATTAATCAAATCTTATCCTAATATTTACTTTATGTCCTGCCAGTGCCAGACAAAAAGATTAAGTCATCTCGGTTTCTGTTCACATATGTAGGTGTTTATCGCTCATCTGATTGGGTGAGTGCTGCAGTGTCTCTTCTCCTTAATCGAGTGTGGCCGCCATAATTTAAAATATTTCGAGCTAATGGATTTGGGTGCAGGTCCAGCCTTTTTAAATATTTTACTGCATATTTCGTTATCATAGTTTTTACCAATGGCACATTGAGATCCTTGTGGATATTTGAGTTTTTGACATACCAGGGAGCGGCTGTTATTATTCGAAGAAGTTTATTTTGGCGCCTTTGAATTTTTTCGATATTAGAAGCCGAGGCAGTGCCCCACAACTGAATACCGTAGCACCAAATTGGCTTTAAGATAGAGTTGTAAAGTAGAAGTTTGCAATCGAGACTAAGAACTGAATTTCTTCCAATGAGCCAATTAATTTGAATTGCTTTTAGTTTCATTTGAGTTAATTTTGCTTCTATGTGCCATTTCCACGTTAAACGCCGATCTAGATGTATACCGAGGTATTTTACATGCGAGTGTTGGGGTATTATTTGATTATTGATTTTAATAGGGGGGCATATTTCCCGACGCAATGTGAATGTTATATGTGCGCATTTTTGCTCATTGATCTTTATCCTCCATTGTTTTAACCACCTTTCCAGTTCAAATATGTGATCCTGTAAGTAACGAGATGCTTCTTGACAGTTTTCATGTACGCTTAGGAAAGCTGTGTCATCCGCAAATGTTGAGGTTTGTGTGTAGCTGTTTGTTGGCATGTCCGAAGTATAAATTAAGTATAATAGAGGGCCCAGGATGCTGCCTTGTGGGACTCCAGCGTTAACTGGCTGAGGAGAACTTAAAAAATCGCCTTCTTTAATAATAAATTGACGACCGACTAAGTAGCTTTCTAACAGCTTGTGTATGTTTGCTGCAATTTCAGTAGTAAACCTTCATGCCAGACTTTATCAAAAGCTTGAGACACATCGATGAAGAGTGCTGAGCAATATTTTTTTTCTTCAAAGGCTTTTCTTATTACATTTACTATTCGATTAGTTTGTTCAATTGTGCTATGCTTTCGTCTAAACCCAAATTGATGATTAGGAATACATCTATTTTCATTTAAAATCGGCGTTAATTTTGCCACTAGTAGTTTCTCAAATAGCTTTGAAATATTAGATAATAAGCTAATAGGCCTGTATGACTCCACTTTTGTGTGATCCTTTCCTGGCTTTGGTATCATGGTTACTAAGGAAACCTTCCATTTCTGAGGGTAGTATTGAAGGCGTAAAATTGCATTAAAAATAAAAAGAATAATTTTGGTAGCTCCAAAAGCGTTTTATTACTGATCTTATCAATACCGGGTGCCTTCTTGGTGTTTAAATCACAAATAGCCTTTTCGATTTCTCTAAACTCGAATCTTAGGGGAATAGCTGCTCTAACATTTACAGGCGGTAAATCGACTGCTATATCGTGAAATATATTATGGGTAAATACATTTTTCAGATGATTAGCAAACAGATTTCCTTTTTCAATATCATTTCTTGCCCAACTTCCATTCAAGTTTCTCAGTGGTGGCTTAGAGATAACTGGTCTATTGAGGCTTCTAGCTGCACGCCATAATGAGTAGTCTGATTGTGGAGTTGCATCAAGTCCCTTGAGATATTTTTCCAAGGAAGCCGTTTTCTGAGACTGCAGTAACTTTCTCAGGCTTTTTGTGCACTCTTTTAATAAAGTCTTAAGTTGAGGGGATCTGTGCAATTGCCACTCTCTTCGAACTCTCCTTTTTTCAGTCAATAGACGCTCGACATCTGTAGAATATATGATTTGGTTTTTGGTTTTTTTGAGTGTTATGCTGGAATGTTGAACAGCTAGTTTGAGATAACTGTCAAAATTAACAATAGCGAGATCCACGTTCTCCGGTGTGCTAAGCGGAATATTTTCTGTGCAATGGGCACTCAGATATTTTTTATATTTTAACCAATTTATTTGTGAGGCTGATGTCGATAAGTAACCAGACGGAGATACGATTCTAATTGGATTCATTATAGTAACAATTGTAGGTGTGTGATCGGAAGATAATTCTAGGGACGCTTCCACATGAATCGTGTCTATGGGGATGTTATTAACCACACCAAAATCTATGACATCTGGAACTTTTTGCTGATCAGTCGGCCAATGTGTTGGTTGTCCGCTCGCGACCACATTTAGGTACATTTTACAAATTGTGTTAAACAAAACACGACCGTTAGGTGTAATAAGTCGTGACCCCCAGAAAGTGTTTTTAGCGTTATAATCGCCAGCAGCCAGGAAGCAGGGTCCTAATGATTTGAAATGTTTATTGTATTGGCTTTCTGATATTGAAAATCTAGGTGGGGAGTATAATGATGAAATTACTATGTTTCGAGATAATTCCTCAACGCAAATGCTCGTTGCTTGGAGATAATCTTCTCGATGATCACACATTAAGTAGTGTTTTACTCGGGTTTTTATCAAAATAGCAGATCCTCCACAAGCTCTACCTCGAGGGTCCTTGGTATCATATAATATATAACCATTGATTTTAAAAGTGTTTCTTGAGGTCAGATGGGTTATAGAAACCATTATAACATCAATCTGTTTATTTTTAAGGAAGTATTCTAGTTCATTTTTATGTTGGCGGATGCCGTTTGCGTTCCAAAAGCAAATTTTTAAACAGTTCATGGCTTGTTTAGTACAGCTTGCAATAACATCGATTGCATTCTTAACATTTCCTGCATCATATTACCCATTGTGTTTGTAAAGTTATTTACTGTTTGTACTAATGTTTCCATGGTTTTCTCAAGACGACTTAAATTAGAAACTGGGGTTTCATCATTATTTGGCAACTCACCTTGCGTTGGCATATGGTTTGATTTTAGGACGTTAGCGTAGGATGTTCTGGTATTACTAGGCTGCGGTACCTGAACGTCATTAATGTAAACTTGATTTGTTGCCTGCATTTGAGGGGGATTAGGTTTCGGTCCAACCGAGCGCTTCACGATAGAGTATACAGGGCATCCTCTATAGTTGGCAGTGTGATTACCACCACAGTTGCTACATTTTTTTACATCGGGGTCGTTTTTAGACTTATCGCAGAGAGCTGTACCATGTAATTCTCCACATACGACGCAAACAGGGGTTAAATGACAATATGCCTTAGTGTGACCAAATTCTTGGCAGTTTAAACATTGCACGGGACCATTCCTTTTGTGTGGCTCCTCTATTGTTATTTTTCTATACAGGATATATTTCAGATTATAAATGGGATGCGTTTCGTTCTTTTTAAGCTTAATGTCGCCGGGTTCTAACTCCACTCGAAATAGTGGCTGGGGATTTTTTTCTCTATTTTTAATGTTTATTACATTTTTTATTTTGAAGCCCTTCTCTTCTAAAAACGTTTTTATCTCACCTGGGTCCACGCATGAGTCAATGCCCTTAATCACTACCTGAAGACCTTTACTGCTCTTCAGGTGATATGTATATAAATTCTTATTAAGTGCTTCAAATTTAGTTATTACCTTACGAAAATCTTCTTCACTATTAACTTGTATTTTTGTCTCATTAATACTACCCCGCTTTATTGCAGCTACATAAAAAGAATTTTCACCTATTACCGAGATCAAATTCTTTATTAATTCATTTGAGTTTTGCTCTCTAAGATATATCGGCGGTGGCTTAGAAGATTTGATAAAGTTTTGTGCTTCCGGGGATTCCTCATCCAGAATTGCAAAACGATTTTGTGAACTTGTTCTATCAGCTGTACCATCTTTTAAGACTTTTGAGACCGAAGCAACTGCTGAAGATGTTGGGCTGCGACCCCGTTTAAGCACTGTTGTGTACCTATCAATACCTACTTGTACTGGAGGCTTTTGAACACTTTTTACTTGTGGAGCTGAGTTTTCCATCATGCCTAATTTGAGGGTAATATTTTCATCACTTATTAAAATCGTTTTTGCCGCTGAGGCACCGCTTGCAGGTTTTATATTTTTTATTGTATTAATATCAACCGTATTATTAGACACCGAAGGTGATACTGAGTTTCCTATTATGCCTGATTGGGGGTTAATATTTACATCACTTATTAAAATTGTTTTTGCTGTTGAGGCAACGCTATCAGGTTTTATATTTGTTATTGTATCAACCGTGTTATTAAATACAGACGGCGAGAGGGATCGCGTGCGAGCAATAGGTTTAGCCGTTAGGTATTTGCTATCATCGATTCTTTTTTTATTTCTGCATTTGTTTGGTTAACACTCACTGTGATATATGCATTTCTACTGTTTGCACTCATAAGAGTTTTTTTTTTCTTTTACTGTTTACATTTGTTATTTGTTATTGTTTATCAACACCGAGAATGAAAAATGTGTGTTTATGTATGTAAGTACATACATGTAATTTTTTTTTCTTTTTCTTGTATTTACTTTTTTAATACTTTATTTGTTCAACAAAATAAACCGTATGCCGAGCTTAAAAAAAACAACGTCTATCTTCAACGAGCGCGACAGACAGAATGAATGAGCAAAAATGCGCACATATAACATTCACATTGCGTCGGGAAACATGCCCCCCCTATTAAAATCAATAATCAAATAATACCCCAACACTCGCATGTAAAATACCTCGGTATACATCTAGATCGGCGTTTAACGTGGAAATGGCACATAGTAGTAAAATTAACTCAAATGAAACTAAAAGCAATTCAAATTAATTGGCTCATTGGAAGAAATTCTGTTCTTAGTCTCGATTGCAAACTTCTACTTTACAACTCTATTTTAAAGCCATTTTGGTGCTACGGTATTCAGTTATGGGGCGCTGCCTCGGCAGTAAAATATTTAAAAAGGCTGGAGCTGCACCCAAATCCCTTAGCTCGAAATATTTTAAATTATGGCGGCCACACTCGATTAAGGAGAAGAGACACTGCAGCACTCACCCAATCAGATGAGCGATAAACACCTACATATGTGAACAGAAACCGTGATGACTAAATCTTTTTGTCTGGCACTGGCAGGACATTAAGTAAATATTAGGATAAGATTTGATTAATTATTGTTAGTTCTTTATTTAATATATGAAGATTCAATAAATAAATACTGCAAAAAAAAAAAAAAAAACATTGTGAACATATGTTTAGGAAAACAGCCAATCTTTGATAAAAGCCTGATCAAATTACTGTATAACGAGCCCCAAAATTACTATTGGATCGCACCATCTTAAAAAAGTAAAGATATACAGGCCTGTCACAGAAATTGTTCGGAATGGTTTTGAATCCGTAATTTAATTTCGATCGATTTTGTTTTACCTTCTTCAGACTTTGATCGATTTTCGTAATTCCGACAAATTTTAATTTTGTTATTTATAAGTTAAATGTGAGAATATTGTGCAAACAAAACCAAAAACTTTTTTCGATCGAAAAATTAAAAGTGATTTCTTCCGAGAAAATTTATCGGTGTTCGTTTTCTAAAGAAGCTTTTTCGGAATTAAAATAAATTTCGATCGAAATTGATTTCTGTGACAGGCCCGATGGAAGCAATGCAAACACTTACATATGTATGTATGTATGTATATAAAAGTATGTAGTTTTAAATTTAAAAACCGGCCGCTGAAGGTATTGAATATAAATAAAGGTGTACAATTTAGGAGTGCTATGCCAGTATAGGTTAGGTTAGGTTAGAAAGGCTGGTGTGAAGCAAACTTCACACCCTCACCCAGAGACCATTATGGTCCATTGTGATGCCTTTATTTAGTGTAACAAAGATAGAAAGAAGAGAAAGATATCTAGTGTGACAGAGTAGGAGAAGTTAATGGTGAAAGCACAGGGAAGGAAGATAGTGGAAGATAAGAAATCGGACAGAACAAGCAAAACACAACCCTACCAAACAGGAAAAACTGCCCTACATGTTTCCCAGCCTCCTGCCGCGCAACCAGGTCATTCCCATTACGAATCCCGTCAGATTCTCGAGCCCGCAGCCCGAGACATCTCCCAATTCGTGCAGGAATCTGCTACCTAGCCACCTCAGCCTGCTGTTCTGTAGCCTGGGACAGTGGCACAGAAAGTGCTCAACTGTCTCCAGCTCCTCTGGGTCCTCACACAGCCTACATATATCCGATAAGCCAGACCCCATTCTCACCGCCATTCTGCCTATCATACAGTGGCCCGTGATAATACCTATCATGGTCCTGACGCAGGCCCTACTCTTACCCAGCAGCGCGTCCGAATTTGACCTACTAAGCATCGGCCACAGCGTGCACGATACTCGGCAGTCCGTTCGGCCCCGCCAAGCCCGATTAGTCCTGTTCAGAATCCATTCCCTAATTCTCCCAAAATAGAATCCCATTGGAGGCCTGACCACTTGCAAACTGTCAGGATCTTCCATTTCCGAGCCCAGTCTTGCCAACTCATCAGCTATCTCATTGCCGGTGAGTGCAATGCATAATTCCCTAAGATTACTCCTAGAGCTCTCCTACAATCGTCCACTAGCCTGGAGTTCACATAACAGCCCTTCAAGGCCCTAAGAGCCGCCTGGCTGTCCACATATATAGTGACCTCCGAGCCCTTGGCAATGTTAGCTCCTACCAATTCCACGGCCCTGAGAACCCCCAGAACCTCCGCCTGAAATACACTGCAGTCGTCGGGAAGTCTATATGACTTTCTGATGTACAGATCCTCAATGTAGACCCCCGCACCCGTGCCCTTCATCTTCGAGCCATCAGTGAAAATAGCAAATCCCCTATACAATCTGCCCTGCCCTGACCAGCTCTCCCTAGAAGGCTATATCACCTCTGGCAAACGCCCAAAATCGACCCTAGTGACCAAATAATCCGTAGAGCCGGGCGAGCCTAGGTGATAACCACTAGTACTAATTTCACTCAAGAACCGCGAGTGACCCTCCGTGAAATTTCCTAACAGTCCTACCTCCCTCAGCCTAAGAATGCTCCTTGCTGCCATTTCCCTCACATACTGCTCTATAGGCAGAAGATGAAGAATAACATCCAGAGCCGCCTGAGGGGCCAGTATAAATATTTTATAAAATAGTGATAAAAAAATAGTAATAATGATAACTACTTATCAGGCAGCATCATTATTTGTTTCACGCTTTTAACTGGTGGGCTCGGATGAAAGTACGATGATTATCGGGTGTGAGGTTATCGTTAATATAAAATGGAGTTGAACTTCCAAAACCGATCAGATTGAGACGTAGTACATCTTCAGTTGATTTAATAAAAAAAGGAATGATATTTAAAAAATAATTTCGCTCATAAGGACTCAAAAATTTATGTACGACACTATAAATTGTTTTTACATCAAAAGGTGTTATGTTAACTGCTTTACAGAGTTCTTCATAATAGGTATACACGTTTTCATCTTTACTACTGGGTACGCCAGTGATTCGAATATCACAAGCTACTATTGAATTTTCTTGTTTCTGTACGTACATTTTTAATTTTTTTAATATAATTTTTAAGCTTTTCATTTTTAATTGCTTCTTTTTTAATTTCTTCGCCCATCACTGTTTCCAATTTAGAAACTCTTTCCTTCATTCCAACGATCTGTTGATTTAACTCTTTCATTCTCTTACCAAATTCATTTAAGAGACTGGCCTCACAGTCACGAAACAATGTATGTATACTTTAAATTTGTTTTTGAAAACAAATATCCATTGCTTCAGCTTGTTTTTCAAAACGTCTTTCGATTATGTGTATTAGTTTCTGTCTGTCGCGCTCGTTGAAGATAGACGTGTTTTCTAAGCTCGGCATACGGTTTATTTTTTTTTTTTTTGAACAAATAAAGTATTAAAAAAAGTAAAAACAAGTAAAGAAAAAAAAATACATGTATGTACATACATACATAAACACACATTTTTTTTATTCTCGGTGTTGATAAACAATAACAAATAAGAAGAGCAAAACTGTAAACAGTAAAAGAAAAAAAAAAAAAAAAAAACTTTTATGAGTGCAAACAGTAGAAATGCATATATCACAGTGAGTGTTAACGAAACAAATGCAGAAATAAAAAAAAGAATCGATGATAGCAAATACCTAACGGCTAAACCTATTACTCGCGCGCGATCCCTTTCACCGTCTGTATTTAATAACACGGTTGATACAATAACAAATATAAAACCTGCTAGCGTTGCCTCAACAGCAAAAACAATTTTAATAAGTGATGTAAATATTAACCCCTATTCAGGCATAATAGATAACTCAGTATCACCTTCGGTGTCTAATAATACGGTTGATCTTAATAGAATAAAAAATATAAAACCTGCAAGCGGTGCCCCAGCGGCAAAAACGATTTTAATAAGTGATGAAAATATTACCCCTAAATCAGGCATGATGGAAAACTCAGCTCCACAAGTAAAAAGTGCTCAAAAGCCTCCAGTACAAGTAGGTATTGATAGGTACATAACAGTGCTTAAACGGGGACGCAGCCCAACCTCCTCAGCAGTTGCTTCGGTCTCAAAAGTCTCAAAAGATGGTACAGCTGATAGAACAAGTTCACAAAATCGTTTTGCAATTCTGGATGAGGAATCCCCGGAAGCACAAAACGTTATCAAATCTTCTAAGCCACCGCCGATATATCTTAGAGAACAAAACTCAAATGAATTAATAAAGAATTTGATATCGGTAATAGGTGAAAATTCTTTTTATGTAGCTGCAATAAAACGGGGTAGTATTAATGAGACAAAAATACAAGTTAATCGTGAAGAAGATTTTCGTAAGGTAATAACTAAATTTGAAGCACTTAATAAGAATTTTTATACATATCAACTGAAGAGCAGTAAAGGTCTTCAGGTAGTGATTAAGGGCATTGACTCATGCGTGGACCCAGGTGAGATAAAAACGTTTTTAGAAGAGAAGGGCTTCAAAATAAAAACTGTAATAAACATTAAAAATAGAGACAAAAATCCTCAGCCACTATTTCGAGTGGAGTTAGAACCCGGCGACATTAAGCTCAAAAAGAACGAAACGCATCCCATTTATAATCTTAAATATATCCTGTATAGAAAAATAACAATAGAGGAGCCGCACAAAAGGAATGGTCCCGTGCAATGTTTAAACTGCCAAGAATTTGGTCACACTAAGGCATATTGTCATTTAACCCCTGTTTGCGTCGTATGTGGAGAATTACATGGTACAGCTCTCTGCGATAAGTCTAAAAACGACCCCAATGTAAAAAAATGTAGCAACTGCGGTGGTAATCACACGGCCAACTATAGAGGATGCCCTGTATACTCTATCGTCAAGCGCTCGGTTGGACCGAAACCTAATCCCCCTCAAATGCAGGCAACAAATCAAGTTTACATTAATGACGTTCAGGTACCGCAGCCTAGTAATAACAGAACATCCTACGCTAACGTCCTAAAATCAAACCATATGCCAATGCAAGGTGAGTTGCCAAATAATGATGAAACTCCAGTTTCTAACTTAAGTCGTCTAGAGAAAACCATAGAAACATTAGTACAAACAGTAAATAACTTTACAAACACAATGGGTAATATGATGCAGGAAATGTTAAGAATGCAATCGATGTTATTGCAAGCTGTACTAAACAAGCCATGAACTGTTTAAAAATTTGCTTTTGGAACGCAAACGGCATCCGCCAACATAAAAATGAACTAGAATACTTCCTTAAAAATAAACAAATTGATGTTATGATGGTTTCTGAAACCCATCTGACCTCAAGAAACACGTTTCAAGTCAATGGTTATATATTATATGATACCAAGGACCCTCGAATTAGAGCTTGTGGAGGTTCTGCCATTTTGATAAAAAAACCGAGTAAAACACTACCTAATGTGCGATCATCGTGAAGATTATCTCCAAGCAACGAGCATTTGCGTTGAGGAATTATCTCGAAACATAGTAATTTCATCATTATACTCCCCACCTAGATTTTCAATATCAGAAAGCCAATATAATAAATATTTCAAATCATTAGGACCCTGCTTCCTGGCTGCTGGCGATTATAACGCTAAACACACTTTCTGGGGGTCACGACTTATTACACCTAAGGGTCGTGTTTTGTTTAACACAATTTGTAAAATGGACCTAAATGTGGTCGCGAGCGGACAACCAACATATTGGCCTACTGATCAGCAAAAAGTTCCAGATGTCATAGATTTTGGCGTGGTTAATAACATCCCCATAGACACGATTCATGTGGAAGCGTCCCTAGAATTATCTTCAGATCACACACCTACAATTGTTACTATAATGAATCCAAATAGAATCGTATCTCCGTCTGGTTACTTATCGACATCAGCCTCACAAATAAATTGGTTAAAATATAAAAAATATCTGAGTGCCCATTGCACAGAAAATATTCCGCTTAGCACACCGGAGAACGTGGATCTCGCTATTGTTAATTTGGACAGTTATCTCAAACTAGCTGTTCAACATTCCAGCATAACACTCAAAAAAACCAAAAACAAAATCATATATTCTACAGATGTCGAGCGTCTATTGACTGAAAAAAGGAGAGTTCGTAGAGAGTGGCAATTGCACAGATCCCCCCAACTTAAGACTTTATTAAAAGAGTGCACAAAAAGGCTGAGAAAGTTACTGCAGTCTCAGAAAACGGCTTCCCTGGAAAAATATCTCAAGGGACTTGATGCAACTCCACAATCAGATTACTCATTATGGCGTGCAGCTAGAAGCCTCAATAGACCAGTTATCTCTAAGCCACCATTGAGAAACTTGAATGGAAGTTGGGCAAGAAATGATATTGAAAAAGGAAATCTGTTTGCTAATCATCTGAAAAATGTATTTACCCATAATATATTTCACGATATAGCAGTCGATTTACCGTCTGTAAATGTTAGAGCAGCTATTCCCCTAAGATTCGAGTTTAGAGAAATCGAAAAGGCTATTTGTAATTTAAACACCAAGAAGGCATCCGGTATTGATAAGATCAGTAATAAAATGCTTTTGGAGCTACCAAGTACAGCAAAGAAAATTATTCTTATTATTTTTAATGCTATTTTACGACTTCAATACTACCCTCATAAATGGAAGGTTTCCTTAGTAACCATGATACCAAAGCCAGGAAAGGATCACACAAAAGTTGAGTCATACAGGCCTATTAGCTTATTATCTAATATTTCAAAGCTATTTGAGAAACTACTAGTGGCAAAATTAACGCCGATTATAAATGAAAATAGATGTATTCCTAATCATCAATTTGGATTTAGAAGAAAGCACAGCACAATTGAACAAACTCATCGAATAGTAAATGTAATAAGAAAAGCCTTTGAAGAAAAAAAATATTGCTCAGCACTCTTCATCGATGTGACTCAAGCTTTTGATAAAGTCTGGCATGAAGGTTTACTACTGAAATTGCAGCAAAACTTGCCAGCAAACATACACAAGCTGTTAGAAAGCTACTTAGTCGGTCGTCAATTTATTATTAAAGAAGGCGATTTTTTAAGTTCTCCTCAGCCAGTTAACGCTGGAGTCCCACAAGGCAGCATCCTGGGCCCTCTATTGTACTTAATTTATACTTCGGACATGCCACCAAACAGCTACACACAAACCTCAACATTTGCGGATGACACAGCTTTCCTAAGCGTACATGAAAACTGTCAAGAAGCATCTCGTTACTTACAGGATCACATATTTGAACTGGAAAGGTGGTAAAAACAATGGAGGATAAAGATCAATGAGCAAAAATGCGCACATATAACATTCACATTGCGTCGGGAAACATGCCCCCCTATTAAAATTAATAATCAAATAATACCCCAACACTCGCATGTAAAATACCTCGGTATACATCTAGATCGGCGCACAGTGGCGCCATTTGAGTTTTTTCGTTGCAAAAATCATATCTTTTGAACCGAATAAGATAATTGAACAGTTTAAACAGCATATGATAGATAACTGTTCAGCCTATGAAATGAGCGTTTGGAAAGGGTGCTACGCTTTGTAGGGGCCTACTTATGGGTTATCAAAGTTAAAATTAGTAGAAAAATCAATTTTATGGTAACTAAAAAAAATTATTTTTACATTTTTAGATTGTTTTTATTTTTTTTCTTAAGGGTTTTATGTTTTAAATTATTACCCAACAAATTAAAAAAAAAAATTATTTATTTTTTCAATTTTCTGTGAAATATTCATCACAATTCGTAAGAGAAGGTATATCTAAAAGACTAACAATTTCTAAACTATAATTATTTTGTAACTCTATTCGTGACTTCACATGCCGCAGGGAAGAAATAAGTGGATCGGAAGATGCTGCCAACATGTTGAAGAGGTCCTTATTTTGCCTTACCCTTGATGCTTTGAATGTGTTCTGCAATCTATATTTTTTATAAAATTTGTTAAGAGACTCCTGTGCTTCTTCAGAAAGCTCTCCAATTGGCAAAGACTGGTACTCAATTATATCTTTGCCATGCGCCAATATTTTATGGACGGTCGGGGTCAACTTCTTCTGTGGATACATTTCTGCTAAAAGAGATGCAGTTTTCGACGCATATTCTCCATATTTTGTAGAATTGACATTTTCTTTGCAGTTTAAAACATCCAAGATCGTTCCCAATCTTTTCACGATTTGATTGTCAATTCCAATGATTCTAGTTACTGCCTCATCATTTTCAAAAAATCTCCTAGAAGTGTTTCCATCGTTAGAGTTACCGTATCCGTGCTTGGGACAGTCTACTTTTAGTCCAACTTGTTTCAAAAAAACCATCCTGTATTTGCTTCTTTC
Organism: Pollenia amentaria; assembly: GCA_943735925.1. NCBI lineage: Eukaryota > Metazoa > Arthropoda > Insecta > Diptera > Polleniidae > Pollenia > Pollenia amentaria. The sequence continues at coordinate 13,541,409 of OX031011.1, forward strand.
TGATCTTTTCCTTATCCTTTATTGATGTATTTTCATCGAAGTTTTCCTCCTCTTGTGGTAGGGTATATGCCAGTTTTAGCAAGAATTCCATACACCTTATCCTTGCGTGCAATGGTGACATTCCATATTCGTAATTCTCCTCATTTGTAGAATCGTTTAAATTACCAAAGTTCTTCTGACAAATAAAAATATAAAATCGATAAAAAAAATATAAAAATAATACGAAAAAAGGGGTTTAGATAGGTTTTTGCTAAATTTTTACCTCCAATATAATTCTGTCTATGATAACTAATTGAAATATATTATAATTAAGCAGAAAAAGATACTAATCTTAAACTCTTTACAACTAATTATATAAAATTGAGATGTAACATATTATATATGAAATAAATTGAATTGAATTGAAAAAAGTTCTTCTGACTCTTTTTGCAAATCGGGCATGACATTGTTGAGGTTGTTCCTGTCAGTTCGTTTACGACTTTTCCGTCAACCATGGTCAGGTGGAACTCGTAATTGCATTCAATATATTTTCCTTCTCCAATTTGCAGCTTTGTAGGCTTAATCTTGCTTATTTGTTCTTCAATGTCCTTCACCGTAGTCCTTATGAGTTCTGCCGATTCCCTTGCAAACTGAAACATTATTGGTCGGCAATAATGCACTGATGACGGACGTGGATTTTTCCAGTGTAGGGAATCATCCGATTTTAGCCGCAAAGGAACAACAGATGCCATAAACATATTTCCGTCCGATATTGTAGCGTCATCGAAAGATATCCTTTGCTTATAAACGCTTTGTCCGGATGATCCATCGCAGCCCCATTTGCTGATCAATGTCAACTTCTCAGGAAGAATTTTCACTTCCGTGAAAAACTTTGGTGTGGTTGACTTTCTAAACAGTTCAAATAATTTTAAATTGTTCAACGCCATGTTTTCAGTACTTAAATTGTTTAATGGTTTCAGTAATTGTTGCGCCAACATTCAGGCGTAGACTAATCCAGGCATTATGCTTATTTTGCAATATATAGGCTTATGCTACCATGCCTAAAAATTTACCTGTTCCCTGCATACATATGGATTTAGGCTAAATAATGCAATTTTGATATTATGCACGTGTCCAAATAAGATTTGTGCCTACCTGTAGGGACCATAAGTCAATATTGTTCCTGACCATTTGTACGCCAAAGTATTGTTTATGTGAGGTACGTACCTGCTAATTTCAATGAGTAGTTTTTTTCAAACTATTAGATCAAACTACTGTCAGTCAAAACATATAAGGGATGGACGCCATACAATTTCTGCAACCATGTCTTTTTGAACTTTTTTTCCTCTAGAAGCCAAACGGGCACGTACGGGCAGATAAAACCTTTTGAATTATGTAAAGAAATAATCAAAGAACAGGTTTTGCACGTATGGCAAATATAGAAAAATATAGTTTTTTTTTATTTTCCGTCAAAGTTGAAAAATAGTGAAAAAACGGATAGTTTTTAAATAGTGATTTACCAGGAGAAACACAAAGCAAACAGTTAATTTTTTTTTATCATTATACATTTAATAAATACATCAATCAATACAAATAAAAAATAAGGCGATTCGTTACCTATTTTTCGTGATATTACACCTGAAATCGCAACAAATTGACTAAAAATTGTGTGTTTTTTTGAAAACCGAAAGTCGGTCAACTTTGAACGGTTATATCTTCTAAACTAAAAATGTGATATTATTAAGAGTGGCATATTTGAAATCGTTGAAAAGTTTCCTATAACATGGGTTTATTCAAAACTTCATCGGCACTCATGAAAATTTTGATTTTTGCAACCTCGCTTGCTCTACGGGCGCCACTGTGCGGCGTTTAACGTGGAAATGGCACATAGAAGCAAAATTAACTCAAATGAAACTAAAAGCAATTCAAATTAATTGGCTCATTGGAAGAAATTCTGTTCTTAGTCTCGATTGCAAACTTCTACTTTACAACTCTATCTTAAAGCCAATTTGGTGCTACGGTATTCAGTTATGGGGCACTGCCTCGGCTTCTAATATCGAAAAAATTCAAAGGCGCCAAAATAAACTTCTTCGAATAATAACAGCCGCTCCCTGGTATGTCAAAAACTCAAATATCCACAAGGATCTCAATGTGCCATTGGTAAAAACTATGATAACGAAATATGCAGTAAAATATTTAAAAAGGCTGGAACTGCACCCAAATCCCTTAGCTCGAAATATTTTAAATTATGGCGGCCACACTCGATTAAGGAGAAGAGACACTGCAGCACTCACCCAATCAGATGAGCGATAAACACCTACATATGTGAACAGAAACCGTGATGACTAAATCTTTTTGTCTGGCACTGGCAGGACATTAAGTAAAAATTAGGATAAGATTTGATTAATTATTGTTAGTTCATATTTAATATATGAAGATTCAATAAATAAATACTGCAAAAAAAAAAAAAAAAAAAAAAAAAAAAAGTTTGGGAGAAGATTCTATGTAGGGCTGTTTGAAACTAACTTCTCAATCGTTTTTGCGTGGGGTACAAATGACTGGAGTGCAGACGATTCCAATTCTAGTGTTTTGATTACCAGCAGTATCCATAGTTATACAACATTTACACCGCTGATGTCCAAAATGTAAACTGTAGTTGTATTGCTTCATATTAGTATTAGTAAACAAAGAGACAAATATTCTTAAAAATATAATAAATATGTAATACTACATTTACACCTACACAAGATCTAGTAGATTTTAGTTAAAATCTTAAAGAAATATTTTGGCTTTACACCACTGCTTTTTGACATATTGTTGGATTTTATTTTCATAACAAAAACAGCCGATTGAAAAGGAAAAGAAACTGTATTGTAAATTTTTATTAGCCAAAATGGAAAGACAAAAACTAATTTTATTGTATTAAAAAAATACAATCGAAATTAAGATTGTTGCGTAAAAAAACCCAGCATTTGTTAGATATAAGGTTTCACAAACTGCTGCAAGTGAACTACCCGCAATAAATGATACATGGAAAAGAAGACTGATAGGGAAAAGGAGCAGCCAAATGGGGAGGAGCTTAACCCAAAAAGGTGAACAAATAAGAGACAATATTGAAAATTTTGAAATGTAACAATTTTTTTGCAAACCAAACAAAAAAAATAAAAACTTAAAAACAATATTAAAAGAATTATGAGCGCCTCTTCATTGGAATTCCACTGATTTTCCTTTTTGTAGGTACGTTTTCTGTAAATTAAGGTCTTTGTAATGCTACACAGTTTATATTAATAAAATTTGCACACCCTTTATTTATTATTGGCTTTTCCATTTTCACAAATGTTTATTTTTGTTATAAAAATTGCAATTTCAAAGAAGGCTTTTTAAAGCCTGTAGCTCGTTTCTGTATTTCTCGCATCGCAAAATTTCTCACATTAAGTGTGAAACAAAAAATTCCATCGTGTCTCGATTTGTGAGAAAAAAGTGTTTCTGTATTTGAATGCGAGAACAGCCATCACAGATTCTGTTTTAACTGGAATACTTCCAGTAATTAAGTGTCAAATGCAAGCGAAACGTCAACGAAAGAAACAGAAATAATAAAAATAGGGCTGGCAGATTTGATGATTTATTGTCGTTTTGCAATTGATTGTTCCAAATTTGGCAAAATGCCGATTTGCTGATTTTTTCTAGTGACGATATAATTCGGTCTTCGAAATAAAATAGTTTTATATTTTGTGTATTAGGCACCACAGAAAAACGATATCTTTAAAAAAAGGCAGCTTAAAAAATGCATCGGCAAAATCAAAATTTCGAAGGAAAACTGTTTAATTTTTATTTTCATTGATTACATATTTAATACATTTGTTTATGTGATAAAAACATTAAACTTATTTTTCAGTCAATGCACTGTAGGAAATGTTTGCCTTTTTTTGGCCAAAAGTTTTGGTTTTATTCCAATATGATATTTTATCACACCTTTGCGTGAGTTTTTCAGGAAAAAAACAATCTGAAATTTTAAATTGTTATCGGATTAAAGAAAAAATAAAATAAATAATTGTATTTAAAGAGACCTCAAGCTTAAGTATGTATGTATGTATGTCAAAAAACATGTATTTTACCCATGAACTTTAGCTATTTTTTTTTTATTATGTTTTAATAAAAATCGAACAAAATTGGTCAAAATTAATTTTAAATTGTCCGATTTTTTAAAACGAAATAGACGATTATTTTATATTTTCTTAGAAAATTAACGATTTTTTCACAAATTTATCTGGCAGCCCTGCATAAAATGAAAACAATAAAGGGCTTAAAACATTAAAATAACAAAATGTAACAATTGTGTTTTATTTATTTTCATCATTGAAATTCTTTCTCTTCAAATAAAAAAAAATAATAACATTCTTGGTTACATACATACATAATTTGTGCTCCATTATTTTGACAGTTCTTGTGAGAAATTTGCAGCAAAATATTGATACAGAGACACTTTTTCTCACATCCTTCCAATAATTGCTGGAAAATTATTTAAATGACAGATTATTCTCCCAAAGTAAAGACACAGAAAAACCATTTTTTGTTTCATATTGCACTGTTTTTGTCATAATTCAGTTGTTTCATGCGGGAAATTTTACGATGCGAGAAATACGGAAACGGGCTACTGGTGAAAGAAATAATAATTAAAAAATAAATTCAATGAAAAGGACTCAATAATTTGTTTGCTGCACTAAAAATTCATAAATGAGGAACTCTGTCAAATTTTTAAATTTTACCAAACGAGTCACGGTAGTACCACGGTACTTTAGAAGGTCAAAATATACCAAAAAAATACAATTGTACCAACTTTAACATCCCTGACTTGATGTCTGAATTGCAGGGCTGTGGAGTCGGAGTCGGAGTCGGAGTTGAAGTGTCGGAGTTGAGGTTTTTGTACCGGAGTCGGAGTCGGAGTCGCAGTACCCAAAAAAACGCGCGACTCCGACTCCAAAATTGTTTCGGCATAAAAAATTTAAAAAAATTTCTAATATTTTCCATAATAAAAATTCTTCGAAATTGGCGATGCAATATTTTGCAGATCAATATGAATAAGTAGATTTTAATTTATTTTATGAGAAATAGTTGATTCAAGTACTTTACTATTTAAGTATATTTAGGTATATTTTTTATACGTGCGGGAAAAAGTCTAAATTACATTAGTAAAACTTATACTCAGTTATTGATCTAGTTGAAAAAGATGTATGATTTTTTAAATAATTTACTCATGCTAAAAAATGTTAATGACAGGAATTGCCAATAATTTTAATATCAGAATTTTTTAACCATCAACGCTGAAATATTTTCAACATTGTACAGAATAAGTGTTGCTATAGCGCATAAATACTTGTATGTATTAGAAAAATTGTGACGTAAAATTATTTCTCTTTTGTGTAGAAACTTCTTTATCGGCCTGCCTTTAATTCCTACCATAACACTCATGTTTTTCTTATGCACATTTCGCGGGGATTCCCATAATTCGTTTAATAAAGATGTTTCTTCACAAAAGAGAAATAATTTTACGTCTCATTCATTTCGCATCACGGTTAGAGTAGGAGTCGGAGTCGGAGTCGGAGTCGTGAGTCGGAGTCGGAGTCGGAGTCGCACTTAAAAAATTTCAGCGTTTGGAGTCGGAGTCGGAGTTAGTACTTTTTTCGGACGACTCCACAGCCCTGCTGAATTGTTTACTATAGTTGTCCAAGGCCTATCCAATAGGTCTGCTTACCGCTACAACAATTCAAAAAACAACAGGCATTTTGTTTCTGTAAAATTCCTCGAGGTTGTCAAAATCTTCCTACTACATAGGGAAAACAAAAGGAAAAACGTGTTTTGTATGCATGTATGTGTGGCAAAAAACAAAAAACGTAAGCAAAAATATACATGTATAAGCAAAATGTAAACAACTTTTGAAATTGTTGAGGAAAAACCCAAATAAACATCTGGCTCCTTGCGCAGACCTAATGGATAGGCCTTGTAGTGGACTAAATGAAAGAGCGTAAAGGCCTCGTTACTCTTTACGTAAATGTTACGGATACGTAAACGTTGCGGTCGACTTTAATGGTTGGTAGTTACTAGGGAGATCGATTATTCGACTTTTTCAATAACCGGTTTTCGAATATTACGAATAGTTGCTATTTTAAAAAACCCGGTTTTCGGTTAAGCCTTTTTTAAATAACCGGCTAACAATTTTTAATTCGAATACATAAAAACACAAAAATCAAATAAGTTTTTGTAATACAACGTTAATTTGAATAAAAACAAAACAATTTGCAAAGGTAAGGAACCAACAAAATACATATGTAGATATGACTTAAGCCTATAGTACACGGCATGTAAAAAGACACATGCGCATGTGGTTCTGACGTCATCACACAACCCGCAATGTTTATTGTGGCTTTGCATTGACGTCAAAATTACGCCAGAACCACATGCGCATGTGTCTTTTTACATGCCGTGTACTATAGGCTTAAAGCCTATAGTACTCTATAGTACTTAAGCCTATAGTACACGGCATGTAAAAAGACACATGCGCATGTGGTTCTGGCGTAATTTTGACGTCAATGCAAAGCCACAATAAACATTGCGTGTTGTGTGATGACGTCAAAATTACGTCAGAACCACATGCGCATGTGTCTTTTTACATGCCGTGTACTATAGGCTTTAGATCAGATTTGACGATAAAATCCAAGAAAAGTGGGACAGTAAATTGATCAAACTTTAATTTATTTTTTAACAATTTTTAATTGATTTACTAAACTTTATTTGTAAAAAGATATTTGTTTAATGTAATTTAGAAACTGTTGAATGATATTTGATCTAGACAAACGTTTTACAAAAGCAAATAAATTATAGGAATTTAATAAAGTTATTATTTAAAATATTCTCCCAAATTTATTTTGAATGAGTTTTAATTTGTTGGTGGTTAAGCATGTCTCTATAAATCGACCATATTTTTAAAAAGTGGCAAACAAAACCTCTTAGCCAGGATTATCTATTTCAAATTATTTTGTTTCAGCATTACAGAAACGAATAGTAAAATTAACATGCTTTTTGTGTGAAATATTTGTCAATTCGTCGACAACAATTTAAGACCTTCCATGACATTGTTTGATTTCTTCAATTTTGTTTTTTAGTTCTTGGTATTTTAATAAATAAAACTGGTAGAAATTTTTGTCACATCGTTGATTCTGCCGGAATGTTGTTTTCAGCATGAAGAGATGCTAGAACTACTTAAGAGTTTTTAGTGCCTTAAAGTGCATTTCGTCCTCGGCAACACAATGGGCTAATATTTCACCAATGATTCATTTTTGGCCACGTATTTTAGTAAAGTGTTCTTTGTCGTCTCTTTAGAACTACTTCGAACTGAGTTAAGTTTTATGTGGATCACATTAATGTCAAGCATGTAGATTAATTAAAGGTTATTAATAAGTCGTGACATGTAAGAACCTTTGTATCTTATCATTTTAGGGCATTTCAAGCACCTAACTTTGTCTTTTAAGTCGCGTTCGAAAAATCTCTAGAGATAACCTCTATATAAAAATATATTTTATATTTAGAATACTCTTCCACAAATTCTTACTCTTTAACTGCACACGTTTTTCTAGTATTTTGAATAGTTTTTGGTTTTTTTACAAGAGATTTTATAAGAGATTTCTATTTACAGTGTTCATAATGTTTTTTGACCTTTGTTACATTTTGTTTTGACATTCTTCATTAAAAGTTTAAGTTTGACCAATATTCAATTAGAAAATACTTAAATTACGGGTACATCTATAATCAGAGTAAGGAAAATGTATATTAATTACACATTATTAAAATAACCGGTTTATTATACCAAAATAACCGGATTCTTCGATATTCGAAAAATGGGCATTTTAAAATAACCGACTTGGGCAAAGCCAAGATAACCAGTTAAACCCGGTCGAATAATAACCGTTCGATCTCCCTAGGAGTTACTTAAAATAAGTAAACGCATCATATGTTCTTAGAGTGTGTTAAAAAAAAAACAAAGAAAATGAAATAAAAAGTTTTGTTTAGTTTTGATTTTGCACTCAGTTTTGCTTTAAAGCATGTTGGTAATGTTCTTGTTTGAAACCGCCAATACATAACGATATCGACGCTTTTCTAAAAAAGAAGTAGAAAAGTAGAATACATGTGCATATGTATATTTACGGATATGTTTGTATGTACAGCATTGAAAAATGCTATAACATTAAAACTTTTGATATAGTTTTTTGCACCTAAGCAACTAGTTTAGGAGTTATGGACCTTAACATTTTTTTAAGACTTTATTAATATCTCTTTAAGTACAAATTTGATCTCACTAATATGAGTATCAGTAAAAGTGCTACTTAATCCTCACCTATATATGTGTATACACGCTGTTAATTTCCGGAGATGCGTTCACAAAAAAGTACCAAAAGTACGAATTTTTACCCTGTTTGCCCTTAAACGTACTTTATTTGTTTGCTATCTTTATGTGAAAGAAAATAGGTTTCAAGTTTGCGCAAGATTATTTTGAAAAAAAAAGAAAACGTTTTTGCAAAAAGTACGAATTTTTACCGTTTTGTGCCTAGAATTTAATATTTGTTATATATGTCCCTAGTGATAGTTTTAGCATGAAATAATTAATAATTTCGAAGAACTACATTAAAAACAAAAACAATGTTTTTAGAATTTGTACGAATGTAGTTGAACGAACGAAAGAATTCTTTCGCACATCGGAAATAGGCCGTAAACTTTTCAAATTTTGCAGTATAAATGAGTTAAATTAAAATATCCCAAAAATTCCCTATTTTACTCACTTTAAGGGGGTAAACCTTAAAGGCGACGACTTTTAAAATGTACTTTTATGCGACATTGTAAAATTTATTCAAACATCGCCAAAATATTTAAAACAAAGTCTTACCCTGTTTTGTCCCTAGTGGTAGTTTAGGAAAAAACATAAATTAATTTTTAAAATGTTGCAGTCTAAATTGATCAAAATCGACCTGAAATTTGCGTGTTTAATGCCGATTAGAAATTCGTACGAAAAAAATTTGGATTAAAGATTATAGGGTTATTTCCAAAAAATCTGTTTTTGCTAATTTTTTACCATGGGGAGGAACACCTGCTCCAAAATTCCGGGAAAATATAGCCAATCAGGGGTGTTCTGGAAATCGAAAACGCAAGAATTTAAAAGTCGTTTTTTTAATAAGATTTTTGTAGTAAAAGAAATGCAAATACCATGCAATACAAATATTTCTCCATTAAACAGAATTCTATAAGAAAAAGTTGACAAATTAGATGAAGAGTGTATTAAAAACAACTTCAAAATTCATGCGTTTTGCGTTTTCGATTTCTAGAACACCCCCCGTGTATAGTAATTTCGCTTTAACATTCTATCTTCTTACCAAGTTTAATCAAAAACGGGTTTTGGGCGTTACTGTAAAACAAAAAAACTTACACCTCATTTTTAATATATATTTATATTTATTTATATATACGTATATGTACATATGTATGTAAGATAATTTGTAATTTGTACCAAACAGATTATTAAAACTTTTTTATAATTCACGTTATAAAAATCCATTACTTTAATTATAAGATTTTTAATCTTGTTGTATTGGAAAGCAAATAAATAAATAAATCTTATTAATAAAATCTAAAAGTAAACCGCCGGCTAATAAGTTTTGTTGACAACACTGCTTGAAAACAAAAATAAAATTCTTAAGAGCGAATATGTAAAAACGGAGAGAAATTTTAATTTTTTCAGGTTCATCCGCAACGAAACGTTACGTTTACGTAAGAGTACCTTTTTATACATAGACGTGGTAAGGAAAACGGAACAGCTGATCAGCAACGTATACGTTTACGTAAGAGTTACGAGGCTTTAAGAATGCGTGTGAAGAATATGTGTGAATTCATATCCACAATTTTGGTATGGGCTGGACATCAATGATTTACACCTACACAAAATCTAGAACTTAAGTGATTTTGAGCGAAATTTTGTTCATTTCTACTAGATTTCCCATACAAAACCAAATATAGTTCGTCCCTAGATTTTGGCAAAATCTCACGAAATTTTGCAATACTCAACGATACAACTATGAATTTCATACTAATGTACTAAAAATACAGCTCTGAACAAGATAACTCTGACAGTTTTAAAAATAAAAAAATTAATTAAATAATATATAATAAGAGCGGGGAAAAATTATTTTGCGGCAAATTAATAACATACAAAAATAAACATACAGTGACCTTTATTTACAGAAAACGTACCTACAAAAAGAAAAAGCAGAGGAATTCCAACGAAGAGGCGCTTTTAATACTTTTAATATTCTTTTTTAAGTTTTTATTTGTTTTGTTTGTTTTGCAAAAAATGGTAACACTTAAAAATTTGCAATTTTTTGTCTTATTTATTCACCTTTTGGGTTATAGCCCTAAGTAAACTCCTCGCCACTTGGCTGCTCCTTTTCCGTATCAATCGTCTTTCCCTAGGTATCATTTATTGCGGGTAGTACATTTGCAGCAGTTTGTGAAACTTTATTTTTAAAAAAGGCTGGTTTTTTAAGCAACAATGTTAATTCCGTTTGTATTTTTTTCAGACCTGGATGTTTTTGCTTTTCATTTTTGATAATAAAAGTTAACAATACAATTTCTTTCCTTTTTCAATCAGCTGTTTTTATTATGGAAATGAAATCCGACAATATGTCAAAAAGCAGTTTTATAAACGCCAAAAAAATTATTAAAGATTAAACTAAAATCTACTAGATTTTGTGTAGGTGTAAATGTAATATAATTATTTTTATTAAATTTTAATTGTTTATTCTATTTTATGCTTTGTTCTTTTGAGTTTTAAAGTTTTTGTTTACCTTAAACTTTTTTGTTTTCTTATTTTTTTCACAAATTTTTTGTTTGTGATTTTTGTTTATTTATATTTAATTCAAACTATCTTTTATTATTCAGGCTGTGACACTGTGAAGTCTGATTTCTGTTTTTCGGTCTGGGGGCGGAGGGGCTTGACCGATTTGAACGATTTTTTCTTTAAAATTATCGCCATGGTCCAACTTAGGTTTTTACGGAAAGAAAATTTTGCCCCGCCCACTTTTTTCGATTTACCTAAAATCAGAAAACGGCTCCATCGAGTTGACTAATTTTTCTTTCAAATGTTCGTATTAATCAACTTTAAGTTTTCATCGAAAGAAAAATTTACCACGCCTACTTTTACGCCCACTTTTCCTATTAAGCGCATAACTGGAGAACGGCTTGACCGATTTGGACGATTTTTTCTTTAAAATGATCGCCATGGTCTAACTTAGAAAAATGTTGCACCGCCCACTTTTACGCTCACTTTTTTCATAAGATTCACAGCATATATATATATACAACCATATGTATATGAACAACATTTAAATTTATAATATTACTAGCTGACCCGGCTCCGCTAGCCTTAAGATGAAGTAATCAATAAATATAACTTCCAATTTGCCTTAAATACATGTGTTTCTTTTTTCATTGAACCCATATCTACACCATATGTAAGTTATTCTGTAAAAAAAACTTTATGATAGGTATTTCATGGATTTTTATTTGAAGGCCGTAAATTTCGTTTAAAGATCAATTTAAATCGTCTGGTAATACAACACTAATGTTTGCTTAGGGCCAGCAACGCGGACCGGGTCAGCTAGTCTGCTTATAAAAAATGTGCAATAATTAAGATTATTTAGAGATAAATAACAAAATTGCAGAGATTTTTAAAAACACCTCCGTTCTCTCTAAAGATTCACTTGAACTTAATTTTATTCTGGAATTGCCACAGATTTACTCGAAAGCAATTCATTTGTTGAAAACGGCTGCTAACCTGCGTTAGATGCAAATCTATGCAAAATATAATGATTTTTTTTTGGGAAAAAACTTAAGAAATATGCAAAAGCACATCTTTCATGCAAATAGCGTGAAAATAGTGCGGAATTTGCTATTCAGTAACATTCGCAGCAACAATATTCGCTGTCGGTTGAAGCCAGCTGTTACTTTAAGCAGTATTTTTTTCGTTATTTAATCGACAATGATTTACTTGGTGTTTATTAAATCGCCAAACGTGGCCATTTTTAAACTTGTTTGGTGGCATTCATATGTAAGGTCAGTATATGAAACTAAATTATGCAATGTTGAAATGGCTGATGAAGATATTAAAAAAACTTTGAGAAAATTGTTTTTCATATTCAAAGATGCTTTTGAAAGAATTAATAAATAGAACTAATTAAAACATGAATTTTATTAAAGTTTACGAAAATTATTCCCGTACCTTTGGATGTTTGTAAAACACAATGTTAATTGCAAAATGTATTTTAATGACGATATTGCATTTAATTTAAATCAGTTTTAGACAATTTTTCATTGCTATAACGATACGGCATTTTAGAGAACTTGCTTTGGCTGCTATTTATATTCCAATTAGTAATGCCCCACGCTTTTCTTTAAGGGATGTGTGAGTTTTTTTCGACTTTGATTTAAAAGTTTATGTTCTTTGAAATGTTCTTATTTTTTGACTTTAAGTCGATTTTTTTAGTATTCATATTCATTTTGTGTTAACAATATATTAAGGTAAAGAAAATCGTTTCTTAAAAATTTTTTATTTTTTATTTTATTTTTTACTTTTTAGTAACGAATAGCTTTAATTAATACATTACAATTTCCTTGCTAAATAAGAAAATTTTTTTACTTTTAATATTTCATCCATTTGCATTGAGTAAAAGGCGGTTAAAAAAAGCATTTTACAAAAAAAAAATTGTGCCCCCCCTAGATTTTATCCTGGCTACGCCCATGTATTCGTGTATTGTCATCGGGAATATGTATGTCTGCCAAGTTTCATCCATTTTCATTGAGTAAAAGGCGGTTAAAATAAAGTAACAAAATTTGATGCTCCGAAGTGAATGTAATGAAAAACATTTTACAAAAAAAAATGTCCCCCTCCCCCTAGATTTCACCCTGGCTACGGCCATGAATTCGAGTATTGACATCGGGAATATGAATGCCTGCACAGTTTCATCTATTTGCATTGAGTAGAAGGCAGTCAAAAAAGCATTTTACCAAAAAATACTCTCAATATATTCTTATAAAATGATAATTTTCGATGAAAAATATTCATACGGTTTTCTTACCTCTGCCCATCCCGAATTTCTGGCGATAATTAGTTCAAACTAATAATCCTGACATTTTTAAAGCTTATTATTTTTTATTTTGTTTTGTCATAGTTTGACACTTGATCAGAAGAAAAAGTAGATATGTTATTACCATCGGCAGTGAAAGATATATTTATAAGTTTAGCGACGTCTTAAAGCAAACGTAGAGCCGCCTACAATATTTTTGTGTTTTATAATATAACAATATTTTAATAAATTAATCTTTATTTGGTCTTTTATTTATTTATGATATCACTTTTTTTATTTTTAATTATTATAAATCATTTGTTTATATTTTTTTTTTAGTTGTCTTGGTGGTTTTTGCTAGGGATGGAACGATACGCCTTTTTGCTGATACGATACCAATATTCCAAAAAAATATCGCCGAAAAATAACAAAAATCAAGTAGAATAATTTCTTTATTCTAAATAATTTCGAGGTAAAAGATTATTAATATTTAAAATTGATATTAATTAGATTTCATAAACAAGGAATTGAGTTTGAATTCATGAAAGTAGGTCATCCTCCTAGGATTTTTTTATAATTTTTTCACAAATGCTTCAAAGGGCACCTCTTGTAGACGTATCCGAACTTGTACATGCTAAAGAGGTGCCTGTGTCTTCAACGTTTTCGGAATGCAGAGATATGTTAAGTACTTCATAAGGACGTTTTTTCGATATGATTGAAGTCGATTGTCTTTAAAATAATCGAGCATTGTATCGAGGGTCAAGAATTGTAGATAAACAATAGGTTTCATTATTTTTAAAAGGCTCAAATCTTTTATTTAAACCTAATGTTTAGGCAGCCGCTAAATTTTGGGACTCTGAACTATTCTTCATCTCCGGTGATTCATTTATTATATGAAACAATTTCATTATTCTGCGTTGATTTTATGCTCTGCTTTTTATACCCTCCACCACCACTGTGCTGAATGAGGTTATACTAAGCTTGTCATTCCGTGTGAAACTTTTTTATTATACATCGAAGACCATAAAGTATATATGTACATATATTCTGGCTCCTTGAGTAATTCTAAGTCGATTTTGCCATGTCCGTCTGTCTGTCCGTCTGTTGAAAACACGCTCACTTTCGAAAAACGAAAGAGAAAAGAACAAACTTGGGATTGAAATCCAGCAACATCGGTTTAGTAGGATCAAAACTATGAATCGAAATGTGGAACCACCACCCTAAAAAAATTAAAATTGCACGAATTTGCTGTATACAACTGCAAATCATACTGGTTAATTTCGTGAAGATCGGTCCATAATTGACCATAGACCCCATATAGACCCTACTCGCGGAAATAAGCTTAGTACACCTAAAACCGTAATTAATAACGCTATTATACCAAAATTTGGTACGGCACAGATCAGAAATCACACTGTCAAATTTTTTGAAGATCGGTCCATAAATAACCATAGACCCCATATAAACCCTACTCCCGGAAAACAGTTTAGTACGCCTAAAACTATAATCAATAAGGCTATCATACTAAAATTTGGTACCTCACAGTTTTTTAGGACTAGAAATCACACTGTAAAATTTTTTGAAGATCGGTGCATAATTTACACTAGGCCTCATATAAACCCTACTCCGGGAAAACAGTTTAGTACGCCTAAAACCAAATAAAGCCCACTTTGGAAAAATAATTAAATTCGCCTAAAACCATAACAGATATAGATATTGCGGTAAAATTTCTTCCAACTAAGATTTATATGGCCAGAAAAAATATCATGCAATTTTGCTGTATTGAAATTTATTCTAATTTAATTTTTGTAATACCAGAAATCAGTCTTCAGAATTTTGGGTTGATTGGTCCAATACAAATTACCCTCCTTAAAATTATTTTAGTTCCGCTAAAACTCTTACGAATCATGATATTTTACTCAAGTTAGTTCAAAGTTCTAACAAGAAATGCAAAAAACTTTCTTATTGTCGGTCAATAATCGGTGGAGCGTATCAAAGATTCGGCATAGCCGAATATAGCACTCAAACTTGTTTTATTTCTCTTAGTTGTTATGCAAAAAAATAAGCATAGAAAATTTAACTCAAAAAAAATCTAAAAAAATAAAAAGTATTGTCGTATCGACAGTAAAATATCGCCGATACCGATATATCGGAAAATTTGAAGTATTGCCGATATATAGGTATCGGTATTCGTTACATGCCGAGTTTTTATGTGATGTTAATGAAAAGGGAAGAAGTTGCCTTATGTGGACCATACTATTAATTAAAGTACATTTATGTTTATATAAAATTTAATTTATTTAACATAATTTATATAACAATAGATGTTAAGAACAAATTAAAAGGTTTGATTGAATTGAAAAATGAAATTACAATACTCTTTTTATCAAAATTTTCTACAATTAAATTAAAAATTATACATTGATTAAAAATATTTTTTAAAAACAAAGTACAGTGAACTCGCAATAATATGAACATCGCAAAATATGAACACTTATATTCTTCCATTGAAAATATGAACAACTTATAATTATATTTTTAACGTATTTTATCTACGTATACAGGTTTAAGTCTAAATCAATAGGGTGGTGGATAAGTTTTGATTCAACTGTATAATAATTGGGGAGTTTTTCTAGCAGCTTGCTTTAAAATTGTCTTCAAATGTCAATCAAAATGTTTTGCATACACGATTTAGTTAGTGCTTACATTCAACTAGAATTCCATATTCATCTTTAAACATAATTTGAACGTGAATAGTTCTTAAATATGCATACAAGAAGCATAAGTTTTTAACTATAAAAAGTCAGAAATTTTAGAACATTTAGGAAAAGGTGTCAGTGTTACTAATTTAGCTTATAAATTTTGTGGTGAAATGTTCTACAATATGTGGACAAAAAACAAAAATGCTAACAATACGTTTATTTGACCTGGAAAAAGAAAAACGTGCGGCCTTCCGAGTACCCAAAAATTTAAAATGCGTTCTCCGGATGGTTTTGAGTATGAGAGACAAAAAGATCACTAACAGCGGACACGGAAAATATTTTTGAGGGGAAATTAGTTGCCATTCGTAAATATGAATAATCCTGCAAAAGCGAACTGGCGTGGTTTTAATTAGTTCATATTATCGCGAGTGCACTGTATATTTTGTATAGTGGATATAAAATGTACCTACAAAAACCCCCCTCTCCATGGACTTGAAATAGTTTAGGATGTATTTTATTTCTGCCCGACCTTGCTTTAGAGTTTTGTACGTTTTCAACATTTAAACTAGGGACGTAACGAATACCGATACCGATACATCGGCGATACTTCACGTTTGCGGATATATCGGTGTCGGCGATATTTTACTGTCGATACGCCGATACTTTTTTTGAGCAAACAATTTAATTTTTAATGCAAATTTTTTGCATAACAACAAATAGCAAAAAATCAAACAGAATAATAAATTGTTTCTTTTAATTCTTAAGCTGAAGGTTGGTCTAACTACGCGTTTTTTCCTTTTTTGAGGCCCATGCTGAAGTAGAAAGTAATCCTACTTAATGCTTTCGATATGTATATGCATGTTGCGCGTTTGTTGTGTAACTTGTCAATAAAATTTTACACAACAACTTTTTGTACTGATGCATTAACGCATTGAACGCTCGGTGTGGACCTGCTGCATCAGAGGTTTTGCTTTAAATTATTAAATCTTAAAAATTTAAGACCATGGCGCAGAAATACTTAAGTTGTCAAATTGGTTTAGTCACATCTGAGAGACGATTTTTTAGCCTGTTTTTGGCTTGTTTCACCGCCTGTTCTTGGCCTTACTGTAAGTCTGCTTCAAAGGGAATTGCGAAATTATCTCCGCAAAAGTTGCGAATACTTTGTTTTTTAAACAAAAATCGTATTAATATTAATTTTTTATATTGTGGCATAATTTATTGAGCTTGAGGTTTTTTTCTTTAATATATAAAATTTTTTATTACATTTATTTTATAACTCCAATATTTCGATACAGCAATG
This sequence comes from Pollenia amentaria, assembly GCA_943735925.1. Lineage (NCBI taxonomy): Eukaryota > Metazoa > Arthropoda > Insecta > Diptera > Polleniidae > Pollenia > Pollenia amentaria. The sequence continues at coordinate 13,558,553 of OX031011.1, forward strand.
TGTATCATCATCGGGGAAACAAATTAAACAATTAAACTAACGTTTTTTTTTAAAAAATAATTATACAACAATAACAATTCGAAAAAAAAAATCAGCAAAATCGCTCCAGCCGTTCTCACTTCATTTTTATATATATATAGATTAATATTCGTTGTGTACTTGTAAGTTTGCAAGTATAAATATACAATGAAATGCAGATATATTGTATTTTGTAGTTACTCTTCAAGCATATTTAAAATTTTTTATGTTAAGAATTAAAAATACATATGTATTGTTATCGTGCATATTTGAACAAAAAAACCTTTTCAAACATATATTTTGTATAAAAAAAATTGTTCCCGTATTTTTATATAAGATTTGCTTAGAGATATAAGTTATTCGATTTTTTCTTTTTACTAAAAATATATGCATAAATTTCAGAAAATTATATCAGACAAACTAAATGTCGATTTTAATGGTTTTTGGGGCCAAATAAATGACACAAGCACAACAAGAATATTAACATTTTTTTCATTGTATGTTCGATTAATCGTTTGTGTGGTTTAGTTGGTCCTCCAACTACAAGGGATTGTGGTTGGCGGTGATGAATCTGTCAGTCAGTAAAGTAACTCTTTAATCCGGCAATAAACTATCCTATTCAGTCGTATGTTTTATCAAAAAAAAAAAAAAAATCGTGAATGATCATAAAGTATTATAATGTGAACTTAAAATTAAATTAGGTGAGATTTTTTTTTTTTTTTCTTAAGTCTGTCCGACTTACAAATGTTTATGAAAATTGTCGTAAAAGGATAGATTCTAGGCGATCAGAGTTGCAATATCTTGTAGAAGCTGAGTCATAATATTTTTGATTTTTTTTTTTGTGTAATGAGGTTGTGTTGATTCGGATAGAATACTGTCTTCAGATTTTCGGGGGAATGAATTGTACGATTGTGTAGGATAGTGAATCCTGACCTGATAACATCAAAATTTCGCAAAAGTAACCTTGAAGTGTATTTTACAGACCTCAATACTTATATTCATCCTAAATGATGACCAAGACAACTAAAACTATTGATTACCTTCATATCAATACGGGGTCGCCTGAAGGATCGACCTTAATAATGGATAATAAAGTATTGCAAGACTTTAGTAACGAATGCGAGGAAATAGCTTGTAGACAAATTAAATTATTTAAATTTAATGGCGACAGAGCTGAACTTGAAGAAGAGGAAGATGTTGAAAATAGCACTAGCACAGATCAAGTAGATGATATTGCTGAGGATGAAGAAGATGAAGAACGAGACTTAACAAATCTTACATGGCTTACTGAGCTACGTAACCAAGCAATGGGGTTTGCCCATATGCCATTAGACGAAGAAACAAAAAAAGACAATGATCTAACAACAATTTCAGTAGAACAGATTTCAATTCAACAGCCATCCAACCATTATTGCCAACAGCCTCAGAAAGAAATCGTAGAAAAACTAAATATAAATATATTAGGACAGCAAAATCGAAGGTTAGTTCTTAAAATTCCAGAACAAAAATCGGATGAAATACGTGCCGCTAAAACATTGAATCAACCAAAAAGGCCCTCACCTGCTGAACGATACGAAATGTTTTTGAATAAAATAAAAAGGTGTTTAAAATTATTATAAAGAAATTTTCTTCAATTTCATATTAAAATGTTTTTATTTTGTTTTAAATTAATAGAGATTTGGAAAGTTATGAAGAATCTGCCACTAACTACCAATCCGACATTGTTGAAAAACCACCATTTAACTATTCTCATATTATCGGTATGGCCATGTTAGAAAATGGAAGACGTGTCACTTTGCAGCAAATTTGCTCGTGGATCGAACAAAAGTTTGCCTTTTTTCGTGTACGAAAGAAGTGGAATGTAAGTATGTAACAATTTTTTGGTTTATATAATTTTTCCTATTTCTTTTGATTGATTTCTTAGAATTCAATACGACACAATTTGTCACTACATCCGTGTTTTCGTAAAATTGGTCGCAATAAAGAAGATAAAGGCAAAGGTGGCTATTGGGAATTAGGTGTAGATTTAAAGAAATGCGAGCGAAAGCGTATTCGTAATCGAAAATCTTTAGCACAACCCTCCAAAATGCAAAAGAAGCACATACAAACTCACTTTGTAAAACTCACGAAGAGAAAGCAACAAAATATAGGCAGCTTAAAAAAAAATAACTTTAAGCACTGCAATGGAAATTTAAATAATATTTATTCTGAGTGTGAATATGAAGAGCTGTTGTTGGACGAAATGGATGTGCAACAAAACGTTGATGTTACGAGTACACACTCAAATAGCCACAAAAACATAAATTCCACAGACACAAGTTACAATCATTCCGAGCCGCACAACGGATTGCAACAAAAACATCCAACGATTAAAATCAGCAGCCAAAATGTAGGAGAAGGAGAAGTAGGAATGTTAGAAAATTTTATTAATAACAATGACCCAATAAATGTACAGGAAAATACAGATTTAAAAGAGCTAAATAAAAACTCTCACTTCGATAAATATATTTGCAATGGAAATGAACAGTCTTCAGACCAATCATGTCAGCATCAGCAGGATAAATTGGGTACAATTATTATTAGCGCAACAAGTGTGTGCACAGATATGCTAAATATTCAAAATATAAATCAGCGTTCACTTAACTCGTTACTAATAAATAATTCAACAAAACAGTTATTAACAGAACAGCAGCAATGTCCAAATAGAACTGTAAGTATTTGTTTTTCAATATAATTATTTTGTGTTAACCTTTTTAAAAATATTTTGGGGTTTTTCTTTAAATAAACAGTGATTTTTTTTTGCAAATTTTAAAACACACTCTAATTCACTTTAATGACCTTAATTCTACAATTAGATAATACAGTGTACAATCCAATGTTGCACTTGTGAAACAAAATATTACTCAGCTGTTAGTCCAAAATTGTTTTAAACGATATAAAAAAATGTTCAGCTATTTGACTGCCGCTAAAAGCTGATACAACTGTCGCTAAGTAAACAATCTTTGAATAAGTGTCACTTGAAACGTTTCTGAGCGAAGTCACATTAGCTGCGTTCGAGAACACAAAAGTTTTAACTATTTTTTACTGAACTTTACTGCATTTTACGAAATTGCGTTCGAGTGCACAAAATGCAGTAAATGAGAACACAAATTGAGAGCGTAAAGTGACAGCTCTTGACTGAGTACTTCCAAATTTTTACTGCAGAAATGTTTGCAGTAATATTTAGTAAAACAAGAAATCATATGTTTCAAAAGGTAAACAAACAAAAGTTACAAACAAAAAGCATACAAATTGTGAAACAATTGTTTAAAAAAAGAAAAGTGGAAATAAAACTAAAATAAAAACAAAAAGTAAGTAAATTTTAATTAATTAAACTTGTTTGTGAAGCATTTATATGGCTACATATAATTTTTTTTTTTGTTATGTTAATTTTTTGGTGTTGTTAAAATGTCAAGTATTCGGGTATTTAGAACAGCACTTGTTTTTAAAGTAATCAATAGTAAAAAAGGTATTCATGTACTATTGATAAAATTTAGCCGGACACAAATAAGCAAAATTAAATAAAATAAAAAACAAACAATTATGAAATATTATATATATATGTGTTCCTCTAACTCCCATTGGAGCATAGGGCGCCAAAAAAATTAGCGATTCGGTAGCAATTTGTGATTCGGGAATGTGGGCTGCTAACCCTCGACCCCTAGATTGGTGATAGGGCTGCTATCTACGTGTCCAATCCCACGATGCAACCATGTTTCAGCGGTTATCGCCTACTTTCCTGAGACGTCCTTTCGACCATTCAGGATACATGGTTGTGGCGCCTTCTAACTCTGGCTAGCCTTAAAGCGGATGCTACAAAGCCATTGCCCGGGGGGTACTTGGTCTAAGACCGGAAGTAGTTAGCTGCTTGGACAGTTCAACAAAGGAATCGTCCTGGCCACTCCCAAGTGAGTGGCAAATCAGAACTTTCCACCTCTGCGAAAAATCCCACCCCCCAAATGAAAGATTACATAAAATAATTTGTTTGCATTTTCTAAATATGTTCGTGTTATCAAAAGGATTTAATCGAGTACCGATAAGAAAACGAGTTAAGTAGTCAAAAGTGTAAACATTCTTCAACACTTCAATTATTCGCCATCAGCTGATGCCTTTATTTTACGTTTTTATACAAATTTTGCGTTCACGCACTTTTTGGACAACAGCTTTTTGTGAGAAAAAATTTTTCAGTTTACTCATTTACTGCATTTTGGTGGCATGTCATAACGTCCAGTGTCATAACGTCCATCAAAGAAATGTCGTAGCGTCCGCGGACGTTATGACACTTTGCAAAGTGTCATAATGTCCACAACTTAACTTATAATGAAAAATATTAAAATGTGTAAAATTTGTTTTGAAATACCGTTAAAATTTCAAGTGATTATCAAAACTTAAGAAAAGAAATTAGTTTAAACTGAATTTCATCGATTGCGGATGCAATAAAGCTAAAGAAGTTGATATGGAAAGTGTTAAATATAGTTATGAATTTGGGCGCAAGGATTTTCTCCTCTATGGTATAACAAATACCGGCTTCGCTAACTAAAGCATATCTGCACAGCTGGCCTTCGGCCGGGCGCAACGATTTTCTCCTCTATGGTATAACAAACACCGGCTTCGCTAAGCAAAGCTTCTAAAATCTGCCTTGTTTCCGAACGAAAGCCGACTATGCAGAGAAGCTTTAGTTAGCGAAGCCGGTGTTTGTTATACCATAGAGGAGAAAATTCTTGCGACCGGCCGAAGAGCGGCTGTGCAGAGAAGCTTTAGTTAGCGAAGCCGGCATTTGTTATACCAAAGAGGAGAAAATCCTTGCGCCCAAAAGTGTTTTCGTTATATATTTAATATATACACCTAGAGAAAAAGCAGCAAAACCATTTTTAAAATTTTTTTTTATCATATTATGTTTCATTTAACCAAATCATTGTCACCGACAATCATATTATGGTTAAATTAGTTTCTTTAAAAATAGTTTTGTTGGTTGGGACCATAATGAAACATGTTTTTCTCTGCGTGTATGCAGATCATTTGTTTGTATTTAACTTCTTTAGTAATTATGGACCTAATGACACTTTCAAAAGTGTCGCAGTGTCCATGGACACTATGACACTTTTTGGAGTGTCATAACGTCCATGGACACTATGACACTGGACGTTATGACATGTCACCTGCATTTTACTGTAAAAGTACTTTAACGCACCTATTGTTATACCCTGCGTATACACGAGTTAAGGCATTAATACACTATCACACAAATCGTACGCATTCTGTTGAAAATGCATATCTGATCTTATTTTTGGTGGAAAATTTAAAAAAAACAATAACAACTTACCATGTCAAGGTTTTATCACAATACGTACGTCTTTTGTGATTCATGGCCTTTAGTAAGATCCAGAAATAACTTTTTTAAACTTATTTAACAACAGCATCAGTTGATGCAGAAAGTTAAAAATGTTAATGTTACAAGATATTGCCCGATATTTTGTTATTACACTGTGCTAGAATTTGACACTTTGTTTGAGACAAACGGGATACCTCGCGTTTTAAAATAATTCAGGTACGCTGAATCCAGTGGTGCTAACCGTTTTTTTTAAGGTTAGCTCTTGTTTTAGAGATATACCGTTACTTTAAATATGTCGGAGGTTGCACAACATATATTCGCGTAACTCAAAAACGGTTGAGCTTATTGAACAACATACAAAAACCGAAATTCCGCAAGAAATCTTTAAGCCAAGTTATACCTTTTTCTAATATGCGCAGGCGTTTTAGAAACATAATTTCTTAGAAAAATTTCGAAATATTTGTTTTTCATAATGCCATAAATGATTAAAATCTGTGTACAACTTTTGATATTATTTACAACACGAAAAATTTTAATTTAATTTAAGAATTTTATAAAAAGCTATATTTGTATGGGAGCCCCCAAGAAGTGGAGATAAAGGGCAAGTTTGTTGTGGAAAAGTGTTAAGGAAAAGAAGTTGGAGTGTTATATTCGGCTGTGCCGAATCTTTGATACCCTCCACCGACAGGGGTGGGCTATATATAATAAATACATATATATTATTAACAGCTATGGGCAAATTCAAAATTAAAGTTCAAAAAGAGCGAACGATGTGTACATATACAAAATTGATGAGCGAAGCAGAGAAAAGAAATTGTGCTTAGTCTAGCAGAACATTTCGAACGAAGCAGACGTGCGTCGAATGTCATGAAATGAGAAAAAAACAAAGCGTACAAATGTACAAAAACCAACAAGTGCAAACATAAACAAACCAATACAATGCCACACATGCAAAGCTTTCAATGTAGTGGTGCCCATAGCTGATTATTAACTAATCTTCACAAAAACGAACGTCAGCGTTAAAATTAGTTGCGGTTTAGACCTGAAATAAATTATTGACCGACAATAAGAAAAATTTATGCGTTTCTTGTTAGAACTTTGAACTGGCTTGAGTAAAATATCATGATTCGTAACAGTTTTAGCCGAACTAAAATAATTTTTAGGAGCGTAATTTGTATTCGACCTATGGTAAATTATCGACCAATCATCCCAAAATTCTGAAGACTGATTTCTGGTATTACAAAAAAATAAATTTCAATACAGCAGTGTAATAAGTTTTAGCGTTAACAGTAAATTGCACAAATTTGCATGATATTTTTTCTGGCCATATGAATTTAAGTAAGAAATTTTATCGAATTCAATTATTTTCCCCAAGTGGGCTTTAATTGGTTTTCCGCAATTAACTGTTTTCCGAGAGTAGGGTTTATATGGGACCTAGTGTAAACTATGGACCGATCTTAAAAAAATTTTACAATGTGATTTCTGGTCCTATGAAACTGTGACGTAACAAATTGTAGTATGCTAGCTTTATTTATTGCGGTTTTAGGCGTACTGAACTCTTTTCCACGAGAAGGGTTTATATGGGGCATATGGTCAATTATGGACCGATCTTCACGAAATTTATAAGTATGATTTTCAGTCGTATAAAGCGAATTAGTGCAAAATTTTATTTCTTTCCGTGCATTATTCCACCATTTATGTTAGTTTTTGTATCAAAATTATCAATTTTTTTAGGGTGGTGGTTTCACATTTTGATTCATAGTTCAGATCCTACTGCGCTGATGTTGCTGGATTTGAATCCCAAACTGCTTAGGATAACTACAAGCAATTTGAAACTAAGTTTGTTCTTTTCTTCTGCGTTTTTTGAAAGTGAGCGTGTTTTCAACAGACGGACAGACAGACGGACATGACTAAATCGACTTAGAATTACTCAAGGAGCCAGAACATATATACTTTATGGGGTCCTAGATGTATTATAAAAAAGTTTCACACGGAATGACAAACTTTAGTATACCCTCATTCACCACAGTGGTGGTGGAGGGTATCCAAATTTAATAAATGTCTGCCATACATATTATACCCCTAGGGGCGACTCCTGGGCAGTAATGGGTCTGTTTCTTCAATATATTTCTAGTCTGCATTGAAAGTTTTGTATGGGAGCCCTTAAGGAATGGAGATAGGGGATAGGTATATTAGAAATAAATGATGGAGATGAATAATAAAGTGGAGTTCGTCATACATCTTACCCGTCTAGAAGCATCATACGCGCTGCAGGGGCCAAATTTAAGAATTTCAACCATACAATTATGTCTGTTTAATGAAATTCTTAAATTTGGCCCCTGCAGCGCGTACGATGCTTATGTTTCTAAAACGACTACGCACATTAGAAAAAACTTTAACTTTTCTTAAATTTTATTGCAAAATTTCGCCTTTTCAGTTTTTTTTTCAATTAACTAAACTATTTTTGAGTTACGCGAATATATGTTGTGCAACCTCCTCCATTTTCGAAAAACCGGTATAACTCGAAAACAAGAGCTTACCTAAAAAAGTGCTTAGCACCAATGAATTCAGCATACCCGAATTAGGTGAAAATGCCATGTACTCCGCATGACTGTTTTTTTCAACTTATTAATGATTTTGAAGAAAACATTTATGGAAAGAAACACAAAATACATATATGTATGTCCTAATTGAGTAAAACGCAACGGCAAAAATTACATTGAAAGCAAAAAAAAAGTCAAAAATATCTTGTAATTCTGTTGTTGCTTTCATATTGCACTTTAAAAGTTTTTAACGCCACAGTATATGCAGTGTTTTTTTAATATTCAATGCCAGCTGTTTAGCGGCGCCATTTACTTATCTTTTGTTGCATGTTGTATGAAAAATTAAAGTCGATTCAATTTATAACATACTTTAAGTTCGACTATATTATCTAAATAATTGTTTTTATTTCAAAGTTGTTTTTAAAAAGAACCGACTTTAGCGATCGACTATGGTTATGGGCCATTATTTTTATCCAAAGAAAATAAGCCACACTTGCATCGGAGACTGTCTCCGTATGATTTCCTACTGTTTTATAAGAAACCCCACTAAAAGATTTTTTGAAATATATTGTTTTATGTCGTTATCGTTAATTAACTTACAAAATTTTATTATGTATATGCCTTATGTATATATGTTAAGAATGCAGTCGATGTTATTGCAAGCTGTACTAAACAAGCCATGAACTGTCTAAAAATTTGCTTTTGGAACGCAAATGGCAGCCGCCAACATAAAAATGAACTAGCATACTTCCTTAAAAATAAATACGTTTAAAATCAATGTTTATATATTATATGATACCAAGGACCCTCGAGATAGAGCTTGTGGAGGTTCTGCCATTTTTCATAAAAAACCGAGTAAAACACTACTTAATGTGTGATCATCGTGAAGATTATCTCCAAGCAACGAACATTTGCGTGGAGGAATTAAATCGAAACCTAGTAATTTCATCATTATACTCCCCTTCTAGATTTCCAATATCAGAAAGCCAATATAATAAATATTTCAAATCATTAGGACCCTGCTTCCTGGCTTCTGGCTATTACAACGCTAAACACACTTTCTGGGGGTCACGACTTATTACACCTAAGGGTCGTGTTTTGTTTAACACAATTTGTAAAATGGACCTAAATGTGGTCGCGAGCGCACAACCAACATATTGGCCTACTGATCAGCAAAAAGTTCCAGATGTCATAGATTTTGGCGTGGTTAATAACATCCCCATAGACACGATTCATGTGGAAGCGTCCCTAGAATTATCTTCCGATCACACACCTACAATTGTTACTATAATGAATCCAAATAGAATCGTATCTCCGTCTGGTTACTTAGTGACGTCGGCAACACAAATAAATTGTTTAAAATATAAAAAATATCTCAGTACCCATTGCACTGAAAATATTCAGCTTAGAACACCGGAGAATGTGAATCTTTCTATTGTTAATTTTGACAGTTATCTAAAACTAGCTGTTCAACATTCTAGCATAACCCCCAAAAAAATTAAAAATAGTAAAATATATTCTACAGATGTTGAGCGTCTATTGACTGAAAAAAGGAGAGCTCGAAGAGAGTGGCAATTGCATAGATCCCCGCAACTTAAGAATTTACTAAAAGAGTGCACAAAAAGGCTAAGAAAGTTACTGCAGTGATAAAAATATCATCCTTTGAAAAATATCTTAAGGAACTCGATGCAACTTCTCAATCAGACTACTCATTATGGCGTGCAGCTAGAAATCTTAAAAGAGCAGTTACCACTAAACCACCATTAAGAAACTCAAATGGAAGTTGGGCACGAAATGATATAGAAAAAGGAAATCTTTTTGTTAATCATTTGAAAACCGTATTTACCCCTCATACATCTCTCGATATTGCGGAGGAGTTACCACCTGTTGCTGTAAGAGCAGCTGGTCTACTATGATTTGAGATAAGAGAAATTAAAAAGGCTATTCATGATTTAAACCCCAAGAAAGCCCCAGGCTTTGATAAGATCAGTAACAAAATGCTTTTGGAGCTTCCCAGCATAGCAAAGAAAATTATTCTCCTGATTTTTAATGCTATTTTACGCCTTGAATACTACTTTCAAGAATGGAAAGTGTCCTTAGTAACCATGATACCTAAACCAGGAAAGGATCCTACAAAAGTTGAGTCAAATAGACATATAAGCTTATTGTCTAATATATCAAAGCTGTTTGAGAAGCTGTTAGTGTCAAAATTAGCCCCAATTTTAAATGTAAATAGATGTATTTCTAACTATCAATTCGGCTTTAGAAGAGAACATAGCACAATTAAACAAACCCATCGTATAGTAAACGCCATAAGAAAAGCCTTTGAAGAAAAAAAATATTGTTCCGCCCTCTTCATCGATGTTTCTTTAGCTTTTGATAAAGTCTGGGATGAAGGGTTATTACATAAATTGAAGCTAAACTTACCAGTAAACACACACAAGCTGTTAGAAAGCTACTTAGTCGGCTGAAAGTTTATTATTAAAGAACGTGATTTTATAAGTTCTCCTCAGCCAATTGACGCTGGAGTCCCTCAGGGAAGCATCATAGGCCCACTCTTATACCTTATATATACCTCAGACATGCCAACAAACAACCACACCCTTACTTCAACATTTGCTGATGATACAGCTTTTCTAAGCGTACACGAAAACTGTCATGAAGCATCCCGTTATTTGCTGGATCATATATTTGAACTGGAAAAGGGGTGAAAACAATGGAGGATAAAGGTCAATGAGCAAAAATGCGTACATATAACATTCACCTTGCGTCGGGAGTCATGTCCCCCTATTAAAATCAATAATCAATTAGTGCCCCAACAATCGCATGTAAAATATCTTGGTATTCATCTAGATCGGCGTTTAACATGTAAATGCCATATAGAAGCAAAACTAACACAAATGAAACTAAAAGCAATTCAAATTAATTGGCTTATTGGAAGAAATTCTGTTCTTAGCCTTGATTGAAAACTTCTACTCTACAACTCTATATTAAAGCCAATCTGGTGCTACGACGGTATTCAGGTATGGGGCACTGCCTCGGCCTCAAATATCGAAAAAATTCAAAGGCGTCAAAATAAACTTCTTTGAATAATCACAGTCGCTCCCTGGTATGTTAAAAGCTGAAATATTCACAAAGATCTCAATGTGCCATTAGAAGAAACTATTATTACGAAGTATGCAGTAAAATATTTAAAAAGGCTTGAGTCGCACCCAAATCCACTTGCTCGAAATATTTTAAATGACAGCGGCCACTCTAGATTAAGGAGAAGATATTCTCATCCGACGAGAGGACCGCTTAAAATCTACATATGTGAATAGAAACCGTGAAGAGAAAAATTTTCGTCTAGCATTGGCAGGACAAAAATAAAGTATTAGTACAAGATTTGATTAATTATTTAGTCAATTCACAAGGTATCCTAACATGTCATATTGTCAAAATGTCCTAATATTTCACAATGGTTTAAAAATATTGTTGTTGGTTTGTTAACAAAAAGTGTCTTAAATAAATAGAACGTTGCTTGCTGTGTTTATTGTGCTGTCGTAATTAATCAGAAAAGTCCAGCGCTGAGCGGCTGAGCCGTACAACAATATGTTTAAACCATTGTGAAATATTAGGACATTTTGACAATATGACATGTTAGGATACCTTGTGAATTGACTAATTGTTAGTTCATATTTAATATATGAAGATTCAATAAATAAATAATGAAAATAAAAATTTATATGCCTAAATAAAAGGCATTTTAAATATATAAAAAAAAAATTTTGTAGGTCCTCGTCCATGGTACTTCCAAATTTTTACTGCAGAAATGTTTGCAGTAATATTTAGTAAAACAAGAAATCATATGTTTCAAAAGGTAAACAAACAAAAGTTACAAACAAAAAGCATACAAATTGTGAAACAATTGTTTAAAAAAAGAAAAGTGGAAATAAAACTAAAATAAAAACAAAAAGTAAGTAAATTTTAATTAATTAAACTTGTTTGTGAAGCATTTATATGGCTACATATAATTTTTTTTTTTGTTATGTTAATTTTTTGGTGTTGTTAAAATGTCAAGTATTCGGGTATTTAGAACAGCACTTGTTTTTAAAGTAATCAATAGTAAAAAAGGTATTCATGTACTATTGATAAAATTTAGCCGGACACAAATAAGCAAAATTAAATAAAATAAAAAACAAACAATTATGAAATATTATATATATATGTGTTCCTCTAACTCCCATTGGAGCATAGGGCGCCAAAAAAATTAGCGATTCGGTAGCAATTTGTGATTCGGGAATGTGGGCTGCTAACCCTCGACCCCTAGATTGGTGATAGGGCTGCTATCTACGTGTCCAATCCCACGATGCAACCATGTTTCAGCGGTTATCGCCTACTTTCCTGAGACGTCCTTTCGACCATTCAGGATACATGGTTGTGGCGCCTTCTAACTCTGGCTAGCCTTAAAGCGGATGCTACAAAGCCATTGCCCGGGGGGTACTTGGTCTAAGACCGGAAGTAGTTAGCTGCTTGGACAGTTCAACAAAGGAATCGTCCTGGCCACTCCCAAGTGAGTGGCAAATCAGAACTTTCCACCTCTGCGAAAAATCCCACCCCCCAAATGAAAGATTACATAAAATAATTTGTTTGCATTTTCTAAATATGTTCGTGTTATCAAAAGGATTTAATCGAGTACCGATAAGAAAACGAGTTAAGTAGTCAAAAGTGTAAACATTCTTCAACACTTCAATTATTCGCCATCAGCTGATGCCTTTATTTTACGTTTTTATACAAATTTTGCGTTCACGCACTTTTTGGACAACAGCTTTTTGTGAGAAAAAATTTTTCAGTTTACTCATTTACTGCATTTTGGTGGCATGTCATAACGTCCAGTGTCATAACGTCCATCAAAGAAATGTCGTAGCGTCCGCGGACGTTATGACACTTTGCAAAGTGTCATAATGTCCACAACTTAACTTATAATGAAAAATATTAAAATGTGTAAAATTTGTTTTGAAATACCGTTAAAATTTCAAGTGATTATCAAAACTTAAGAAAAGAAATTAGTTTAAACTGAATTTCATCGATTGCGGATGCAATAAAGCTAAAGAAGTTGATATGGAAAGTGTTAAATATAGTTATGAATTTGGGCGCAAGGATTTTCTCCTCTATGGTATAACAAATACCGGCTTCGCTAACTAAAGCATATCTGCACAGCTGGCCTTCGGCCGGGCGCAACGATTTTCTCCTCTATGGTATAACAAACACCGGCTTCGCTAAGCAAAGCTTCTAAAATCTGCCTTGTTTCCGAACGAAAGCCGACTATGCAGAGAAGCTTTAGTTAGCGAAGCCGGTGTTTGTTATACCATAGAGGAGAAAATTCTTGCGACCGGCCGAAGAGCGGCTGTGCAGAGAAGCTTTAGTTAGCGAAGCCGGCATTTGTTATACCAAAGAGGAGAAAATCCTTGCGCCCAAAAGTGTTTTCGTTATATATTTAATATATACACCTAGAGAAAAAGCAGCAAAACCATTTTTAAAATTTTTTTTTATCATATTATGTTTCATTTAACCAAATCATTGTCACCGACAATCATATTATGGTTAAATTAGTTTCTTTAAAAATAGTTTTGTTGGTTGGGACCATAATGAAACATGTTTTTCTCTGCGTGTATGCAGATCATTTGTTTGTATTTAACTTCTTTAGTAATTATGGACCTAATGACACTTTCAAAAGTGTCGCAGTGTCCATGGACACTATGACACTTTTTGGAGTGTCATAACGTCCATGGACACTATGACACTGGACGTTATGACATGTCACCTGCATTTTACTGTAAAAGTACTTTAACGCACCTATTGTTATACCCTGCGTATACACGAGTTAAGGCATTAATACACTATCACACAAATCGTACGCATTCTGTTGAAAATGCATATCTGATCTTATTTTTGGTGGAAAATTTAAAAAAAACAATAACAACTTACCATGTCAAGGTTTTATCACAATACGTACGTCTTTTGTGATTCATGGCCTTTAGTAAGATCCAGAAATAACTTTTTTAAACTTATTTAACAACAGCATCAGTTGATGCAGAAAGTTAAAAATGTTAATGTTACAAGATATTGCCCGATATTTTGTTATTACACTGTGCTAGAATTTGACACTTTGTTTGAGACAAACGGGATACCTCGCGTTTTAAAATAATTCAGGTACGCTGAATCCAGTGGTGCTAACCGTTTTTTTTTAAGGTTAGCTCTTGTTTTAGAGATATACCGTTACTTTAAATATGTCGGAGGTTGCACAACATATATTCGCGTAACTCAAAAACGGTTGAGCTTATTGAACAACATACAAAAACCGAAATTCCGCAAGAAATCTTTAAGCCAAGTTATACCTTTTTCTAATATGCGCAGGCGTTTTAGAAACATAATTTCTTAGAAAAATTTCGAAATATTTGTTTTTCATAATGCCATAAATGATTAAAATCTGTGTACAACTTTTGATATTATTTACAACACGAAAAATTTTAATTTAATTTAAGAATTTTATAAAAAGCTATATTTGTATGGGAGCCCCCAAGAAGTGGAGATAAAGGGCAAGTTTGTTGTGGAAAAGTGTTAAGGAAAAGAAGTTGGAGTGTTATATTCGGCTGTGCCGAATCTTTGATACCCTCCACCGACAGGGGTGGGCTATATATAATAAATACATATATATTATTAACAGCTATGGGCAAATTCAAAATTAAAGTTCAAAAAGAGCGAACGATGTGTACATATACAAAATTGATGAGCGAAGCAGAGAAAAGAAATTGTGCTTAGTCTAGCAGAACATTTCGAACGAAGCAGACGTGCGTCGAATGTCATGAAATGAGAAAAAAACAAAGCGTACAAATGTACAAAAACCAACAAGTGCAAACATAAACAAACCAATACAATGCCACACATGCAAAGCTTTCAATGTAGTGGTGCCCATAGCTGATTATTAACTAATCTTCACAAAAACGAACGTCAGCGTTAAAATTAGTTGCGGTTTAGACCTGAAATAAATTATTGACCGACAATAAGAAAAATTTATGCGTTTCTTGTTAGAACTTTGAACTGGCTTGAGTAAAATATCATGATTCGTAACAGTTTTAGCCGAACTAAAATAATTTTTAGGAGCGTAATTTGTATTCGACCTATGGTAAATTATCGACCAATCATCCCAAAATTCTGAAGACTGATTTCTGGTATTACAAAAAAATAAATTTCAATACAGCAGTGTAATAAGTTTTAGCGTTAACAGTAAATTGCACAAATTTGCATGATATTTTTTCTGGCCATATGAATTTAAGTAAGAAATTTTATCGAATTCAATTATTTTCCCCAAGTGGGCTTTAATTGGTTTTCCGCAATTAACTGTTTTCCGAGAGTAGGGTTTATATGGGACCTAGTGTAAACTATGGACCGATCTTAAAAAAATTTTACAATGTGATTTCTGGTCCTATGAAACTGTGACGTAACAAATTGTAGTATGCTAGCTTTATTTATTGCGGTTTTAGGCGTACTGAACTCTTTTCCACGAGAAGGGTTTATATGGGGCATATGGTCAATTATGGACCGATCTTCACGAAATTTATAAGTATGATTTTCAGTCGTATAAAGCGAATTAGTGCAAAATTTTATTTCTTTCCGTGCATTATTCCACCATTTATGTTAGTTTTTGTATCAAAATTATCAATTTTTTTAGGGTGGTGGTTTCACATTTTGATTCATAGTTCAGATCCTACTGCGCTGATGTTGCTGGATTTGAATCCCAAACTGCTTAGGATAACTACAAGCAATTTGAAACTAAGTTTGTTCTTTTCTTCTGCGTTTTTTGAAAGTGAGCGTGTTTTCAACAGACGGACAGACAGACGGACATGACTAAATCGACTTAGAATTACTCAAGGAGCCAGAACATATATACTTTATGGGGTCCTAGATGTATTATAAAAAAGTTTCACACGGAATGACAAACTTTAGTATACCCTCATTCACCACAGTGGTGGTGGAGGGTATCCAAATTTAATAAATGTCTGCCATACATATTATACCCCTAGGGGCGACTCCTGGGCAGTAATGGGTCTGTTTCTTCAATATATTTCTAGTCTGCATTGAAAGTTTTGTATGGGAGCCCTTAAGGAATGGAGATAGGGGATAGGTATATTAGAAATAAATGATGGAGATGAATAATAAAGTGGAGTTCGTCATACATCTTACCCGTCTAGAAGCATCATACGCGCTGCAGGGGCCAAATTTAAGAATTTCAACCATACAATTATGTCTGTTTAATGAAATTCTTAAATTTGGCCCCTGCAGCGCGTACGATGCTTATGTTTCTAAAACGACTACGCACATTAGAAAAAACTTTAACTTTTCTTAAATTTTATTGCAAAATTTCGCCTTTTCAGTTTTTTTTTCAATTAACTAAACTATTTTTGAGTTACGCGAATATATGTTGTGCAACCTCCTCCATTTTCGAAAAACCGGTATAACTCGAAAACAAGAGCTTACCTAAAAAAGTGCTTAGCACCAATGAATTCAGCATACCCGAATTAGGTGAAAATGCCATGTGCTCCGCATGACTGTTTTTTTCAACTTATTAATGATTTTGAAGAAAACATTTATGGAAAGAAACACAAAATACATATATGTATGTCCTAATTGAGTAAAACGCAACGGCAAAAATTACATTGAAAGCAAAAAAAAAGTCAAAAATATCTTGTAATTCTGTTGTTGCTTTCATATTGCACTTTAAAAGTTTTTAACGCCACAGTATATGCAGTGTTTTTTTAATATTCAATGCCAGCTGTTTAGCGGCGCCATTTACTTATCTTTTGTTGCATGTTGTATGAAAAATTAAAGTCGATTCAATTTATTACATACTTTAAGTTCGACTATATTATCTAAATAATTGTTTTTATTTCAAAGTTGTTTTTAAAAAGAACCGACTTTAGCGATCGACTATGGTTATGGGCCATTATTTTTATCCAAAGAAAATAAGCCACACTTGCATCGGAGACTGTCTCCGTATGATTTCCTACTGTTTTATAAGAAACCCCACTAAAAGATTTTTTGAAATATATTGTTTTATGTCGTTATCGTTAATTAACTTACAAAATTTTATTATGTATATGCCTTATGTATATATGTTAAGAATGCAGTCGATGTTATTGCAAGCTGTACTAAACAAGCCATGAACTGTCTAAAAATTTGCTTTTGGAACGCAAATGGCAGCCGCCAACATAAAAATGAACTAGCATACTTCCTTAAAAATAAATACGTTTAAAATCAATGTTTATATATTATATGATACCAAGGACCCTCGAGATAGAGCTTGTGGAGGTTCTGCCATTTTTCATAAAAAACCGAGTAAAACACTACTTAATGTGTGATCATCGTGAAGATTATCTCCAAGCAACGAACATTTGCGTGGAGGAATTAAATCGAAACCTAGTAATTTCATCATTATACTCCCCTTCTAGATTTCCAATATCAGAAAGCCAATATAATAAATATTTCAAATCATTAGGACCCTGCTTCCTGGCTTCTGGCTATTACAACGCTAAACACACTTTCTGGGGGTCACGACTTATTACACCTAAGGGTCGTGTTTTGTTTAACACAATTTGTAAAATGGACCTAAATGTGGTCGCGAGCGCACAACCAACATATTGGCCTACTGATCAGCAAAAAGTTCCAGATGTCATAGATTTTGGCGTGGTTAATAACATCCCCATAGACACGATTCATGTGGAAGCGTCCCTAGAATTATCTTCCGATCACACACCTACAATTGTTACTATAATGAATCCAAATAGAATCGTATCTCCGTCTGGTTACTTAGTGACGTCGGCAACACAAATAAATTGTTTAAAATATAAAAAATATCTCAGTACCCATTGCACTGAAAATATTCAGCTTAGAACACCGGAGAATGTGAATCTTTCTATTGTTAATTTTGACAGTTATCTAAAACTAGCTGTTCAACATTCTAGCATAACCCCCAAAAAAATTAAAAATAGTAAAATATATTCTACAGATGTTGAGCGTCTATTGACTGAAAAAAGGAGAGCTCGAAGAGAGTGGCAATTGCATAGATCCCCGCAACTTAAGAATTTACTAAAAGAGTGCACAAAAAGGCTAAGAAAGTTACTGCAGTGATAAAAATATCATCCTTTGAAAAATATCTTAAGGAACTCGATGCAACTTCTCAATCAGACTACTCATTATGGCGTGCAGCTAGAAATCTTAAAAGAGCAGTTACCACTAAACCACCATTAAGAAACTCAAATGGAAGTTGGGCACGAAATGATATAGAAAAAGGAAATCTTTTTGTTAATCATTTGAAAACCGTATTTACCCCTCATACATCTCTCGATATTGCGGAGGAGTTACCACCTGTTGCTGTAAGAGCAGCTGGTCTACTATGATTTGAGATAAGAGAAATTAAAAAGGCTATTCATGATTTAAACCCCAAGAAAGCCCCAGGCTTTGATAAGATCAGTAACAAAATGCTTTTGGAGCTTCCCAGCATAGCAAAGAAAATTATTCTCCTGATTTTTAATGCTATTTTACGCCTTGAATACTACTTTCAAGAATGGAAAGTGTCCTTAGTAACCATGATACCTAAACCAGGAAAGGATCCTACAAAAGTTGAGTCAAATAGACATATAAGCTTATTGTCTAATATATCAAAGCTGTTTGAGAAGCTGTTAGTGTCAAAATTAGCCCCAATTTTAAATGTAAATAGATGTATTTCTAACTATCAATTCGGCTTTAGAAGAGAACATAGCACAATTAAACAAACCCATCGTATAGTAAACGCCATAAGAAAAGCCTTTGAAGAAAAAAAATATTGTTCCGCCCTCTTCATCGATGTTTCTTTAGCTTTTGATAAAGTCTGGGATGAAGGGTTATTACATAAATTGAAGCTAAACTTACCAGTAAACACACACAAGCTGTTAGAAAGCTACTTAGTCGGCTGAAAGTTTATTATTAAAGAACGTGATTTTATAAGTTCTCCTCAGCCAATTGACGCTGGAGTCCCTCAGGGAAGCATCATAGGCCCACTCTTATACCTTATATATACCTCAGACATGCCAACAAACAACCACACCCTTACTTCAACATTTGCTGATGATACAGCTTTTCTAAGCGTACACGAAAACTGTCATGAAGCATCCCGTTATTTGCTGGATCATATATTTGAACTGGAAAAGGGGTGAAAACAATGGAGGATAAAGGTCAATGAGCAAAAATGCGTACATATAACATTCACCTTGCGTCGGGAGTCATGTCCCCCTATTAAAATCAATAATCAATTAGTGCCCCAACAATCGCATGTAAAATATCTTGGTATTCATCTAGATCGGCGTTTAACATGTAAATGCCATATAGAAGCAAAACTAACACAAATGAAACTAAAAGCAATTCAAATTAATTGGCTTATTGGAAGAAATTCTGTTCTTAGCCTTGATTGAAAACTTCTACTCTACAACTCTATATTAAAGCCAATCTGGTGCTACGACGGTATTCAGGTATGGGGCACTGCCTCGGCCTCAAATATCGAAAAAATTCAAAGGCGTCAAAATAAACTTCTTTGAATAATCACAGTCGCTCCCTGGTATGTTAAAAGCTGAAATATTCACAAAGATCTCAATGTGCCATTAGAAGAAACTATTATTACGAAGTATGCAGTAAAATATTTAAAAAGGCTTGAGTCGCACCCAAATCCACTTGCTCGAAATATTTTAAATGACAGCGGCCACTCTAGATTAAGGAGAAGATATTCTCATCCGACGAGAGGACCGCTTAAAATCTACATATGTGAATAGAAACCGTGAAGAGAAAAATTTTCGTCTAGCATTGGCAGGACAAAAATAAAGTATTAGTACAAGATTTGATTAATTATTTAGTCAATTCACAAGGTATCCTAACATGTCATATTGTCAAAATGTCCTAATATTTCACAATGGTTTAAAAATATTGTTGTTGGTTTGTTAACAAAAAGTGTCTTAAATAAATAGAACGTTGCTTGCTGTGTTTATTGTGCTGTCGTAATTAATCAGAAAAGTCCAGCGCTGAGCGGCTGAGCCGTACAACAATATGTTTAAACCATTGTGAAATATTAGGACATTTTGACAATATGACATGTTAGGATACCTTGTGAATTGACTAATTGTTAGTTCATATTTAATATATGAAGATTCAATAAATAAATAATGAAAATAAAAATTTATATGCCTAAATAAAAGGCATTTTAAATATATAAAAAAAAAATTTTGTAGGTCCTCGTCCATGGTATAAAACATTTGATACAGAAAATTTCTTCAATAATCTTAAGAAGCTGCATTCGTGCCTATACAATGAAACTTTTGGTTTGCAGCATATTAAGTATTCTGAATGCCTTTCCGATTTCTTCAGCTTCCTCGCCCATAAAAAGAAATATACTCCACATTTTTAAATGCCTATTATTTAAATATATATATATTTTTTAATTATAATTAACTTAAATGTTTTGCTTTATAAAGGCTCATGCACCAAGCAAGGACAATATTGTGCGTATTTTAATTAGGAAAAAGCAACCCTGGTGCAGCAATCGTGATATACAATCGCGGGTCAATAAAAATAACAAAAATGTTGTGCGGCAATTAAATAACACAATATGCGCCAATTATGCCTTTTTTAAGTAAACTTACTTTTGTGTGTGTGCCTATTTCATCAAGTAAAGCCTTGTACAGACGGTTGTCAGATCTTACAATGTTGTAAGGGTTGGCAATGTGCTGACATTATACTGCCAAAGAAAAATTTTCAGTTTAGACGATTGTAAGAAAATATCACAATTTTATTGACAGACAACTGTCTAATAATAAATTCATCCGCCAAAAAATATTGTCTGTTCACACGGTTGTCAGATAATTACATGGCAAGCATTACCAGATCTGTTTTTACCCAATATCAGAAAATAAAATTTGCGTGTATTATCATAAATTGGAAAAGTGGCAATTTTTTTTATTGAAAGGACGTAGCAATAGCAAGGATCTTAACTTTGTTAGGTTCAGGGATGTAAAAGGTGGTACTTTTTGTTGGGTACATTTTGACCTCCTAAAGTACCGTGGTACTACTGTGACTCATTTGGTACAATTTAAAAATTTATCATAGTTCTCCCTTTTTGAATTTTGAGTATAGTAAACACATTATTGAGTCCTTTTCATTACATTTCTTTTTTTAATTATTATTTCTTTCATCATGATTTAAAAAAAAATCTTCTTTTAAATTGCATTTTTTATTTATGCAATATGCATTTAAAATTATCAACATGGTTAATTTAGAAATGTAATCAGAAGATGCTCGAATGCATGTATTTTTACAAAGGCTAACTTTTGTTCTGCCAAATAGAACGTAATTTCATGAATAAAATATTTTGGATGAATGTGATATCTCTATTGCAGACCTTTACAAAAAACACATTCCCTTTGAAGAATTTTATTGCGGAACAGAAGTGGATTTATATATTTTTACAAATAATATCAATATTAATATTGTTAAAGAAATGAAAGAAAATGCAAAACAATTTTATATAACTTTTTGCGAAGTCTTGAGAACCAAAGTCAACTTTAATAACGAAGTTTTAATGTGGTTCCATAAATTTACTCCTGAAAATGTTATTTCAGGTAAAACAAGTAGTATTGTACCTCTTCCAGCAAAAATGTTCCCGAATGAATTTGGAAATTTTGATTCAATCAATAATCAATTTAGAGCAAAAGCTGATAAAGCAACTGCAGTCGTTAAAAACTGAAAACAGTTGTGGTTTTTCGTCGGCAGTAGCTAATTTACAAAATGATATTAATTTCCATATATTTCTAGAGTCGTTGCTTGAATTTAATCCATTCCACATTCGTCTGCATATGTGGAAAGAGTTTTTTCTTTTCGAAACATAATAAAAACTAAGGAACGACACAGACTACATGTGCCAACAATATAAAGTCTAATACACACAAAGGATTAGTTAAGATCGACAAATTCATGCTGCTATGATTCCAAATAGTTTATTAACTAAACAAATAAGTGCCTGATTTTGATCTCATATATTTATAAGACTTTTATGTACAGTATTTTATTCAAACATATAATGCATGTTAATGTTAAGCTTTGTTTTTTGTGTACAAATGAATTTTTATGTACTTTTTGTTGCTTTAATAAATTTAAAAAAAAAAAAATGGTACCGTGAAGAACTAAAAAGTACATTTGTTTTGGAAATTGGTAACAAAATTAAAACCCCATTTAACATCCCTCGTTATGTTATATTTTTTCCATGAAATCCCTTGTGGTTGTTGTTTTTCTTTTTCTATTTTAACGTGCTTAATTTTTCGCATAACAATACATAGAAATGTATGAAATGAATTGTCTATATGTTTACATATTAAACCACTAGATGCTTCAACTTCTGCTTTAATGCTTTGTTACCAACACAGCTCGCGGTCGAGTTGTCTAAGCGGCTGCCCAAGGCGGCATCTTTCACCTAGCAAGCTTAGCTGCAGGTTATCGCTCGTCGATAAAAATCGCAATTTGATCTTTTTGCCGGTGTGCGATTTTTTCTAAGACTTTTTAAACTTATCTAATTTTACGACTTTTTTTTACCAAAATGACATACAGAGTTCTAGTCTGCTATCGTCATCATTAACATTAAAAGCACTCAACAAATTATCCTTCGTTTTTTTATTGTTTTGAAACATTGACATGGATAAAATATTAGAAAGTTTTTTAGAAAATGTATACATAAATAAATACAAATGCATATCAAATCTTTGCAAATTGATTTTAAAGCGTCAACAATGTAAAGGTATGTTCAGACCTAACAAATATTTGTCGAATCAATCCAAAAAATGCATAACCAGATAAAACTTAAGCTTTATTTTTAACAATTTCTATTGAGTTTCTTTTCTTTATATGTAAAAAGATAATTGTGTAATTCAATTAAGAAACTTTTAAATGACATTTGATCCAGCAAACGTTTTGCAAAAGCAAACAATTCTTTAATAAAACAAATTAGAGTGCTATATTCGGCTGTGCCGAATCTTTATTACCCTCCACCGACAGGAGTGGGCTCTATATGATAAATAAGCACAAAAACGAGTGTCAGCACAACAATTGGTTTCGGTTTGTACCTATATTTAATAATTGACTGACAGTTTAATGCGTTTCTTGTTAGAACTTGAGTAAAATATCATGATTCGTAACAGTTTTAGCCGAACTAAAATAATTTTTAGGAGGGTAATTTGTATTGTACCTATGGCAAATTATGGACCAATCAACCCAAAATTCTGAAGACTGATTTCTGGTATTACAAAAAATAAATTAAATTAAATTTCAATACAGCAGTGTGATTAGTTTTAGCGTTAACAGTGAATTTCATAAAATTGCATGATATTTTTTCTGGCCATATGAGTCTAAGTTGAAAGAAATTTTACCGCAATATCTATATCTGTTATGGTTTTAGGCGAATTTAATTATTTTCCCAAAATGGGCTTTATTACGGTTTTAAGCATACTTTACGGTTTTCCGGGAGTAGGATTTATAGGGGTCTAGGGTTAATTTTGGACCGATCTTCACGAAATTTAGCAGTGTGATGTCTAGTCATACAAAACTGCACCGTACCGAATTTAATTATGATAGCATTATTTATTACGGTTTAAGGCGTACTAAGCTGTTTTCCGGGAGTAGGTTTTATATGGGGCCTAGTGTAAATTCTGGACTGATCTTCAGAAAATTTTACAGTGTGATTTGTGGTCCTATAAAACTGCGATATACCAAATTTTAAAAATTTATTACGGATTTAGGCGTACTAAAATGATTTCCGGGAGTAGAGTTTATATGGGGCCTAGGTTAAATTATGGACCGGTCTTTAAAAATGTTTACAATATGATATATAGTCCGATAAAAATGTGACCTACCAAATTTTAGTATGATAGCGTTAATTATTACGGTTTTAGGTGTACTAAGCTGTTTTCTGCGAGTAGGGTTTTTTATGGGGCCTATGGTCAATTATGGACTGATAATCACGAAATTTGCCATTATGATTTGCAGTTATATAAAGCAAATTGTATATCATTCCTTGCATTATTTCACCTTTAATGATAGTTTTTGTATCAAAATTTTTAGGGTGGTGGTTCCACATTTTGATTCATAGTTCAGATCCTACTGCGCTGATGTTGCTGAATTTGAATCCCAAACTGCTTAGGATAACTACAAGCAATTTGAAACTAAGTTTGTTCTTTTCTTTTGCGTTTTTCGAAAGTGAGCGTGTTTTCAACAGACGGACATGGCCAAATCGACCTAGAATTACTCAAGGAGCCAGAATATAAATACTTTATGGGGTCTTAGATGTATAATAAAAAAGTTTCACACGGAATGACAAGCTTAGTATACCCTCATTCACCACTAGTGGTGGTGGAGGGTATAAAAACTGTGGTTACGTGTAGGACATAAAATTTTAATAAGTGTGAATAGGGAGATCGGTTATAATTTTAATACATAAAAACTCCTAGAACATACATAGATATGTCTTAAGGTATGGCCAGACCTAATAAATATTTGACGATAAAATCCAAGAAAAAACGAGAACAGTAAATGATCAAACTTTAACCTCATTTTTAACCATTTCTATTTATTTACTAATCTGTTTTTATAAGACGATAATTGTATAATGTTATTTAAAAACTATTAAATGATGTTTGATCTAGCCAAACGTTTTTTAAGAGCAAATAAAATATTATAGGAATTTAAAAAATTAATTATTTGAGATATTCTCCTAAATTTATTTTAAATGAGTTTTAATTTGTTTGTGATTAAGCCATCTCTATATGAATCAGTAGACTTCACCCATATTTTTGAAAAGTTGCAAACAAAACCTCTTAGCCTGGATTATATATATCAAACGATTTTGTTTCAGCATTATATAAACGATTAGTAAGATGAAAATGCTTTTTGTATGAAATATTTGTCAATTCGTCGACCACAATTTGAAACCTTCCATGATATTGTTTGATTTCTCAATTTTGTTTTTAAGTTCTTGGTGTTTTACTAAATAAAACTGATGAATTATTTCCATATCGTTGATTCCGTCGGAATGTTGTTTTAAGCATAAATAAATGCTGGAACTATTTAACAATTTTTAGTACCTTAAGGGGCATTCCGTCCTCGGCAACACAACGGGTTTATATATTTTTACCTAATGATTAATTTTTGGCAGCGTATTTTAGTAAAGTATTATTTGTCGACTCTTTAGACCTACTTCGAACGGGGCTAAGTTTTATTTGGAGCACATTAATGTCAACCATATTAACTAATTAAAGGTGACTAATAAATCTTGACGTGGAAAACCCTTCGCCACTTATCACTTTAAGATACTTCAAGAGCCTAATTTTGTCTTTTTAATCCCGTTCGAAATATCTCTAGAGATAACATCTTTATGAAAATATTTTTAATATTTAGAAAACGGTCGCACAAATAAAATACTATTTACTTTTTAACTGCACACGTTTTTGTAGTATTTTGAATACTTTTTGGTTTTTTTACAAGAACACACGAATTCATAAGTGGTTTTTATTTACAGTGTTCAAATGTTTTTTTACTTAAGTTACATTTTGTTTTGACATTGTTCATAAAAAGTTTAAGTTTGCCTAATATAGAATTAGAAAAATACTTAAATTACGGGTACATCTACAACAAGAGTAAGGAAAATGTATATAAATTACACATTATTAAAATAACCGGTTTATTCGATATTCGAAAAATGGACATTTTAAAATAACCGACTTGAGAAAAGTTAAAATAACCGGTTAAAACCGGTCGAATAATAACCGTTCGATCTCCCTAAGTGTGAACATATGTAGTATAAGCAACTTATGTTTCAGTTGAGTCAGAAAATGTCAACAACGCTACATGTTTTTTATTTAGCTTGATTCTTTTATGTTTGGTATGTTTTGTGTGTTATTTATAATTACACTGTGCAAGAAATTGAAACTTTTTTTTCGTGACAAGCTGGGCACCTGGCGTTTTAACATAATTCGGGTACGCTGAATCCAGTGGTGCTCGCTGTTTTTTCAGATTGGCTCTGGTTTTCGGGATATACCTTTATTTCGAAAATGGAGGTTGCATAACATATGTTCGCGTAACTCAAAAACGCTTTAGCTTATTGAAAAAAACTTAAAAAACGAAAGTCCGCAATAAAATTTCCTTTAAGAAAAGTAAAACTTCTTTCTAATATCCGCAGTCGTTTTAGAAACATAATTTTTTTTTTGGAAAAAAAATAATTTTTTTATCAAAATTTCGAAATTTTTGTTTTTTAAAAATTCATAAAAAATTAAAAAATGCAGCTAGGCTTCTAATTTATTTCAGACATATAAAAAACTGCAAACAAAACAAGCCATAAATGATTAAAATCTGTTAGCAACTTTTGATTTTATTTACAAAAGTCGACAAATTTTAATTAATTTAAGAATTTCATATAACTCCCCCTAAGGGATGATGATAAACGGAAAGTATAATTTGAGAAAATGTTAAGAACAAAAAACCAATGGAGGTCATTCATACATTTTATCCCCCTTGGGGCGACTCCTGGGCATTTGTGGGACTTTTTCTTCAATATATTTCTAGTCTGCATTGAACATTTTGTATGGAAGCCCCCTTAAGGAATAGAGATAGCGGGTGGGTATGTTAGAAATAAATGATTGAGATGAAAAATAAAGTGGGGTTGGTCATACATTTGACCCATTTAGGGACATCCTAGGCACTGTAGGGGCCAAATTTAAGAATTTCATTAAACGGCCATATTTGTATGGGAGCCCCCCTAAGGGGTGGAGATATATGGCAACTATGTTTTAAGAAAATGTTAAGAACAAAAAACATTGGAGGTCGGTCATACATTTTATCCCCCTAGGAGTGAATCCTTGGCCTTAAATAAAAAAATTAAGTTGCGCTGGTCATACATTTGGTCCATCTAGGGGTATCTCAGGCGCTGCAGGTGCAAAATTTAAGGCTAGGGTTCTACGCGTATAAAAAACAAAGTTCCAATAAGTGATTAACGTCTGTCTACAACTTTTGATTTTTTCAGAAAAAAAGAAATTGTTTTATTTTTTATAATAACCAAACTTAAAAATTTTAAAACATTTATTTTTGTTGTTAATTAGTTAAAGTTAAAGTTTTTATTTAGAAATTTATTCTTCTTCCTCCTGCAGATTCCAACAAATATCCCCTAATAGCGAATCAAGTTGTTTGCCGCTATACCTGTATTCGAGCCTGGCTGTTACTTGGTGAAATCTCTCGCCATGTTCATCAGACTCGGCTGGTGATTGTTCATTAAATTTTTCGGCATGGTAATGCAAAAAATGTATTTTCATGACATTCTAACGTTTAAGTTTTTAAATGCGGTTAGTATATTTTTGATTAAAATTCGCCAGTTTTCAGACCGATGATTTCCTATTACATTTTCTATTACTGATTTCACACAATTCCAGGCCAAATGCTCGATATCATTCAATGCAACCTCAAATTGATGGTCCCTCATAAGACGACGAATGTCCGTTCCATTAAGAATTCCTGTAAAATAAAAACATTATGATATGAAATATAAATCTAATTTAATAAAGTAGTTAGAGTTCATACCTTCTTTTACTTTCATGCCGCTTAATCGTGGAAAAATTCGGCGCAATTCGGTGAAAGCAACACCATCTGGGTTCAATGCTTTTATAAAATTTTTTACAATAACCAGTTTGATGTGGAGTGGAGGAAGCAAAATCTTTTCCATCGGCACAAGTGGTAATTCAATAACATTATTTCTATGCAATCTGCTTTCCTCACGTAAAGCCCAATCTCGTGTATTGTACTTGTCGCCATCGAAACGCGTATTCCATAAGCACATGAAGCACATATTTTTAGTATAGCCCAATTGCATGCCTCTTAAAAGATCTACCACTTTTAAATCTGCGCATATTTTCCACTTTTGGTCTTCATATTTAATTAACTGTATTATTTTTTTCATTGATGCGTATGTCTCTTTAGTATTTGTGCTTAGTGCTATCGGAATAGGACTTTTTAAATTAGTGACATGTAGCAAAACTGCTTTTAAGCTACTTTTGGAAGAATCAATGAATAAGCGCAAATCTCCAGGATTATATTCATTTTGCATTGTTAAAACCAAGCCGCAGATGTCAGTACAATACGCGATAGAATTATTCTCAATAGATTTTAAAAAAATCGTAAATCGCCTATGGCGATTGATAGCCCCGTATATTTGTACACCTCTTTTGTCAAGAGAATGCTCTGTCTTTGAGATAATTTCAGACGCCGTACCATTATATCCAGACGATCTTGCGTGATTTCATTGTGACTGCATGGAACCGTGATGCATGACGGTTGATACATTGAAGTAGCTGGTCCACCCGCTTCAACAGAATGAATTATTGAGGGAATATGTTCTGTTGGTATTTGGCTATCCGGAACAGGAATTTCATCAGAATGTTTCAGCGGAAATCGAGCATATGCTGTTTCAGTATAAGATATATAAGTCATTTGTCTTCTGTTCATACCCGCTGTAAAATGTATGCACGCATTACACTCATCTTCAACATGAACTATGGGATCTCTCCAAATCATTGGAACACCAAATGGCATGGCGTCTCCATTTTTTCCCAACTTATTTAAATGGTAAATTCAGTGTGTACACACTATTGATGGTGTCCAACTCTTACCATATATAACACTTCAAGAAAAATATAATTCATGCAAGGTACTTGTCTCAATAGTGATTTCACGGCGACTTGGCATATTTTTATATTTCCCCCACACATAACAAAAGCAATTAAACTTTTTACACACCTCTAGCTTAGATATTTCAATATAACTGATTAGATACAAGACTGTCAAAGGCTTTAAACTTAACTAATCACTTTCGTAAGCACTTTCCATATGACAGTGAAGGGGTTGAGGAGCTCTTATTTATACTGTAATTGTTCTAACCAATGTACCTGTCGAGACCTTCATGACCATGTTTTGTAAAAAAAAAACAAAGCCAGGACGATTAATATAAGCTTTTTACAAGACCGATTAGTGCGGTTTTGACTGCACAATAAAAGCCCGATTTGTGTGGTTTTGTAAGCACAATAAAATACAAAGATGTAAGCATATATGACTTTATTTCTTAATTCTAAGAATTTTTTAATCGGTAACTGTGGATTTTCCAAAATTCCTATAGGATAATTAAATAGGATAAATTTTAATATTTGTTCTTTTGTTTTGTATTGCAAATGGCACAAAAACCGCATTTAAAAATTGGCACATTCTTCATATATACATAATGTTGAATAAAGAATTTAATAATTAAAAAAAATCCTATGAAATGATTCATATAAATTATATTCTTCATATATATTGAAGAAAAAGTCCCATAAATTCCCAGAAGTCGCCACTAGTAGTATATAATGTATGACCGACCTCAATTAATTTTTTGTCCTTAACATTTTCTCGAGACATACTTGCCCCTTATCACCACTTCTTAGGCGGATATTAGAAGTTTCACTTTTCTTAAAGGAAATTTTATTGCGGAATTTCGGTTTTTTAAGTTTTTTCAATAAGCTAAAGCGTTTTTGAGTTACGCGAACATATGTTATGCAACCTCCTCCATTTTCGAAATAACGGTATATCTCGAAAACCAGAGCCAATCTTAAAAAACCGCGGGCACCACTGGATTCAGCGTACCCGAATTATGTTAAAACGCCATGTGCCCGGCTTGTCTGTTCTTTCAACTAGCATAGTGTAATTAAATTCGACTAAAACCATCACATATATATGTAGATATTGCGGTAAAATTTCTTACTTAAATTCATATGGCCAGAGAAAATATCATGCAAATTTGTGAAATTTAATGTTAACGCTAAAACTTTTTACACTGCTGTATTGAAATTTATTCTAATTTATTTTTTTGTAATACCAGAAATCAGTCTTCAGAATACAAATTACGCTCCTAAAAATTATTTTAGTTCGGCTAAAACTGTTACGAATCATGATATTTTACTCAAGCCAGTTAAAAGTTCTAACAAGAAACGCTTAAATTTTCTTATTATCGGTCAATAAGGTAATTCAGGTCTTAACCGCAACTAATTTTAATGCTGACGTTCGTTTTTGTGAAGATTAGTTAATAATATATGTGTATTTATCATATAGAGCCCACTCCTGTCGGTGGAGGGTATCAAAGATTCGGCACAGTCAATTGTTGTTGTGCGAAAGAAAGGTTGTTTCGTATTTAGTGAAATCATTTACATACATTTGTATGTGCTGTGTTGCGAAATATTCAACACGTGAAAATAAAAAAAAAAACAAAAAGTTTCTTATTTAAGGATTTTAGTATTTTGGTCATACAAAGTTTAAAAACCAAACAAGATACAGTTTTTTAAAATAAAAAAATATAAATTTTTAAATAAAAAAATTATAGATACAAAAAAAAAGTTTAATGCAATGTGAAGTGTGTGGGATTCGAACCCGCAAACTCATAGAAAATTATTTGAAACAAAGCGGCTAGCCCATTCAGCCACTGAGAGAGAGTGAGTCATTAAATAAGGCATATAACCAGGCCTGCCGATAGCTGCCGATTTATCGGAATTTTGCCGATTTTTTGTCTCTAAATTATCAAAGTACCGATTTGCTGATTTTTGCTCCAAAATTCCGATTTTTTGGTAAATACTCAATCCGTTACTTTTTGTTTTCCGTAATATAATTTATTTAAGTATAATTTATTAGTTTTGGGCGGCACGAAAATACTTATTACATTGGAAATGGACAACTGTTATTAAGTCGGCTTCTGGTAAAGAAAAAATGGTAAGGTTTATTTAATATTACATGCAGTATTTGTAATGGGTGTGTTGGATTAACACATTTTTATTTGAAAAAATTTCCACTGAAGAATTAAAGACCAGAGCTAAAAGAAGAAATAATTTTTAAACCTATAAGAATCAATTAAAATGTCTTTATTAATAATATTAATAAAAAACACCTAACATTTGTTTGAAAATGCTGAAGTTTTGGAACAAGAGACTGAGGTCCAAAATACCAACGAGCAGCAACAACAAACGGTAGAGGTTTGATATATCTCTTAGGTAAATAGCGTCCAGGCTTACCACTACCTCTTGTTCTGCGAAAAAATAGCTTCATAGAACTAATCATATTTTTAATTTTATTCCATTTAAGTTTTTATTTACTTTAAATCATATTTTTGTTCGTTTCTTTCAATTTGTTATATTTATTTTTAGTTGCCAAACTGTCAAAATAGCATTATCGATAACTTTTTGGAAACTAAACAATCTTGCCGTACACAATACCAATTAAAATGTCAGTTGAGTTGCTTTTTGACAACACAATTTAAGTTGTGTTGCCATCCGTAATCGACCCATAAGAAAATTTTCAAAACTTTTTGGCAAAAAATTCAAGATTCAAGAAGTAAGAATTTCATGGCTGCATTTCCTAAAATTTTTGGAGTTTTCACAATCTTCTGCAAATGTGAAAATAATTTTTTAATATAACAAAATTTCGAAGTTTCCTGTTAAGTTAATCTTTGCAATTCTTTTTTATAAAGATTATTTGATATTTCAAAATGTTGAATGTTTTGATGCTGATACGAAAAAGGATTTAATGAAAATGTCAAGCTCATTATTTATATAGAGAATATGCTTTAGTATAGGAAAGTAAAAAACTTTTCTAAATTAACTGCAATTTCTTTGTAAAACTTTTATTTTGATTGATTTTTATGTTATTTTATAGGCTATAATCATTAGTTAATGCTGAATTGTTCAGTTTTTTTATTTTTTGTTAATTAAAATAGGTTTTATTAAATTTGAACTATGCATTATTAATTTGCCGATTTTATGCCGATTTTGTTAAATTGATGTGCCGATAATGCCTATTTTTTTTTTGAAGATAAGCCGATTTTCTATCAAAATATCTGGCACCCCTGCATATAACAACATTAATTTTTTAAGATATATTTCTTTATGTTAGCTTGTTGTTTGTGTGTAATAGCAAAAGAAGATAAATTAGCCCTGTCGGAAAATGAGCTAGCTTAAAGTTAACTCATGGTTAGTCAGAAGTTAGTCACAGGTGACTCACAAGCTAACTCATTTATGGTTAAAGCTATTCAGTTTTTACCACAGATTACACACAGATATGTCACGAGACGGAAGATTTTTTTGTCTCTTTCTTAGAAAGCTGCCCTTTTTTATTTCTCTTTGAATCATCTTTTATGCCGCAATACAATGAACACAAAATTATTTTTGTTGAGATTTATTTGCAATAGGGATAGGCAAATTGAAAAAATATATCGATATATATCGTTTCGATATTTTTTAAGGGTGTCGTTATTTATTAATTAAGAATATCGACATATCGATGTATTGAACGTGTTTAGCTGAAATTGTTACCACATTTAAAAACTTTATATACCTATCTCAATACATATTAACATATGTACAAACATATTACATGTTATTCCATTCTATATTTTTATTGTTTCTTTAAACTTAAAATTAACTGCCTGTCCCTCGATTTCGAACGAAACTTTCATCCGATTAACTTTTATTTAAAACAAAAACCAATTTTAAAATTTAGTTTTTAAGGTAAGTTATGCGAACGAAGTTTTCGTTTAAAATCGAGGGAAGAATACAAAAAAATTTTTATTTATTCGCCATATGAAATCTAAAAAAAAAAAATTAATTGGGTTAATTTAATGCCGGATTATATACTGCCGGTAAACGAAACTTGTGACACATAGTATGCAAGTAAACTGTGTAATATTTTATTTTTAATATATAAGAACATGCTCAAATAAAAAAAAAACTAATATTTTTTTTTTATTATTAACATTCCAACTTTCATGGTCTATTGCTGATAATACGCCATAGTTAAGGCGATTCTTTGCATACTTCTGGGAACTCTGCAGAATATTTTTCCGCACTTATTTTTTGTTATCACCTCTTAAAAACCGAGACAAAACTGAACTCTGTAATCTATGAAATAGTGCAATGGAAAAGCGCCGTTATTTTCTTAATATTATTTAGTATTGTAAGCAGCTAAGCAACGGTTAAAATTTTGAATTTTTTATTATAAAGAGATCTTAAAAACATCGAATTCGATAGTCGTAGATAAATATCGATGTATCGATATATGGGTACTTTTAATATCGGCGATATATATCGATTATAATTTTTTTAAGTATCGATATTTGGTGTGAGTGAGTACCGACTCGTACTGCGGACATTGCGTGTAAAAACCATAGATTACATACAGATATGAAAAAGTGACGTGTGAAAAACGCTCAAATCAGCAAAAATAACAAAACATAAGCCACGTTTAACAAAATCATTAACACAACAAACGTTATATTTTGTGCAAAAAATGTATTTAGTAATATTGTTTTGTTTTATAATGTTATTTACTTACTTAAATAATATTATCTAGTGTTGCGATAAACTTAAAAGTTAATTTTTACAACAGTTTTGCAAATAAATCTCAACTAAATAAATGTGTGTTTATTGTACTGCGGCATAAAAGATGGTTCAAAGAGAAATGAAAAAAGGGCAGCTTTCTAAGAAAGACACAAAAAATCATCCGTCTCGTTACATATCTGTGTGTAATCTGTGCTCACACTGCATAAATTTTAGATAACCATTAGTTTATGGGCGATAAAATTCGAGTACACTTTACGTTGCCTTTACACATGCAAGTAGTGGCATGCCACTGTTCTATACATATTATAAACGAAAAAGTGTTCGAAATAGTCGAATCTCATGCCATTTGCGTTTCTGTTTACACATGCCACTGCCAGTTCATTTTCAAAATGTCGTCGAAGCGTCAACTTGAGATAATTTGTTTACATCTCAAATTAAAAAAAAAAGTACCAGAAAACAAAAAAGAGTTGCCGACTTCATCACATAGTTTTAGTTTTGGGGAAATAGTTTACATTTATTTATATTAGCATTATTTTAGCAAAATTAATGCTCTATAATTAGGATTTAATTACTACAAATTAATCATAAAAATTCATTTAACAGTTAAAACTTTAATTACAGTTTGACAACAATCCAGTCGATTTGCATTAAATATTGAACAGGGTAACATTGCTAATCGTTTTGACATTTAGTGGCATGCAAGTGCCAAATTTCCACTCGCATGCAATTTTTGCTGCCACTGGAGCTGCCATTGCGAAAAATGTGAGTGTATTAGTAAAAAATCGTGAGTGTATTGAGTTTTTCGAACTGGCAGTGGCATGTGTAAATGCTAAGTTGAGTTGGCCGCGAACTGGCTAACTAATGGGTGGCCCATTATCAGTTAGCTTGTGGTGCATATAATATGTTGACTTTAATCAAAGAATAAAAAAATACATATTTTTATTATTATATACGTATTAATATTATTAAATTACCCGCCGTTACACATATGTTTTCTTTCACTTTTGTTGTACTGCCCTTTTGTCTACAGAAAAACTCTTATATATAAGACACCAGCAGCATGCCTGATATTGTTTTCTAAATAATTCTACTTTGAAAATGAGATGTATTTAACTAAATAATATTAACAAATAGAATATGGGAACTTTTGCTTATTATTTATCTTTGAAAAAGTACACAAAACAAGCAAAACGTTTTTTACCAAGGTCCACTGCATCAGCTTTGAGTTAGCCAAACGCTAGTTCAAAACTTGTCGAGAAGAGGTTTGTTGTACAAAACACAACTTATTAATCTTTGCATAACTTTTGAGTTAGCCAAAAGCTAGTTCAATAATTATCGAGAAGAAGTTAGTTGTACAGAACACAGCTGACTCAAATCTGTAACAATTATGAGTTAGTTTACAAGTCGGTTGTAAAAAAGTAAGCTAAAAGTCAACAAAATGTTGAGCTAGCTAATAAAAATCCGACAGGGAAAGAAAAAAAGTTCAACGCACCACAGAAGTTCAACACAAGAACAAAAAAACTACGCCAACACCTAATTTTAGTTCTTTGCAGGGTTATAATTGCGCATTATTAAAAAGTGGCACAAAGAGTGATTTTACAGATGTTAAGTCGCATAAAATAGTCGTTTTAGAAAATAAAAGTCGGAAATCTATTTTAGTGATTAATAACACTATGCTAGTTAAAAAAACAGACAAGCCGGGCACATGGCGTAACATAACTCGGGTACGCCGAATCCAGTGGTGGTTTTTTCAGATTGGCTCTCGTTTTCGAGATATACCGGTATTTCAAAAATGGAGGAGGTTGCACAACATATGTTCGCGTAACTCAAAAACGCTTTAGCTTATTGAAAAACCTTAAAAAACCGAAATTCCGCAATAAAATTTCCTTTAAGAAAAGTAAAACATCTGTTTTAGAAACATAATTTTTTTTTTTTGGAAAAAAAATAATTTTTTTATCAATATTTCGAAATTTTTGTTTTTTAAAAATTCATAAAAAATTAAAAAATGCAGCTAGGCATCTAATTTTTTGCAGACATTTAAAAAACGAAGCTGCAAACAAAACCATAATAATCCATAAATGATTAAAATCTGTTAGCAACTTTTGATTTTATTCACAAAAGTCGACAAATTTTAATTAATTTAAGAATTTCATAAAACGCAATATTTGTATGGGAGCCCCCCTAAGAAGTGGTGATAAGGGGCAAGTATGTCTCGAGAAAATGTTTAGGACAAAAAATTAATTGAGGTCGGTCATACATTATATACTACTAGTGGCGACTTCTGGGAATTTATGGGACTTTTTCTTCAATATATATATTATTAAATTCTTTATTCATTCGTCCTGGCTTTGTTTTTTTTACAAAACATGGTCATGAAGGTCTCGACAGGTACTTTGATTAAAACAATTACAGTATAAATAAGAGTTCCTCAACCCCTTCACTGTCATATGGAAAGTGCTTGCGGAAGTGATTAGTGAAGCTTAAAGCCTTTGACAGTCTTGTATCTAATCAGTTATATTGAAATATCTAAGATCTTTAAGTGTTATATATGGTAAGAGTTGGACACTATCAATAGTGTGTACTCACTGCATTTACCATTTAAGTAAGTTGGGAAAAAATGGAGACGCCATGCCATTTGGTGTTCCAATGATTTGGAGAGATCCCATAGTTCATGTTGAAGATGAGTGTAATGCGTGCATAAATTTTACAGCGGGTATGAACAGAAGACAAATGACTTATATATCTTATACTGAAACAGCATATGCTCGATTTCCGCTGAAACATTCTGATGAAATTCCTGTTCCGGATAGCCAAATACCAACAGAACATATTCCCTCAATAATTCATTCTGTTGAAGCGGGTGGACCAGCTACTTCAATGTATCAACCGTCATGCATCACGGTTCCATGCAGTCACAATGAAATCACGCAAGATCGTCTGGATATAATGGTACGGCGTCTGAAATTATCTCAAAGACAGAGCATTCTCTTGACAAAAGAGGTGTACAAATATACGGGGCTATCAATCGCCATAGGCGATTTACGATTTTTTTAAAATCTATTGAGAATAATTCTATCGCGTATTGTACTGACATCTGCGGCTTGGTTTTAACAATGCAAAATGAATATAATCCTGGAGATTTGCGCTTATTCATTGATTCTTCCAAAAGTAGCTTAAAAGCAGTTTTGCTACATGTCACTAATTTAAAAAGTCCTATTCCGATAGCACTAAGCACAAATACTAAAGAGACATACGCATCAATGAAAAAAATAATACAGTTAATTAAGACCAAAAGTGGAAAATATGCGCAGATTTAAAAGTGGTAGATCTTTTAAGAGGCATGCAATTGGGCTATACTAAAAATATGTGCTTCATGTGCTTATGTCTTGTGTGTTAACTCATGCAAATCATGTGCCGAGCTGTAGGCAACCGGACGGGTCACAGGTTGCGGATAGTGAACGGCCTTTAGATATAAAGGTTAGCTGCGAATAAGTGTATTTTCACAAATAAGCAGTCCCGGACAGCCAGCGGATGTATGTCATGTTGGCAGCATCGACAAGGTGAGTGAGTACCACCTTTAAATTTGTACTCCAAGAACATCGCAGCGCCTGTTCACCTAATTGGTGCGGCTGCAAGCGGACGTCTGTACTTATACTAAGCGGTTCGCTATACAAACGTGAAATATGTACAGCCAGTCTGATGGCTAAGATGGCAGCCCCATCATCAGAATAGGATGCAGTAGACTAATCATTTGCTCATCCGAGATATCATGATTAACGAAACCTCAAATAACATAAATGGAGGCCCTATGCTCCTTATAGGATCGATGGGAACATATATATATATATGTGCTTATGGAATACGCGTTTCGATGGCGACAAGTACAATACACGAGATTGGGCTTTACGTGAGGAAAGCAGATTGCATAGAAATAATGTTATTGAATTACCACTTGTGCCGATGGAAAAGATTTTGCTTCCTCCACTCCACATCAAACTGGTTATTGTAAAAAATTTTATAAAAGCATTGAACCCAGATGGTGTTGCTTTCACCGAATTGCGCCGAATTTTTCCACGATTAAGCGGCATGAAAGTAAAAGAAGGTATGAACTCTAACTACTTTATTAAATTAGATTTATATTTCATATCATAATGTTTTTATTTTACAGGAATTCTTAATGGAACGGACATTCGTCGTCTTATGAGGGACCATCAATTTGAGGTTGCATTGAATGATATCGAGCATTTGGCCTGGAATTGTGTGAAATCAGTAATAGAAAATGTAATAGGAAATCATCGGTCTGAAAACTGGCGAATTTTAATCAAAAATATACTAACCGCATTTAAAAACTTAAACGTTAGAATGTCATGAAAATACATTTTTTGCATTACCATGCCGAAAAATTTAATGAACAATCACCAGCCGAGTCTGATGAACATGGCGAGAGATTTCACCAAGTAACAGCCAGGCTCGAATACAGGTATAGCGGCAAACAACTTGATTCGCTATTAGGGGATATTTGTTGGAATCTGCAGGAGGAAGAAGAATAAATTTCTAAATAAAAACTTTAACTTTAACTAATTAACAACAAAAATAAATGTTTTAAAATTTTTAAGTTTGGTTATTATAAAAAATAAAACAATTTCTTTTTTTCTGAAAAAATCAAAAGTTGTAGACAGACGTTAATCACTTATTGGAACTTTGTTTTTTATACGCGTAGAACCCTAGCCTTAAATTTTGCACCTGCAGCGCCTGAGATACCCCTAGATGGACCAAATGTATGACCAGCGCAACTTAATTTTTTTATTTAAGGCCAAGGATTCACTCCTAGGGGGATAAAATGTATGACCGACCTCCAATGTTTTTTGTTCTTAACATTTTCTTAAAACATAGTTGCCATATATCTCCACCCCTTAGGGGGGCTCCCATACAAATATGGCCGTTTAATGAAATTCTTAAATTTGGCCCCTACAGTGCCTAGGATGCCCCTAAATGGGTCAAATGTATGACCAACCCCACTTTATTTTTCATCTCAATCATTTATTTCTAACATACCCACCCGCTATCTCTATTCCTTAAGGGGGCTTCCATACAAAATGTTCAATGCAGACTAGAAATATATTGAAGAAAAAGTCCCACAAATGCCCAGGAGTCGCCCCTAGGGGGATAAAATGTATGAATGACCTCCATTGGTTTTTTGTTCTTAACATTTTCTCAAATTATACTTTCCGTTTATCATCATCCCTTAGGGGGAGTTATATGAAATTCTTAAATTAATTAAAATTTGTCGACTTTTGTAAATAAAATCAAAAGTTGCTAACAGATTTTAATCATTTATGGCTTGTTTTGTTTGCAGTTTTTTATATGTCTGCAATAAATTAGAAGCCTAGCTGCATTTTTTAATTTTTTATGAATTTTTAAAAAACAAAAATTTCGAAATTTTGATAAAAAAAATTATTTTTTTTCCAAAAAAAAAATTATGTTTCTAAAACGACTGCGGATATTAGAAAGGAAATTTTATTGCGGACTTTCGTTTTTTAAGTTGTTTTCAATAAGCTAAGGCGTTTTTGAGTTACGCGAACATATGTTATGCAACCTCCTCCATTTTCGAAATAAAGGTATATCCCGAAAACCAGAGCCAATCTGAAAAAACCGCGGGCACCACTGGATACAGCGTACCCGAATTATGTTCAAACGCCCAGCTTGTCACGAAAAAAAAGTGTCAATTTCTTGCACAGTGTTATTTTCCCAAAGTGGGCTTTATTTGGTTTTAGACGCAATTAACTGTTTTCCGAGAGTGGGGTTTATATGGGACTTAGTGTGATTTCTAGTCCTATAAACCTGTGACGTACCAAATTTTAGTATGCTAGCCTTATTTATTGCAGTTTTAGGCGTACTAAGCTGTTTTCCAGGAACAGAGCTTATATGGGACCAAATGTACATTATGGACCGAACTTCATAAAATTTTACAGCGTTATTTGTGGTCCTATAAAACTGTGACGTACCAAACTTAAGTATGCTATCGTTATTTATTGCGGTTTTTGGCGTACTAAACTGTTTTCCGCGAGAAGGGTTTATATGGGACCTAAGGTCAATTATGGACCGATCTTTAAGAAATTTTATGGTATGATTTTCAGTCGTATTGAGCGTATTCGTGCATTTATGTTAGTTTTTGTATCAATATTATCAATTTTTTTAAGGGTGGTTGTTCCACATTTTGATTCATAGTTCTGACCCTACTGAACCGATGTTGCTGGATTTCAATCCCAAACTGCTTAGGATAACTACAAGCAATTTGAACCAAGTTTGTTCTTTTCTTTTGCTTTTTTCGAAAGTGACTGTGTTTTCAACAGACGGACAGACAGATGGACATGGCTAAATCGACTTATGCCCGTATTTCTACAAATAGATAAGTCCAAGTGTAACAACACTACAGATATCTTTACACACTCGGTAAAATCAGCTTTGTAGTTTTAACACTTTTTTACCTATGTGTTTCTACCGAGTTAATTTGTTTAAAAAATATGGCATTACTAATGTTTCTGGTTTAAATTCTGTCAAAAACGCTTGTTTTAGTTTTGTAAAAAATTTGTTTCAAATGGCTCAAAACAACAAAAGAATTTTACTGAGGGAGAAAAGACCTCATTATGCAATTGGTGTATTAGTATGAAACTGTTTTGAAAACAAAAAAAAAAAAAAACCGATGCAGTAAGTAACCAGAAAAATACGAAATGTGGGCTAAATTAGCTGAAAAGTTTAATGCTGCAAGCGGAACACATCCCAGGGATGTTTTCTAATTTAAGGTCGAAGAATGATGACCTGAAGAAAACCGTACGCAAAAAATTGGCAACAATTGAAGGGAACTGTATAAAACAGGCGGAGGCACCGCGCCAACTTTGAAGCTATCATGTGATGATGAACTGCTTTTAACGCTAATTGGGCCATCTATATTTGGCTTAAAAGATCGTGGAGGAGGTGCTAAGGAACTTACTATCGTAAGTACAAAAAGAATTTTAACATGTTTCATGGTGTTGAATTCTAAAGTTTCAATTTAACCAGAGTGCAAATTCTGTTAATACATCGACATGGAAGAGTGAAGTTGATGAATCCGTTCAATTTCTGGAATTGGATATTGAAATTTAAATTGAGGAAAATCCAACTGATGGTTTGTCTCTTCGACCAAGTGATGCCATTGACATTTTAACACGCCCAATTCAAAATATTCTTGAATTGGAAGAAGCCGAAAATGAAAATAAAAATGCAAAAACTTTAAAATCGTTTCATAACCTTGATTGGTACGAACGACCGAAAAGTAGGAAACGTAAACACGATAAGCTGGATGAGTTGATAGAGAAGTATGAAGATCTTAAAGATGAGAAAAAACTTCTGCCAAAAAAAAAAAACAAACAGAATATTTTGAGGATAAAAGAGAGAAAAACTAATTTTCGAATTGGAAATGGATTTAAAAATCATGCAAAAAGAAGAACAAGAATTTAAACTCAAAATGTTGAAAGAATGAAAAAATATTTAATACATGCATTGACATACGTGTCATTTTATTTAATTTAACAATATTTTAAAGTAGTTGTTTTAATGAATTAAAAAATTAAATTTACAATGAACCAAAATAGTTTATTAATGAATTTCTGATTGTGTTTGCAGTATTTTGATTTAGAACATTATCCCTCGGCATTTTAGACATACCGATTTCAAACGAATTTTGTTGTTGAAAGCACTCAAGGAGCTTATCTCGTCAGAGTTATTTCGGCATATATTATGTAAAATGGCTATTGCAGTTATAATATCTTGAGCTGTTGAAAGATTTACTTTTAAACCCATGGAAAGAATAGGAAACCGACGTTTTCAAGTCCCGAAAGATCTTTCAATTATATTCCGCGTTCGAACCAAGGATTCGTTTATAATTTTTCAGCGTATGTAATAGGATTGTCCAGATGTATCATTCAAAATGTTGATAGACTGTATCCTGCATAACCCCCGTCTCCAAGAATAAGTTGATAATCACGCGATCCAGATTCAAACATGAACTTCAATCTACTGTTATTAAAAATTGTGTCATGAGTTGATCCTGGCCAACGGGCGGTTAATTCTACAAAGAGTAGATCAGCATCACACATAGCTTGTGCATTAAATGAAAAGTAACCTTTTCGATTACGAAAAAGTTCCGCAAATTAACCT
This sequence comes from Pollenia amentaria, assembly GCA_943735925.1. Classification (NCBI taxonomy): domain Eukaryota; kingdom Metazoa; phylum Arthropoda; class Insecta; order Diptera; family Polleniidae; genus Pollenia; species Pollenia amentaria. The sequence goes on from OX031011.1 coordinate 13,600,180, forward strand.
CCTATATTTTGAAAAGTAAAACAATAATTGTACACATGAACATATCGCGCTCGAACATCAAGATGGTATTAACTCAAGATTTCAAGTAGAAGCAAAACAATTGTTATTTTAATATAAAAGTCATATAAAAAAGAATTTTTAAGCCAACCGTTTCATTACCAAAAAGTAGGCAAAATAATACTACGATCTTTTTACAACTGCTGGATATGAAAATGACGTGTCGGTTTTTTCAAAAAGATAAAACAAATAAAAAATTCGAGTTAATATCCTCTTTATGATGAAGTGCGAATTTTGTTATCAGAAGAACATAGATGTATTCCTAACATTCATTTCGGTTTTAGAAAAGAACACAGCACAACTGAACAAACCCATCGGATAGTAAATGCCATAAGAAAAGCCTTTGAAGAAAAAAAATATTGTTCCGCTCTCTTCATCGATGTTTCTTTAGCTTTTGATAAAGTCTGGGATGAAGGGTTATTACATAAATTGAAGCTAAACTTACCAGTAAACACACACAAGCTGTTAGAAAGCTACTTAGTCGTTCGTATATTCATTATTAAAGAAGTGGACTTTTAAAGTTCTCCTCAGCCAATTGCCGCTGGAGTCCCACAAGGCAGCATCCTGGGTCCACTATTATACCTAATAAATATTTCGGGCATGACAACTAACAACTACGCCCAAACTTCAAAACTTGCGAACGATACAGCTTTCCTAAGCGTGCATGAAAACCATCATGAAGCATCTCGTTACTTGCAGGAACATATATTTCAACTAGAGATATGGTTAAAACAATGGAGGATAATGGTCAACGAGCAAAAATGCGTACATATAACATTCACCTTTCATCGGGGTTCATGCCCCCCTATTAAAACCAATAATCAAATAATACTTCAGCATTCGTATGTAAAATATCTCAGTATACAACTAGATCGCCGTTTAACGTGGAAAACCCATATAGATCAGTGATGGAAAATTCAGTACTATGGTACTATTTTCAGTACTTTTTCTTTTCATAAATACCACAGTACCCCCACGTCAGTTTTAGTACTCTTTTCTTTTTATGCTTCCTTGTAAAGAAATCCATGGTGACTTTTTTTTAAACATTGACCAAATATTCTACGGGCCAATAATATGCACTTATTGTTCTTTTTCGTCCATGTTTTTTGTTGCAAAAATATTGATATTCTTCAAGTACCAATGCCATTTTTAATGCGTTTCAACTTCATGGATTCGATAACAGTATAATAAAGTATGTATTTACTATTTTTACTCACCAATAGTTAACAAAAATTTTTTTTGAACACCACTAGAAAATATGTAATAAACTTTTTGTTCGGAAATAAAGAACGAAAATAAAAAGATGTTTTGAAACTTTGCAAAAAATGGAGGCTGCTTCCACTGTGTTGAGATTTATCCAATTTTAGAAAGTATATGTTTATACATGCACACAGAAAAAATACCAATGTCAAATCAACAAGGAGCAATGTTGATTGAAAATCATAGTCAATTTCAACTAAAATACGGATTTTGTTTAAAATTATCATTATTTTATATTAATTTTAAATGAATAATGTTAAAATAACTTTGTTCAATATTGAATTCATAAAATCCTGTTTTACGTGTTATGTGTGAAAACAACAACAACACTTCAAGAAGAAAAACATGAATTTTTTTCTTATATTTAAAATAATTTTAAAAAAGAAGAAAAATTCCCGTATTCTTTTGGTCATAATTATTTCGTTAAATACATCAAATTCTCGAAGTAGAATGATGACGAAAACATATCGGGCCTCTTCTGCTGGTGTCTTTTAATTGTGAGTGCTTCTGTAAACATCGGGGAAAACAACAAAGTTCATCAGAAAAATAAATAATAATATTCTTTTTCTCTCTCAAGTTTAGGGGATAAGTGCTTACAATCATTCTAAAACAAAAACATATGTTGTTTCTGAAGCTTCTTCTCACTATTATTTCACACTCAAATTAAGCTGATTCTACAATAAATTCAAGTTGGTTTAACTTGAAACAACTTTAATTCAACGTGAGTCATAATGTTATTTCAATATCAATGCCAGTTTGCTCTAACTTTACTGGAATGTTAAATTTATATGAATTTAAGTTATTTTAAAAGAAAAATATTGCTAGCAAGTTATTGTAACCGAAAAATGTAAAATCAACCTCGTTTTCGACGATTTTACATTGATTTTTTTCTGTGTGTTGTTTGCCAAAATTTTATATATTTTATATTAAAATTAATATATTTTTTAATTTTTTAAATTTTTTTGGTTTTTTGAGTATATTTTTTAATAAGAAATATGTTTTATAAAAAGTACCAAAATGGTGTATAAAGTACTCTTTTGCTTGGTGGTCAGTTCCATCTTAATTTTTCAATTTTCCATCACTGATATAGATGCAATATTTACTCAAATGAAACTAAAAGCCATTCAAATTCTTTAGATTATTTGAATAAATTCTGTCTATAGTCTCGATTGCAAACTTCTACTTTACAACTCTATCTTAAAACCAATCTGGTGCTACGCGTCTAACATCGAAAAAATTCAAAGGCGCTAAAATAAACTTCTTCGTATAATCACAGCCGCTGCCTGGTATCTCAAAAACTCAAATATCCACAAGGATCTCAACGTGCCATTGGTAGAAACTATGATTACAAAACACGCAGTAAAATATTTAAAAAGGCTTGAACTACACCCAAATATACGAGCTCGAAATATTTTAGATGATGGCGGCCACACTCGCTTAAGGAGAAGAAACACTGCAGCACTCACCACATCAGAACAAATTGAAATTGAAGCTCGTGCTCTCGGTGACATTTGGTTTCAGCAAGTCGACGCCACTTCCCACACATCGCATAAATCAATGGATTTACTAAACGAACACTTCGGTGACCACATAATTTTACGTTTTGGGCCGGTCGATTGGCCACCAAGATCGTGTGATATCACATCGTTAGACTTTTTCCTGTGGGGATATGTAAAGTCTAAAGCTTATGCGGACAAGCCCGCTTCGATTCAGGCCTTGGAGGAGAACATCACGTGTGTCATTCGCCAGTTACAAGTCGAAATGCTCGAACGAGTCATCGAAAATTGGACTCAGCGGATGGACCATCTGTGACGTAGCAACGGCCAACATTTGATAGACATAATCTTCAAAAAATATATGCCAAAGAATGTTCTTTCAAATGATAATAAACATTCCCCATTGAATTTTAATTTTGAATGAAGATCCTTCTAAGCAAATATCAACTGCACTGAATTCAGGGGATGGTGATATCACCGACGAAGAAGAATTTGAAAAAGATAATTTGACGTTAGAAAACGAGATGAAAATAACCATGAATTGAACATTATTTAATAATTAATAAATCAAAACAAATACTTTTTCTCTTTAATGCATTGTATTGTTCAAAAAAAAAAAAACATGATAATGGTATTAAACATATTTACGTTAAAAACAAACAAATGTTTCTAAAAACCACCTGAAATTCCTTGGGCTTAGTTAGAAATAGCTTTTTAACATTATTTTTATATTAAATGCCCAAATTTTATATGTACATATATGTAGTATATATAAAAAGTTTCACACGAAATGACAAACTTTGTATAACCTCATTCACCACAGTGGTGGTGGAGGGTATAAAAACGTTGTTTTTGTTTCAAATGCATTTGTGCGAAAATACGTCCTTTCGATATCGTGAAATTGGCAGTTAATTTTAAAATGGGATGCTTGTTGTCCACACAGTGTTGTCATGTTATTTTTAATTTTTTTTGTATCATTTTTGAAAAAAATCGCATGGGTTTTACGAAAATAATTGTTTACTAAATCGCCAGAAAATATGGCATGTTTTTTATTTAAGAAAACTTTACTAAATAGGAATTAAATAATTTAAAATCAAAAAATTATTTTTGGAGTTTCCTGCTTTAAGAAATAAAATTGATTAAGCTTTATCCAAGCCACAAAATTACTTATTATAAATATATGTGTGGCTTGGTAAAAGCAAAATGTTTCTTTATATAGGAAAATTTTACTAAATACAAACGACATAAGCTAAAATCAAGAAATTATTATAGAAATTATTAAACATGGGTAAAAGTTTTAATCGCTGATATTTATCATCCCAACTTTTAAAATCAATAAAAAGCAAATTAACACATTTTTTAAAACAGCTAAAAAAAGTGCCGAAAAAATCGCAATTTCATCTTTTTGGCGGTCTGCGATTTTTTCCGAAACTTTTTAAACCATCTAATTTTTCGAATTTTTTTTAACAAAAACCCGTTAAAATGACGTACAGAGATTTTGTCTGCCATCGTCGTCATAACATGACACACGCTAAACAAATTGTTCTTCGTTTGGCAACATTGCCTATTTTATGGTTTTGAAACATTGACATGGATAAAATATTAGACAGTTTTTAAAAAAATGTATACATAAATAAATACAAATGCATATAATATCTTTGCAAATTGATTTTAAAGCGTCAACAATGTAAGCAATGTTTTTATTTGGGTCAGAATGGTTTAATTGAGTCTGAAAATGTCAATAACGCTACATGTTTTTTTATTTAGCTCGATTATTTTAAGTTTGTTATGTTTTATGCATAGTACCGAAACGCTCGCTCATTCGTGAAAATTAAAAAATTTTTCTGCAAATTCATCATCATAAGGGTGAGGAAAAAAATATTTTGAATTACCTCACTCATGAGGAGTGAGCAAAAAAACAAATTCATATGTGAATTTTACAGATATGAAAAACTTGAAAAAGTTCACGTTAAAATTCTTCACAATGAAAAATATGCGGTTTTCAGCGGGAAAATCAAGTAGTAAAGACCCTTATAGAATGCCTTTTTGCAGACATAAGATCACCCAGCCACATTCCAACTTTATTACCAATTAACAAGGTGTGTCATTGGAGACCAACACCTTGCACTTTTGCATTTATTTTAAACACTTCTGGAAGGGCTTCTTAAAAGATTTAAGAATAAAGCTTTATCGAATTTTAATTGTTGTGGCTAATAATACGAAGTAAGTAAATTAATCACTAAACTTGCAACACCTTCCAACATAACCACTAATAAAACGATGGCGACAGGCCTTATCTTAGAAGGCAGAGTGGAATAAGTAAAAGCTTACTAAAAAATTCAATTATAAACCTTCTTAAAGGCCTAAAAACTGAATCGCTTGCAATTTTCCCTGCTGGGCAGCACGATTAGCCTGTGTGTATTTTTTTTTTTTTTTTTTTTGTAAAATTATTTCTTGACTGGTGAACCAAATATTTTTTTTTGCAGGCAAATATTATTGAAATAAAAAAGCTAAGAAAACTGCACATATCGTCATCTTAAATGCAGAATATTGTAACATTAAATTTCATAAGTTTCCATGAGAAGCAAAAAACGTTGTAAAATGGAAATTATATGCGAATTAGAGTAATATTAAATATTTAGAATAAAATTGCGAGAACCGATATATTTTTTATAAAAAAGTATTATTTTTATTGTTATTTATTTAGTTATGTGTGAATCGTTATTTAAATTTGTAATTCTCTGAAACAAAACGACGAATCAGCAACGAAAGTATGATAGTATTAAGTTAAACCAACATTTAAAATATTAAATAATTAAATATTTCTGTTAAATTACAGGTATAATAGAATATAAATATAATGTACATGGTTATAAATGCAATACTTTGCTTAAACAATAAACTTAAATATGCAGGGGTGTTCTGGAAATTGAAAACGCAAGAATTTTGAAGTATTAATCCAGTTTTTTTATAATTTTCTTACAGAATTCAGCTTAATAGAGAAATACTTGTATCGCATTTTTTTGTATATCTTTTACTACAAAAATCTTATTTAAAAAAACGACTTTTAAATTCTTGCATTTTGCGTTTTCGATTTCCTGAACACCCCAGATAGTTAAATGCTCAACAAAGAACTTCTTAAAACTATTATTTACATTTAAGCATTTAGTATGAAATATCGAATGATTCTACCGTTACTTTAATATGTAAAGAAAAAACAAATGTATGTAAAACAAAATAAGAAACAAATAAATAAATGTACGAGAGAAGTTTAAAAATTACTAAGGCAAACAATATTTTTTATGAACACCCGGAAAACAGTTTAGTACGACTAAAACCGTAATAAATAACGCTATCATATTAAAATTTTGTACGTCACACTTTTAGAGGACCAGAAATCACACTGTAAAATTTTTTGAAGATCGGTCCATAATTTACACTATGCCCCATATAAACCCTATTCCCGGAAAACAGTTTAGTACGCCTAAAACCATAATACATAATGCTAGCATACTAAAATTTGGTACGTCATAGTTTTTTAGGACCAGAAATCACACTGAACAATTTTTGGAAAACCTGTCCATAATTTACACTAGGCCCTATATAACCCCTACTCCCGGAAAAGAGTATTGCGGTGACATTTTTTACTTAAATTCATATGGCCAGAAAAAAGATCATGCAAATTTGTGAAATTTACTGTTAACGCTAAAACTAATTACAATGCTGTATTGAAATTTATTCTAATTTATTTTTTGTAATACCAGAAATCAGTCTTCAGAATTTTGGGATGATTGGTCCATATTTTTTAAAGATCGGTTTATAATTTACACTAGGTCCCATATAAACCCTACTCCCGGAAAAGAGTTTAGTACGCCTAAACCCGTAATAAATAACGCTATATTACCAAAATTTGGTACCTCACAGTTTTATAGGACCAGAAACCAAACTGTAACATTTTTTGGAGATCGGTCCATAATTTACACTGCCCCATATACACCCTTCTCGCGGAAAACAGTTTAGTACGCCTAAAACCGCAATAAATAACGCTAGCATACTAAAATTTGGTACGTCATAGTTTTTTAGGACCAGAAATCACACTGAACAATTTTTGGAAAACCGGTCCATAATTTACACTAGGCCCCATATAACCCCTACTCCCGGAAAACCGTTTAGTTCGCCTAAAACCGTAATAAATAATGCTATCAAAATGAAGTTTTAAAGGACGAGAAATCACACTGCCAAATTTCATGAAAAGTGGTCCATAATATACCATATGCAGTTTATTGCGCCTAAAACCATATAAATCCCACTTTGGGAAAATATTTAAATTCACCTAAAACCATCACAGATATAGATATTGCGGTGACATTTTTTACTTAAATTCATATGGCCAGAAAAAATATCATGCAAATTTGTGAAATTTACTGTTAACGCTAAAACTAATTACAATGCTGTATTGAAATTTATTCTAATTTATTTTTTGTAATACCAGAAATCAGTCTTCAGAATTTTGGGATGATTGGTCCATAATTTACAATAGGTCCAATACAAATAAAGCTACTAAACATTATTTTAGTTTATTCCGAATCATGATATTTTACTCAAGCCAGTTCAAAGTTCTAACAAGAAACGCATAAAATTTTCTTACTGTCGGTCAATAATTTAATTCAAGTCTAAACCGCAACCAATTTTAATGCTGACGTTCGTTTTTGTGAAGCTTAGTTAATAATATATATGTATTTATCATATAGAGCCACTTCTGTCGGTGGAAGGTATCAAAGATTCGGCACAGCCGAATATAGCACTCTAACTTGTTTTTAATAAGATTTTTGTAGTAAAGCTGAATTCTATAAGAAAATATGAACACCCGTGCATATTTAAATTTATTGTTTAAGCAAAGTATTGCATTTATAACCATGTACATTATCTTTATATTCTATTATACCTGCAATTTAACAGAAATATTTAATTATTTAATATTTTAAATGTTGGTTTAACTTAATACTATCATACTTTCGTTGCTGATTCGTCGTTTTGTTTCAGAGAATTACAAATTAAAATAACGTTTCACACATAACTAAATAAATAACAATAAAAATAATACTTTTTCATAAAAAATATATCGGTTCTCGCATTTTTATTCTAAATATTTAATATTACTCTAATATAATATAATTTCCATTTTACAACGTTTTTTGCTTCTCATGGAAACTTATGAAATTTGATGTTACAATATTCTGCATTTAAGATGACGATATGTGCAGTTTTCTTAGCTTTTTTATTTCAAAAATATTTGCCTACAACAAAAAAAAAAACACATACATTTTGGTTCACCAGTCAAGAAATAATTTTACAAAAAAAAAAAAAAAAAAAAATACACACAGGCCAATCGTGCTGCCCAGCAGGGAAAATTGCAGGCGATTCACTTTTTAGGCCTTTAAGAAGGTTTATATTTGAATTTTTTAGTAAGGTTCTACTTATTCCACTCTGCGTTCTGTGAAAAGGTCTTTTAGAAAGATTTTTATTAAATATTTTACAAATTCAAATATTTCTATTCTAAGAAAATATCTATCGCAATCGTTTTATTAGTAGTTATGTTGGAACGTATTGCAAGTTTAGTTTTTAATTTACTCACTTCGTATTATTATTAATTAATTCTTAAATCATTTTAGAAGTCCTTCCAGAAGTGTTTAATAAAGTTGGAATGCGGCTGGGAGATCTTATGTCTGCAAAAAGGCCTTCTATAAGGCCTCTTTACTACTTGGTTTTCCCGCTGGAAATGGTTGGGCAAATCGCTTTTTTTTAACTTGTGAAGAATTTTAACGTGAATTTTTTCAAATTTTTCATATCTGAAAAATTCACATATGAATTTTTTTTTGCTAACTCCTCATGAGTGAGGAAAATCAAAATATTTTTTTCCTCACCCTCATGAGGATGAATTTGCAGAAAATTTTTTAAATTTTCACGCTCGCTGATGAATGAGCGAGCGTTTCGTTCCTCTGTTTTAAATACGAATACAATTGTCTGAAGAGAAGAAGCTTATACCCAGTAAAAGTAGCCTGGTCACCCTAACGCCATTTTTAGATTCATCTTATGTAATGCGTGCAAATGGACGATTAAGGAATCCCAACTGTTCATTTGATAAATTATTAACCCAACACGTACAACCCTACATGGCAGAAATCAACTTATGTTTAGAACTATAAGATCAGTATATTAGATTCCGAAACTTAAGAATCTTATTAGTTCCGTTATTAACAAATGCTCACCGTGCACCACCAGAACGAATCCTCACCTTTACAAATGTTGGACTGGATTTTGCAGGACCATTTGATATTAAAGTTTATAATGCCAGAGCTTGTAGAATAGCAAAAGGTTACGTGTGTGTTTTTGTTTGCTTTGCAACAAAAGCCATTCACTTGGAGCCTACATCTGATTTGACTACCCAAGCTTTTATGGCAGCCAATGCTCGATTCTTCTCGAGGCGGGGATGACCAGCCGCAATTTTTTCCGATATTGGAACTAATTTCATTGGAGCTAGCCAGTTCTTAAAAAAAGAGCGACAGAAATTTATTTAGCTGTTAAAAAGTTCAGTAGTGTCTGCTAGGAGTTTTAAAAATGTGACGTAACATTTCATACCCCCGGGACCACCTTACATGGGCGGTTTGTGGGAAGCCGGAGTGAAAAGCTTTAAGTCCCATCTAAAGAAAATTAAAACCCAAAAATATACATATGAAGAGCTAGCTTCAATAGAAGGATGCCTAAACTTAAGACCCTTAAGCTCGTCAAGTGAAAACTTACAGGATCTTGACCATTTAACTACTGGACACTTTTTAATTGGCTCACCCAAACTAGCCTGCAGAAACCGATGTTGGCAATGATAATACAGCCCTAGCAAACAGATGGCAAAAGTTAAGGATCGAACATCATAACTTTTGTAGAAGATGGAGGATAAATACCTTAAAAAGCTCCATAAAAGATACGAGTGGAAACCCTCAAATTGAAGTTAACGACATTGTGATTATTAGACAGGACAATTTTCTCCCTGACGATTGGTTGCTCGGTCGAGTAGTAAAGACGTACACTGGCTCCGATAGACGAAACAGAGTAGTTGACTTACGTACAGCAACTGGAACTTTGACTCGACCAATAACGAAAGTTGTTCTTTTACCCACTAGTTAGTTTAACCCAAATACTACTTAGTTCCTTACTTACCCTTTTAAGCCCATATTGTACAATTACCCACTTATGACACTAACCATAACTTATTCTTCATCCTAACTTTATCTTTTACTAACTCAGCCATTCACTAATTTTTAAATACACCTCACACATAATTTCTTTCATATAAAGAATGGCACCCAACAATAATCACCGTAAAGGACTTTCCATTCGAATAAACGCAATGGCTCACGTCTCACACCTAACCGTAAGAGTGCCGATCGTCCACAAAAACGACATTTTCGATGCGGCATTTGTCAAGTAGACCTCAGCTTAAGAAGCTATTGAAAGTTCAGCAAGTTAAGCTTGGCAGAAAAATACAAAATTGCAATAACACTTCACTACTTCGTCAATTGTCTGGCCAGAAAATATCTTATTTAAAAATGCCCCAGCAACTCTCGATATCAGACATGCAAGGGCAAGCATCAACAACTCTAAATTGTCCCGAAAGAATCATAAGAGATTTTGCAGAGGAACGGCCTCAATCAAATGTCTCTAAAAAAGACCATCGTTCCGATTCCTGCGCCACGAACTATTGTCAAAAACCCAAAACTTTGTGCCCACCGTTGTCGTCCAGGCTGTAACACAGAAATCAACCCAACCCGTCAGAGCCCTTTTAAACCCTAGCCTGACAACATCAAAAATTATCGTGGCATTCGTACTAAACTAAAACAATCCAACGCTGAACACGTTTAAAGTCGATGATCAGGTTTATGTGAAGGTCATAATCAAACCCAAAAGTGTCTCTACTATTAGGTATGAGGTATGTATGCGGGTTTCCAACGATTTGTCAAAAAAAAAAAAAAAAAAAAACGAAGTTTTGAAGAACTTCACTAGCCGACCCAGAATTTTATGCTAGTTCACCCGTCGCCATGGAAATCGGTGGTGGCTTATTTACCACTGTTTTGCAAGCTTACACAATCCATATTGATGGCAAATTACTAATCGCCTAGGATTCAAAACTTGCTTGGCTAGTCATGGGATCCCTTACTACTTAAAAATTAATAAAGTATTTCACTCTACCCTAACGAAATCTTGAGCCTATAAAAATAACTGTCGATTTTCTTCACTGGTTGGCAGGCCGGGGATGATGTTCACCTCAGGGAGGATGTTCACCTCAATTAAACATTCCCATCCCAGATGTCGAACGCCACCTACTTCAGCGAACATCAACTGTGCTTCCTTATTTTTTTTTTTTTTATCTTTCTGAAAGTCGGTTTTGTGAAGAGTACTGGTGCGCAACAGCTAGAGACTTAAATTTAATATAAATATAAATAAACTTAAAATAAAGTGTGCAACTAAGAGTTAATGCTTAGAAACAACATATACATATATAAAAATATTTAACATTTGTTAACCCTAAACTTAAAACTAAATCTTAAATAAATCTTAAGCTAAATTGGAAGTCTACAATAAAAACATATACCTAATTAACATAACCTAAAAATCAGAAATTATTTCTTATTTACAACATAAAATCTATTAATTGCACTTCCCCTTAGAAAAGAAAAAAAAGGTTTGTTGACCCTTAGTCCTTTAAATATTCTAGACCCTACACTATCCTACCTTGGTAACTCATATAAACACATTGGGGCATTATTTGTGAAGTGGACAACCCAATAAAAAAATTTGGTTGGAATTCCTTTATATTTGGCATAACTATAGTTCTAGTAGATATGAATATGTCGAGTTACGGGGTGGTAAAGTGTTGCCATTTAAAAAAAAAAGTTTTTTTACATTATTTTTTCGAACCACTCAAACAAAAAAAATTTAAATGATTATTATAGAAAATCGATTGATCTTTAAATAAAAAAAATTAATATGAAAAAAAAATTTTTTTTCATCTTCAAAACCGGAAATGACTAATTAAAATTAAAATTTTTCTAACTTAGTCCTAATTTTTTTAACCGAAACTATTTTTGGGAATACAAAATTTATTATTAATAAGATCTTTTTGACGAAGCACGTAAGTTTGAGAAAAATTAAAATTTAAACTCGTTCTTACCTGTCTTTTAAGGTACAACATTGTTGATAAATACACTGAAATTTATTGTTGAGGGAAAGCTAGTTTCTATGTGCATTTCACTGGTTGCTTAGACCTGGGCCCTATTCCACAAAACACCTTTATCAACTTCTCACTTTGCACGTCAATTTACAAAATTTTCTGTTCCTCAGAACTATACAATATATAAGATAAGTGATAAGTTAAATTGATAAGTGTAATTTGCAAAATCTTTGCAATTTTTATACTCTCTTTGCAGTTTCTGTTCCACGTACGTTCTCTTGTGCAAAGTTAATATTGAAAAGTGTAATTTGCAAATAATAATGCTGTTTCGTTTCACAAAAACTATAAATTCTGTTTTTGCAAAGAAAATTTTGATAAGTTTGTCAAAAATTTGCAAGGTTTCGTTTGCTTAGCAAATTCATATTGTTATAACTAGTGAAGCTTTCAAAATGTTAAGACGTGAGTTTTTGTTCGACGATAGTGAAGCCGCAGTTATAAGGAGAAATTATAGAGACCGAATTAATTTTTGGGGACTACAAAAGTATAATTTTAAAGAGTACATCCGTTTAAATGAAATCGAAGTTGATTTCATTTTAAATAAAATTGGGGAAAAATTGGAGCACAATACACAGCGCAGTAATGCTTTGTCGGCTCAAAAGCAACTGCTTCTGTGCTTGCATTGGCTCGGAAATGGTTGCCAGTACCATGGAGTTGCAGCTACGCATGGTGTTCTAAAATCAACAGTTTGCAGAACCATCCATAGAGTTGTCGACGTTTTATTTCAAAACATAGTGCGGTAGCCTGATGACGTAAGTGGTATTGCTGAAAAGTGTTTTTGATGGGTGGATTCCGTTGTGGGTGGCTGCGTGGATGACACACTCGTTAAAATTGATGCGCCTACATTACACGTGGAAGCATATGTGGACCGGCATGGAAACCACTCACTGAATGTGATGATGATATGCGGGCCAGACTACACATTTTACACTGTAAATGCAAGTGGGCCAGGCAGCGTTCATGACTCAAGGGTGTTACGAAATTCGGCTGTAAGCGAAAGATTTGACAGCTGAGTCTGATTCCAGAATATCGAGGATGACCAAGTCAACTTCATCCATAACGTTGTCCTTTCAACCTGCGGACCTAGTTTTTCGGGCATTATCGCTTTTACTCTGCAAAATAACATTAAATTCACGGATAAATCTTCGATTATTTCCAAACATAATAATCATAACAATGTTACATTGCGTTCGTATGAACATATGTATGTATGCAAAAAAGAAAAAATTATTTGAGCTTTTTTTCAATTGTTGTTGTAATCTTGTTAACATACTGTATATGTTTTAACTGGACACATAGCAAAAAATTATATTGTGCGTAAACCGGTTCTTTAAATCAACAAGAGTTGTCAAATTGAGTGCACTATTAACTCACAACAACAATGTATATGATGATGTTTTTTGTTGTTGTTTACAAGATGTTTTTTAGTTATAAGCACTGCACAATATTACAAATGATAGACATTTCAACAAAAACAAATGATGCAAATATAACCCCTATGTAAAAAACAACGCAGCGCCAGAAAATACATTGAAAGCAAAAACAAAGTAAAAAATATTTCGTAATTTTGTTGTTTTCTACGGAAATTCTTCTTGCGTTTTAAAATTTCAAACGCTGTATAGCTTGGGGCGTTGAAAATTGTATAACGGTATATGAATTTATAAAGAAAGCAACAACAATATTACAAAATATTTGTGATTTTGTTTGCGCTTTCAATGTTATTTTATAGCGTTGCGTTGCGTTTTACAAAATTAGGGCCATCATTTTTTGCTGTGTGTAGGCAATAATTTGTTTTACTTACCAATGTTCGACTCTTCCAGAGCCCAAACAAACTGTCCCTCGCATAGGTCCATGGTTTTGGGCCGACGCCAGTTGCAAAGATTGGGCTTTTTTCAAAACTTTCTCCCAGGCAGCCTGTTTAGCTAATTTATTAACCTTCAAAATGAAATATAAACTTTAATATGCTCTAAATATAATACATACATATGTATTTATTTGGTCCTTATTCTTTTGATTGTATAATAAAATTTTCGAGCTCTAGGACTTATTTTTATATAAAAATTTTTAATTTTTTTTATCCAAAATTTCGGCACTGCCTTGTGTTCCTTCTTCAGGGTTTTATTCTTTCTTTATTATTTAACAAATTTCAATTCCAACTTGATCAAATTGTAATGTGACATTTTGATATACATACATACATATATTCATATGTATGTTATAAATTTTTAAATATGTTAAAAAAATTGTTAAATTTTGTTTATTAGTAAAGAAAGAAAAAACCTTGAAGAAGAAACACAAAGCAGTGCCGAAATATTGGATAAAATATAAAAAAAAATTTTATTTAAAAAATAAGACCTCAAAATTTTTATTATACATACATGCATATGTTCTTAATATTTACAAGGTGGCGCAAAAGTATTCCGCCTATCAGAAATTCTATAAATTTTGCGATTGGCCCCTAATGTCAGTTCTGTTTTGACATTTGTGTAGTAAACACATGCGAAATACACGTTTATAAACAATGTTACGCTACACTGCTCCAGAACGCGGAATATTGGTGACGCCAAAACGGGCGATTTGCACTGGCCAGCAAGATCGCCTGATTTGACCGCTCCAGACTTCTTTTTGTGGGGCTTTTTGAAGTCGCGGGCTTATGTCAACAAGCTTTAGACTCTTGCAGCTCTTAAAGACAATATCCGTCAAGAATGTGAGGACCTATCGCCGGAAGTTTTGGCCAAAGTGATGGAAAATGCCATAAAAAGGGCTCAAATGACAATCAACTGTGGCGGCGGCCATTTACATGACATCATATTCTCGACTTGATGTAAAAAAAATTAAAAGACCAAATAAAAATAATCCACAAGAAGAATCAAAGTTTTTAATTTTTTTTTTTAAATTACAGCCAAAAAAACATCGGACCAGTTTTTTCTTCATTTTTATTTTGCGGCTTATTTTTATAACTTTTATTAAGCAACGCAAAGTGAAAAGTGATAAGACAGAAATGCAAAGATGCTTAAATGCTTTGTGGAACACTTTGCACTCTCACTTTGCATAAAGCGCAAAGACTTTGCAAAGAGAACAAAGTTTTTGCAAAGAGGGCAAAGTCTTTTCAATGAGAGCAAAGTCTTTGCAAAACTTTGCTTGCTGCAAAGTGAGATTTGCAAAGAATTTTGTGGCACAGAAACACTTATCACTTTGCCAAAAAATGAAATTTGATAAGGGCGAAGTGAAAAGTTGTTTCGAGGAATAGGGCCCAGGTCATCAGGAAACCTTTTTTCTAACTTCGAAATAAGCCTGTTGCGTACTTATTATATTGTAAAACTTTTATTATGTGCTCTTCATAAGTTTAAAAGTTATGCAAATTTATGAATATGCCTAACACATCAAAACCTGATATTACCAATTTAAATTTATTTTTTTTAATACATTTTATTACCTTTTAAATCCATTACTACCTACACTACACTGGTAGGTAATAAAAAAATTAATAGATTCCTATGTAGTACTCAGAATTGTTTTTGTGAGATCCTTTCCCACTACACAAGAAGGTAATAAAAATGTGCACTTCAAGTAATAAAAAATATGAGTGTAACTTTTATAATTTTTAGTGCTTGACGAAATGTTTTTTTAAATCATAACCGCAAAGGTCACATAATTATAAATATGGGTTTTCAATTGGAGAGAATTAAGACTCTCATATCTGATATTTAAGGATTCTTTTTTAAAAAACATATCAGTTCTTTTTAACTACTTCAGCGTGTTGTACTGATTGGCAAATTATAATGGCTACAGCTAGTAAAAAATGTTTCAATACATTTGGCTTATTAAATCATGGAATGAAGAAAAAAACCAGGGAAATTTCTCAATATTTAGCTCAGTGGGACTATATAAAACATAGATAAGTATGTGATCTCTGCCAGAAACGACTTTTAGCAGAAAATCCTTCACGAACTAAGAAAGTTACTGTGGATCGCAGTGAAAGTTTTCAAACACCAAGTGTAAGTTCGACGAGAAGCGAACACATACCTATAATTAACGAAGATCCAGTGAAATCTTAAAACAATTAAAGGAGAAATTTGGTGACCCTTCTACTTCTATGAGGACCATGATACTAACCATAGCACCTTAATCATGGAGAGAAAATAAGCTGGCTTAAGAGCTTGGAACATCAAGGCGACAAACGAGAAAAGCAAAGGAACTTGTAGAAGAGTTCGGTATTATGTCATCTCCTAACCCTCGAGGTGGGCGTAAATTACCTATTGAAGGAAGACAATAGCAGAATGATGCCCGGTATGAAAGATTTTATATCTGTTAAATCAGACGATGGGAGAAGAATGCCTGTACAAAAACAGCTTCTGATGTGCAACATTAATGAACTTTATCAGCAGTTCGAAGAGGAATATCCGAACGTTAAAATTGGCGTATCAAAGTTTTTTAATTTACGACCCAAATAATGCATTCTCGCTGACGCCCCTGGGGCACACTTGGTATGTGTTTGTGTTAAACATCAAAATGTTAAATTTAAGTTGAATGGTGGAAATTTCCAACCTAACATCAGGGACTGCCATAGAACTTTTATGTTATATGGATTGTCTTCGCATGATGATGTGCCCTAATCAAACTCAGACGTGTCATTTAATGACTGCAAAATCTCCGCCTAGTGAATGCTGTAAATCTTGATATTCTACATCATGTGACAGAAATGCAATTTGAAAGTTGGCCAATCACGGTTCACATTATCTACTCCGGTATTACCCTCTGATGACTTTATAGATACCTTCTGTGATGCCTTGGATATATTTAAACATCATGCTTATATGGCAGAAGAACAAGCAGTTTATTTTAAAAAAAACTTAAGGAGAGTATCGGCGAAGGTGAAAAATTCACAGTGTGATTATGCAGAAATCTATAGTTTTGTAGTTCAAGATTCTGCCCAATTTTTTCATTGGATCAACGACCAAGCAACACTTCTGACTTCGGTTTTTAATTACAGAAATGGTAGTGAAGTAAGCCACGGAAGCATTTTTATGATCTCAGATGACCTAAAGCTTTTATTCTTACCAAAATATACTTCACAAGCATCTATTGGAAAAATCTATGTATGCGTCGAAAGTAATATATATAACTGATGGGGCCCACAACATTTGAAAAATAAATTCAATTTTGCGAATCTATTTTATTACAAACATGGTTTTAATACGGATGCCGAGATACACTCTTACGAAACTTCTCACGGAAAGGGGCCATGTGACGGTATTGGAGGAAACCTCAAGCGTTTAGCGAAGTGCACCAGTCTGCAGTTACCTGCAAGTAAAGCAATAATTTCTCCAATACAATTATATGACTGGACAAAATCTTCTCTAAGAAAAACTGCAATTTACTACTGCTCCAAAAAGGATATTGAACGTGAAAGAATTTTTCTGCAACCTAGGTTTGATTCCGCAATCACAATTCCAGGAACTAAAATTTACCATGCTTTTATTCCAAAACACGAAGGCATCCTTGTAAAAAGCACAAGTTCCATGAAAGACACGCTTTGTAAAATTGTAAAAATTGGAAAATAAAACCATTATCTTCATAAGTAAATAAATGTATTTACATATACTTATATTTAAGTATAAAAAAATAACAGGTGATATTTTATATAATTTAAATTTTATAAAAGTTAGACTCAAACATTTTAAGTATAATATGTAATTGTATAAATCTATAAACTTAACTAACTAGCCTACATAAACAAGCGCTTTTAATCATCATTTGCATAACTTTTAAACTTATAAAGAGCACATAATTAAAGTTTTACAATATAACAAGTACGCCGCAGGCTTATTTCGCTTAAAAGAAAATTAAACAATTCGTTCGGTGTTGGAAAATAAGGTTTCCTGATGACCTGGCCTAAGCAACCAGTAAAATGCGCATAGAAACTAGCTTTCCCACAACAATAAATTTCAGTGTATTTATCAAAAATAAAAATTTGGGATTTAGCACGTCTAAAAAATCTTATAAATAATAAATTTTGTATTCCAAAAATAAGTTTAAGAAAAATTAAAATTAAAAGTCGTTCTTTCTTTTCTTTTACGGTACAAGATTGCAATAACCACATGTACGACTGTAAAGAAATTTGCATAACTTAAACTAATAGATGTCCCACAATAAAACCTTTAGACTATAACAAGGAAACTATAGACTAATTTCGGTTTAAAAAAAAATTAGGATTAGGTTAGAAAAATTTTGATTTTAATTGGTCATTTCCGGTTTTGCAGATGAAAAAAAATTTTTTCAAATAAATTTTTTTTAATTAGCCCATAAGGCCCGAGACATGATCCAATTGAGCTATAATGATTAAACATTTAAAATTTGTTTGCTTATACCTAAATATGAAAAAAAAATTTTTTTTAGGTAAATCGGATCTGTGGGAGCCCATTTAAGCCCCTTTGCGAAAACGCAACGATGGGCCTTAACGATATAGAAATTAAACGCATTTGTATAAATTTTAAATTAATATATACGTTATTCACGTCTTCAGAAAAAAAGTTAAAAAGATACACATACATATACATATACATTTTATATTTAATTCAATTATGATATGCTACAAAGCACTTCGAGTGAACTGCTACGCCAAATTTGTACATTGCCGACATCGCAAACGTTTTTCTTGGCGAACAGTTTTATGATCGACTCGATCAGTTCGAATCACTGAATTAGTACCACTACTTGTGGAAGCTATTATTCTCTCACACTTTTCAGTCCGCAAAATAGATTCAATTATAATCATTCTGAATTGGAGCTTGTTCTTCCCATTTTCTCAATAGGCAATGTAATTTCCAGGAATTTACTAAAGCTGCATCTAGAACATTAGTAAAATGTCGCCAGTACCATTAATTTCCTCGGATTTGAATACTGTAATTATTCATAGCGTTGTCGAATAAATCAGCGCCACCCATAGTTTTGTTGTATTCATATATGGCATTCATTAGGCATGGAAATCGTAATCATTTTTATTTTTAGCAGTCGTATCGCTTAACTTGTTTCAATGGCTCTAAAGGAACAAAATTTAACAAAGTAGAGACTACAGAGCTGTCATTACAATACTTATGTCATTCTTCGATTCATAACAGTAAACATAACTTCCACGTTATTTTTTCTTTAATATCTTGGGAGATGAAAATATCGCATTACTGGTGCGGGTTTCTCTTAGTTTACCTATTGATGTAAATAACACACTGTGCATAAGAAAAATAAAGAAATTTACATACTGCGAAATATCCTGCATTTTGCAAATTGGCCATTAGTTTGTAAGATGTGATAAAATTATCGAAAAATTTTCGATAACAATAACCATGCATAACAACATGTTTTTATTGTGCTGTTTTAAATATCAAGTGATTGTATTTTATGTAATTTGTATATCGTTTAGGCCTAGTGTTGCGTTTTCGCATCACGGATATATCCAATCATAAAAATAGTGGCAAATGTCTAAAAGGATTAGGTTTTTAAGAAGAAATAATAATGTTCGTATGTAAGCTACCTCCATTAAAAGTTTGAGATAGGTATATTATATATTACTTTAGTTTTTTATAACAATTTCTAAAAGTACCCAAAAACAGGAAAAACTAAATAAAAAATTTTTATAAAAAAAACTTATGTATGATAGAAATCTAAAAACAGATCAGTTCGACATTAAGTTAAATTTTATTTCACTGTTCTTTATTACAATATCATGTAATCACGAAATGCCTGAGGGGCGGTTTAAGTGATCGTTGCGAAAATGCAACGCAGGGCCTAAATGGGTTAATATTTTGGTTATTTTATTGAACTGTTAATGGTTTTTAATTTAGATGTTTTTAATTAGGCTTAAGTTCATTGAATTTACTTTACATTAAATTATTTTTATGAAGACAGGAATTTTACAACATGAAATTAATTAAAATTTTATTGATAATTTTTCATTCTTGACTGCGCTGGTTGCCCAGACTAGTTTCGATTGTTACCACACAATCTCTTCAGTGGGGTTTGCAGTCTGTAGTCACTCGGCTATTGAAGCCGGATGACGTTAGTAGTCTAACATCAATCTTTAAACCAAATGGTATATCACCTTGGTGAATCGAACCACCACCTTGGATAACGATCTTGCAGCGATGTGGTGGTTGAGTCTAGGCTGTGGTTTGTACTTCAAGTACAGGTAACGTCACAAGCGGCGCCTGGGATTGAGATACGGAATCTAAAAGCCTTGACGACGAAAGGTTATCCACCCCTAAACCGAGGTGTCATGCGACCCGTGCCTATCGGTCTGGTTTGCACTCAGGGGTTACCGACTGTATTATCACGGAGCTTTGCTGATACCTGGGCACCTCAGCAAATAAACCACTACACTCGTTGGACCAAAATTTACAATGAACAATCCAAAAGACAAAAAACAATCAACGGAAACTGATGACGGACAGGCGAGAACAAGGACAACGATAGACAGTAACACGGTAAAGCCAGGGACTGTAACAGTCCCGGCGACCAAAGAAGATCGGCCTAGTCTGATCGGAAGTGGTAAGGCATCTCGACCAGAAGGCGGCTGCTCTAAAAACTGCGGCGGGGTGCCTCTGTGCTTCAATCCAAGCACCTCCAAAGCCGCTTCAGCCCTTTCCGTCATTGGAACGGATAAAACCTTTGCTTCGGGTGCTGCTAAGTTGGGAATGACAAAGTCGTCCAATATTGCAGCCTCCCATGTGCCCATTGTGCAAGGAGGGATGTCGATGAAAACATCCAATCCCAAGGTTGCACCACCCCACGCCAAATTCGGCGACCGTTAAAAGTCTTCAAGGCACAAAAACCCTACAAAGAGGGCATCCAACACAAGGCGTGCCGCCTTGCGTTTCATTGAGCTTCTAGGCTCCAAAAAAGCTGAAGAGCTTTCCAGTGAACAAAAGGCTTCACTGGCATGGGGAAGAGCCCACATACCTGGGCTGCCAAGTGCTACTCCTTCAGTCCCTGCGAAGGTGACAATGCCTAAACGGCAACGTTCGGAGGAGGAAGCTGCAGCCGCGAAACAGCAACCGGGACGAAACGTCCCAAAATTGCGCTGAAATCAATAAATAAGTCCTTCAGCGAGGTGGCCAAAGGTCACCTTGTACGGGCTGTAATCGATAGAGGTGTGGATAATGGTGCCATCTCCCATACCAAGTAGGACCTGGTACAACAAAAATTAATGGGACTGTTCTGGACGATTCTCAGGGAGAATCCAGGGCCACCTCCTCAATGCGATGATGCTGGCTGGTTCCAGGGTCACGTGAAGTTGATGGCTTGCACAGATGAGCGCTCAACGCTGCTTCTGAAGCGGGCCATCCAAATGCTAGGAGAGGTCTGGGAAGGTGCTAGGCGCGATGTGGCATAAGTTGATGAGATACCACGGAGACCTAGATCGATTGTCATCATCCCTGCCGAACCATCGGAACCTGAGGAGATCTTGAAGATCACTCAGTGCTAAAACCCTCAACTGCCCCCACAGGACTGGAAAGTTGTGAAGGTTTCGGCTGCTGAAGGGTGCTCAAGGACGGGGATTGTGGTGTTAAACCAGCAATCCTTGGAACCACTGAGGGAGAGGCAGGGCAAGATCTGCTATGGTTTTAGTACGGTCTTGCTCCATGTCTACCGAAATGATAACAAGGGCAATCCGGCTCCTTCGGTTAGTGAGGCCAAGCAGCCTGTAGAAGGCATGGCTGGTGACGATGCCGTAAGCTCAGGTGACAAAGAGGACACCCAGTCTGTCTCCGGATTGGTGTCTGTCTTTGAGAACCTGGGTGATATGATTGCTGAGGACGTACTTCTGGTATCAGACCAGGAGGACCATTCTAAAGCAGCATCTGCTGCATTGCTTCTCCGTGTGGTAGAACCCTGGATTCATAAGGATCGGGTTTGATGACTTAATCTCAAAGGCTACAAGCTACTGTTTGCGAAAGGTACAGGTAACATAAGATCTTGTGTCTTAGCTAAAAATTCGTTGAATATCTTCATTCTCTCTGATTACAGTGATGAAGACACCACAACCGTTGCTCTCGAGACACGGGACGGTATAATCTGGATGGTCTCGGGATATATGGCGCATGATCACGGACAGGACCCACCCAATCGGCTCATCCGAGATGCAGTAACGAGGGCAGCAGGCACTGGAACACCGATCATAATCTGTGCCGATGCCAATGCGCACCACACTATATGGGGTAGCACGAAAACGAATGTTAGAGGAAGACGAATTGGCTCAACCTTGCAGTGACGCCATCTGAGTAACTGCTCTTTGGGTTGGGCATTGGCGCTGGGTATCACAAAGGGACCGCTAAAGGACCAAAGTGAGCTGTCTCTCGATGGCTGCCCATGGAACCTAACCTTGGTGGATCGAAATTTGCTTTTTGAATGAATGACTATCTATTTGTAATTGATTTACATGTTCTTCCTAACTTCTGTTTTTTCGTACTTTTTGCCAAGAATTCTTCTTGAAATCCAAAGTAAATTTTTGTTTTTCATGACTTTGTCTTTCTTTTTTCTAGTTGACCTTTTTCAGCACAACTTTAAGGACAAATGTAAACATAGCTCGTGCCTTAGCTGTTAACAATAACATTGTGCAAGAAATTGACAAGCTGGGCACCTAGCGTTTTAACATAATTCGGGTACGCTGAATCCCGCTGTTTTTTAAGATTGGCTCTGGTTTTCGAGATATACCGTAATTTCGAAAACGGAGGAGGTTAAACAACATATGTTCGCGTAACTCAAAAACCCTTTAGCTAATTGAAAAAACTTAAAAAACCGAAATTCCTTTAAGAAAAGTAAAACTTCTTTCTATTATCCGCAGTCATTTTAGAAACATAGTTTTTTGTTCTTAACATTTTCTTAAAACATAGTTGCAATATATCTCCACCCCTTAGGGGGCTCCCATACAAATATGGCCGTTTAATGAAATTCTTAAATTTGGCCCCTGCAGCGCCTAGGATGCCTCTAGATGGGTCAAATGTATGACCAACCTCACTTTATTTTTCATCTCAATCATTTATTTCTAACATACCCACCCGCTATCTCCATTACTTAAGGGGGCTTCCATACAAAATGTTCAATGCAGACTAAAAATATATTGAAGAAAAAGTCCCATAAATGCCCAGGAGTCGCTCTAGGGGGATAAAATGTATGACTGACCTCCATTAGTTTTTTGTTCTTAACATTTTCTCTAATTATACTTTCCTTTTATCACCATCCCTTAGGGGGCTCCCATACAAATATTGCGTTTTATGAAATTCTTAAATTAATTAACATTTGTCGACTTTTGTGAATAAACTCAAAAGTTGCAAACAGATTTTTATCATTTATGGCTTGTTTTGTTTGGAATTTCGTTTTTTATACGTCTGCAAAAAATTAGAAGCATAGCTGCATATCCAATTTTTTATGAATTTTTAAAAAACAAATATTTCGAATTTTTGTTGGAATTTTGTTGACCTCCATTAGTTTTTTGTTCTTAACATTTTCTCTAATTATACTTTCCTTTTATCACCATCCCTTAGGGGGCTCCCATACAAATATTGCGTTTTATGAAATTCTTAAATTAATTAACATTTGTCGACTTTTGTGAATAAACTCAAAAGTTGCAAACAGATTTTTATCATTTATGGCTTGTTTTGTTTGGAATTTCGTTTTTTATACGTCTGCAAAAAATTAGAAGCATAGCTGCATATCCAATTTTTTATGAATTTTTAAAAAACAAATATTTCGAAATTTTGTTAAAATAATTTTTTTTTTTTTCAAAAAAAAAATTATGTTTCATTGCAATCGGTGCACAACTTTTGATTGTATTCACAATTTATCCATAAAAAAAACATATTTTAATGTATATTTTTTTTTTTTTTTTGTTCACACATACACATTAAAATACGTTTTTTTTATGGAAATCGCAATTTTTATCAATTCGGTAAATTGTTAACACAATCAAAAGTTGTGCACCGATTGCAATGAAATAAAGCTCATGTCATTCGAAATATGTTGAACTAAATGCTTTTAGACCCACACTGTGACTTTTGTTGCACATTTATTTTTATGAATTTTTAAAGAACAAAAAATTTTTTTTTTTCTTAAATTTTTATTTGTTTTTTTAAAAACTTCAACGATATCTCTGAAATTACTGGCCAAATTTAAAACAATGTTAGTACGTCTTAAAGATAATATTGTTAGCGAATTTCGGTTTTTTTCTTAAGGGAATATGATGCACCATTTTCATGTTATTTCAATATATGTGCTGAAAGTGCCTTAATTTTGGACATAACGGTATATCTCTAAAACTGGAGCTGATAGAGAAAAATGAAGGTTAGATTTGGAATCAGCGACCTCAAATTAGTAAAAAAATTACACAAAGTTCCAGGCCGCAAAATGGTTGTTCCGCAGTGTAATCATTTATTCAAAGGCAAATTTCGATCTACCAAGGTGAAATACTACCGGCTTCAATCGCCGAGTGAGTAAAGACGGCAAACCCCACTGAAGAGATTGTGTGATTACAATCGAAGCTAGTCTGGACAACCTGTCCGTGAAAGCCTGGTTTCAAATCTCAGCGCAGTCAAGAATGAAAAATTATCAATAAAATTTTGATTAATTTAATGTTGTAAAATTCCTGTCTTCATAAAAATAATTTAATAAAAATTTAATTCAATGAACTTAAGCCTAATTAAAATTAATTTTTTTTTATTTAACGATCAATCGATTGTCTGTAAGAATAACTTAAATTTTTTTTTTTGGTTGATTAATTTTTGGTTCGAAAAAATAATTTAAAAACACATTTTTTTGAAAACGGCAACACTTTACTACCCCGTAACTCGACAAATAATCATCATAGAAAAAAAATATTTCACACACTTATGCATATCTACTAGAACTATAGTTATGCCAAAATATAAAGGAGTTCAAATAAAATTTTTTTTATTGCGATGTCCGCTTCACAAATAATGCCCCATATAATATACGTTTGAAATCCTAACAACTACCCTTCACCACAGGTGGAAGATAGTATATATAAGTTTGCCATTCGCTTTGTAATTTCTACCATATTGATCTCAGACCCTGTTAAGTATATATATATATATATATTCTGGAGTCCGCCTGTCTGTTGAAAAAGGTTTTCCGAAGACCCAAGATATAATGGGGACTTGGTTGTTATATATTTCTGCTCCTTATAGTTTTACCCATAAATCCCTTGTTGTTGTTGTTTTTTCCTTTTTTTTATCTAGAGAAAGGCAAGAGCCAAAGTTCGCCAAAATTCTTTGTTATCAATACAAAACATCATACAAAATGTGGGCGGGATTGCAGAAGTGAGCGTGGCACACAACAGATTTCTTTATATCTAAAGAACCGTATTTACATAACTTTCTGATCTTATGGCACCATGGTGAAGGGTATATTAGTATCGGCTTAGCCGAATATAGTACTCTTACTTGTTTACTTAATATACCTGCAGCAAGGTCCAAAAGCATACTTCCTTATGTTCTAAATATTAAAATTTACGTTTCCTTTTTTTTAGCGATATGCTGATGTTGACGATGTGCCACAAAATGAAAATGTTACTATTTCTTCGTACGTATCGATTTTGTCGGATGGGGTTACAAATTGTACCCAAAAATCGAAGCCAAACAAAAATGATAATTTTAATAGTTCTTCTAACTCAACCACTATGGATTTAAGTGCATTTCCCATTGAAGCGATTCAGCCAAGGCCAAATATTATTGTCGAACAATTAATTGAACCATCCATTAGTTACTCAACAATAGAAATCTCGTCAGACTGTATGCCTTCACTATCATCATTAAAATCTTCTACTACAACAATGTGTACGATTGAATCACAAAATGGAGACTATGTTAATGAACTTGTCAACGAAAACTTTCGCCCCTACATAGATGGAATTGATGAAGCTTTCCAATATTTACGTAGTATTGATAGCACAAGAAATGAAGATATTTTGGATAATTTACTTGATATTTCTGTTAGTGATTATTAAAATACACTGCAAAATTAAAATAAAAAAAAACAAATAAATATTTTTTTGAAGGTGCCTTGAATTTAAAAAAATTTAATTGTAATTTTATTCATACGGCTACTAACACTTTAAGTGGGACACATAGCAAAGGTATAGTATTGATATGTAAGAAACATAAATTAAAAGCCTTAAGGGATTAAATTAACTTGAGGTTTTTCCATATGTGTCAATATAATCATCCGCCTATGTGCTAGAAATCGCAAATCTCAAGAAAGTTGTGATTACGATTTGAAATCGCAAAGAAGGTGTGCTGGAGTTCGTAATCGCCTTAAATTTGGCGATTTTAAATCACAAGCCTACAGTAATGTGATCCACATGTGAACTTGTAAATTTCCTTTAAAATTTATTTTCCACATCAATAAATAGCATATAAAAAGTAAATTTTATGTTTTTCTTTTCCATTTATTTTAAAAACTCATAATCTTTTGAGAAAATGTTCATAGAAAATATAAAATTAAAAAACAACATTGTTTTAATACTGATTGTTGTTTAACAATTTCTTTTAATTTTGCGTTTTGATTGTGAGCAGCTGTCTATTTAACTTCGAAAAAAATATGGTGCCAGACATTCAGACGTGTAAATGAACTTGAGAATTTGACTTTTTACAGTTCAGGGATATCTCTTGGTTGTAATAATCCCTTAGAAGACGTTTTCTGATACGTTCTTTTTTAAAATACAGTTTTTTTAATGAAATAACACGTAATATTAAAGCTGCCGGCATTTTTCATGCAAATAATTATTTTTTTTTTTCAAATTTGACAGCTAAAACATGTTTTATTTTTTGACCACTACTTCGAAAAAAAAAACAAAACGCGTGAACTCTAGCACATGCTTAAATAAAATTGGCGATTTTCAGATCGCATGTGATTTTCAAATCATGTGATTTTCAGCACATGTCCGATTATTTTGTATAAAAAAAATTTGCGAGAAGAAAAAAAATGCGTACAAAGATTGTTATTATTATATTATTTTTGTATCAGAAATTATTTTTTTCACTGTAATACTACATTTACACCTAGACAAAATCTAGTACTTAAGAGATCTTGAGCGAAATCTTGTTCATTCCTACTAGATTTCCCATACAAAACAAAATGTAGTTCGTCACTAGATTTGGCAAAATCTAACAAAATCTTGCAATACTCAACGATACAACTATGAATTTCATACTAATGTACTGAAAAATACAGCTCTGAACAAGAAAAATCTGACAGTTTGACAAAAAAAATAAAATTAAAAATATATAAAAAGAGCGGGGTAAAATTAATTTGCGGCAATATGTAATAATATTAAAAACTAGACATTTGTGAAAATGGAGAAACTAATAATAAATAAAGGGTATGTAAATTATATTAATATAAACTATGTAGCATTACAGTGACCTTAGTTTACAGAAAACGTACCTACAAAAAGAAAAAATATTTTACAATTTTGTTGTTGCTTTCTACAGAAATTCATATTGTTTTTTAACATTTTCAACGCCACAAAATATGAAGTGTTTGAAATGTAAAAATTCAATATAAATTTCTGTAGAAAGCAACAACAAAATTATAAAATATTTTTGACTTTGTTTTTGCTTTCAATGAAATTTTCAGCGTTGCGTTTTACACAATTAGGCCCTTAATTTTGAATTGAAATTTTAATAATATATTTTAAAAAATAATAAGAAATATGTACATTATATTATTCTTAGAAAAATTTCTAAACGTTTTCTTGATTGAAAATGTGTGTGGCTATAAAAACCATTGTTTCTTGACTGTGAATAACAAGTGCACATGTTGCCTTAAAGTATTTTTAGCTTATATATATAAATATGAAAAATGTAAGACTGAATATTGTTTTTTAAGTTTTTATTTGTTTTTGTTTGTTTTGTAATAAAATTGTTACATTAAAAAATATGCAATTTTGTCTCTTATTTGTTCACCTTTTGGGTTATAGTCGCAAGTAAACTCCTCGCCATTTGGTTGCTCCTTTTCCGTATCAATAGTCTTTTCCCAGGTATCATTTATTTTTTCATTGTTGTTATTGAGGAAGTTGTGTAGGACACAACAACATTTAATAATATTATTGACATTGTCAATTCTATTATCCATGCCCTTTCCAAGGCGACGGAATCTCGCTTTCAAATGCCCAAATGCGTTTTCAACAACTCTGCGGCATTTTTATAGAGTGTAATTAAAATTTTTTTGCTTCTTGGATGCGCCTATGTGAAACGGGTAAGGCTTTATCATGCATTCGAATAACCGAAATGCGGAATCGCCTATTAATAAGACAGGAACTTTAACTCCATCGTATACCAAATAAGATTAATAGATATATATATATATATAAATATTTAATTAATCAATAAGTATCTATTAATCCAGATCAAAAAAAAAAACAAATCTAATAAAGGAAGGTACTAAATTAAAGTTTTACTAGTCATGATTTATATAATTATTATGTAGAAATTGAGATATATTAATTTTTATTAAATATATATGATATATATATAAATATATAATATAACTTTAACTCCATCGTAAATTACTGCTTGCTGTTGAAATTAAGGGTCTCGCATTTTGTTTCTAAACATCGATCTCTCGAATATACTTGAGTCGTTACATCGGCCTGGACATCCGACATTTATGTAGAAAAATCTATACCTGTAGTCGACAACAGCTAACAAAATGGTGGAATACCACCCTTTGTAATTGTAGTAATCCGAAGTTTCTGCGAAAGGAGGATGAACTTCAAAATGGGATCCGTCTGCAGAAGTTAAATAAGAAAATAAGGCAATGTTAAACACAATCCTTTGCAAAAAAGCATCGCAGCGTGTTTGCCTCAAAAATAATTGAAAAACATATAAGTAAGTACATACATATATTAGTATTTATACATAGATAAAAATTTAACTACCTTTTGCTCCAAAACATTGCGGGAAGCCCAGTTTTTTTAATCCTTCAACACATTCAATTATTTTTGCTTCATTAATGAAATTTGAAGGTAAATATTCATTAGAAAGGTTTCTCCAAACTTAGATACAAAATTGTTTTAAAATAAGGCATATACTCGCTTTTGAAATACCAAACATATGGGCTATAGACGCATATTCGAAGGACGACTTTAGGCAATACAGTGCAATAGCTATACGCTTTTCAAGCGGAATACATTTTCTAAATCTTGTATCTGTTTTTTCATTGACGTCAACTTCGAACACAGCAATTGAAATGTTTGCCGGCTCATTCGAAAATTTTCTATAAACGTTTCTTCTGGCATAATAGGAACATCTTCCTCATAAAACGAGCCGTGGCGAGTCTGTAATACAAAGGTATTTAATTAAATTCCACCGACTTATTTCATACTTACGTGTTTCCATTCCAACCTCCTGTATAATAATTGCGTGTAGTACATTTGCAGCAGTTTGTGAAACCTTATATTTTTTTACACAGCAATGTCAATTCCGATTGTATTTTTTTAGATCTGGATGTAAAACATAATAAAATATTTCATTTTGCTTTTGTATTGCCTCTTCTTAATCCTTATAAATAAAACACATCATTGTATTTTTTTCTTCTTGATCTATATATTTCGAACTAACAGTTCATCTTCAGGATCTATATTATATACAATGATAATTCTTATTATTAACATAAATTTATAATTAAACAATTTTAAAAAAATCTTACCTAATTTATATGATTGAAAAAAATGTTTATTACATTAATAAAATAAAATCTAAAACTTCATAAAATTTTCAATAATTACATTTAAATCAAATACAACCTACTATACTACTATATATATATATTGGCTTTCCATTTTTGCTAATAAAAGTTTACAATACAATTTCTTTCCTTTTTCAATCAGCTGTTTTTATTATGAAAATGAAATCCAACAATATGTCAAAAAGCAGTAGTGTAAACGCCAAAAAAATTTCTTTTAGATTTTAACTAAAATCTACTAGATTTTGTGCAGGTGTAAATGTAGTATAGTACTGTATTTGATTACGCAAAATATCCAACCGAGTGCGTACATACTTGGTTGCACAAAATATGCACGTTTTAAGCCACAAGTTTTTGTTTTCTTATAGTATGGTATAACTTTTTATAAGAAATAAAATTCTTTTAAGAGTGAAAACTTTTATAAGAAAAAATCTATATATGTATAAGAAAATGAATGTATGTATGTTTATTTGTTTGTGTGTTTGTACCTTATAGACGTCTAAGCCGCTGAACCGATCTTTATGAAACTTTCAGAGTATATTACCGATGCTCTGTTAGGATCTCTAGGCTGTATTTTTTGTTTGGAAATTTTGAGTGGGCGTGGCACACCCAGCCCGGAAAGGCCTAAAGTTTTCAAATTTGGTACAAGCATCTTGGCTATCAGTACACAACATCTGACAATTTGGGCGGGATTGGATAAGTGGGTGTGGCACAAAATGTCTTTATTTGTATCTAAAGAATGGTATAAAAAAAAATTGTCCAAATTTGGTACACAGAGATGGGTTGTCAATACAAAACAACTATGATAAAATGGTGGGGATTGTAATGGTGGGCGTGGCATCTCCCATACAAAGACATTCTAGATTTATGTATATCTGGAGAACGACAGGAGCCCAAGTTTCCAAATTGGATACAAGCATTTAAGTTATCAATATAAAATATCCGACAAAATATGGGCGATATTGGAGAAGTGGGCGTGGCACAAAATAGATTTATTTATATCAAAAAATGGTAATAAAAAAATTGTCAACATTTGGTACACATAACTAAGTTACCAATACAAAACATCTCTGAAAAATTGGGCGCAAAGACATTATAGATTTATGTATATCTGGAGACCGCCGGGAGCCAAAGTTTCCAAATTAGGTACAAGCATTTTGGTTATCAATATACAACATCCGACAAAATATGGGCGTTATTGGAGAAGTGGACGTAGCACAAATAGAGTTATTTATATCTAAAGAACGGTAAGGGAAAAATGATCGAAATTTGGTACACATAACTGGTTTAGCAATACACAGCCACTCTCAAAATGGATGGTATTGTAGAAGTGGGCGTGACACCTCCCATACAAAGACATTATAGATTTTCTGTGTATCTAGAGAACAGTTAAAGCGAAGGTTTCCATATTACATTAAAAAATCTTAGTTAGCAATACACAACATCCGGCAAAATTTGGACAGAATTGGAAAAGCGGGAGTGGCACTGTAACGAAACTTTAGTTCGGAGACTCAGATGGTATAACTTGGAAACAAGGCTACCTATTAATTCGGCCGTGTTCGCCGTTGTGGGGGTTGTTTGTTCCCAAATAAAAAAAATTCAGTCTTTCTTTAAAGATTTTAAGTCTTAGGTAGCAAAGATTTATATAAGAACAAAAAAATAAATAAAATGGTTGGATGATATGCGTGTAGGGAAAGATGTTATATGCTACACGGGTCCTAGCCCACCCTACTTGCTGATATATATATATATATGTGGTGTTTATTTAGTTTGGGTTTATTGAAAGTCAATATATGATAACTTTTGGTTTTAAATAATTCATTTATTCACAATTTCACTTAGTTATTTTAATATTAGATTAGTTTATAAGTTAAACTTCAATTGGTTTTATTTAATTCAAAATAGTTTATAAGTAATAGTTTAATTTAATTATAAGTAATATTAGTTTAATCACTTCTATGACACTCGTTGTTGCGACCACTTCTATACTCTATGCTGTCTACT
This sequence comes from Pollenia amentaria, assembly GCA_943735925.1. Taxonomy (NCBI): domain Eukaryota; kingdom Metazoa; phylum Arthropoda; class Insecta; order Diptera; family Polleniidae; genus Pollenia; species Pollenia amentaria. The sequence continues at coordinate 13,632,037 of OX031011.1, forward strand.
TCTACTCTGTTCTTTTCCTCGAACTTTCTGTCAACGTTCCCGTCGTTCGTCACAAGTACAGGGTTACCGTATCCTATCAATGTCCCAATCCCACATCCGGCCGTCGTGAGCCCGCATTCGCCCTCGAATGTCCCTCCCAGGGTTTCATAAATTCTGCAACCGTCGCACAGTGGCGCCCGTAGAGCAAGCGAGGTTGCAAAAATCAAAATTTTCATGAGTGCCGACGAAGTTTTGAATAAACCCATATTATAGGAAACTTTTCAACGATTTCAAATATGCCACTCTTAATAATATCACATTTTTAGTTTAGAAGATATAACCGTTCAAAGTTGACCGACTTTCGGTTTTCAAAAAAACACACAATTTTTAGTCAATTTGTTGCGATTTCAGGTGTAATATCACGAAAAATAGGTAACGAATCGCCTTATTTTTTGTTTGTATTGATTGATGTATTTATTAAATGTATAATGATAAAAAAAAATTAACTGTTTGCTTTGTGTTTCTCCTAGTAAATCACTATTTAAAAACTATCCGTTTTTTTCACTATTTTTCAACTTTGACGGAAAATAAAAAAAAACTATATTTTTCTATATTTGCCATATTTGCAAAACCTGTTCTTTGATTATTTCTTTACATAATTCAAAAGGTTTTATCTGCCCGTACGTGCCCGTTTGGCTTCTAGAGGTAAAAAAGTTTAAAAAGACATGGTTGCAGAAATTGTATGGCGTCCATCCCTTATATGTTTTGACTGACAGTAGTTTGATCTAATAGTTTGAAAAAAAAATACTCATTGAAATTAGCAGGTACGTACCTCACATAAACAATACTTTGGCGTACAAATGGTCAGGAACAATATTGACTTATGGTCCCTACAGGTAGGCACAAATCTTATTTGGACACGTGCATAATATCAAAATTGCATTATTTAGCCTAAATCCATATGTATGCAGGGAACAGGTAAATTTTTAGGCATGGTAGCATAAGCCTATATATTGCAAAATAAGCATAATGCCTGGATTAGTCTACGCCTGAAAGTTGGCGCAACAATTACTGAAACCATTAAACAATTTAAGTATTGAAAACATGGCGTTGAACTGTTTATAAAGTCAACCACACCAAAGTTTTTCACGGAAGTGAAAATTCTTCCTGAGAAGTTGACATTGATCAGCAAATGGGGCTGCGATGGATCATCCGGACAAAGCGTTTATAAGCAAAGGATATCTTCCGATGACGCTACAATATCGGACGGAAATATGTTTATGGCATCTGTTGTTCATTTGCGGCTAAAATCGGATGATTCCATACACTGGAAAAATCCACGTCCGTCATCAGTGCATTATTGCCGACCACTAATGTTTCAGTTTGCAAGGGAATCGGCAGAACTCATAAGGACATTGAAGAACAAATAAGCAAGATTAAGCCTACAAAGCTGCAAATTGGAGAAGGAAAATATATTGAATGCAATTACGAGTTCCACCTGACCATGGTTGACGGAAAAGTCGTAAACGAACTGACAGGAACAACCTCAACAATGTCATGCCCGATTTGCAAAAAGAGTCAGAAGAACTTTTTTCAATTCAATTAAATTTATTTCATATATAATATGTTACATCTCAATTTTATATAATTAGTTGTAAAGAGTTTAAGATTAGTATCTTTTTCTGCTTAATTATAACATATTTCAATTAGTTATCATATACATATATATAGACAGAATTATATTGGAGGAAAAATTTAGCAAAAACCTATTTAAACCCCTTTTTTTTATTATCGATTTTTTATTATTATTTGTCAGAAGAACTTTGGTAATTTAAACGATTCTACAAATTAGGAGAATTACGAATATGGGATGTCACCATTGCACGCAAGGATAAGGTGTATGGAATTCTTGCTAAAACTGGCATATACCCTACCACAAGAGGAGGAAAACTTCGATGAAAATACATCAATAAAGGATAAGGAAAAGATCAGAAAGAAGCAAATACAGGATGGTTTTTTTGAAACAAGTTGGACTAAAAGTAGACTGTCCCAAGCACGGATACGGTAACTCAAACGATGGAAACACTTCTAGGAGATTTTTTGAAAATGATGAGGCAGTAACTAGAATCATTGGAATTGACAATCAAATCGTGAAAAGATTGGGAACGATCTTGGATGTTTTAAACTGCAAAGAAAATGTAAATTCTACAAAATATGGAGAGTATGCGTCGAAAACTGCATCTTTTTTAGCAGAAATGTATCCACAGAAGAAGTTGACCCCGACCGTCCATAAAATATTGGCGCATGGCAAAGATATAATTGAGTACCAGTCTTTGCCAATTGGAGAGCTTTCTGAAGAAGCACAGGAGTCTCTTAACAAATTTTATAAAAAATATAGATTGCAGAACACATTCAAAGCATCAAGGGTAAGGCAAAATGAGGACCTCTTCAACATGTTGGCAGCATCTTCCGATCCACTTATTTCTTCCCTGCGGCATGTGAAGTCACGAATAGAGTAACAAAATAATTATAGTTTAGAAATGGTTAGTCTTTTAGATATACCTTCTCCTACGAATTGTGATGAATATTTTACAGAAAATTGAAAAAATAAATTAAAAAAAAAAAAAATTATTTTTTTTTTAATTTGTTGGGTAATAATTTAAAACATAAAACCCTAAAGAAAAAAAATAAAAACAATCTAAAAATAATTTTTTTTAGTTACCACAAAATTGATTTTTCTACTAATTTTAACTTTGATAACCCATAAGTAGGCCCCTACAAAGCGTAGTACCCTTTCCAAACGCTCATTTCATAGGCTGAACAGTTATCTATCATATGCTGTTTAAACTGTTCAATTATCTTATTAGGTTCAAAAGATATGATTTTTGCAACGAAAAAACTCAAATGGCGCCACTGTGCGTCGTGGTTGCGATCGGACCTTCAAAACTGCTTACCTTTTCAACCTTGTAACGACCATGGTTCAGTTTGCCCGTGACTTTGTATGGTCCGAGATACTTGGGTCGTAGTTTGACACCTGTGCCGAATTGAGTACGCTTAATGGCTACTAATTGGTTGACGTCGTATACAGTTTCGGGGATTCTTTTCCGATTGTATTCTCTACGGGTTTCTTGCTGTATTGCAAGGATCTCTCGCTTCTTCTCTTATTGCGTCGCGATCTTCATTTAACTTCTCAATCATTAAATTGTCTAGTAACTCTCGAATATCTGTTGTATCATTTCTTCTCATGTCTAACCCGGTTATCAATTTGAAAGGTGCAATTTTGGTGCTCCTAGGTGGCGTGCCATTTAAGACTTGTTGAACGCGACCTACGTGTCTGTACCAATTTTCAGGTTTTTCCTGGCATAATTTCGCTAACATTGTAACTACGATATTGTTTAACCTTTCTACCTGACCGTTTCCTCTTGGTACCCCCGTTGCTATTAGCAGGTGTTCTATATTCTCTGACATACAATATTCTCTAAATTGGTTAGACGTGAAAGCGGTACCCCTATCAGAAATTATTCTCCTGGGGTTTCCAAAAGTTATAGCCTGTTTTGTTAGGCGGTCCACAACCTCATTTGTGCCTGTGCTCTTAGTGGGGTACAGCCAAACAAATTTGGAAAAAGCATCCACGATTACTAATATGTGGTTGTATTGTTTACGGGTGGATTCCATAGGTCCTACGTGATCGATGTGATACGGCACGAATGGCTTATCAGCCTTATCAATCGGGCTGAGGAATCCTTCTTTGCGTCCTCGTTTTGCTTCGGACACTACACATTCGATGCAGCTTTTTACAACGCGATCAACTTTGTTTGTCAAATTTGGGATGTAATAAGTCTTCTGCAACAGTTCTTGTGTCTTGCGGGTAGCGAAGTGTCCTTGCTTGTGGGCCATCTGAATTATTTCCTGTTCCATTGAGCTTGGTACTACCAACAGCTCGTTATCAGGATACTTATACAGTATTTCGTATTTCATAAAATAATCCTCGTAAGGTTCTGTTTCCAGAATTTTCCGGATTACTTTTATCCATTCGTCTTGTAGTTGTGCCTGTTTCAAGCGATGTCCCAAGGGATCCTGTATCATCAAACATGTTAATCGGCTTAAGGCGTCTACGTGCTTCATTCTCGATCCTGTAGCCCGTTTCTGTATTTCTCGCATCGTAAAATTTCCCGCATGAAACAAGTGAATTATGACAAAAACAGTGCAATATGAAACAAAAACTGGTTTTTCTCACATAAGTGTTTCTGTAATTTTACTTTGCGAGAATTATCTGTCATTTAAATAATTTTCCAGCAATTATTGGAAGGATGTGAGAACAAGTGTTTCTGTAACAATATTTTGAAAAAAGTTTCTCACAAGAACTGTCAAAATAAGTCATATTTGAAATTGATGCGAGAAAACAAAATTTAAAAAAATGGAGCCCAAATTATGTATGTATGTACACAAGAATGTGTATTATTTTATTTTATTTTAAAAGAAAGAATTTAAATGATGAAAATAAGTATATAAAACACAATTGTTATATTTTGTTATTTAAATTTTTTTTGGCCTTTCATTGTGTTTGTTTTATGCAGGGCTGCCAGATAAATTTGTGAAAAAAACGTCAATATCCTAAGAAAAAATAAAAAAATCGTCTATTTTTTTCGGACAATTTAAAAATTAATTTTGTTCGATTTTTATCATATACTCACAAATTTTTATCATATAAACACATAATAAAAAAAAAAAAAAAAACATTAAGTTCATGAGTAAAATACATATTTTATACATACATAAGCTTAAGGTCTATTTAAATAAAATTATTTATTTTATTTTCCTTAATCCGATGAGAGTTTAAAATTTCAGATTGTTATTTTTCCCTGCAGAAATCACACAAAGGAGTGACAAAATATCATTTTGAAATAAAATAAACACATTTTGACAAAGTAAAAGGCAAAAATTTCCTAAAGTGCATTGACTGAAAAATGGGGTAATAGTTTAATCTTTTGATCACACAAACAAATGTATTAAATAATCCAAGCAAATAAAAATTAAACAGTTTCCGTTCGAAATTTTGCTTTTGCCGATACATTTTTTAATCTGCCTTGTTTTGAAAGATATCGGTTTTCTGTTGTGCTTAATACACAAACATATAAAACTATTTTAAATTGTTTTATTTCAAAGACTGAATCGTCACTAGAAAAAAATCAGCAAATTGTCACTTTGCCAATTTTGGAACAAAAAAAATCGTCAAAATGTCGATAAATCTTTAAATCTGGTAGCCTTATTTTTATTATATATATTTCTTTCGTTGACGTTTCGCTTGCATTTGACACTTAATTACTGGAAGTATTCCAGTTAAAACAGAATCTGTGTTGTCTGTTCTCGCATTTAAATACAGAAACACTTTTTTCTCACAAATCGGGAAACGATGGAATTTTTTGTTTAACACTTAATATGAGAAAATTTGCGATGCGAGAAATACAGAAACGAGCTACTGGTCTATGCTCTATTTTATAATCAAATTCTTGTAGGAAAAGAGCCCATCTCGATACACGTGGTGGTACGTCCTGTTTACGCATTGTTAGTGCAAAAGCGTTGCAGTCTGTAACGATCTTTATCGGTATTCCTAGCACAAAAATTCTCCATTTTTTAAGAGCTTCAATTACAGCCAAAACTTCTAGCTCGTATGAGTGATATTTTTGTTCCGTCGGAGTTGTTTTCCGACTCATGTATTCCACAGGGTGGAATTGTAAATCTTCATATTTTTGCAGCAATACTGCACCGTACCCGTATAGACTGGCATCTGTATGGATTTCTGTAACGGCTCTGGGGTCAAAAATTCTCAGAATTGGTGGGTTTACCATCGAATTTTTTAATTGTTTGAAAGCCAAAACTTCTTCGTCATCCATTTTAAATTTTGTGTCTTTTCTCAACAAGTTTGACAGTGGTTTTGCCATTGATGCATATCCTGGGATGAAACGTCGTAGATATGAGATAAGTCCTAAAAATCTTTGTACTTGTTTTACGGTTCTTGGCAAGGGGTAATTGCTTACAGCGCGAGTTTTCTCAGCGGACGGTGAAATGGTTGAGTTCTCAAATATGTAACCCAAAAAATTTATTTTTCTTTGTAAAAATTGGCATTTTGCCCACTTAATATTTAACCCGTTCCTTCCTGCGACTTTTAAAACTTTTTCTAGCTTTGTCATACCCTCATCTTCATCCTCTGATGTTATAACTATGTCGTCCATGTACACAACTAATGTGCCATCATTTATTAATTCACGAAAAATAGAGGCGATGTACCTACAAAATACCGCAGGGGAGTTCGATATACCAAACGGTACAAACTTAAACTCAAATTGTCCCCTATTAGTTACAAAAGCGGTGTACTTTTGAGACTCTTGTTCAACAGGCACGTGAAAAAATCCGTTTCGTAAATCTAACGTTGAAAATATTTTAGCACCCTTTAGCCTTTGTATAACGTCATCAATAAGTGCCATTGGAAAATTATCCCGAACGATTTTTTCGTTGAGTTTTCGGTAATCACAACATAAACGCTTTGTACCATCTTTCTTTTTAACTAAAACTACAGGAGCTGAATATTCGGAATAGCTTTCTACTATAACACCGTCTTCTAACCATTCTTTGACTTGATTGTCAATGAAACATTGGTCAGAATTTGGTACTCTATGGGCGACAGGAATATCGTCACTTAACACGATTTTCATTCTCACAGGAAATGTATCCGGTTTCATTGGCCTATAAGTCATTACTGCGTTTTTAACCTTGTTCTTCTTTTGGCTGTCGAGATGCTGTATTTGCAACTCATCTTCCATACAATTGAATCAATTGTAAAAAAGCCGATTTAATCAATTCAGCAAATTCTTCGTGTAGTTCGGCGATCGGATTGGTTTCCATTGTAGTATCGTTTTTATTTTTTGAACAAGTATCTATGACATCATTATTCTCGTTAAATATTGACTATTCTGAAATTTTGTTACGAAATTTAGCTCCCTTTGCATCTATAATCAAATCCACCTGAGCCAAAACATCGTTGCCTATAACGGCTGAGTACAAAATGTCACTCTCTTTAGTCACATGAAAAATTATTTCTATCTCTACTGCTCCTAATTTTGTACGCGTTTTAAAACTTCCTAGCGTTTTTATAGTCTTGCCACCTATGCCCGTTAGTGTCTTCGATTCAGATTTCAGTTCTACGTCACTTAACATCATCAAGGTGTCGTACCGAAGGACGCTTATATCACTACCTGTGTCGACTATTGCTGTAATTTTCTTACCAAAAATTTCGATATCTGTAAAAATTCTCCTTGATGACGAAAGAATGTCATCAGCTAAGGTGTGAATGTTGTTATTTTCGTTTTTGTCGTCCTGCTTCTCGTTCTTGGCATTTGTGGTGCAATTAAATGATTTGTGTCCAAAACCTTTGCATTTGAAGCACTTGTCTTCTGCTTTCTTGCACTTCGCCGCCAAATGCCCTTTTTCACCACATTTAAAACAACGTCGTTCACTATTAGTGTCTGAGTTACGTTTTTTCTGAGGTTCAGATAGTTTCAAGTTTGATGACTCTCCAGCTGCTCTGATTATCTCATACGTCTTAAGTTTTGCCTTAAGTTCTTCTATATTTCGGGCTTGATATAGTATGGCCTTGTTAGTGTGAGAATCCTTAATGCCCTGAATGAAGTATTCGATAATACTCTCATCGTCCATATCTATGGGTTTGGCTATTTCTTGTAGACTGTTTAGATACTCACGAAAAGTTTCATCATTTGTTTTCCGACGATTCGATAAAATCTTTTGAATCTCCCCAGATGATAATTTAGCACCGAACTCACCTGTTAGCAGTTTCTTAAGAGAAGACCAATTATTCAGATCTGGCTGACTTCTGACAAATATCTTTGCTGCACCTTTAAGAAGTTGTTTAGCGTATATATACTTTCGTAAATCATCCCAACCTACTGTACAAGCAACGTCCTCAAATTCTTGCAACCATTTCCTAACTTCGGGTAAACCATCCCCGGAAAAAGTGGATATTGAATCCTGAATATCGCGTAGTGAAAAAATATTACCGCGCTCTATTACCATACGGTCTGTCACAGGTAAAACTGCCCCATGGCCCACGTCCGATTCTTCGTCGCGTCTCAACCCAAAGTGTTGCAATAAACGGTCCTGCAATTCTGGTTTATTACCAGCCTTAGAAAGATCTAACTTGCCTAACTCAGTTTTTAGCTCATCCACGGTCATACCCAAAACGTCGTTAGCTTACATTTTCGTAGCAAGTGGCATTACGCACAATGAAATTTGATAGAAATGTGGTAGAAACAATATAATAATGTACCAAAGTGAAAATATTTATTTAACTAGGGTTAGTTTGATAAAATTTTAATTAATTTTATTATATTCCCTTTTACTCATAAAACATTCGATTTAACAAAAATTTTAATTTGGCGCTTTTTAATCTGTATAAAATATTTTAAACATCAATCAATTGTAGTAATAACCTCTTAAATTCGTTCCCTAAAGGGTTAATTACATCCTCCACTTTAACTCAAAGTCTTCAATTTATTTTGTCTAAACAAAATTTACCTTTTTTTTCATGAATATCCAAAAATGCAAAGCATTGATTCTACTCTAAACTTCTAAATTCTCTTCAAGTTGAACATCTAAAAATGTAAATCACTCAGTTTACACTTAAGTTCTCAATTCTCTTTACATCTAAATTAAGTTCTGCACAATAACTTGAGGGTTACACGATCAAGTTTTGTCTATCAAGTTTTAATACACTCTCACTTTTTTACCAATACACTCATACTTTTAAAAATTGAAGCGAACTTGCCTTTAAAATTCTCTTACAAGTGAGTGTATCAATTTACGTTCAAGAAAACAGCTGATTACAAGTTTGGTGAGAAAATTTTTCGTTTGTCTTTATAAATTGTTCTCTTGATGACATCTTGAAAGTAAATTGCTTCAAAATTGCGTGCAGCCTACGTCACAGCTTCCAGTTTTTGGAAATTTTGACAAACTGTATATGTAAAAGACTATCAAGAACAACTTGATCGTGTGGCTGCAGTGTAATTAATCAAAACTCTTACTTCTTAAATATTCTGCACAAACTCTTAATTTGAACTTCTCTTTTGTTCATCTACATAACTTCATTAACTTCAACGTTAAAACAATAGGTATAAAATAAAAAAAAAATGCTTAATGACAGTTATTTTTCTTATACATACATTATATTTATACACTTTGCTTTGTATTTCACACTCTTCGCTGCTTCATTATTCAATGCTATGGTTTTCATCCATCATCTGCTCAGCGACGTTGATACATGCAGCCACACAGCGCAGTCTCTGCTTCATCGGAACAGAGCGGTATTTTGTTAATCAGCGTACGCACAATTACACAGTACAACACATGATTTGCCAACTCAATTCTGTGAACTGTATGTGAAATTAGACCCAAAAAGAAGAATTTCTGCATCATTCGTTTTGTCTTCTTACCTGCGATTTGAAGTAAGTATCGATTTGAAGTTAGTACTATCGTATAGGGGAATTTATCACGTTTTAGGCCCTGTTGTTTGACATAGCTCAACAACCCCTAGCCCAATTTAGTTGAAATAAATTTTAAAAAATTAAGAATTACAATTCCCTTAATCTGTTCATATATTGTTTTCCTATACAAGTAACACTTTCGAAGTTAAAAATGAATGTATGAAGGGAAAAAATTATTTTTTGCCTAAAAATTTTAATTTTTTTTTTTTAAAATACATAAAAAATGCAAAATGGAAAAAACTTTCAAGTCTAGTTATTTTTTCGCAAAGTCACATAACCTATGAGCAAAATGAGACAAAGATCATAAAAATCGATGCACGCGTTTCGCTTTTATTCGCAATTGAGTAAAGGTATGAATTTCAAAAATCAGTTATAGCCACCACCCTTAAAATAAAAATAAAAATTAAAAAATTATCATGCAAAAAAAAATTTATTTATAAAAACTTAATGAAAATAAAATAATATGCAATTAATACGCAATTATAATATGCATAAAAACAAAATTTAGAACATTTTTTCAATTATTGGCAATATCCATCCTTGTAGAAGTTGACGCTTGTGGTTCTGATGATCTTGTTTTCTTCGTAGGCTGTTCATATTCATGGTCTGAGTCTGTATCGTCATCCGAGATACACATACTATTCAAGGGCGTGTTTCTTTCACTGTGTCCACCAATTTCAATGTCTTCATCTTCGGTGCTTTCTTCAAACTGCATAATTGTGGAACTCCACCAACAAACCTCCGCAAGCAATGCATCCAATTTTTTGCTTTTGAACCGCTTTTCAAATGGCATGGTCACCTGGTGGAACCTCTCTCCTTGTTCGTCTGATTCCTGAGGTGATTGTGCCAAAAAAGTATCGAGGTGGTGGTGCAAGAAATGCAATTTCAGCGTCATGGATGCACCGATTTTTTCGAAATAAAACAGCAACCTGTCCACTCGTTGCTGTATCTCTTCTCGCTGGACACGGTTCTTTCCTAGAACGCCTTCTATTACTTCTTTCAATGCGTTCCATGCATGTTGGTGGTCGTGATGCTCTGAAAGCAAATGTGTGAAAGAATCACTTTTGATCAATTTCCGAATATCAGGTCCATTGAGAATACCTGTTTTAAATACATAAGAAAAACGAAAAAATTATTGGTAATGCGAATGTATAGAAATTAACAAATTTAGATATTACAATATTGAAATACAGAGTACGATACGTACCGTTTTTAATTTTCTCATCACTGAGTTTCGGAAAGATGGATTTCAAACAGTCAAAGGCGCCGTTAACTTTTTTGACCACCACTTCAACGAATTTCCCAGCTATTCCCAGTTTCATGTGGAGCGGTGGCAACAAAATATCATCCAGGTCCTTTATCATAGGTTCATTGCGTAATTTTAATTGTTTGTTGAGCTCGGGAGTTCTTCCTTTCCAATCTTTACATTGATATTGATTTCCTTTGTATCGTGAATCCCAATTACAAAGGAAGCAGAAGTATTTTGGATATCCGCCCTTTTCTATAATCCCTTGTAGTATGTTGACCACCTTCAGATCGCAACAAATGTTCCATTTGTGTTCATCGTATTTGATTTTCTTCAAAATTTCGCCCAATGCTTCATACGTTTCCTTCATAGTTGTGCTGAATCCCAATGGAATGCATGGTTTTTTATTTTTTTTGTGCAGCAGCACAGCCTTCAAACTAGTAACTGAACCATCGATGAATAAACGCCAGTCGCCAGCGATATAATCCATTCCCAATTTTTTCACTAAACCTGGGATATCATGGCAGAACGTGAACGTATTTGCTTCGTCAACGGAATAAAATTTCTGAAAATCAGCTTGGCGTTGTCGGTATGATGTTGCGCTGACATTTTGCTGTGTGAGTTTTCTTCTCTTCAAAAATGATGTCAGCCATTCGGAGTCGTGTTGTGATAGTCCCAGCTTGGCCACAATGTAATCCATTTCGATTTGTGGTAGCGGTTGTGGTGCACTATTTTCAATATCGGGTATCCAATCAGCATCATCCAAATCGGTCGGATTGGTGAAAACGGTTTCGGCTAGCAGGGACACAGTATCCGCACTCGGAGGTTTAGGTGCATCGGTATCAGCAGGGCGTTGCACTGGAAGTGTGGCAGTAAATGCAGCAGTGTATACTTTTGTTTTCAATTGTTGTCTGTTTAATCCAGGACGAAAATTTATGCATGCATAGCACCTGGATTCATCATGTCCAGTTGTGTCTTCCACCCAAATTACTGGCTTCATAAAAGATAACTTTCTACTTTTTCCGTGAATCCATTTTAGAAGGGTAGTATAACAACTGTTGCACACTGTGTTCGGCGTAAAATGTGCACCACTTAAATCTGCTTCATCGAAATAATTACAATACGCGGTTTTGAATTGCTCAGTAAACAAATTTTTTCGATCTGTATTCTGTATTTTTCGGACGATATGACCACAAACGTAACAATATTCATCCAAATATGGGCACTTGTTGTTTTCCATATTGATATATTTTATGTTTTGTTGTTATTCACTTTTAAAAAACTGGAGAAAAATCACTTTTACTGTTCGCGTTCGTCGGCACTGGCTGAATGCCAAAAATCGATCAATGCACACCTATAAATACTACGTATTTTTGAATATTTTACTGCCAGGTACTTATAAATGGGCGCATATTTTAAGGGCGGCTGGCTATATACCTGATTCAGCACTTGTACGTTTCAAACTGTGCAAAAATTTCCAAATAATGACCACCCTTAAATGTGGGTGCAATTTCTGTAAAAAAATCATATAGGTAGCCACCGGAAAAACCCAAATAATAAAAAGGTCCACTTTCCGTTTAATTGTCCACGTACATTTATTACCGCAATCATAAAAATCAAATAACCTTTTGTTTATTCCTTTTTTTTTAATTCTCAGAATCATGAAAAAGGTGTCAATGTTTTCTCCAAATAATGTTGTGCATATCTCGAGCAAATTTTTGAAATTCATACATTTACTCAATTGCGAATAAAAGCGAAACGCGTGCATCGATTTTTATGATCTTTGTCTCATTTTGCTCATAGGTTATGTGACCTTGCGAAAAAATAACTAGACTTGAAACTTTTTTCCATTTTGCATTTTTTATGTATTTTAAAAAAAAAAAAATTTAAATTTTTAGGCAAAAAATAATTTTTTCCCTTCATACATTCATTTTTAACTTCGAAAGTGTTACTTGTATAGGAAAACAATATATGAACAGATTAAGGGAATTGTAATTCTTAATTTTTTAAAATTTATTTCAACTAAATTGGGCTAGGGGATGTCGAGCTATGTCAAGCAACAGGGCCTAAAACGTGATAAATTCCCCTATACGATAGTACTAACTTCAAATCGATACTTACTTCAAATCGCAGGTAAGAAGACAAAACGAATGATGCAGAAATTCTTCTTTTTGGGTCTAATTTCACATACAGTTCACAGAATTGAGTTGGCAATCAATTAACTGAAAAATGTTGTACTGTGTTATTAATGTAGTTCTTTCTTGCTTTATTGTTGTTGCAGTTTTTTTCTCTGGTTGTTTCTGTATTAGCAACCGTCACTTGCACATAAGCTTCGTATGTACCTATGTACTCGCTTCTTTTTTCTATGTACAGAATGTAACTGTTTTTTCCACTTGTATTCCAATCGAAAGTGTAATATTTTCTTTAAAAGCACTTTATAACACTTAGGTATTATGTTATAACACTTCTAATTTAAAAATTTAAATTGTGGTATTAATTATTTAAATTGTTTTTTTTTTTTTTTTCAATAAATCCCGGTTGAGCCCCCAGTTGTGGTGTTTATTTTGTTTGGGTTTATTGAAAGTCAATATATGATAACTTTTGGTTTTAAATAATTCATTTATTCACAATTTCACTTAGAGTTATTTTAATATTAGATTAGTTTATAAGTTACACTTCAATTGGTTTTATTTAATTCAAAATAGTTTATAAGTAATAGTTTAATTTAATTATAAGTAATATTAGTTTAATCACTTCTATGACACTCGTTGTTGCGACCACTTCTATACTCTATGCTGTCTACTTCTACTCTGTTCTTTTCCTCGAACTTTCTGTCAACGTTCCCGTCGTTCGTCACAAGTACAGGGTTACCGTATCCTATCAATGTCCCAATCCCACATATATATATATGAAGGGTGATTTTTTATCAAGAATGATAGAAGAAAGATTACGACAACACGAACTCAAAAATTGAATTTTCTGCGCAGGTGGGTCAAATGACGTCACGAAACATACACGAATAGGTAACCCTAGCTTGGGTTAAGCTACGTCATCTAACGGGAAAACATGCGCATGTCGTAATCTCTTTTTATATCATTCTTGATTTTTTATGAATTAAGTTTTTCGGGCTGGCAGCACTGGTTGGTAATTGTGTCAAACCAAGAATGATAGAAGAAAGATTACGACAACACGAACTCAAAAATTGAATTTTCTGCGCAGGTGGGTCAAATGACGTCACGAAACATACACGAATAGGTAACCCTAGCTTGGGTTAAGCTACGTCATCTAACGGGAAAACATGCGCATGTCGTAATCTCTTTTTATATCATTCTTGGTGTCAAACTACATCTGTGCAAGCAGGGCTGCCAGATAAAATGGTGAAAAAATCATCAATTTCCTGAGAAAAAATAAAAAAATCGTCTTTTTCTGTTTAAAAAATCGTCAAAAAAATCGGACAATTTAAATTTCGATTTTAAACGAAGTTTGTTCGATTTTTATTTAAAAACAAGCAAACAAAACGGCGGCATGAAATAACCCCCCAAAATATAACGCCCCAAAAAAAATATGAAATAACCCCCCAAAGTGTGGGGCGTTATTTCATATGCAATAAAACCCCAATTTCAAAAATGAAATAAACCCCCAATGAAATGAAATAACTCCCAAAATCAAAATGAAATAAGTCCCCAATATTTAGGGACTTATTTCATATGAAATAGCTCCCCATTTCCAGAAATGAAATAAGACCCCAATATAATACATATTGTTCAGTTTTGGTTGGGCGCAAAGACTTTTTCCTCTATGGTATAACAAACACCGGCTTCGCTAACTAAAGCTTTTCTGCATAGCCGGCCTTCGGCCGGGCGCAAGGATTTTCTCCTCTATAGTATTCCAAACACCGGCTTCGCTAACTAAAGCTTTAATGCATAGCCGGCCTTCGGCCGGGCGCAAGGATTTTCTCCTCTATAGTATTCCAAACACAGGCTTCGCTTACTAAAGCTTTTCTGCATAGCCGGCCTTCGGCCGGTCGCAAGGATTTTCTCCTTTATAGTATTCCAAACACCGGCTTCGCTAAATAAAACTTTTCTGCATAGCCGGCCTTCGGCCGGGCGCAAGGATTTTTCCCCTATATTGTATTCCAAACACCGGCTTCGCTAACTAAAGCTTTTCTGCTAACCCGGTCTTCGGTCGGGCACAAGGTATTAGTTAGCGAAGCCGGTGTTTGGAATACTATAGAGGAGAAAATCCTTGCGCCCGGCCGAAGGCCGGCTATGCAGAAAAGCTTTAGTTAGCGAAGCCGGTGTTTGAAATACCATAGAGGATAAAATCATTGCGCCCGGCCGAAGGCCGGCTATGCAGAAAAGCTTAAATTAGCGATTCGGGATTTTCGAATTCGAAATTATAAAGTTCGGGACTTAGAGATTCCGATTTTTGAAATTCAGAACTTAAAAATAATCGCAATTTTTTTAGGATTCTGAAATTATAGTTTTTGATACTTAGTCCCTTTTTTATGTTTGGTAAACGTATGCAGTGAATATAACAAAACACAATTTGTCATCATTATGACTTTTAAAATATGTAATTTAAAAATTAAATAAGTCCCCAAAATATTTTTAGGGACTTATTTCATTTCAGATTTTTGGGGAGTTATTTCATATGAAATAATCCCCCAATTGAAAAAATGAAATAACACCCCAAAAAAAAGAAAAAACCCCCCAAAAATCGTTTTTGTTGTTCTCTGTACAAATTTTTGGGGGGTTATTTCATATTTTTTTTGGGGCGTTATATTTTGGGGGGTTATTTCATGCCGCCAAACAAAACATATACCCCCGTATGTTTATGAAATTGTTTGTTAAATTTAACAAACGTTTGTTAAGGAAAATTTTCGTAAAAAAAATTGTTTTGTAAAGCTTTTATTACTATATTATAATAATCTAAGGTTTTTTCAAAGTCTTAATAAAAGATACTTTCAATCGAGCCATTTTTTTAAAAAATTTCAAATTTGTATACCGTTCACCACAGAGGGTATATATACAAGTTGGTTTTTAATAAGTTTGTCATTCCTTTTGTAATTGCAACAATATTAATATTAGGCCCTATAAAGTATATCCCCCATTTCATAAAAAATATTTGAGGTTTATAGCAGGTTTATGAAACGAATTTTGTATGAAAATTTGTGTAATAAACCTTTTATTAATCAAAAATATTTTTTATGAATATTGGGGTATATGCATATTCTGAGTCCTTATGAATAGCAAAGTTGGTTAAACGAAGTCAATCTAACCACGTGTTTGTTGAAATTTCCGGGATTTCCGAAGACTCGTATATAAAAACTGCTATACATTTATATTAGATATAGTACGGAATAGTGTGCTATTATATTTCAGCCAGATCGGTCTACAAATGCCTAAGATATGAACAAAAAACCACAACTGCCTGTAATTTCTACCTAAATCCAAATCTCTAATTTTGACCTATAAACCTTAACTTCTTTAAATCTTCTTATAATTTGTTATTATTTTTTCTTTTTTACCTGAAATAATATTTCCTCACGAAATTATAGTTTTGGCACCATGACAAAGGAGGATAAAATTTGACTTAAAAATTTTTCATATATATGGAGTATTAAATTTTAAAATGAGCCAAATCAGTCCATAACTTCACCTGCTCCCCACACGAGTGAGCTCTCAATCTCAAAATCAAGGTTTTGGTACGAAAAAATTTCTAGTATAATTTTATTTACAATAGGAATGAATATAAAAATTTAAGCTTTCTTGTTTACAAAAATGTTTTTTTTTTCTGTGCAGCCTAATAACAAACATTAAAAGTTTTAAAATTGTCTTATTTTGAAGACTAAATAAAATCGTCACTTTTTAGAAAAAAATCAGCAAATCGGCACTTTGCTAATTTCGGAACCAAAAATCGTCAAAATGACGATAAATCGTCAAATCTGACAGCCCTGTGTGCAAGTGAAAAGTGTTCAGTATACTCTGCCATATCATCATGGAGAGACTTGCAAACGAGCAACGACTGCAAATCGTTGAAATTTATTATCAAAATTCGCTTGATAGATATCCACTTTGGTCACAATTTGAAATTTACTCATTTATCTTTTAAGATAAAAACCTGTATGTGAAATTATATATATATATATATGTATGTATATACAAATAGGTCTTTTTTATTTAAGGGAAATCATGTAATACAAAAAAAACTGTTTTTGACTATGGATAATTTAAATAAGAATATAAATAAAAAATAATAAAAAAAA
Source organism: Pollenia amentaria (assembly GCA_943735925.1). Classification (NCBI taxonomy): domain Eukaryota; kingdom Metazoa; phylum Arthropoda; class Insecta; order Diptera; family Polleniidae; genus Pollenia; species Pollenia amentaria. The sequence goes on from OX031011.1 coordinate 13,649,084, forward strand.
AACTTAAATAAACTTACATAGTTTATGATTTCTCCCTCGATGTCTTTAGGCGCCGGAAGACTTTAGGCCAGGGTTTCGAACAACTGCTAATAGCAGTCAAAATTTGCTAAAAATATCATTTATTTTAAGCAACATGCTGAACTGTATTTTATTTTCTTCCACACTCATACTTAAAACAGTTGAACTGGTGCGAAAAAATAGTAACACAATTCATTTTTTTTCAGCAGTCAACAGAATCATCATCAGACTCCCTCCATTTTTAACACACAGACTGCTGAACTTGCGGCTGAAAACCAGAAGCTGCTGTGTTTACAGTTGACGTAAACTCTTGTTTTTAGTTTACTAAACAACGTAGCTAGAAACTGGCAGTTCGAATATACAGTAACGTAAACACAAACTGGTTGGGTGAATGAATTGAGAACTGTTACGTTGAAAATACAATTGTTTTGTTGTTTAAATAAAATAAAAGAAAAGAGAAAAACAAATACATACATATTTATGGAATGAAACAAATAATTTGTAATGTTTGGAATGCCAATTACTAAAGGCTAGATTACACTTTTATACTTTGTATTAATACATGCCAAAAAACTCAAGTAATATGACAAAGTGTGATAGTGTGAATGCAATGTGTCACAAGTATTATAAAAAAAGTTTGACATCCCATACGACTTCATCGTTTTTTGAAATTTTTCTAAACGCTAATACTTTTCATTGGATCAGGGTTGAATTTTAACAAAAGCATGTTCATGTGTGATAGTGTGACTACAAACTGTAATGTTACATTAGATTTTTTGACAGTCACAACAAAACTCATTAGATTTCTATCTCACAAAGTATTATGGAATACGTATGAAATGTGTGATAGTGTAAACTAGCCTAAATACATATTTTTTATTTAAAATTATTAATTTTTGTTACATAAATTTTATGAAAAATTTAAACACTATTTTTTAACTTGATAATAATTCAGTGAAAATCTCACCCACTAAAACACATTAAAGATATTATGATAATAAGATTTTCTATATTAAAAAGTAAATATAAAAATGTTTCCTGCTAGTTTAAAATATAAAATTTTTATACCTTCCACCACCACTATTGGTGAATGAGGGTAAACTAAGTTTGTCATTCTATGTGAAACTTTTTTATTACTCATCTCAGACCCAATAAAATATATATGTATGTATATTCTGGGTCATTAAGTAAATCAAAGTCGATTAAGCCATGTCCGTCTGCCTGTCCGTCCATCTGTCCGTCTTTTGAAAACACGCTCAATTTCGAAAAACTTAAAAGAAAACAAGAATGTTGGTGTCAACTTGCTGCTGGCTATCCAAAGCAGTTTGGGATTGGCATTAGGTAAAATCGGTTCAGTAGGATGACAGTTATGGGTCTAAATGTGGAACAACCTCCTTTAAAAATTGATAGGTTTGTTACACAAACTAGCATAAATGGTGGTATAATACACGGATTAATATGAGATTTGACACAAATTCGTGTTATATAACTAGACGTTACAAATAATGCTACTGCAACAAGATTTGGTAAGTCACAGTTTTATAAGACTAAACATTATATTGTAAAATTTCGTGACGATCGGTCCACAATTAACCATATGCCCCATATACGAGTAATGTTCGCTCTAAGAAATTATTTAATAATCCTAAAACCGTAGCAGATATATATATTGTCGTAAATTTTTTTCCAATTAAGCTTCATATGGCCAGAAATAATACCATGCAATTTTGTAATAATCGGTACATAATTTACCTTATGTCACATATTAAGCAGCATTCTAAAAACCACTTTAAAACTATTAAAAGCTATAACATATTTCACTTCTATATCAAAATAAGTTCTAATTTGTTTTCTAATACCAGAAATCAATTGACAGAATTCCCCTCTCAAAAAAAATTTTAGTTCGGCTAAAACTGACCTTTTACTTAAATTTGTTAATATTAAGTTTAATATGACCAAAAATAAAAGCATAAAGCTTTCTGATTGTCCATCAATAATTTAACATATGTAGTAGGTCTAAACAGCGACGAATTTTAATAGTGACATCCGTTTTAATAAAGATAAATTCATTACTTATAGATCCCGTATGGGGCCCACGCCTGAAATATTCCAACTGTCGGTGGAAGGTATCAAAGATCCGTCGCAGTCATATATGTCACTCTTACTTGTTTGCTGCTTAAATTATTTGTGATAATCAGGGAAACCAGAAATATGCTCTAAAAACGCGTTTTATGCGAATTAGATATGCAGTTTAAACTCGAAAAAATGCCCGGAAAATGGTTTAAAATAGCTCATTTAAAAAGAAAATATTTAACAGTTTAAAAACATTTGCATTAAAAAAAAAATAATCCCAATATTATACTCGGTAAAGCCCAAACACTAGACTAATTTTCGAGGTTTAACCCTATTTGGAAACGAAAGGCAATCATGGGCTCACAAAAAAAAAAAATTATGTTATGAGGTTAAACATCATGTGAGAGTTATTTGTGGCGAATATTATCAAGATATTAACATCCATATGAGATTTTTTGTCTTAATGAGATTTCAGGGACGATCGCCAAATTGTTTATTAGTGTTACCATTTAAAAGGAAGTAAAAGCTATTTATAGATTAGAATTTTGGGCGAATGGGAACCCATTGAAAAATAAATTAATTAGCAGTAAACTATTTTTGCGGCGAATTTAATCTAAATACCAACAAAATTAGATGGTTTACGAACACAAAAGTCTAATTTGGAAAAAAGTTTTGATGGTTAATATGTGATATTATAGACCGATATTGAGTAAAGTTTAAATTTTGCATTTGGTGCACCAGTGGAATCAATAAAGAAATAAAACCACACGGAAATTTTTCTCTTTGTTTTGTGTATTTCAAAAGACATTTCTTTCTTTGATTATTTTCAGTACTTCTCACATTTAAATTTCTTAATAATTGTTGGACACGCTTTCTGGTTTCGTTTTTAATGACAGTATTAACAGCCTATCGTCGCAAGGAAGAATGGCATGATGATTTTTTATTTATAAAAAAGGTAAAACAAAAAAAAATTCTCTGGCCGATTTCGGGACTTCCAGATCGTCACAAAATTACATGGTTCTATTGATAGATATACAAAACTAAATTATTTAATTTTTTATACAAATTTTAATTATGTTTTTTGATCATTAATTAAAATTAAAAATATAATTTATTGAAAAAAGATTCACAATTTTTAATTTTTACAACTTTAATAGGTGCAAAATCAACGACTTGTTTTCTCGATTCTAAGAGTTTGGTGATTAAAAACATTTTTTATATTTTTTCCGTAATATCAAATAAAAAATTACATAATAGGTAATTCAAATATAATTAGAATATATATTTTTATTATAAATTTAGTTATAAATAATATTTAAGATGTACTTTATGTAAAGAAAATAATCTGGTAATTGCACCGTGCTAAACAAATGAAGAATAAATGTATATGTATACATAAGACATTGCAAAAAGGATTTGTTCCAACTGATGCATTTGCATATGTACCTCGATAGTATAGGGGTTGTACAAAAAAAAATGGCATAATAGTCTTATATCAGAATTATAGACGGGCCAGTGTAAAAGCCACGATACAAGTATTCTCCAATACAGAAGTTCGTAGTTTACAATGTTCTAAAACCAAAAAAAAATTGGTGGCTAGATGAATAATCTGTTTTTGGCTTTTTTACTTTTCGACCGTAGTTTTTAACAGAGTTCCGAAAATTCATATATGATCGCTCATATTTAACCATTCATGAATTTTTTCATGAATGAGGAATGTAAAACGTGTAATTTTTTTCACAACCATGAATGAATTGTGAATTTTTTTGCCAATTCATTCATGAGCGTGAGGAAAAATAAATGTTTGCCTTTCCTCAGTCATGAAAAATGAGGAAACAAAAAATTTTCTTAACGCTCCTCACCATTAATGTTGTTGTTGCTCGGCAGTTTGCATGACCACAGCACGAAATGCCTTTGTGTGTATTTTGTTTTTGTTAAAGGCAACGAGCCAAAGTGTGTGTTGAATTTTTTGTAGGCAAATATTATTAAAAAAAAAAAACTAAAAGAACTGCACATATCGTCATCTTAAATGCAGAATAATATAACATCACAGTCTTCATGAGAAGCAAAAAACGTTGTAAAATGGAAATTAATTGAGATATAAAAGCAATTTTAAATATTTAGAATAAAAATGCGATAACGATTTTTTTTTTTTTTTGATAAAAAAATATTATCTTTACTATTATTTATTTAGTTATGTGTGTTACGTTATTTTAATTTGTAATTCTCTGAAGCAAAACGACGAATCATCAACGAAAGTATGATAATATTAAGTTAAACAATCATTTAAAACATTAAATAATTAAATATTTCTGTTAAGTTACAGGTATAATAGAATATAAAGATAATGTACATGGTTATAAATGCAATACTGCGTTTAAACAATAAATTTAAATATGGTTAAATGCACATATAAAAATGATAATCACACAATTAATATGCAGCATCATTAGGAATGCGTTGACATGGTGAAATAAGTTTGCTTTTCTGATGCAGTGCAGGCAGTACTGCATTTGAGAACGTAGAGATGTTATATTATTAGAGATATTATTATGACATATTATTTATAGTTTTTTATTTCTAATTAGAAGTGGATTAAACTAAAAAAAAGTACTTCATTAAATTTAAATTAATTTAAAAAATCCAACTTTTCCATTATAACTAACGTGTATTTTGATGTCCTTATAATGAATTTTCTCAATTGAATTTTTCTTTACAATAAACAAGTTTTGTAAAAAATTTGACTCATATACATATATGCATATTTGTCTCCATATAAGGAATTATTTCGAAAAAACTTCTGCAAGCAGTAAATTTTAATTAGTTAATTTCTGAAAAATTTAAATAAGAAGAATGAAAGAGTTTTTCAATTAAAAGTAGTATTGATAGCAGCCCGCGTATTCCGTGAAAAAAAATGTTGTATAAAGAAGCACTTATCCTAAAAAAAATACTATTAGTATTTAATAAAGCCGTAAAAGGATTAACACAAAATTTAGGTAAACAATTTATATTCCAGCACTTTATAAGAAATGCTATTATTCTAAAGATGTAGAAGACAAGTAATTTATTATTTAAAACCAAAGGCTTTATAACAGTCTTTTTGAGGATATTGATGATGGACGACTTGGAAGAATGCAATCCTAACAAAAATACCAGATTATTTTAAATAAACTTGGAAAAAATATTTCTATTGTAATATAAACTTTCTATATTAATAATGAAGATATATTTTGATCCAATAGCAACAGATTCATTATAGGGAAATTCGACTGTATTAACATTTATTAAAAACTATATATGTACATATATAAATTCATAAGGTTGGAAAACTAAATAAATGATGGAAAAATCATATAATAAAAATAATGGCAGTCTGCTGAAAGCAAAAAACTAAGGACCTGCAGATGGTACAATTTATTCTTGGAAATTCATAGCGTATGGGAGTGCAATGGGTTAAGCTGTGAAATTTCTAACAGTCCAATGTAGAAGAAGCTAATAGTCATACTTAATATAGGTATTTCAATACATATATATATATATATATATATGGATTCGGTTTATATTAATTTTACAGCACTGTTTTTCTTTTTGCTTATGCAATAATGTGTAGTTTGATCACTTATTCCACTAACACGTTCAGAGTATGAAACAGAATACCCATTTTTGACGTAAAAAAATGAATGTGTTCATAAAAATATATCAAATACTCTGCTATTTTTTTTTAAATTAAGATTATTCATTATGTTTTTTAAGGAAATTATTTACTTAACGATAAGTCATTTTTGATTTTGTTAATAGCTTGGATATTTTTTAAGGTGGAAGTTTAAAACTTTTTTTTAAATATTTAACGTGAATCGTAATCAATAAACAGTATATTTCAAAATTTTCAATGATACATTGCTTTGCATTTTAGCAAACGATATTTATACTGTTGTAAAAAATTCTTTGATGCTTTTAAAAGGGATCGTTTTTTTCTTAAGCAGACATAAAGGCAAAACTCATTGAAAAAAAAACTCCATGAGCAAGTATAGAAACCTGAGCGCTGTTTCTCAAAACTACAAATTACAAATCTACAAGTAAAATACATTTGAACAAAAACCAAAGTTGTAAAATTGTTGCTTTTTTAACGTAAATGAAGTGATTTTATGGTCCCATGCAGATATATTATAGGGAAGTTCGATTGTACCTGCTGTCACATTTGCTTTTACACATAATTTTTAGCAAAACAAGCCTTTTTTACTTTAATTTCAAATATTTGTTACCTACTTAAGAAAAATGTTATCAACGAACAACCGTTTTGGATGGTAAAACCAAAACTGTATTACAACAACAATACGTATTGAGTACTTGGAATTTTTTTTTTCAATGATTTTTGCCTTTATGTCTGCTTAAGAAAAAAACGATCCCTTTTAAATGCATCAAGGAATTTTTTACTACAGTATAAATATCGTTTGCTAAAATGCAAAGCAATGTATCATTGAAAATTTTGAAATATACTGTTTATTGATTACGATTCACTTTAAATATTTAAAAAAAATTTTAAACTTCCACCTTAAAAAATATCCAAGCTATTAACAAAATCAAAAATGGCTTATCATTAAGTAAATAATTTCTATAAAAAACATAATGAATAATCTTAATTAAAAAAAAATTAGCAGAGTATTTGATATATTTTTACGAACACATTCATTTTTTTTAACGTCAAAAATGGGTATTCTGTTTCATACTCTGAACGTGTTAGTGGAATAAGTGATCAAACTGCACATTATTGCATAAGCAAAAAGAAAAACAGTGCTGAAAAATTAATATAAACCGAATCCATATATATATATATATATATATATATATGTATTGAAATACCTATATTAAGTATGACTATTAGCTTCTTCTACATTGGACTGTTAGAAATTTCACAGCTTAACCCATTGCACTCCCATACGCTATGAATTTCCAAGAATAAATTGTACCATCTGCAGGTCCTTAGTTTTTTGCTTTCAGCAGACTGCCATTATTTTTATTATATGATTTTTCCATCATTTATTTAGTTTTCCAACCTTATGAATTTATATATGTACATATATAGTTTTTAATAAATGTTAATACAGTCGAATTTCCCTATAATGAATCTGTTGCTATTGGATCAAAATATATCTTCATTATTAATATAGAAAGTTTATATTACAATAGAAATATTTTTTCCAAGTTTATTTAAAATAATCTGGTATTTTTGTTAGGATTGCATTCTTCCAAGTCGTCCATCATCAATATCCTCAAAAAGACTGTTATAAAGCCTTTGGTTTTAAATAATAAATTACTTGTCTTCTACATCTTTAGAATAATAGCATTTCTTATAAAGTGCTGGAATATAAATTGTTTACCTAAATTTTGTGTTAATCCTTTTACGGCTTTATTAAATACTAATAGTATTTTTTTTAGGATAAGTGCTTCTTTATACAACATTTTTTTTCACGGAATACGCGGGCTGCTATCAATACTACTTTTAATTGAAAAACTCTTTCATTCTTCTTATTTAAATTTTTCAGAAATTAACTAATTTAAATTTACTTCTTGCAGAAGTTTTTTCGAAATAATTCCTTATATGGAGATAAATATGCATATATGTATATGATACAATTTTTTTACAAAACTTGTTTATTGTAAAGAAAAATTCAATTGAGAAAATTCATTATAAGGACATTAAAATACACGTTAGTTATAATGGAAAAGTTGGATTTTTAAAATTAATTTAAATTTAGATATTTTAATTAGGCTTAAGTTCATTGAATTTAATTTGCATTAAATTATTTTTATGAAGAAAGGGATTTTTACAACAAATTTCGATCTACCAAAGGTTAAAATACAATTTGGTTTAAGGATTGATGTTTGACTACTGACGTCAGCAGTCATCGATGGCTGCGAGTGTAAGACGGCAAATCCCTTTGAGAAGACCTAGTGGTTGAGGTCGAAACATGTCAGGGTAACCAGCCGCCTGGGTTCGAATCACACGCCAGACAGCCTGGCTTCGAATCCCAGGTCAGTCAAGAATGAAAATTATCAATAACAATTTTAATTAATCTTCCATGTTGTAAAAATTCCTTTCTTCATAAAAATAATTTAATGCAAATTAAATTCAATGAACTTAAGCCTAATTAAAATATCTAAATTTGGATTAAAAACCATTAACAGTTCAATAAAATAACCACAATACTAATTATTGTTAACAGCTAAGGCACGAGCTATGTTTACATTTGTCCTTCAAGTTGTGCTGAAAAAGGTCAACTAGAAAAAAGAAAGACAAAAACAAGAAAAACAAAAAAAAATGTACTTTGGACTTCAAGAAGAATTCTTGACAAGAGTACGAAAAAACAGAAGTAAGGAAAAACATGTGAGATCAATTAAAAATGGATAATCATTCAAAAAGCAAATTTCGATCTACCAAAGGTTAAAATACAATTTGGTTTAAGGATTGATGTTTGACTACTGACGTCAGCAGTCATCGATGGCTGCGAGTGTAAGACGGCAAATCCCTTTGAGAAGACCTAGTGGTTGAGGTCGAAACATGTCAGGGTAACCAGCCGCCTGGGTTCGAATCACACGCCAGACAGCCTGGCTTCGAATCCCAGGTCAGTCAAGAATGAAAATTATCAATAACAATTTTAATTAATCTTCCATGTTGTAAAAATTCCTTTCTTCATAAAAATAATTTAATGCAAATTAAATTCAATGAACTTAAGCCTAATTAAAATATCTAAATTTGGATTAAAAACCATTAACAGTTCAATAAAATAACCACAACACTAATTATTGTTAACAGCTAAGGCACGAGCTATGTTTACATTTGTCCTTCAAGTTGTGCTGAAAAAGGTCAACTAGAAAAAAGAAAGACAAAAACAAGAAAAACAAAAAAAAATGTACTTTGGACTTCAAGAAGAATTCTTGACAACAGTACGAAAAAACAGAAGTAAGGAAAAACATGTGAGATCAATTAAAAATGGATAATCATTCAAAAAGCAAATTTCGATCTACCAAAGGTTAAAATACAATTTGGTTTAAGGATTGATGTTTGACTACTGACGTCAGCAGTCATCGATGGCTGCGAGTGTAAGACGGCAAATCCCTTTGAGAAGACCTAGTGGTTGAGGTCGAAACATGTCAGAGTAACCAGCCGCCTGGGTTCGAATCACACGCCAGACAGCCTGGCTTCGAATCCCAGGTCAGTCAAGAATGAAAATTATCAATAACAATTTTAATTAATCTTCCATGTTGTAAAAATTCCTTTCTTCATAAAAATAATTTAATGCAAATTAAATTCAATGAACTTAAGCCTAATTAAAATATCTAAATTTGGATTAAAAACCATTAACAGTTCAATAAAATAACCACAATACTAATTATTGTTAACAGCTAAGGCGCGAGCTATGTTTACATTTGTCCTTCAAGTTGTGCTGAAAAAGGTCAACTAGAAAAAAGAAAGACAAAAACAAGAAAAACAAAAAACATGTACTTTGGACTTCAAGAAGAATTCTTGACAAGAGTACGAAAAAACAGAAGTAAGGAAAAACATGTGAGATCAATTAAAAATGGATAATCATTCAAAAAGCAAATTTCGATCTACCAAAGGTTAAAATACAATTTGGTTTAAGGATTGATGTTTGACTACTGACGTCAGCAGTCATCGATGGCTGCGAGTGTAAGACGGCAAATCCCTTTGAGAAGACCTAGTGGTTGAGGTCGAAACATGTCAGGGTAACCAGCCGCCTGGGTTCGAATCACACGCCAGACAGCCTGGCTTCGAATCCCAGGTCAGTCAAGAATGAAAATTATCAATAACAATTTTAATTAATCTTCCATGTTGTAAAAATTCCTTTCTTCATAAAAATAATTTAATGCAAATTAAATTCAATGAACTTAAGCCTAATTAAAATATCTAAATTTGGATTAAAAACCATTAACAGTTCAATAAAATAACCACAATACTAATTATTGTTAACAGCTAAGGCACGAGCTATGTTTACATTTGTCCTTCAAGTTGTGCTGAAAAAGGTCAACTAGAAAAAAGAAAGACAAAAACAAGAAAAACAAAAAAAAATGTACTTTGGACTTCAAGAAGAATTCTTGACAAGAGTACGAAAAAACAGAAGTAAGGAAAAACATGTGAGATCAATTAAAAATGGAAAATCATTCAAAAAGCAAATTTCGATCTACCAAAGGTTAAAATACAATTTGGTTTAAGGATTGATGTTTGACTACTGACGTCAGCAGTCATCGATGGCTGCGAGTGTAAGACGGCAAATCCCTTTGAGAAGACCTAGTGGTTGAGGTCGAAACATGTCAGGGTAACCAGCCGCCTGGGTTCGAATCACACGCCCGACAGCCTGGCTTGGAATCTCAGGTCAGTCAAGAATGAAAATTACCAATAACAATTTTAATTAATCTTCCATGTTGTAAAAATTCCTTTCTTCATAAAAATAATTTAATGCAAATTAAATTCAATGAACTTAAGCCTAATTAAAATATCTAAATTTGGATTAAAAACCATTAACAGTTCAATAAAATAACCACAATACTAATTATAATTAATTTAAATTTAATGAAGTACTTTTTTTTAGTTTAATCCACTTCTAATTAGAAATAAAAAACTATAAATAATATGTCATAATAATATCTCTAATAATATAACATCTCTACGTTCTCAAATGCAGTACTGCCTGCACTGCATCAGAAAAGCAAACTTATTTCACCATGTCAACGCAATCCAAATGATGCTGCATATTAATTGTGTGACTATCATTTTTATATGTGCATTTAACCATATTTAAATTTATTGTTTAAACGCAGTATTGCATTTATAACCATGTACATTATCTTTATATTCTATTATACCTGTAACTTAACAGAAATATTTAATTATTTAATGTTTTAAATGATTGTTTAACTTAATATTATCATACTTTCGTTGATGATTCGTCGTTTTGCTTCAGAGAATTACAAATTAAAATAACGTAACACACATAACTAAATAAATAACAGTAAAAATAATATTTTTTTTATCAAAAAAAAACTGGTTATCGCATTTTTATTCTAAATATTTAATATTACTCTAATATCCCATATAATTTCCATTTTACAACGTTTTTTGCTTCGCATGTAAACTTATGAAATTTGATGTTACAGTATTCTGCATTTAAGATGACGATATGTGCAGTTATCTTAATTTTTTTTTTCAATAATATTTGCCTACAAAAATAAAAAACAACACACACATTTTGGTTCACCAGTCAAGAAATAATTTTACAAAAAAAAATACACACAGACTAAACGGGCTGTCCTGCGGGGAAAATTGCAAGCGAATCACTTTTTAGGCCTTTAAGAATGTTTACCATTGAATTTTTAGTAAACTTTTACTTATTCCACTCTGCCTTTTTTGAAAAGGTCTTTTAGAAAAGTTTTTATTTAATATTTTACAAATTCAAATTTTCTTTTCTAAGATAAGGCCTGCCGCAATCGTTTTATTAGTAGTTATGTTAGAACGTGTTGCAAATTTAGTTATTAATTTACTCACTTCGTATTATTAGCCACAACAATTAAACTTGGATAAAGCTTTATTCTTAAATCTGTTTAGAACCCCTTCCAGAAGTGTTTAAAATATATGCAAAAGTGCAAGGTGTTGGTCTCCAATGACACACCTTGCTAATTGGTAATAAAGTTGGAATGTCTGCAAAAAGGCCTTCTATAAGGCCTCTTTACTACTTGATTTTCCCGCTGGAAATGGTTTGGAAAATCGCATTTTTTTCCTTGTGAAGAATTTTAACGTGAATTTTTTCAAATTTTTCATATCTGAAAAATCACATATGAATTTTTTGTTTTTGCTCACTCCTCATGAGCGAGGAAAATCAAAAAAATTTTTTTCCTCACCCTCATTAGGATGAATTTCCAGAAAAATTTTTAAATTTTCACGCTCGCTCATGAATGAGCGAGCGTTTCGGTACTCTGGTTTTTAACAATTGCCATATAAATCTAATGTTTTTAAACAATTTGTTCATTACATTCTAAAATTAAATATAATATTTATCTTCGTCATTTGAAGATCAAAGTGTAAACCTTGTTTTTGAGACTTTTTAATAAATGTGTAAAAATTAATATTGTTTACTAGTGTTTTTTATAGTTTAAGTTTGTACAATATAATATTATCCCATTAATAAACGTTAAAAAATAATTTAAGTAGAAAAATATTATCTCCCATATTCATAAAAAATATTTTTGATTAATAAAAGGTTTATTGAACAAATTTTCATAGAAAATTCGTTTCATAAGCCCGCTATAAACCTAAAATATTTTTTATGGACATGGGGGTATATTTTTAACTAACAGGAAACATTTTTCTATATACTATTTTTACTATAGAAAATCTTATTTTCATATTATCTTTAATGTGTTTTAGTGGTTGAGATTTCCACTGAATTATTATCAAGTTAAAAAATAGTGTTTAAATTTTTCGTAAAATTTATATAACAAAAATTAATAATTTTAAATGAAAAGTATTTATTGTAATTGGCATTCCAAACATTACAAATAATTTGTTTCATTCTATAAATATGTATTTGTTTTTCCCTTTTCTTTTATTTTATTTAAACAACAAAACAAATGTATTTTCCACTTAACAGTACTCAATTCATTCAACCAACCAGTTTGTGTGTACGTCAAAGACAGGGCTGTCAGATGTGGCGATTTCTCGCCAAACGTGGCGATTTTCAAACTTGTTTGGCGACCTAATTTTCGATTTGGCGACATGGCGATTTTTTGGCGATTTATAAAATAGTTGGCGACTTTGTTGGCTATTTTTGATGAGCCATGAATTTGTTTTGAAATTTGTTAAATTCAATAGGAAAATATAAAATTTTTTTTATTCTAGTATTTCAATGTATAAAATTTGATGCATTCATATGTATGACCAGTATTTAAAACTAAATTATATTGAAATGGCTGATGAAGATAATGAAAATTTTCGAGAAATTTTTTTTTCACATATAAATGTGCTCTTGAAGGAAGTAATAAGTAGAATTCTTTAAAAAATTAATATAATTAAAGTTTATGAACATTTTTCCATTATAAAATATGACAAATTATCACTGATAAAATTCGCTGTTGTTAAAGATATTTTAAAAATTTTTATGAATCCTAACGTACCTTTGGATGTTAATGAAACACAATAGAAAAATACCGTTTGTTAAAAGAGAATTTTAATGATGATATTCAATCTAATTTAAATCAGTTTAGACCAACAATTTATAGCTACAAGGATACGGCACCTACCTACCATTTAAAGGAACTTGCATTGACTGTTCTGGTTATTACAACTAGTAATGCCTGTGTTGAAATAATGAATACGACTAAAATTCGCTTTCAACACGTTTTAACGAGTTATAAGTTGAATGTAAACAGTACATGTTGCATTTCTTTTGTTCCTTCACAATGTATTCCAAAAAAAGAACACTAAAAGGGAGTCTTCTCGGTGAAGTATATAGCGTTTTAGATATATCATAGAACTGCAACTACATACAAATGTATTGTATATCTAATATTTGTTTAATACTTACCGCAAAAATTCTTTTTTTGTCGCTTTGAGTAGACTACTATAAAATATTTTAAACATTGCATTTTGTGCTTACTAATTATTTTTTACTTTGTTCTAAATAAAATTAAACAAAATATATCTTGGCGACTTTTTTTGAATTTTTGGCGGATTTTAGCGATACAGAAGAAATTTTTTTTTTTGGGATTTATAAAAAAATATTTTTAATTATTCTAAAAATACATATATTATTGTCAAAAACTAAAAAATTAATTATTTGGCGATTTTGGCGATTTTTGACATTGATTTTGGCGAAAAAGTTCAAAATCAATCTGACAACCCTGGTCAAAGATGCCCAGTAGTGGCTGATATCAGCAAATTAAACTCACACGTAAACTGAAGCTCTTTTGTTTGATCGTCAATCAACCAATAGGAAATCAGCATGTTGAGTGGGAGAGACAAACTACACTTGCAGAACTTCTGTGTCTTATTTTACATTTTAATCGTCATCGAGACTGCTGTCAGTGAACACATGACAACACCCGCCACACATGTACTTTCGTCGCAATCTCGTTGACGACTAAATAAAATGAATAGCAAATTGTTTTCTTCCAGTGTTATTTCGTCACTCTCAGCAATACTACTACCTTGGGCATCTTTGGTTTACGTCAGTGGTGTCAATTATGATTGTGTTGGTGCGAATACTCTTGTCTCTTACATTCCCAGCGGGAGGAATCTGCGGTTGCGAGGACTATTACGAGGCCTAATTAACATACATATTTTGCTATGAAGACTTTAGAGCAATTAATAATAATACAATTATCGAAAAATGTTGAGTTATGGACAGACACAATCAGTTATTATTTAAATAAATTTAATTTGGAACCTGCATTTCGCAGAAACTTTGCTTACTTTTTGGAAAAATTGAGCATTTGACAACATTTGAAGTCTTTTTACAACCTTATACAATTCTTTCCAAAATTTTTAATTTGGTGCTCAACATATCTTTGCGAATGCCAACAATGAAAATTCATTTGCACAAACTAATGCAAATAATAACCCCATTAAGTTTAAAAATATTCTATAATTATTAACCACCATTATAAAAAGAGAAGATTTTACTAGCCTATAAAAATATACTTTTATTTACCAATAATATCTTCTAAATTTATATTGCAGTTTCGAAACAACAAAACATTTTTTAGGTTTGCGGACGTTAATTTATTGCGTTGTTTTGAGCAAATGTATTTCAAATCGGAAAATATTTGTTCGCAAAGATATATGAGGGAAAAAAGCGACAAACATTTGAAGGAACTTTTTTTTAATACAGGATATAGTGCCCCGTCTAAATTTTTCCAGAACTCAATAATATTTTCCCTATCTGGATGATTAAATTTTTAATAAACTCATCCGCTTGTATGCTCGTTATCGCTGTCTACAAGACTAATTAATAAAATTCAAATTTGAAGTTTACAGAAGCTCAATAAACACAACATCAAGGCGAATTCATCACAGATATTCTTGATACTACAACCACACCTCGTGCAAAAACCGCAAGCAATTTGTTTTTTTAAAATCATTGTACAATGTTAAAAACAGAAACAAAACACAACAGACACAAAGATAATAAATAATAAATATATTATTTCTGTTTAGAGGCCTCAAAACAGGCCGTGCCATCGTGCGATATTTCCCGCTGAATGAGTGTTTTGCAGTAAACAATTATATTTTACGCTCGCAAAATAAAAAAAAGTAAGCGTACATGTGAGTTTTGCTGACACAATTGTGTATGACGCTGACATCCCTGGTTTACGTTCCTGTATAGTCGAACTGCCGGTTTCTAGCTACGTTGTTTAAGGTGTTATGATACTTGCTATTTTTTGTATTTTTTCTATATTGGAGAACAGTGCAAATATATTTGCATAGAAAAAATGATTAAAGGCCATGTCAGATAAAACTTTTGCTTCGCGTTGCGTTACCGATTCGCTTTGACATCTAAGATAAAATATACATACTTATACGAAAGATGTCACATAAAGTACTTTCAAAGCGGAGCGAAGCAAAAAGTTAGCCAACTCTCATCTTTTTGCGCGCTTTGACAATTGGCTAGTATAATTTTCTTTTTTTTAAATTTTTTTTGCCAAATTCAATTCCAAAAAACCGTCCAATTAAATTTTTAACTTTAATTTTTGTAACAAATAATTAAATGTACAAATTACCAACCGCTTTTATAAGTAAACAAACAATGCTTGAGTGTTGTCAAAGTTTTCATTGTGGCATACACCTTTTGCTTTGCGTTTTTCTGCCGAAGGTAGAAACGTCACGCAAAGCGACAAAGTTGTATCTGACACGGCCTTAAGTGTAAAGAGTTTGATTATACCATAAAAAATCTTGAAATGTCAAAAAAATATATGTGTGTTATCGATAAAGAATCTTAGACTGTCAAAAAAAAATATAAAAATTTGTAACTTAAAATTGACATTTCCAAATTAAATGTTAGCACTGCTGTTAACTTTTTTAGTTTTTGATCGAAAGTAGCTGGTTTTAACTTTTTTTTGCGATTTATAGCTTTTTTTGACGGTTTTTGTGGGAACAAAACGTGGGCAATATTGTTTGTTTTGTTTACATTTTATATTGTATTGTATTTCTTGTTCTTTCTCGCATTTGTTGTTTCATTCAGTCAATCCTAAAAAAGCCAATACAAAAAATAGCAAGTATCATAACACCTTTAGTAAACTAAAAACAAGAGTTTACGTCAACTGTAAACACAGCAGCTTCTGGTTTTCAGTCGCAAGTTCAGCAGTCTGTGTGTTAAAAATGGAGGGAGTCTGCTGCTGATTCTGTTGACTGCTGAAAAAAAAATGAATTGTGTTAAGCCTATAGTACACGGCATGTGAAAAGCCACATGCGCATGCGACTCTGACGTCACGAGAATGATTAGCACTTCGGTTACAGTTTTTGAATTAAACGTAGTGATTACATGCAACGAAATTTTGATAGTACACGAAATGTAATTTTGTCCCAAAATTAACATGTGACGCATGTGGGTGATGCTGACACATTTGCAAAAGTAGCACATGTGTACACATGTAAATGACTACATGAATGTTACTAGTACACGGCATGGAGCAAATGTACGCATTTTTTTTTTTTGGACGAAATCTACATGTGTATGTGAATTTCTAGTACACGGCATGTTACCAGTAGTATTATTGACAGCGTTGTCAATTTTATTCTTTGAGAAATGTTTTAGCGATTTTTAACAATTCTTTGCATTACAACTTGTGCAATTATAATTTGCTATTTAAAATAGCAGAAATTGTTTTGTGTATATATGGACATACCCACATTGATAGATTACAATATAATACAATTTAAAAAAATAGTTTATTTATTAGTGTATTTCACTGCCTATGTTTGCAATAAAAATTTTGGTTTGGAAATTTACATTGAAAAAAAATCTAATTTGTATTTTTTGTCAATATAAATTCCCTAACGAATAATTTTAATTTTAATTTAAAAAACAGGCAGTTAATTTGTACTAATAAAATATTTGTTGGAAAAAATCTAGTTTACCAACGCAGCTCCAAATAGAAAAGGTGCCCATAGTGATAGAAAATTTAAAAGTAAGAAGAAAATATTAAGTGAAAAAAGTGGCGCAAACGCATAGTTTTTGAGTTACGCACATCTAAAGTTTTCACTTAAATATGCGATTTTCCACTACATTTCTAAACGTATTGGGCCAACATTGGTATCATTTTAAAGCTTGAATAACTCTTTTAGAAAATACAAAATTTAATACAAAATTTTTTAGCCATTAACTTCCATTACAGTTTTAACAAAATTGTACATCAAAGGGCGCGTATGAAACGGTAGCAAAGTACTATTGGAAGTAAATTTTTAACACTTTTATAAATATTTTGTAATAAATTCACAAATGTCAAAATTTTATATCGTCTACAAAGATATAATTTCCAGCGAAAAATTAAATATTTTTTTCCAAAATAATTTGCTACCGTTTCACACGCGCCCAAAATGTTACGGAAGTGAAGTAGGTAAATACTTGTGTTGTATATTCCACGTAAAGTGTAAAAAAAAAAATTTTTTTTTAATACAAACTTAGACATTGCCTACTTCTCTGGATAGACGGTCTTCGCCCGTCATTTATAGTATAACAAACACCGGCTTCGCTAACTTAAACTTCTTTCCATAGTAATTATTATGCTTACTAAAAACTCTTGTATTTTCGCTTCTTAATTGGTTAAGAATTTTTAAGCCAATTTTGTAAATAAGGAAAGCTCTTTTCAATAGCTTTAAAATTACACAAATATTTGCCATATACGTTGAGAAATGTAGTGGAATACCACATATATGTATATATGAAAACTTATGAGGTCCATAGCTCGAAAGCTATACATTTGCGCCACTTTTTTCACTTTGGAGCTGCGTCGGCAAACTAGATTTAAGCCTATTTTGTTCCTACATATCGGACTTGATCAACACTATTTAGAAAAAATTGACACGTAATATTCACCTGCGGAAAAAATATCTTGATATATGGTCAACATATTTGTAATGAAACGTTTGGTTTAAAAATAATTTTTCATGTGCCTTAAATATTAAATGAAAATGTGTTTTGCTCCTACTCCAAATTTCGAGTTAATACCCTCTTGTTGATCATGTGCGATCGATATCTTAACTTTTTTAAATCTTTTTTGGGTGTTAATTTTTGTCAATTGTTGGATAATTTTAAATGTTTGGCTGTCATAAAAAAATTTATAACATGATGTATATCAAATATAATTATTTTAGAGTTATAAATGGCGCGAAACAATTTCCTTAAACACAAAGTGTACACAAGTTTGACATGACGTTAAATGGCACAAAAAATAATCAGCGTGGCCCTCAATTCCACTTGATATAAATAAGTCTTGCATTCAGAAAGTAAACCTCAGAAGTATGAATATGGTTGCCCACATTATAATAAAATAGTTATCAGTAGCCCGTTTCTGTATTTCTCGCATCGTAAAATGTCCCGCATGAAACAAGTGAATTATGACAAAAACAGTGCAATATGAAACAAAAAATGGTTTTTCTCACAAAAGTGTTTCTGTATTTTTAGTTTGCGAGAATTATCTGTCATTTAAATAATTTTCCAGCAATTATTGGAAGGATGTGAGAACAAGTGTTTCTGTAACAATATTTTGCAAAAAGTTTCTCACAAGAACTGTCAAAATAAGTCATATTTGAAATTGATGCGAGAAAAAAAAAATTTAAAAAAAATGGAGCCCAAATTATGTATGTATGTACACAAGAATGTGTATTATTTTATTTAATTTTAAAAGAAAGAATTTAAATGATGAAAATAAGTATATAAAACACAATTGTTATATTTTGTTATTAAAATTTTTTTAGCCTTTCATTGTGTTTGTTTTATGCAGGGCTGCCAGATAAATTTGTGAAAAAAACGTCAATATCCTAAGAAAAAATAAAAAAATCGTCTATTTTTTTCGGACAATTAAAAATTAATTTTGACGAATTTTGTTCGATTTTTATCATATAATCACAAATTTTTTTCATATAAACACAATCAAAAAAAAAAAAAAAAAAAACATTAAGTTCATGGGTAAAATACATATTTTATACATAGGTACATAAGCTTGAGGTCTATTTAAATAAAATTATTTATTTTATTTTCCTTAATCCGATAAGATTTTAAAATTTCAGATTGTTATTTTTCCCTGCAGAAATCACACAAAGGAGTGACAAAATATCATATTGAAATAAAATAAACACTTTTGGACAAAGTAAAAGGCAAAAATTTCCTAAAGTGCATTGACTGAAAAATGGGGTAATAGTTTAATCTTTTGATCACACAAACAAATGTATTAAATAATCCAAGCAAATAAAAATTAAACAGTTTCCGTTCGAAATTTTGCTTTTGCCGATACATTTTTTAATCTGCCTTGTTTTTAAAGATATCGGTTTTCTGTGGTGCCTAATACACAAACATATAAAACTATTTAAAATTGTTTTATTTCAAAGACTGTATCGTCACTAGAAAAAAATCAGCAAATTTTCACTTTGCCAATTTTGGAACAAAAAAAATCGTCAAAATGTCGATAAATCTTTAAATCTGGCAGCCTTATTTTTATTATATATATTTCTTTCGTTGACGTTTCGCTTGCATTTGACACTTAATTACTGGAAGTATTCCAGTTAAAACAGAATCTGTGTTGTCTGTTCTCGCATTTAAATACAGAAACACTTTTTTCTCACAAATCGAGAAACGATGAAATTTTTTGTTTCACACTTAATATGAGAAAATTTGCGATGCGAGAAATACAGAAACGAGCTACAGAATTCAAACTATTTTCTTCAAATGTGCATAAAGACTATAAATAAATACAATTCATTCCATTTAACAACTTAAATATGTTTATAAAAGTTATAATATGTATAACTCTTTCCCTAGCAATAAGTTAATATGATATGCCTTAATTAAAATATAGCAAAATTGATAAAAAAAAAATTATGGGTTTTTTTTAGTGAAAATTTGAAAGTTGACAATACTGATTATGTGTTATTGTTTTGGAAATACATATATAAAAAAGAATTTTTTTTTGTCAATGAGGCTTTTTTTTTTGCTAATAATCATCACTAATTTTTATATTTAAATAAATAAAACTTGCATTTAAAAAAACTGGAATAGCAAAATAACTTTTATCAAAACTAAAAAAAAATCAAATGCCAATAACCAAACTACATTCAGCAAGGTAGCAAGCAGTTCTAGCTGTCCCTTTTTTCATATGTAATTTGGACTTGACACATTGAATTCATGGGTTTGTCATAGAAGACATACAAAAGAAAGGGACAGCTTCATAAGCTTCTCTAGTGCATAAACATTGTTAAATGTTAAATAGAGCTGCCAGTTTTATTTTCAAAAAAAGAAGGACAAATTTCTACATTGAAAAATCGCTGGAACTATAAGACGAAATAAAACAATTCTCTTTCTATTATTTATATGTATCTTATTTCCATTTTAAATTTAAAAAGTATTAAAAATTCTTAAAAAAAAAGAAAAGTGTTTATAATTACACTGACATTTTTATTTTCTTTTTTATAATAAAAAATGCGAGACAGCTGCACCCCTAATGTATGTACATGCAGTCCGCAAATGTTGTGTCAAAAATATTTGCTTCCACATATTTTGTGACGGCTTCATGCGCATGTAAAAATATAGAATGTGTCCGAATTTATATGTAACAGGGTAGTACACGGCATGTAAAAATGTGACATGTGTGCATGTACTTTGAAAGCTACATGGGATTCACATGCAAATGTGTGCTATATGTGAGTGAACCAAAAAGTGGAAGTACACGGCATGTAGCCATTGTGGCTTCGTGATGACGTCAAAATTACGTCAGATCTACATGTATATGTAGCTTTTTTACATTCCGTGTACTGTAGGCTTTACTATTTTTTCAGTAACTGTGCGCGCACAGTTCAACTGTTTTATATATGAATGGGGATAAAAATTGATTGTTCGAACTTTTTTCAGTTTAGTTGCATGTGTAAAAATACAAACTGGCGACTGAATTTTCAACACTGCTTTAGGCAGTGTACGTATTCTTATTATGATCAACCAATTTATCAAAGTTTCTTTTTTAATTTTTCCATATGAATGTTAAATAATAATATGTATGTATGTAAGTCTTACAATATTTAAGAGAATATTTATTTCTCTAAGTATTATAACATATACATTTGAGTTTATTTTTTTTTTAAGTGTAAAGGTATTTAAAATATTCGAAATTTTTTTGAATTATGGATTAATATCAAATTAGGTGACCATTGCAAAACTATACAGGTAATTTAAGAGAAAAATTTAAAGTTAAATAATTTATAACATTTAATCCCGATTTTCAATTGACTTCCACAAATAATGTTTGAAAGTCCGATCGAATGTAATAAATAAAATATGTAACTAAAAATTAAAAAAAAAAAAACTATTCAACCCGTTGGTCACCCTATTTATAGGTATGTCGGTATTATTGAATATATGTTCATTCGCAGGAAAATTAGTTTTGTGCCAAATCTCAGAAACCGGAAACGTTTCTATTTTTCTCGAGCATTCTAACAGATTCCAGAATTCTAACAGGTTTTCAATTGCAATTTAAATAAAAACTTATCCACCCATAAAAACCACAGAAAGTGTCATAAGTGCACGTTTTTTTCTTTTTTCCTTTTAGGAGCCAATATATACGACACAGAAATCCGTTTAAAACCATTTTATAACCATTTTGCAATATTCGCAGTCGAAAATTCAAATAACTTATTTTAATTATTTTAAAACAGATTACTCTCCTTCCCCGTAAAATAAATCTTTTCTTTTCTCCAAGACTTTCCTTCATCTGTCTACAACTTTTAATTTTTTCAGAAAATAATTTTTTAATCGGTAACTCTGGATTTTTCAAAATTCCTACCAAAGTGAAAGTGTGGTAATAATGCATGCATATTTCTTTGGAATAGCATAAATTTGAATATTTGTTCTTTTGTTTTGTATTGTAAATGGCACAAAAAACGCATTAAAAAAATTTTACGTCAAAATGTCATTGAAAATAAATTTTCTGCATTGGCACATTCGTCATATATACATAATGTTGAATAAAGAATTTAATAATTAAAAAAAAAACCTATGACATGCTCCATATAAATTATATTCTTCATATATATGGAAGAAAAAGTCCCATAAATTCCCAGAAGTCGCCCTAGTGGTATATAATGTCTGACCGACCTGCAATTTTTCAAAAATAATTATGTTTCAATAACGACTACTCATATTACTTTTTTTATATGAAAAAAAATTTCATCTTTTCTGAAAAAATCAAAAGTTGTAGACAGACTGTAATCACTTATAGCTTATTTTGTTTGAAACTTTGTTTTTTATGCGCGTAGAACCCTAGCCTTAAATTTTGCACCTGCAGCGCCTGCGATACCCCTAGAAGGGCCAAATGTATGTCCAGCCCAACTTTATTTTCCATTCCCATCATTTGTTTCTAAGGCCTAGGATTCACTCCTAGGAGAATAAAATGTATGACCGACCTCCAATGTTTATTGTTCTTAACATTTTCTTAAAACATTGCCATATATCTCCACCCCTTAGGGGGGCTCCCATAGAAATATGGCCGTTTAATGAAATTCTTAAATTTGGCCCCTGCAGCGCCTATAATGCCCCTAGATGGGTCAAATGTATGACCAACCCCACTTTATTTTTCATCGCAATCATTTATTTCTAACATACCCACCCGCTATCTGCATTCCTTAAGGGGCTTCCATACAAAATGTTCAATGCAGACTAGAAATATATTGAAGAAAAAGTCACATAAATTCCCAGAAGTCGCCCCTAGTGGTATATAATGTATGACCGACCTCAATTAATTTTTTATCCTTAACATTTTCTCGAGACATACTTGCCCCTTATCTTCACTTCTTAGGGGGGCTCCCATACAAATATTTCGTTTTATGAAATTCTTAAATTAATTAAAATTTGTCGACTTTTGTGAATTAAATCAAAAGTTGCAAAAAATTAGAAGCATAACTACATTTTCCAATTTTTAATGAATTTTTAAAAAACAAAAATTTCGAAATTTTGTTAAAAATATTATTTTTTTTCCAAAAAAAAAATTATGTTTCTAAAACGACTGCGGATATTAGAAAGAGGTTTTACTTTTTTTAAAGGAAATTTTATTGCGGAGTTTTTTAAGTTTTTGCAATAAGCTAAAGCGTTTTTAAGTTACGCGAACATATGTTGTGTAACCTCCTCCATTTTCGAAATAACGGTATGTCTCGAAAACCAGAGCAAATCTGAAAAAACCGCGGGCACCACTGGATTCAGCGTAGCCGAGTTATGTTAAAACGCTATGTGCCCGGCTTGTCTGTTTTTTCAACTAGCATAGTGTTATTTTCCAAAATGTTATTTATTTTCTTCTCAATGATCTCAAAATCTGGATGATCTGGACTTTCTGCGATCCACTTCCATGCAGTACCGAGGAAATCCAGTGAGCGTTTAGACCTTTATTCTTGGTTTTAATCGGGATATGAAGGATTTTATTTGGCATATAGTATATTCAAGGTAGGGTATTTGAGGATGATTATGGGCGACATTCCGAACAAGGTTATCTTCGATTTCGCGAACGAGGATTTCATAGCTTTGGAGATCAATAGTACGGATTATTTAAAAATTTCCAGTCTGAACCTCTGCCAGCCCAAAACGCATTACAACTAATTTAGAATTGGAATAATAAAAAAATTGTATTTCGCCTGCACAAAGTGCTACCAAAATTAATAGTCTGAAAAATAAAATAGTAAAAATAATTTGTCGGATAACTTCCTCCCTAATCTTTTGTTGATTTTTACAAATATTGTCAGTACGGGAATGTACTCTTCTCCCTCCTACTTTTTCCTATTGTGATATTCTAAGTTTTTTTTATTTCTTGTATTCTTTTCATGTTTGGTTGTCTAGTCCTGTCATAGCTTCCAGGAGAGAAATCGACGGTTCTCCCGAAAAATAAATCACCTGGTTTATTCCCAAATGACGAGTGTATCGAATGGTTGTATTCGTTTGCAGCCTTTTCAAGAATTTCCTCAAAATTTCTGCATACCCCCTCCGACTTAAGACATCTGAGCAATTCCGCCAGAGTCGAGTGGAATCTATCGACTTATCCATTCGCTTCACTTCTGTTAGGAGGGGCGGTAAAAACATTAATATTTAGTTCGTCCTTCATCATGAAAAGAATAGTGGCGGAGTTTAATGACTTCTTGTTATCGATTACAACTGTCTTGGGAACACCAAAGAAAAATATCCCTTAAGGGTTTCCTTATATCTTCGATAGATTTCCCATTTATCATCTTGACTTGCGCGTACTTGGAAAACTTAACCTTCTATTTGTGGAAAATATGTCGATGTGAACCACTTGTCCTGGGTATGATGCTGTCTCATTTAATTTTGGGTTATTCGGATGTCTGTCGTACTTATTAATTTTACATATAGAGAGAGAACAATTTCACTACCCTCTTAATTTTGGCAAACATGCTCGGAAAATACCACTTTTCTAACCTTTGCTATTTGTTTTGCGCTGCATTCCTGTGAGCTCTAGTATGGATTTCAGTGACAATATTTCCCTGGTCGTTCTCCGAGATTACGTCTTCTACCATCTTCTGCGTAAAATGAAGTGGATAGATTTCCTGTATGCCCATTATAAATTCTTGAGTTTTATACCATATTGAAGGAAGGGTTTAAGTTTCTTTTTTAAAAAGATAAGCAAGTTGTCCGCGTTGTATTCCCTCTCTACAATGGTATGTCTATGATAACCGGGGAATATGATTTGGAATTGTTATTATGCTTTCTGCGCGTTTACAGGCCCTTCAACGCTAGGTATCAAATCTTCTGCTGACGACTCATGACTATGCACTGTACCCGTGATCGAATTTACATTTGTACCTATTGCTCTAGAGAGAGCATCAGCCACTACGTTTGATTTCCCCGGCTTATATCTTATTTCGTAGTTATATTCCTCGAGGATAGCCATCCATGAGGTAGGGATAGCTTCGCTTATAGACAGGTTTCCCTGTGGTAGTACGAATTCGCCTCATTACTTTCGTTGTATAGGTTAATTTTTAATCAGGATCTGCGAAAAGGTTTTTAAAGGATCCTATTATTTGCATTAAAGACATTACCTGGGGTTCTGAAAGATGTCCAATTTTTATCTCCAAATTATGAACGTCCAGAGACTCATATTGAAGAATTTTTATCTTCATGCCATTCGCGAGTGTAAAAAATTTATTGGCTGCATGAATAACAGCAGAAAGTTTCTTTAGTGTATCATTGCCTAGTACTGCGGCGAAAGTTCGCAATCCGGGTAAAATGTAGAATTTAATAGAGTCGACTGAATCGCCAAATAGCTTTAAAAAGGTATGATAAGTAATTGGAACACTGCCAGATATTGCTTTCGCACAAAAATAATCTTTGTTTTGTATGGGATTTTTTGCTAGTTCTTTTTTAATAGTTTTTGTTGCTCCCAGTATCTAAAAGAATTTTTAATATTTCACCGGTTCTCGTTTTACTCTTGAAATAGGGCAGCGAGGAACTGTTAAACCAAAAAAAATAGGATCTGCGTTTAAGTCCTCAGTTGCATAGTTTTCCACAAGTGTCTCTGAAGTTCCTGCAAAGTCGTGTGTCCACTCGTCTACGTTTTCATTGTTAACAAAACTAACATATTCACCCAGACTCGGTGTACCTCCGACAGTTCCTTCTGTTTTGTTTACTTCTTGCTCAGAAGTATTTCCGGTTTCCAAATGAAAGTTTCGTTGGGCTTTATTTGACGGTCCTTGATAACTTCCTGCCTGTGGCCTTTTGTAGCCATGGGGAGCAAGTGGTCTATTCGCATAATTAATCTGTCTAGTTTGAATGGAGCGGCCGACATCCATTGGTTCCTAGTTTCGGGGATATTGTTGCTGATTTGGGGCGTATGATTGTATCTTCTGATAGCCATTTGGTTTATATTGGTGACGTGGTGTATGTTGAAAATATGATATATCTATTGGCCTTGGTATTGGATATTGAAAATTTGGTCTATCAATTGGTCTCGGCGGGGCACGCGGTTGTAGAGGTGGCCTGGTTTGACCTCCTAAGTTCGGGATAAAATGCATTTCCAGGAAAGGCCTGAGAATTCTGGGCATTATAACATGCCATATTATCCATCGGATTATAACATGCCATATTATCCAATATCAAGCAGATGTGTAATGCCTGCGGCAGGGATGTACGTTCCCTAACGCTCAATAATTCTGGCAAATCCCCCTTCAGGCCTCTGACGAATGTATCTAGCGTCTTCTCTCTATAGGCGTTTGTCATCGAGGCAAGACTAATTAAATTCCAGTTATTTTGTCCAATATCAAAGATAGGTGGTGCTGGTATACCGCTTGGTAAAATTCTCGCCTGTCCGAATAGTGCATCGTTAGGCACTTCCTTATTTCAACCCAGTCCAGTGGAGCTCTGTAGGAATCGAGGGCAGTGTCTGCCTCTACGACAATATTTATACGTATCGTATGGAGTATGGCGTATTATCTTCCCGTACCTTTGATACCACCAAAAAGTTCCAGTACCCTCTCTACGGACTTACGCCACGAGCCGAACTTACCAGCATTTCCCGGGAATTCCCTTAGGGATCTCACGATATCGGCGATTTTTTCTAATTCTTCAACTCGAATTGTTCCTTTCGGTTGGTTACCACCTTCGTCTGGGATATCTTGTCTGAGCAAGTATGTCATTATAGCCCTAACCTCGTCCTTCTGAGCTTGTGTGAGGCCACTAGAACTAGTATTAGGCCTCTGCGATTGGCTCATGGTAAGAGATCTACTTAGTCTTTTTGTTATATCCTCAATACTGTCACCAGGCATATTATTCTATTTTAATATTTGTTTAGATTTCGCTAGGAAGGATTTAAGGGAAATTACCACTGAATATTTCTTTCTCCTTTTTATGTTTCAATAAATAGCAATCACAAAATTTTTTCAAATCTGTCACTTACCTTAACATAATGATTCTCTCGTACTGGTGCACAATTTGCTTTCCTACTGGTATTCTATCTATCGCATCTCCTTAAAGAATTTTGAATAAGTTGTAATCCTACTATGTTTTTACAATTTGTTCATTAATTATTATTTTGAATTTTTTCCTTAGCACAATTCTTTTAAATTCACAATTCCTTTAATATTTAATTCTGTATTTTTCTTATGATCCAATTTGCTATAATTTGTAATATTTCTTTTTTTCTTAGCACTATTCTTTTTAATTCACAATTCCTTTAATATTTAATTCTATATTTTTCTTATGATCCAATTTGTAATAATTTGTAATATTTCTTTTTTTTCCTTAGCATTTTTTTTTAATTCACAATTCCTTTAATA
Source organism: Pollenia amentaria (assembly GCA_943735925.1). Lineage (NCBI taxonomy): Eukaryota > Metazoa > Arthropoda > Insecta > Diptera > Polleniidae > Pollenia > Pollenia amentaria. The sequence goes on from OX031011.1 coordinate 13,676,718, forward strand.
TATAATTCTGTATTTTTCTCATGATCCACCTTGCTATTATTTGTAATATTTCTATTTTTCTTAGCACAATTCTTTTAAATTCACAATTCTTTTAATATTTAATTCTGTATTTTTCTTATGATCCAATTTGTTATAATTTGTAATATTTCTTTTTTTCTAAGCACTATTCTTTTTAATTCACAATTCCTTTAATATTTAATTCTGTATTTTTCTTATGATCTAATTTGTTATAATTTGTTAAATTTTTTTTTTTCTTAGCACTTTTCTTTTTAATTCACAATGCCTTTAATATTTAATTCTGTATTTTTCTTATGATCTAATTTGTTATAATTTGTAATATTTCTTTTTTTCTTAGCACTTTTCTTTTTTACTCACAATTTCTTTAATATTTAATTCTGTATTTTTCTTATGATCCAATTTGTTATAATTTGTAATATTTCTTTTTTTCTTAGCACAATTCTTTTAAATTCACAATTCCTTTAATATTTAATTCTGTATTTTTCTTATGATCCAATTTGTTATAATTTGTAATATTTATTTTTTTTCCTTAGCACTTTTCTTTTTAATTCACAAGTCCTGTAATATTTAATTCTGTATTTTTCTCATAATCCAACTTGCTATAAATTGCAATATTTCTTTTTTTCTTAGCATATTCTTTTTTATTCACAATTGCTTTAATATTTAATTCTGTATTTTTCTTATGATCCAATTTGTTATAATTTGTAATATTTCTTTTTTTCTTAGCACTATTTTTTTTAATTCACAATTCCTTTAATATTTAATTCTATATTTTTCTTATGATCCAATTTATAATATTTCTTTTTTTTCCTTAGCATTTTCTTTTTAATTCACAATTCCTTTTATATTTAATTCTGTATTTTTCTCATGATCCAAATTGCTATTATTTGTAATATTTCTTTTTTCTTAGCACTTTTCTTTTTAATTCACAACTCCTTTAATATTTAATTCTGTATTTTTCTTATGATCCAGTTTGTTATAATTTGTAATATTTCTTTTTTTCTAAGCACTATTCTTTTTAATTCACAATTCCTTTAATATTCAATTCTGTATTTTTCTTATGATCTAATTTGTTATAATTTGTAATATTTTGTTTTTCTTAGGACTTTTCTTTTTAATTCACAATGCCTTTAATATTAAATTCTGTATTTATCTCATGATCCAACTTTCTATAATATGTAATATTTCTTTTTTTCTTAGCACTTTTCTTTTTAATTTACAATTCCTTTAATATTTAATTCTCTATTTTTCTTATGATCCAATTTGTTATACTTTGTTATATTTCTTTTTTTTCTTAGCATTATTCTTTTTAATTCACAATTCCTTTAATATTTAATTCTGTATTTTTCTTATGATCTAATTTGTTATAATTTGTAATATTTTGTTTTTCTTAGGACTTTTCTTTTTAATTCACAATGCCTTTAATATTAAATTCTGTATTTATCTCATGATCCAACTTTCTATAATATGTAATATTTCTTTTTTTTTAGCACTATTCTTTTTAATTCACAATTCCTTTAATATTTAATTCTGTATTTTTCTTATGATCCAATTTGTTATAATTTGTAATATTTTGTTTTTCTTAGGACTTTTCTTTTTAATTCACAATGCCTTTAATATTAAATTCTGTATTTATCTCATGATCCAACTTTCTATAATATGTAATATTTCTTTTTTTTTAGCACTGTTCTTTTTAATTCACAATTCTTTTAATATTTAATTCTGTATTTTTCTTATGATCTAATTTGTTATAATTTGTAATATTTTGTTTTTCTTAGGACTTTTCTTTTTAATTCACAATGCCTTTAATATTAAATTCTGTATTAATCTCATGATCCAACTTTCTATAATATGTTATATTTCTTTTTTTTTTAGCACTATTCTTTTTAATTCACAATTCCTTTAATATTTAATTCTGTATTTTTCTTATGATCCAATTTGTTATAATTTGTAATATTTCTTTTTTTTCCTTAGCACTTTTCTTTTCAATTCACAATTCCTTTAATATTTAAATTCTGTATTTTTCTTATGATCCAATTGGTTATAATTTGTAATATTTCTTTTTTTTTCTTAGCACTTTTCTTTTTAATTCACAATTCCTTTAATATTTAATTCTGTATTTTTCTTATGATCTAATTTGTTATAATTTGTAATATTTTGTTTTTCTTAGGACTTTTCTTTTTAATTCACAATGCCTTTAATATTAAATTCTGTATTTATCTCATGATCCAACTTTCTATAATATGTAATATTTCTTTTTTTTTTAGCACTATTCTTTTTAATTCACAATTCCTTTAATATTTAATTCTGTATTTTTCTTATGATCCAAGTTGTAATATTTTCTTTTTCTTAGGACTTTTCTTTTTAATTCACAATGCCTTTAATATTAAATTCTGTATTTATCTCATGATCCAACTTTCTATAATATGTAATATTTCTTTTTTTTTTAGCACTATTCTTTTTAATTCACAATTCCTTTAATATTTAATTCTGTATTTTTCTTATGATCTAATTTGTTATAATATGTAATATTTTCTTTTTCTTAGGACTTTTCTTTTTAATTCACAATGCCTTTAATATTAAATTCTGTATTTATCTCATGATCCAACTTTCTATAATATGTAATATTTTTTTTTTTTTAGCACTATTCTTTTTAATTCACAATTCCTTTAATATTTAATTCTGTATTTTTCTTATGATCCAATTTGTTATAATTTGTAATATTTCTTTTTTTTTCCTTAGCACTTTTCTTTTTAATTCACAATTCCTTTAATATTTAAATTCTGTATTTTTCTTATGATCCAATTGGTTATAATTTGTAATATTTTTTTTTTTCTTAGCACTTTTCTTTTTAATTCACAATTCCTTTAATATTTAATTCTGTATTTTTCTTATGATCTAATTTGTAATATTTCTTTTTTTTTAGCACTATTCTTTTTAATTCACAATTCCTTTAATATTAAATTATGTGTTTTTCTTATGATCTAATTTGTTATAGCTTGTAATATTTCTTTTTATCCTATAGCGAGCCCGCTGGTGATCCCGTGATCACCACCCGTTTAACGCGTTCGTTTACTAAGGCGCACCGTTTCCCCACTCTAAAACAACGAGTAGGCTTTGGTTCTTTATCCTTTGGTTAGGCCCCTTTGTCCTTACCTGCCTATCGGCTTAGGTAAATTGTTGTAAGGACGCGGAAAGGGGTCCCTGCTCGGGCGTCAATTAATAACAATAATGTTATTTTTATTTTTTTTAAAAGGTTGCGTGTTGTTATTCACAACACGACTTACTTTATTTAAACTCAAAACCAAACTAAAACTAAAATATTAACACATAACTTATTAAGTTCCAGCCTAAACCAAAAGTGCTTCCGTAGTCCAAGCGCCTGTTATATACATAGTGTCGGAATATTGCGATTCACCTGTTCTCGTAATATGGCACCTCTGAAATGCTAGTGCTGACATTGCGGCTCGTGTATTGCATTTGCAATGTGTTATACATTAACTTATATATATATATACTTTTTATCAGTCCAAAAACTTCATAAAAATTAATATACAAACAAAAATGTAATTAACCTACATGTCCCATGCCTATACTTCACTTTTCACAATCAAAAGAAAATATTTAAAATTTCATGTTTGAATTATAACAATTTATTGAACAATGAATATTAATTAACTAATATTAAAATTGCAAATTAACAGAAATTCCTGCAATTATATTTGGTCACAATTTGAAATTTACACATTAATTTTTAAGATAGAAAACCCGTAAATATTTATTTATATATCTATGTATGTATTTTATGTGAAATTATATACATATGTATATATATGTATGTTTTTTTTTATTTAAGGGCAATTTGTAATACAAAAAAAAAAAATCTGTTTTTGACTATGGATAATTTATTTATAAAAAATAATAAAAAAAAATTTTAAATAAACTTACATAGTTTATGATTTCTCCCTCGATGTCCTCAGGCGCCGGAAGACTTTAGGCAGTATACGTATTCTTATTATGATCAACCAATTAATCAAAGTTTCTTTTTTCATTTTTCCATATGAATGTTCAATAATAATGTGTATGAAGTTTAACAATATTTATTTCATATACATTTGAGTGTATTTTTTTTTAAGTGTAAAGGTATTTATAATATTCGAAATTTTTTTTTTTTTTAATTATGGATTAATATTAAATTAGGTGACCATTGCAAAACCATACAGGTAATTTAAGAGAAAAATTTAAAGTTAAATAATTTATAGATATTGGGAATTATTTCTTTTCATAAGCAACTTTATTATTTTCAACATTTTTTATTTTTCGAATTTATTTATTTATTTATTAATTTTTTCTGGCCGTAGCGGGCCAGAAAATGCATTACATTCTGCTGGTGTCTAATAATTGTAAATTTTTCTGTACATAAATATACTTCATTGCTATCCAACGGAAAGCTAAGGTAAAATGTTTTTTTTTTCATTCATTATTTATTTATTGAATCTTCATATATTAAATATGAACTAACAATAATTAATCAAATCTTATACTAATACTTTATTTTTGCCCTGCCAATGCTAGACGAAAATTTTTTCTGCTCACGGTTTCTGTTCACATATGTAGATGTTTAGCGGTCTTCTCTTCGGATGAGTCCTGCGGTATCTCTTCTCCTTAATATAGAGTGTCCACTGTCATTTAAAATATTTCGAGCAAGTGGATTTGGGTGCGACTCAAGCCTTTTTAAATATTTTACTGCGTACTTCGTAATAATAGTTTTTACAAATGGCACATTGAGATCCTTGTGAATATTAGAGTTTTTAACATACCAGGGAGCGGCTGTGATTATTCGAAGAAGTTTATTTTGGCGCCCTTGAATTTTTTCGATATTTGAGGCCGAGGCAGTGCCCCATAGCTGAATACCGTAGCACCAGATTGGCTTCAATATAGAGTTATAAAGTAGAAGTTTGCAGTCGAGGCTAAGAACAGAATTTCTTCCAATAAGCCAATATATTTGAATTGCTTTTAGTTTCATTTGTGTTAGTTTTGCTTCTATATGGCATTTCCATGTCAAACGCCGATCGATTAATACCGAGATATTTTACATGCGATTGCTGGGGCACTAATTGATTATTGATTTTAATAGGGAGACGCAAGGTGAATGTTATATGTACGCATTTTTGCTCATTGACCTTTATCCTCCATTGTTTTAACCCCTTTTCCAGTTCAAATATATGATCCAGCAAATAACGGGATGCTTCATGACAGTTTTCGTGTACGCTTAGAAAAGCTGTATCATCAGCAAATGTTGAAGTAAGGGTTTGGTTGTTTGTTGGCATATCTGAGGTATATATAAGGTATAAGAGTGGGCCTATGATGCTTCCCTGAGGGACTCCAGCGTCAATTGGCTGAGGAGAACTTATAAAATCACATTCTTTAATAATAAACTTTCAGCCGACTAAGTAGCTTTCTAACAGCTTGTGTGTGTTTACTGGTTAGTTTAGCTTCAATGAAGAGGGCGAAACAATATTTTTTTTCTTCAAAGGCTTTTCTTATGGCGTTTACTATACGATGGGTTTGTTCAATTGTGCTATGTTCTCTTCTAAAGCCGAATTGATGGTTAGGAATACATCTATTTTATGTAGATTCCCTAACGCTCAATAATCCTGGCAAATCCCCCTTCAGGCCTCTGACGAATGTATCTAGCGTCTTCTCTCTATAGGCGTTTGTCATCGAGGCAAGACTAATTTAATTCCAGTTATTTTGTCCTATATCAAAGATAGGTGGTGCTGGTATACCGCTTGGTAAAATTCAGTTATTGTTCTCGCCTGTCCGAATAGTGCATCGTTAGGCACTTCCTTATTTCAACCCAGTCCAGTGGAGTTCTGTAGGAATCGAGGGCAGTGTCTGCCTCTACGACAATATTTATACGTATCGTATGGAGTATGGCGTAATATCTTCCCGTACCTTTGATACCATCAAAAAGTTCCAGTACCCTCTGTACGGACTTACGCCACGAGCCGAACTCACCAGCTTTTCCCGGGAATTCCCTTAGGGATCTCACGATATCAGCGATTTTTTCTAATTCTTCAACTCGAATTGTTCCTTTCGGTTGGTTACCACCTTCGTCTGGGATATCTTGTCTGAGCAAGTATGCCATTATAGCCCTAACCTCGTCCTTCTGAGCTTGTGTGAGGCCACTAGAACTAGTATTAGGCCTCTGCGATTGGCTCATGGTAAGAGATCTACTTAATCTTTTTGTTATATCCTCAATACTGTCACCAGGCATATTATTCTATTTTAATATTTGTTTAGATTTCGCTAGGAAGGATTTAAGGGAAATTACCACTGAATATTTCTTTCTCCTTTTTTATGTTTCAATAAATAGCAATCACAAAATTTTTTCAAATCTGTCACTTACCTTAACATAATGATTCTCTCGTACTGGTGCACAATTTGCTTTCCTACTGGTATTCTATCTATCGCATCTCCTTAAAGAATTTTGAATAAGTTGTAATCCTACTATGTTTTTACAATTTGTTCATTAATTATTATTTTGAATTTTTTCCTTAGCACAATTCTTTTAAATTCACAATTCCTTTAATATTTAATTCTGTATTTTTCTTATGATCCAATTTGCTATAATTTGTAATATTTATTTTTTTCTTAGCACTATTCTTTTTAATTCACAATTCCTTTAATATTTAATTCTATATTTTTCTTATGATCCAATTTGTAATAATTTGTAATATTTCTTTTTTTTCCTTAGCATTTTTTTTTAATTCACAATTCCTTTAATATATAATTCTGTATTTTTCTCATGATCCAACTTGCTATTATTTGTAATATTTCTATTTTTCTTAGCACAATTCTTTTAAATTCACAATTCTTTTAATATTTAATTCTGTATTTTTCTTATGATCCAATTTGTTATAATTTGTAACATTTCTTTTTTTCTAAGCACTATTCTTTTTAATTCACAATTCCTTTAATATTTAATTCTGTATTTTTCTTATGATCTAATTTGTTATATTTTTTTTTTCTTAGCACTTTTCTTTTTAATTCACAATGCCTTTAATATTTAATTCTGTATTTTTCTCATGATCCAACTTTCTATAATTTGTAATATTTCTTTTTTTCTTAGCACTTTTCTTTTTAATTCACAATTCCTTTCATATTTAATTCTGTATTTTTCTTATGATCCAATTTGTTATAATTTGTAATATTTCTTTTTTGTTCTTAGCACTATTCTTTTTAATTCACAATTCCTTTAATATTTAATTCTATATTTTTCTTATGATCCAATTTGTAATAATTTGTAATATTTCTTTTTTTTCCTTAGCATTTTCTTTTTAATTCACAATTCCTTTAATATTTAATTCTGTATTTTTCTCATGATCCAATTTGTTATAATTTGTAACATTTCTTTTTTTCTTAGCACTATTCTTTTTAATTCACAATTCCTTTAATATTTAATTCTGTATTTTTCTTATGATCTAATTTGTTATAATTTGTAATATTTCTTTTTTTCTTAGCACTTTTCTTTTTTACTCACAATTTCTTTAATATTTAATTCTGTATTTTTCTTATGATCCAATTTGTTATAATTTGTAATATTTCTTTTTTTCTTAGCACTATTCTTTTTAATTCACAATTCCTTTAATATTTAATTCTATATTTTTGTTATGATCCAATTTGTAATAATTTGTAATATTTCTTTTTTTTCCTTAGCATTTTCTTTTTAATTCACAATTCCTTTAATATTTAATTCTGTATTTTTCTCATGATCCAACTTGCTATTATTTGTAATATTTCTTTTTTTTTCTTAGCACTTTTTTTTTAATTCAAAATTCCTTTAATATTTAATTCTGTATTTTTCTTATGATCCAATTTGTTATAATTTGTAATATTTCTTTTTTTTTTCTTAGCACTATTCTTTTTAATTCACAATTCCTTTAATATTTAATTCTATATTTTTCTTATGATCCAATTTGTAATAATTTGTAATATTTCTTTTTTTTCCTTAGCATTTTCTTTTTAATTCACAATTCCTTTAATATTTAATTCTGTATTTTTCTTATGATCTAATTTGTTATAATTTGTAATATTTTGTTTTTCTTAGGACTTTTCTTTTTAATTCACAATGCCTTTAATATTAAATTCTGTATTTATCTCATGATCCAACTTTCTATAATATGTAATATTTCTTTTTTTTTTAGCACTATTCTTTTTAATTCACAATTCCTTTAATATTTAATTCTGTATTTTTCTTATGATCCAATTTGTTATAATTTGTAATATTTTGTTTTTCTTAGGACTTTTCTTTTTAATTCACAATGCCTTTAATATTAAATTCTGTATTTATCTCATGATCCAACTTTCTATAATATGTAATATTTCTTTTTTTTTTTAGCACTGTTCTTTTTAATTCACAATTCCTTTAATATTTAATTCTGTATTTTTCTTATGATCCAATTTGTTATAATTTGTAATATTTCTTTTTTTTTCCTTAGCAATTTTCTTTTTAATTCACAATTCCTTTAATATTTAAATTCTGTATTTTTCTTATGATCCAATTGGTTATAATTTGTAATATTTCTTTTTTTTTTCTTAGCACTTTTCTTTTTAATTCACAATTCCTTTAATATTTAATTCTGTATTTTTCTTATGATCTAATTTGTTATAATTTGTAATATTTTGTTTTTCTTAGGACTTTTCTTTTTAATTCACAATGCCTTTAATATTAAATTCTGTATTAATCTCATGATCCAACTTTCTATAATATGTAATATTTCTTTTTTTTTAGCACTATTCTTTTTAATTCACAATTCCTTTAATATTTAATTCTGTATTTTTTTTATGATCCAATTTGTTATAATTTGTAATATTTTGTTTTTCTTAGGACTTTTCTTTTTAATTCACAATGCTTTTAATATTAAATTCTGTATTTATCTCATGATCCAACTTTCTATAATATGTAATATTTCTTTTTTTTTAGCACTATTCTTTTTAATTCACAATTCCTTTAATATTTAATTCTGTATTTTTCTTATGATCTAATTTGTTATAATTTGTAATATTTTGTTTTTCTTAGGACTTTTCTTTTTAATTCACAATGCCTTTAATATTAAATTCTGTATTTATCTCATGATCCAACTTTCTATAATATGTAATATTTTTTTTTTTAGCACTATTCTTTTTAATTCACAATTCCTTTAATATTTAATTCTGTATTTTTCTTATGATCCAATTTGTTATAATTTGTAATATTTCTATTTTTTCCTTAGCACTTTTCTTTTTAATTCACAATTCCTTTAATATTTAAATTCTGTATTTTTCTTATGATCCAATTGGTTATAATTTGTAATATTTCTTTTTTTTTCTTAGCACTTTTCTTTTTAATTCACAATTCCTTTAATATTTAATTCTGTAGTTTTCTTATGATCTAATTTGTAATATTTCTTTTTTTTTAGCACTATTCTTTTTAATTCACAATTCCTTTAATATTAAATTATGTGTTTTTCTTATGATCTAATTTGTTATAGCTTGTAATATTTCTTTTTATCCTATAGCGAGCCCGCTGGTGATCCCGTGATCACCACCCGTTTAACGCGTTCGTTTACTAAGGCGCACCGTTTCCCCACTCTAAAACGACGAGTTAGCTTTGGTTCTTTATCCTTTGGTTAGGCCCCTTTGTCCTTACCTGCCTTTCGGCTTAGGTAAATTGTTGTAAGGACGCGGAAAGGGGTCCCTGCTCGGGCGCCAATTAATAACAATAATGTTATTTTTATTTTTTTAAAAGGTTGCGTGTTGTTATTCACAACACGACTTACTTTATTTAAACTCAAAACCAAACTAAAACTAAAATATTAACACATAACTTATTAAGTTCCAGCCTAAACCAAAAGTGCTTCCGTAGTCCAAGCGCCTGTTATATACATAGTGTCGGAATATTGCGATTCACCTGTTCTCGTAATATGGCACCTCTGAAATGCTAGTGCTGACATTGCGGCTCGTGTATTGCATTTGCAATGTGTTATACATTAACTTATATATATATATACTTTTTATCAGTCCAAAAACTTCATAAAAATTAATATACAAACAAAAATGTAATTAACCTACATGTCCCATGCCTATACTTCACTTTTCACAATCAAAAGAAAATATTTAAAATTTCATGTTTGAATTATAACAATTTATTGGACAATGAATATTAATTAACTAATATTAAAATTGCAAATTAACAGAAATTCCTGCAATTATATTTGGTCACAATTTGAAATTTACACATTAATTTTTAAGATAGAAAACCCGTAAATATTTATTTATATATCTATGTATGTATTTTATGTGAAATTATATACATATGTATATATATGTATGTTTTTTTTTTTATTTAAGGGCAATTTGTAATACAAAAAAAAAATCTGTTTTTGACTATGGATAATTTATTTATAAAAAATAATAAAAAAAAATTTTAAATAAACTTACATAGTTTATGATTTCTCCCTCGATTTCCTCAGGCGCCGGAAGACTTTAGGCAGTATACGTATTCTTATTATGATCAACCAATTAATCAAAGTTTCTTTTTTCATTTTTCCATATGAATGTTCAATAATAATGTGTATGAAGTCTAACAATATTTATTTCATATACATTTGAGTGTATTTTTTTTTAAGTGTAAAGGTATTTATAATATTCGAAATTTTTTTTTTTTTTTTAATTATGGATTAATATTAAATTAGGTGACCATTGCAAAACCATACAGGTAATTTAAGAGAAAAATTTAAAGTTAAATAATTTATAGATATTGGGAATTATTTCTTTTCATAAGCAACTTTATTATATTCAACATTTTTATTTTTCGAATTTATTTATTTATTTATTAATTTTTTCTGGCCGTAGCGGGCCAGAAAATGCATTACATTCTGCTGGTGTCTTATAATTGTAAATTTTTCTGTACATAAATATACTTCATTGCTATCCAACGGAAAGCTAAGGTAAAATGTTTTTTTTTTTTCATTCATTATTTATTTATTGAATCTTCATATATTAAATATGAACTAACAATAATTAATCAAATCTTATACTAATACTTTATTTTTGCCCTGCCAATGCTAGACGAAATTTTTTTCTGCTCACGGTTTCTGTTCACATATGTAGATGTTTAGCGGTCTTCCCTTCGGATGAGTCCTGCGGTATCTCTTCTCCTTAATCTAGAGTGTCCACTGTCATTTAAAATATTTCGAGCAAGTGGATTTGGGTGCGACTCAAGCCTTTTTAAATATTTTACTGCGTACTTCGTAATAATAGTTTTTACAAATGGCACATTGAGATCCTTGTGAATATTAGAGTTTTTAACATACCAGGGAGCGGCTGTGATTATTCGAAGAATTTTATTTTGGCGCCCTTGAATTTTTTCGATATTTGAGGCCGAGGCAGTGCCCCATAGCTGAATACCGTAGCACCAGATTGGCTTCAATATAGAGTTATAAAGTAGAAGTTTGCAGTCGAGGCTAAGAACAGAATTTCTTCCAATAAGCCAATATATTTGAATTGCTTTTAGTTTCATTTGTGTTAGTTTTGCTTCTATATGGCATTTCCATGTCAAACGCCGATCTAGATTAATACCGAGATATTTAACATGCGATTGCTGGGGCACTAATTGATTATTGATTTTAATAGGGAGACGCAAGGTGAATGTTATATGTACGCATTTTTGCTCATTGACCTTTATCCTCCATTGTTTTAACCCCTTTTCCAGTTCAAATATATGATCCAGCAAATAACGGGATGCTTCATGACAGTTTTCGTGTACGCTTAGAAAAGCTGTATCATCAGCAAATGTTGAAGTAAGGGTTTGGTTGTTTGTTGGCATATCTGAGGTATATATAAGGTATAAGAGTGGGCCTATGATGCTTCCCTGAGGGACTCCAGCGTCAATTGGCTGAGGAGAACTTATAAAATCACATTCTTTAATAATAAACTTTCAGCCGACTAAGTAGCTTTCTAACAGCTTGTGTGTGTTTACTGGTTAGTTTAGCTTCAATTTATGTAATAACCCTTCATGCCAGACTTTATCAAAAACTTGAGAAACATCGATGAAGAGGGCGGAACAATATTTTTTTTCTTCAAAGGCTTTTCTTTTGGCGTTTACTATACGATGGGTTTGTTCAATTGTGCTATGTTCTCTTCTAAAGCCGAATTGATGGTTAGGAATACATCTATTTTATGTAGATTCCCTAACGCTCAATAATCCTGGCAAATCCCCCTTCAGGCCTCTGACGAATGTATCTAGCGTCTTCTCTCTATAGGCGTTTGTCATCGAGGCAAGACTAATTTAATTCCAGTTATTTTGTCCTATATCAAAGATAGGTGGTGCTGGTATACCGCTTGGTAAAATTCAGTTATTGTTCTCGCCTGTCCGAATAGTGCATCGTTAGGCACTTCCTTATTTCAACCCAGTCCAGTGGAGTTCTGTAGGAATCGAGGGCAGTGTCTGCCTCTACGACAATATTTATACGTATCGTATGGAGTATGGCGTAATATCTTCCCGTATCTTTGATACCATCAAAAAGTTCCAGTACCCTCTGTACGGACTTACGCCACGAGCCGAACTCACCAGCTTTTCCCGGGAATTCCCTTAGGGATCTCACGATATCAGCGATTTTTTCTAATTCTTCAACTCGAATTGTTCCTTTCGGTTGGTTACCACCTTCGTCTGGGATATCTTGTCTGAGCAAGTATGTCATTATAGCCCTAACCTCGTCCTTCTGAGCTTGTGTGAGGCCACTAGAACTAGTATTAGGCCTCTGCGATTGGCTCATGGTAAGAGATCTACTTAGTATTTTTGTTATATCCTCAATACTGTCACCAGGCATATTATTCTATTTTAATATTTGTTTAGATTTCGCTAGGAAGGATTTAAGGGAAATTACCACTGAATATTTCTTTCTCCTTTTTTATGTTTCAATAAATAGCAATCACAAAATTTTTTCAAATCTGTCACTTACCTTAACATAATGATTCTCTCGTACTGGTGCACAATTTGCTTTCCTACTGGTATTCTATCTATCGCATCTCCTTAAAGAATTTTGAATAAGTTGTAATCCTACTATGTTTTTACAATTTGTTCATTAATTATTATTTTGAATTTTTTCCTTAGCACAATTCTTTTAAATTCACAATTCCTTTAATATTTAATTCTGTATTTTTCTTATGATCCAATTTGCTATAATTTGTAATATTTCTTTTTTTCTAAGCAATATTCTTTTAATTCACAATTCCTTTAATATTTAATTCTGTATTTTTCTTATGATCTAATTTGTTATATTTTTTTTTTCTTAGCACTTTTCTTTTTAATTCACAATGCCTTTAATATTTAATTCTGTATTTTTCTTATGATCTAATTTGTAATATTTCTTTTTTTTAGCACCATTCATTTTAATTCACAATGCCTTTAATATTTAATTCTGTATTTTTCTCATGATCCAACTTTCTATAATTTGTAATATTTCTTTTTTTTAGCACTTTTCTTTTTAATTCACAATTCCTTTAATATTTAATTCTGTATTTTTCTTATGATCCAATTTGTTATAACTTGTAATATTTCTTTTTTTTTCTTAGCACTTTTCTTTTTAATTCACAATTCCTTTAATATTTAATTCTGTATTTTTCTTATGATCCAGTTTGTTATAATTTGTAATATTTCTTTTTTTCTAAGCACTATTCTTTTTAATTCACAATTCCTTTAATATTTAATTCTGTATTTTTCTTATGATCTAATTTGTTATATTTTTTTTTTCTTAGCACTTTTCTTTTTCATTCACAATTCCTTTAATATTTAATTCTGTATTTTTCTTATGATCCAGTTTGTTAAAACTTGTAATATATCTTTTTTTTTTTTCTTAGCACTTTTCTTTTTAATTCACAATTCCTTTAATATTTAATTCTGTATTTTTCTTATGATCTAATTTGTAATATTTCTTTTTTTTAGCACTATTTAATTATGTGTTTTTCTTATGATCTAATTTGTTATAACTTGTAATATTTCTTTTTATCCTATAGCGAGCCCGCTGGTGATCCCGTGATCACCACCCGTTTAACGCGTTCGTTTACTAAGGCGCACCGTTTCCCCACTCTAAAACGACGAGTAGGCCTTGGTTCTTTATCCTTTGGTTAGGCCCCTTTGTCCTTACTTGCCTATCGGCTCAGGCAAATTGTTGTAAGGACGCGGAAAGGGGTCCCTGCTCGGGCGTCAATTAATAACAATAATGTTATTTTTATTTTTTTAAAAAGGTTGCGTGTTGTTATTCACAACACGACTTACTTTATTTAAACTCAAAACCAAACTAAAACTAAAATATTAACACATAACTTATTAAGTTCCAGCCTAAACCAAAAGTGCTTCCGTAGTCCAAGCGCCTGTTGAATAGTGTCGGAATATTGCGATTCACCTGTTCTCGTAATATGGCACCTCTGAAATGCTAGTGCTGACATTGCGGTTCGTGTATTGCATTTTTCGAATTTATTTATTTATTTATTAACTTTTTCATTCATTATTTATTTATTGAATCTTCATATATTAAATATGAACTAACAATAATTAATCAAATCTTATACTAATACTTTATTTTTGCCCTGCCAATGCTAGACGAAAATTTTTTCTCCTCACGGTTTCTGTTCACATATGTAGATGTTTAGCGGTCTTCCCTTCGGATGAGTCCTGCGGTATCTCTTCTCCTTAATCTAGAGTGTCCACTGTCATTTAAAATATTTCGAGCAAGTGGATTTGGGTGCTACTCAAGCCTTTTTAAATATTTTGCTGCGTACTTCGTAATAATAGTTTTTACTAATGGCACATTGAGATCCTTGTGAATATTAGAGTTTTTAACATACCAGGGAGCGGCTGTGATTATTCGAAGAAGTTTATTTTAGCGCCTTTGAATTTTTTCGATATTTGAGGCCGAGGCAGTGTCCCATAGCTGAATACCGTAGCACCAGATTGGCTTCAATATAGAGTTATAAAGTAGAAGTTTGCAGTCGAGGCTAAGAACAGAATTTTTTCCAATAAGCCAATATATTTGAATTGCTTTTAGTTTTATTTGTGTTAGTTTTGCTTCTATATGGCATTTCCATGTCAAACGCCGATCTAGATTAATACCGAGATATTTTACATGCGATTGCTGGGCACTAATTGATTATTGATTTTAATAGGGGGACATGACTCCCGACGCAAGGTGAATGTTATATGTACGCATTTTTGCTCATTGACCTTTATCCTCCATTGTTTTAACCCCTTTTCCAGTTCAAATATATGATCCAGCAAATAACGGGATGCTTCATGACAGTTTTCGTGTACGCTTAGAAAAGCTGTATCATCAGCAAATGTTGAAGTAAGGGTGTGGTTGTTTGTTGGCATGTCTGAGGTATATATAAGGTATAAGAGTGGGCCTATGATGCTTCCCTGAGGGACTCCAGCGTCAATTGGCTGAGGAGAACTTATAAAATCACGTTCTTTAATAATAAACTTTCAGCCGACTAAGTAGCTTTCTAACAGCTTGTGTGTGTTTACTGGTTAGTTTAGCTTCAATTTATGTAATAACCCTTCATGCCAGACTTTATCAAAAGCTTGAGAAACATCGATGAAGAGGGCGGAACAATATTTTTTTTCTTCAAAGGCTTTTCTTATGGCGTTTACTATACGATGAGTTTGTTCAATTGTGCTATGTTCTCTTCTAAAGCCGAATTGATGGTTAGGAATACATCTATTTACATTTAAAATTGGGGCTAATTTTGACACTAACAGCTTCTCAAACAGCTTTGATATATGAGACAATAAGCTTATAGGTCTATATGACTCAACTTTTGTAGGATCCTCTCCTGGCTTAGGTATCATTGTAACTAAGGATACTTTCCATTCTTGTGGGTAGTATTCAAGGCGTAAAATAGCATTAAAAATCAAAAGAATAATTTTCTTTGCTATGCTGGGTAGCTCTAAAAGCATTTTGTTGCTGATCTTATCAAAACCAGGGGCTTTAATTATGAATAGCCTTTTCGATTTCTTTTATCTAAATCTAAGTGGAACAGCAGCTCTAACAGCAACAGGTGGCAACTCGACTGCAATATCGGGAGATGTATGAGGGGTAAATACGTTTTTCAAATGATTAACAAAAAGATTTCCTTTTTCTTCATCATTTCGTGCCCAACTTCCATTTAAGTTTCTTAATGGTGGTTTAGTGATAACTGGTTTATTCAGATTTCTAGCTGCACGCCACAATGAGTAGTCTGATTGAGAAGTTGCATCAAGTTCCTTAAGATATTTTTCCAGGGAAGCCGTTTTCTGAGAATGCAGTAACTTGGATTCAGTCGGTCGTGCTCGATGAGAAAAGATGTGTTTCTTTTAACTCCGCATGCGATTCTTTTTTTTTAACATAAATTAGTTAATAATATCAGTTTAACAAGCGAATTTGGACGCTCAATATAAAAGTGAACAATAGAATAACTATAAAAAAAAAAATTAAGAAAAAATACAAGTAAAAAAATATACCTACATATGTATGTATGTACGCACATACATACTTGCAAATAAGCTGTGCAAACAAATATTTATTCTTTTTTTCTTTTATTACCTCGGTGTAACAACATAAAAATAAGAGCATAATAAAAAGAGCACAGTCAACAAAAATAAAAAAACGGTGAAAAAAACAAAAACAACTCTATATGAGTAATAACAATGAAACAACAACAAAAATAAATGATATTCATGCTAGTGATGGCAATGTGGATATAAACATAACAACAGAAAACAATACAAGCGTTACCATTGACACCATAAACTCGAACATAGACGCAATGAAAAACAAACAAGAAAAAATTTGTCAAAAACCACAAGTGCAAGTTGGTATGGACAGGTATGTAACAGTGCTTAAACGTGGTTGCAGCCCTGCCTCTTCAGCTGTAGCCTCGGCCTCGAAAGTTCCATCTTTTGATAGAATAAATTCACAAAATCGTTTTGCAATTCTGGAGGATGTATCTTCTGAAGCACCTAACGTCATAAAATCGTCAAAGCCACCCCCGATATATCTTAGAGAGCAAAACTCAAGTGAGCTAATAAAAAGTTTAATCTCGGTGATAGGTGAAAATTCGTTTTACGTAGCTGCAATCAAGCGTGGTAATATAAACGAAACAAAAATACAGGTTAATCACGAGAATAATTTTCGTAAAATAATTAATAAGTTTGAAGCACTTAGAAAAAGCTTCTATACATACCAACTGAAAAGCAGCAAAGGTCTTCAGGTTGTGATAAAGGGCATTGACTCATGCGTGGACCCAGACGAAATAAAAACATTTTAGAAGAAAAGGGCTTCAAAATAAAAAATGTTACAAATATTAAAAATAGGGAAAAAATCCCCAACCACTATTTCGGGTAGAGTAAGAGCCCGGCGATGTTAAGCTAAAAAAAAAAAAATAAAACGCATCCCATTTACAGTTTAAAAAACAGCCTGTACAGAAAAATCACGATAGAGGAGCCGCACAAACTAAATGGGCCCGTTCAGTGTTTAAACTGACAATAATTTGGTCATACTAGGGCATACTGCCATTTACCCCCTGTTTGCGTCGTATGTGGAGAATTACACGGTACCGTCCGGTGCGATAAGTCCAAAAATGACCCTAATGTAAAAAAATGTAGCAACTGTGGTGGTAATCACACTGCCAACTATAGAGGATGCCCGGTATATTCGATTGTCAAGCTTTCTGTTGGACAGAAACTTAATCCCCCTCAAACGCAGGCAACTAATCAAGGAAACACGTACGGCGTCCAGATACCTCAACCAAATAATAACAGAACCTCGTACGCTAATGTATTAAAATCTAATCCTATGCCACTGCAAGGTGATGTACCAAATAATGACGAAATTCCCATTTCTAATTTAACTCGGCTAGAAAAAACTATGGAAACATTAGTGCAAACAGTTAACAATTTTACTAACACAATGGGTTACATGATGCAAGAAATGTTAAGAATGCAATCGATGCTATTGCAAGCTGTACTAAACAAGCCATGAACTGTTTAAAAATTTGCTTTTGGAACGCAAACGGCATCCGCCAACACAAAAATGAACTAGAACACTTCCTTAAAAATAAACTAATTGATGTTATGATGGTTTCTGAAACTCATCTGACCTCAAGAAATACGTTTAAAATCAATGGTTATATATTATATGATACCAAGGACCCTCGAGACAGAGCTTGTGGCGGTTCTGCCATTTTGATAAAGAACCGAGTAAAACACTACTTAATGAGTGATCATCGTGAAGACTATCTCCAAGCAACGAACATTTGAGTTGAGGAATTAAATCGAAACATAGTAATTTCATCATTATACTCCCCACCTAGATTTTCTATATCAGAAAGCCAATATAATAAATATTTCAAATCATTAGGACCCTGCTTCTTGGCTGCTGGCGATTATAACGCTAAACACACTTTCTGGGGGTCACGACTTATTACACCTAAGGGTCGTGTTTTGTTTAAAACAATTTGTAAAATGGATCTAAATGTGGTCGCGAGCGGACAACCAACATATTGGCCTACTGATCAGCAAAAAGTTCCAGATGTTATCGATTTTGGAGTGGTTAAGAACATCCCCGCAGAAACGATTTATGTTGAAGCTTCCTTAGAACTATCTTCTGATCACACGCCTATAATTCTTACAATAACAAATCCTAATAGAATTGTATCTCCGTCTGATAACTTAGTGACGTCAGCCACTCAAATAAATTGGTTAAAATATAAAAAATATCTCAGTATCCACTGCACTGAAAATATTCCGCTTAGTACACCGGAGAATGTGGATATTTCTATTGTAAATTTTGACAGCTATCTGAAACTAGCTGTTCAACATTCTAGTATAACTCTCAAAAAAAACAAAAATAGTAAAATATATTCTGCAGATGTTGAGCGTCTCTTGACTGAAAAAAGAAGGTAAAATGTAACAACAAAATACAATATAATAGTCTGGTCATTTCTAAAAAAAAAAAAAAATTATGGAATAGAGCTATTACAAAAAGCTTTATAAAATACATAACTGAAATTTAACTCATAGAATAAATTCAGTTATGTATTTTATAAAGCTTTTTGTAATAACTCTTTTCCTTAAATTTTTTTTTAGAAATGACTTTATACACTTCCAGACTATTATATTGTATTTTCTTGTTACATTTTACCTTAGCTTTCCGTTGGATAGCAATGAAGTATATTTATGTACAGAAAAATTTACAATTATTAGACACCCGCAGAATGTAATGCATTTTCTGGCCCGCTACGGCCTTCGTCAGCATTCTTTGTGTCACACTGGATAGTGATACTTTATAAATTGAATGTATTTAACTCAACTATTTTAACAAATAGATATTGGGAATTATTTCTTTTTCATAAGCAACTTTATTATATTCAACATTTTTCATTTTTCGAATTTATTCTATGAGTTAAATTTCAGTTATGTATTTTATAAAGCTTTTTGTAATAGCTCTATTACTTAATTTTTTTTTTTTTTTAGAAATGACTTTATACACTACCAGACTATTATATTGTATTTTCTTGTTACATTTTACCTTAGCTTTCCGATGGATAGCAATGAAGTATATTTATGTACAGAAAAATTTACAATTATTAGACACCAGCAGAATGTAATGCATTTTCTGGCCCGCTACGGCCTTCGTCAGCATTCTTTGTGTCACACTGGATAGTGATACTTTATAAATTGAATGTATTTAACTCAACTATTTTAACAAATAGATATTGGGAATTATTTCTTTTTCATAAGCAACTTTATTATATTCAACATTTTTAATTTTTCGTATTTATTCTATGAGTTAAATTTCAGTTATGTATTTTATAAAGCTTTTTGTAATAGCTCTATTCCTTAAATTTTTTTTTTTTTTTTAGAAATGACTTTATACACTACCAGACTATTATATTGTATTTTCTTGTTACATTTTACCTTAGCTTTCCGTTGGATAGCAATGAAGTATATTTATGTACAGAAAAATTTACAATTATTAGACACCAGCAGAATGTAATGCATTTTTTGGCCCGCTACGGCCTTCGTCAGCATTCTTTGTGTCACACTGGATAGTGATACTTTATAAATTGAATGTATTTAACTCAACTATTTTAACAAATAGATATTGGGAATTATTTCTTTTTCATAAGCAACTTTATTATATTCAACATTTTTCATTTTTCGAATTTATGCTATGAGTTAAATTTCAGTTATTTATTTTATAAAGCTTTTTGTAATAGCTCTATTACTTAAATTTTTTTTTTTTTTAGAAATGACTTTATACACTACCAGACTATTATATTGTATTTTCTTGTTACATTTTACCTTAGCTTTCCGATGGATAGCAATGAAGTATATTTATGTACAGAAAAATTTACAATTATTAGACACCAGCAGAATGTAATGCATTTTCTGGCCCGCTACGGCCTTCGTCAGCATTCTTTGTGTCACACTTGATAGTGATACTTTATAAATTGAATGTATTTAACGCAACTATTTTAACAAGTAGATATTGGGAATTATTTCTTTTTCATAAGCAACTTTATTATATTCAACATTTTTAATTTTTCGAATTTATTCTATGAGTTAAATTTCAGTTATGTATTTTATGAAGCTTTTTGTAATAGCTCTATTCCTTAATTTTTTTTTAGAAATGACTTTATACACTACCAGACTATTATATTGTATTTTCTGGTAGTGTATAAAGCCATTTCTAAAAAAAAGTCCGATCGAATGTAATAAATAAAATATGTAACTAAAAATTAAAAAAAAAAAAAACTATTCAAGCCGTTGGTCACCCTATTTATAGGTATGTAGGTATTATTGGATATATGTTTATTCGCAGGAAAATTAGTTTTGTGCCAAATCTCAGAAACCGGAAACGTTTATATTTTTCTCGAGAATTCTAACAGGGTCCAGAATTCTAACAGGTTCTCAATTGCAATTTAAATAAAACTTGTCCACCCTTAAAAACCACAGAAAGTGTCACAAATGCCCGTTTTATTTTTTTCCTTTCAGGAGCCAATATATACGACACAAAAATCCGTTTAAAATGTTTAGAAGATTTATTATTTATTATATCGCAGTCGAAAATTCCAATAACTTATTTAAATTATTTTAAAACAAATTACTCTCCTTCCCCGTTAAATAAATATTTTCTTTTCTACAAGACTTTCCTTCATCAAATTTTTATTTGAATGAAAATTTTTCGACAAATTGTGAAGGTTTAAACAAAAAGTTTCTAGATAAAAACAAAGTTAATTTCAAATACAAACTATACTCTGTAAATTAATTTACTCCTATACGTAAAAGTTGGTAAAATTTGGGTTTTATAGCAGCACTTCCCATAGAAAGAGATTGTAACGGGTGGTTAAATTTCTTCAGTGATGAGGCACATTTTCACCTCAGTGGATTCGTCAATAAGCAGAATTGCTGCTTTTGGGCGAATGATAATGCAAGCGTGATTGTCGAAAATCCAATGCACCCACAAAGAGTGACTGTTTGGTGCGGGTTTTGGGCTGGTGGCTTCATCGGGACGTATTTTTTCCAACATGAGGCCTGTCAGGCAGTTACTGTGAATGGTGTTCGCTATCGTGAGATGATAACGAACTTTTTATGGCGCGAATTGGAAGACATGGATGTGGGCGATATGTGGTTTCAAAAGGACGGTGCCACTTGCCACACTGCTAACGAAACCATGCCTCTTTTGCGCGACAAATTCAATGGCCGTGTTATCTCACGTAGTGGCGATGTCAATTGGCCGCCAAGATCATGTGATTTGACACCGTTGGACTTCCTTCTTTGGGGTTATTTGATAGAAAAAGTGTACGTCGATAAGCCAGCAAGAATTTAAGAGCTAAAGGATGAGAAATTCGGCACATTAACGGCATAGAACCTCAATAATGCCTCAGCGCCATCGAAATTTTGGACCATCGGATGGAGGTCGAGGTTGGCCGATATTTTGTTCCATAAATAATTGAACCATACCAATAACATCATAATAAAAAGAATGACAATAATTTCCTAAATAATCTGTGTTTTATTCAAAATCCACATCGGCCCTTAAAATTTAACCACGTTTTAGATATCTTTATACCTGGAGAACGACAGGAGCCAAAGTTTCTAGATTCGGTACATTGATGGGTAGTACACAACGTCTCACAAATTCTTTGCGGGATTGGGGAAGTGGGCTCGGCAAATAGATTTATTTTTATCTAGAGAACGGTAAGATAAAAGTTGTCTAAATTTGGTACACACAGCTGGGTTATCGACACGCAACATCTGTCAACAAAAAGGTTGGAGTGGATAAGTGAGCGTGGTTCCTTGCATACAAATCCAACAAAGATTTCTGTATGGTTAGAGAATGGTCATACACTGAACCAAAAAGTGTTCATATTATTAACGAACAACGTTTATTAAAATTATTTTCGTTGGATCAATGAGTTATTCGTTAATATAATGGAAAATAAAATTACCCAAATATTTTAATTAACGTACCATTCATTGATTCAATGAACATGCATTTGTTAAATATTTCGTTAACATTGGTTTATAATGGAAATGTACATTTTGGTATAATAACACAGTACAACATTTTTCAGTTAATTGATTGCCAACTCAATTCTGTGAACTGTATGTGAAATTAGACCCAAAAAGAAGAATTTCTGCATCATTCGTTTTGTCTTCTTACCTGCGATTTGAAGTAAGTATCGATTTGAAGTTAGTACTATCGTATAGGGGAATTTATCACGTTTTAGGCCCTGTTGTTTGACATAGCTCGACATCCCCTAGCCCAATTTAGTTGAAATAAATTTTAAAAAATTAAGAATTACAATTCCCTTAATCTGTTCATATATTGTTTTCCTATACAAGTAACACTTTCGAAGTTAAAAATGAATGTATGAAGGGAAAAAATTATTTTTTGCCTAAAAATTTAAATTTTTTTTTTTAAAAATACATAAAAAATGCAAAATGGAAAAAAGTTTCAAGTCTAGTTATTTTTTCGCAAGGTCACATAACCTATGAGCAAAATGAGACAAAGATCATAAAAATCGATGCACGCGTTTCGCTTTTATTCGCAATTGAGTAAATGTATGAATTTCAAAAATTTGCTCGAGATATGCACAACATTATTTAGAGAAAACATTGACACCTTTTTCATGATTCTGAGAATTAAAAAAAAAGGAATAAACAAAAGGTTATTTGATTTTTATGATTGCGGTAATAAATGTACGTGGACAATTAAACGGAAAGTGGACCTTTTTATTATTTGGGTTTTTCCGGTGGCTACCTATATGATTTTTTTACAGAAATTGCACCCACATTTAAGGGTGGTCATTATTTGGAAATTTTTGCACAGTTTGAAACGTACAAGTGCTGAATCAGGTATATAGCCAGCCGCCCTTAAAATATGCGCCCATTTATAAGTACCTGGCAGTAAAATATTCAAAAATACGTAGTATTTATAGGTGTGCATTGATCGATTTTTGGCATTCAGCCAGTGCCGACGAACGCGAACAGTAAAAGTGATTTTTCTCCAGTTTTTTAAAAGTGAATAACAACAAAACATAAAATATATCAATATGGAAAACAACAAGTGCCCATATTTGGATGAATATTGTTACGTTTGTGGTCATATCGTCCGAAAAATACAGAATACAGATCGAAAAAATTTGTTTACTGAGCAATTCAAAACCGCGTATTGTAATTATTTCGATGAAGCAGATTTAAGTGGTGCAAATTTTACGCCGAACACAGTGTGCAACAGTTGTTATACTACCCTTCTAAAATGGATTCACGGAAAAAGTAGAAAGTTATCTTTTATGAAGCCAGTAATTTGGGTGGAAGACACAACTGGACATGATGAATCCAGGTGCTATGCATGCATAAATTTTCGTCCTGGATTAAACAGACAACAATTGAAAACAAAAGTATACACTGCTGCATTTACTGCCACACTTCCAGTGCAACGCCCTGCTGATACCGATGCACCTAAACCTCCGAGTGCGGATACTGTTTCCCTGCTAGCCGAAACCGTTTTCACCAATCCGACCGATTTGGATGATGCTGATTGGATACCCGATATTGAAAAAAGTGCACCACAACCGCTACCACAAATCGAAATGGATTACATTGTGGCCAAGCTGGGACTATCACAACACGACTCCGAATGGCTGACATCATTTTTGAAGAGAAGAAAACTCACACAGCAAAATGTCAGCGCAACATCATACCGACAACGCCAAGCTGATTTTCAGAAATTTTATTCCGTTGACGAAGCAAATACGTTCACGTTCTGCCATGATATCCCAGGTTTAGTGAAAAAATTGGGAATGGATTATATCGCTGGCGACTGGCGTTTATTCATCGATGGTTCAGTTACTAGTTTGAAGGCTGTGCTGCTGCACAAAAAAAATAAAAAACCATGCATTCCATTGGGATTCAGCACAACTATGAAGGAAACGTATGAAGCATTGGGCGAAATTTTGAAGAAAATCAAATACGATGAACACAAATGGAACATTTGTTGCGATCTGAAGGTGGTCAACATACTACAAGGGATTATAGAAAAGGGCGGATATCCAAAATACTTCTGCTTCCTTTGTAATTGGGATTCACGATACAAAGGAAATCAATATCAATGTAAAGATTGGAAAGGAAGAACTCCCGAGCTCAACAAACAATTAAAATTACGCAATGAACCTATGATAAAGGACCTGGATGATATTTTGTTGCCACCGCTCCACATGAAACTGGGAATAGCTGGGAAATTCGTTGAAGTGGTGGTCAAAAAAGTTAACGGCGCCTTTGACTGTTTGAAATCCATCTTTCCGAAACTCAGTGATGAGAAAATTAAAAACGGTACGTATCGTACTCTGTATTTCAATATTGTAATATCTAAATTTGTTAATTTCTATACATTCGCATTACCAATAATTTTTTCGTTTTTCTTATGTATTTAAAACAGGTATTCTCAATGGACCTGATATTCGGAAATTGATCAAAAGTGATTCTTTCACACATTTGCTTTCAGAGCATCACGACCACCAACATGCATGGAACGCATTGAAAGAAGTAATAGAAGGCGTTCTAGGAAAGAACCGTGTCCAGCGAGAAGAGATACAGCAACGAGTGGACAGGTTGCTGTTTTATTTCGAAAAAATCGGTGCATCCATGACGCTGAAATTGCATTTCTTGCACCACCACCTCGATACTTTTTTGGCACAATCACCTCAGGAATCAGACGAACAAGGAGAGAGGTTCCACCAGGTGACCATGCCATTTGAAAAGCGGTTCAAAAGCAAAAAATTGGATGCATTGCTTGCGGAGGTTTGTTGGTGGAGTTCCACAATTATGCAGTTTGAAGAAAGCACCGAAGATGAAGACATTGAAATTGGTGGACACAGTGAAAGAAACACGCCCTTGAATAGTATGTGTATCTCGGATGACGATACAGACTCAGACCATGAATATGAACAGCCTACGAAGAAAACAAGATCATCAGAACCACAAGCGTCAACTTCTACAAGGATGGATATTGCCAATAATTGAAAAAATGTTCTAAATTTTGTTTTTATGCATATTATAATTGCGTATTAATTGCATATTATTTTATTTTCATTAAGTTTTTATAAATAAAGTTTTTTTTGCATGATAATTTTTTAATTTATATTTTTATTTTAAGGGTGGTGGCTATAACTGATTTTTGAAATTCATACCTTTACTCAATTGCGAATAAAAGCGAAACGCGTGCATCGATTTTTATGATCTTTGTCTCATTTTGCTCATAGGTTATGTGACTTTGCGAAAAAATAACTAGACTTGAAAGTTTTTTCCATTTTGCATTTTTTATGTATTTTTAAAAAAAAAAATTAAAATTTTTAGGCAAAAAATAATTTTTTCCCTTCATACATTCATTTTTAACTTCGAAAGTGTTACTTGTATAGGAAAACAATATATGAACAGATTAAGGGAATTGTAATTCTTAATTTTTTAAAATTTATTTCAACTAAATTGGGCAAGGGGTTGTTGAGCTATGTCAAACAACAGGGCCTAAAACGTGATAAATTCCCCTATACGATAGTACTAACTTCAAATCGATACTTACTTCAAATCGCAGGTAAGAAGACAAAACGAATGATGCAGAAATTCTTCTTTTTGGGTCTAATTTCACATACAGTTCACAGAATTGAGTTGGCAAATCATGTGTTGTACTGTGTAATATATGTTCTTAAAAATTAATAAATCATTCATTTGGCAAAAGAATAGTTCATTAAAATTAACTAGTTAATATGTCGCCTGAATTCAAATGAACATAAATGTTAATAAACCGTTCGTGGAGCTAATAAAACATTTATTGAGTCATATTAACACAAACACGCGTGAACTTTACAATTTATTCGTTCCCTCGTACGTTAACTTTAGTTAAGTGCTTGGTAAGGTAACACAGGATCTCTACCTGAGATAAGATTTTTATATCAGCAAACGTCAAATTGAATCGCAGAGAGTGTTATCTTACATGTAGACTCTCAAATAGTGTTAGTATTAATATTATAATAAATGTTTTGAGACAGTTGTTATGAAAAATCTCATAACAACTATCTTATAAGATGAGCTGTCAAAAATTGACACATACTTTCATAAATATAAAACAATAAAAAGACGCCATCATACAAATGTAAAATTTATTATTTAAAAAACGGAAAACTTGTGTAATTTGTATAAAAAACAATATAAAAACAAAATTGTTGAAAATAAATTAAAGCCAAAAAACTAATTTATGTACTTATTATTTGAAAAAGAAAAAACCTAATACAAAAATATTGTTGTGGGAAAAAATACAGCGAAAAAACTTATTTACTAATTATTTGCAAAAAAAAGTTTGCCAAAACTTAAAAATAATACATCTACTCACATACATAAGTAAGTATATTAAAAAGTTAAACAAAAACTACAACTTTATCGGTTTTTATACCCTAGTTATGAAGAGTTTGTAATTTCGTGTGAAACTCTGTAATATTCATCTAAGACCCCATAAAGTATATATTGTCTTTATCCTTGAGTAATTCTAAGTCGACTTAGCTATGTCTATCTATCGGCCCGTCTGTTAAAATCACGCTCACTTCCGAACGACTCAAAATAAAAGAACAATATTGATGTCAAATTGTTTCTTGTTCTCCTAAGCAGTTAAGGATTGAAATCCAGCACAATCGGCTTAGTAGGAAATGGGCTATGAAGCCAAATGTAGAGCGACCTCTCTAAAAATTTGATAAATTTGTTAAAAAATTGACATAAGTTGGTGACAAAATGCACATGTTGGTACGAAATTTTGAAGAAATTTTTCCCATGTAATGCCCAATCTTGGAAATTATTAAAATAGGCATAAAACCGCAGCAGATATAGTGGTAAAATTTGGTCCAATTTAGTTTAATATTACCAGAAAGAATACCATGCAATTTCTTAATAATCAGTCTATAATTAACCTGCTGATGATAACACTAATGAGCCGTTTGCTGGAGATTCGGCCGGTTCCGATTATGAGCCCAGTGATGAAGAGGATTAAGCATCAACTTTTATTTATATTTTATTTTTAATTCATACAAATTAATATATTAATAAAAACCTTCATCTATATCGGCAGCAGGTTTGTTATCAAACCCAGAACCGCATTTGGGAGCTCCGCCACATATTTAGCATATTTAGCAGTAAATATAATGAAGTTACAATACGTGGAAAAGGGTATACATACATATATATATATCTAGCGTATTAACTCAAAATTTTTATTTTCTCACTTTTTGGAAAAAATCGGCCTGTAATGTTGGTACTTACCCGCTGTAAATGTATATGGTACAATGTTTCTACTTTTTGGTAATAAACCGGTTGGTTTAAAACCCCTTTTTCTTTAATATTAAATTAAAAATGGTTCTGCTTTTACTAAAAATGTTAAAATTTTGAGTTAATACCCTTTTTATTATTAGTAACCGTAACAAATAATGGTGTAATAATAAAATTCGGCCTGTTTCAGTTTCATATGACGAGAAATCACACTGTCAGTTTAAGATCGGTCCATAAATATTCTAACTGTAGGTGAAGAGTATCAAAGACTCGGCACAGCCGAATGTAGCACTCTACCTTTTTTGTCTGTATTTTAGTATGTATTTTAGCAAAATGGAATGGGTTGTAGAAGATGTGTTTAATATAATAAACTTACACTGCCAATTTCCATGTCTTTGGGACATCCGAAGTTCAAACTATAAAAGAAATGATATGAAAAAAAATGCATGGCAAGAAATTGCTAATAACATGGAGAAGGATGAAGAAGAAGTTAGAAAAAAAAATAAGAATTTACGTTCCGCTTATGTCACTGAGAAGAGAAAAGTAGAATCTTCTAAAAAATCCGGTTCTTCTGCAGAAGAAGCATATCATCCCCATCTGTTTTACTACGATGAGCTCAATTTTTTAAATTCCGCAGTAATGTTTTGGAAGACTACATGTAATTTGGAAAAAGTAAATTTTATATTGCACTAATACATATTATACATAAACACAATAGTTTTAATTTGTATGTGTTTTTTACAGCAATAATCTCAAACACCCACTTTACTTTTTGGAGAAGAAAATTGTGTTTTAGAAGAAACTTGCAATTTCAGTGACAGTCTAGTAGATTTAGGGCAAAGCCAAGAAAGTTTAATGGCAGCCAGCAGTGTCGATACGCCAATAACATCTAAAGATTATAAAAAATTATATTCAACATTTTTAATTTTTCGAATTTATTCTATGAGTTAAATTTCAGTTATGTATTTTTATAAAGCTTTTTGTAATAGCTCTATTCCTTAAATTTTTTAGAAATGACTTTATAAAAAATCTTATAAGAGGAAAAAAATGGAAAGAGATGAAAAGTTTAATTGTGCTCTTGATGCTTTCGTACGACAGACAGAAATTTGTTGCTTCAAAAACAGAGGAAGAAAATATGTATGCGGCTTTTGGAAAATCGATTTCATTGCAACTGTCACAACTTTCATTTGTTTCTACTGCCGAAGCTATGTCAGAAATTCAAGTTTTAGTGTCTAACAATATCCTAAAAGATCGTAATAACGATATCCTACAAACGACGTTATATGAAGCCAATATTACTTAGAACTTTTGTGTTGTTTTCAATAAGTGTTATTGATTTTGATATTGATATTGATATTTTTGTAATTATATTTCAGAAATATGTAATTATAGTTCAGAAATTTATAATCACATTTATAAGGTTTTGTATTTCAAAAATTTCTATTAGAATTTCAAAATTATTAAATGGCATGTCATTTCTAATTTTGATACTTTGTTACATTTATTTAAAATTTCTGAGATATTGTTACAAATTCCTGAAATTTAATTACAAACTTCTGAATATAATGAGAAAGTACAACTTAAATATGTGAATTAAAAAAACCTGATTTATGTTCAAATTACATGATAGACCTAACTTAATTAATAAATATTTTAACATTGAAAATGTTTAAATATAAAACTTCTCGATTTGTGATAAAAAAAAGTGTTTGTGTATCAAACGTATCTGAAAATGATCGTTAGCGTGATTCAATCTAAACACATAAATTCAGATTGGCGCTAACTTTTAATGTTTTTTTCCTTACAAGCACTTGAAACCTGAAGGAAGCCGTATTAAAGAAAACACAAATATGATTACTTAAACACGACTAAATTAATCTTTATTTACTACTTTCTTTTATATTAAAATTAACTAATAATAAAATGCTTAGCTTTTAAAATAATAACAAATAAATGAGGAAATAAAAAATGCTTAATTTAACACAACATAAATGACCTAATTATTAATGGTGTAAAATAAAAAAAAACAAAAATTAATAAACAAATTTCTGAACAACGGTTAATGAACGTAAAATTGCGATGTATGCATTTTACAAAAGAATAAATAAAATGTAAACTAAATATTATGCAAGCAAAGTTAATGCACTAAAATTATGTCAAAGAATAAAAAATACATGTACGGAAGTGAGTTTTTAGTAACATAATAAAATAATAATATTTATAAATGTATGTTTGTTAACATTCTCCACCGCGTTGAACACCGTTCAAATAGTAGAGTCAGTGCAGCTAGGGTTTCAGATTTATACAAATCATGGCCGCGTTGAACATGATTCAAAGTTCATTCTCACGCTTGCTCATCTGGTCATCGATACTTCAAATTTGAATGGTGAAGCGTGGAGTTGGTACGGGCGTGGTTTCAGCTTCGTGTGGTGCTGTGTGTTGGTTGGGTGATTCATGTTCGGGTACCTTATTTGTGTGTATCATGCTGACCCTTTTACGTGACATGGCTTTCCATAGTATGGCTATGATGGCTACTGCGCTGATGACAAGCGCAGAGTATGAAACTATTATATCATGTTTTGACTTAGAATGATGTTCAGATTCTGAAGTCTTTATTTGTTCTAGCTTGTGCTCCATTGTTTTTAATTTGGTAAGCTGCCGGGCAAGTTGATCTGGTGTTGACGAGTAATTGTTAGGTTTGGTGAGTTGAGGTTTTGTGAACGATTTAGGTGACAATTCTGAGATATCTCCCAGACTTGTGTAGGATGATGTGAACGTGGTTGATATTAAGTGTTGGCCTGACACATGGATGAAATTGTGTTTAAGAATGCAATCAG
This sequence comes from Pollenia amentaria, assembly GCA_943735925.1. Taxonomy (NCBI): domain Eukaryota; kingdom Metazoa; phylum Arthropoda; class Insecta; order Diptera; family Polleniidae; genus Pollenia; species Pollenia amentaria. The sequence goes on from OX031011.1 coordinate 13,707,471, forward strand.
GCTTAATGGTTAATAACCATTCACTGACAACCGTATCCTTTTGCTTTTATGTTCTGTATTTGTATTCTCTGATGAACCGGTTTGAGTTTCCTTATTTTCTTCTACATTGTGGTCGATAAAAAGTGGTGCAAGACGATGTATTGGACGTTTAAACAGGCCAGAAGCAGTTTTTACCTCAACAACTCGGATGATTCCATCGTCTCCGGGGTATGTGTTTACTACTCGTCCTAACGGCCATTTCATGATAGGAGTGTTGTCTTCTTTAATAATCACCATGTCTCCTTTTTTAAAATTGCTGAATTTGCATTTCCATTTATAGCGATGTTGAAGCTCGCTCAGATATTCTGTTGACCATCTTTTCCAAAACTGTTGTTTTATTTGAGATACAAGTTTCCAATGCGACACGCCCGAGACCTTAAGATTTGCTGCTCTGCTATCTACTTGTGAGGTAAGGGCTTCACCGATGAGAAAATGGCCAGGAGTCAGCGCTTCTAGACAAGCTGGGTCGTTTGAGAGCGGAGTTAACGGACGTGAGTTTAATATAGCTTCAATTTCTATGATTGTTGTTTCCAACTCTTCGTAAGTCAGTGATTCGGTTGACACGCTACGTACCAGTAGATGCTTTGCTGATTTTACAGCTGCTTCCCATAAACCGCCGAAGTGGCGGGCTCTGGGTGGAATGAAATTAAAATGTATACCTTTAGCGCTTGAAGCAGTAATGATGGCTTCCTGCGCCTTTTCTGAGTGTATGCTTTCAGAAAGTTCAAGCAGGTTTTTGGCACCGACGAAATTTGTCGCGTTGTTACAAAAGATATTTTGGCAGTGGCCACGACGAGCTATAAAGCGTTTCAGAGCCCCAATGAATGACTCTGTTGACAGATCAGACACCAATTCTAAATGAACTGCCTTGGTAGCAAAACAGCAAAATACGGCTATGTAAGCCTTGGTTGGCTTTTTGCCCCTAATCTTGTAGTGTATCCAAAATGGACCACAATAGTCTACACCGGAGTTGATAAATGGTCGAGCAGGCACTACTCTTGGTTGTGGTAAGTTGCCCATGATTTGTTGATGCAGTTGTGGTCGCGCTCGAGTACATCTGACATATTTTTGAACGACTGAACGAGCGGTGATTTTCCCTTTTATTGGCCAAAACCGTTGTCGCACTATGGTTAGAAGAGCTTGTGGGCCGCAGTGTTTATTGTTTTGATGTATCATGATAAACAATAGCATTGCCAAGGAATCGTTATATGGTAAGATCATAGGATGCATTGTGTCTGGCGGCAACTCGGAATTTTTTAGTCGTCCTCCTACTCGAATAACACCTTCCTTATCCAAAATTGGTGAGAGGCTATTAAGTGGGCTTTTTTTTTGTCAATTGTCTGATTCCTTTGTAGTTGCCTTATTTCTTCTGCAAAATCCAAAAATTGTATTGCACGCACAATGAGATGCAGAGAATCGTCTAGCTCCTTTGGGGTAAGTGAGATATGTGTTGGTCTGTCTCGAGCAGTTATTCTCGAGTTCCTTGTGAATCGTATAACGTATGCCATAATTCTTTGCATTGTTCCAAACGAGTTTTTATGGTTAATTGTGTATATCAGATCGTAGTTCTGTGTTATCGTTGTAGCCATAACAACCTTTTTTAGTTCAGGGTTGTCTGCCTTAAGTGGTTGAGGTGCGAAACTTGATGGCCATAATGACTCGTTTCCATGAAGAAACATTGGCCCATGGAACCATAATCCATTTGTAGGTAGCTTGGATGGTTGAAGTCCGCGAGATAAGACGTCAGCGGGGTTATCTTTTGATTTTACATGACGCCACTGTCCTGCTAGTGTCAGAGACTGTATTGTGGATACTCTGTTGGCGACAAATGTTTTATATGACGATGACTGTGAGTTAATCCAAGATAGGACAATCTCGGAATCAGTCCATAGGAATGTCTGGTGAATTTTACGGTTGCACTCAGCATTGACCTTATGGGCGAGCTGCGCTGCGACAACTGCAGCACATAACTCTAACCTAGGTAGTGTTTGTTGTTTTAGAGGGGCCACTCGTGATTTTGCACATAACAGGCGAACATACACTCTTCCATCCTTTAGAGTTGCACGAATGTAGGCCGCTGCACCGAACACCCTTTCAGAGGCGTCTGCGAATACATGAAGCTGCGTTGTGACAGGAACTTCATCAAAGAATATATGCCTTTTTATTTTGAAATTTTCTAATGTCTTCAATTCATCGCGGAAGTCGTTCCACACCGTGCGGAGATCCTGAGACAATGGTTCATCCCAGTCTAAGGTGTGCTGCCACAATTGCTGGAAGAAAATCTTTGCCTGGATAATGACAGGTGCTAGGAGACCAAGAGGGTCAAATAGTTTTGCGAGTTCTGAAGTTACCGTACGTTTTGAAACTGTTGGATATTCAGTGAGGTTTACCTTGATGCAGAACTGATCAGTCTGAGGCACCCAATGTAATCCCAGTGTTTTGATTGATTTGTTAGTGTTGTCACTGAGATCCAAATTTAGGATTTGGTCATCATGTGGTATATCTTTCAATAACTTCGGACTGTTGGAACACCATTTCCTTAGTCTGAAACCGTGCTTGTCCAGAATTGTTATCAGTTCCTTTCGTGTTTTCAGAGCTACCTGCAGACTATCTGAGCCACCCAGACCATCGTCCACATAGAAGTTTTCTTTCAGCATTCGTGCCCCAAGTGGATAGCGATCTGCATTTTCTTCTGCAATTCGTTGCAGACATTTTGTGGCTAAGTATGGAGCTGCCCGTGTTCCATATGTCACGGTATTGAGCCTGTAATAGCTAATTGGTGATGATGGAGTTTCTCTCCAAATAATCAACTGGTATTGATAATTGTCTGGATTGATTGCTATCTGCCTGTACATTTTCTCAATGTCAGCTGTAAAAACGAATTTTGGCATTCGGAAGCGAAGTAAAATGGAGAAGAGCTCACTTTGGACTGTAGGCCCGGCATACATAATGTCATTGAGTGAAAGTCCTGTCGAAGTCTTTGCAGATGCATCGAAGACCACTCTGAGTTTTGTTGTAGTGCTGTCGGGTTTTAGCACACAATGATGTGGGATGAAATATTTTGGGTTTGGTATAGTATCAATCTGTACCTTTTCCATATGGCCTAACTGTTCATACTCCTTCATGAATTGAACATATTGAACTCTAATGTCTTCATTTTTCTGCAGCCTTTGCTCTAGACTGATGAATCTGTTGTACGCCATCTGGTACGACTTGCCTAGTGCAACTGGATTTTCCCTGAATGGAAGGCTCACTACAAAACGTCCATTTACATTGTTTTGCACATGTAACTTGAAATGTTCTTCACAGAGTTTTTCTGCTGGAGATACAATTTTTTCGCTTGACTCAATGTCATCAAGCTTCCATAGCTTCTCAATTGCTTGCTCTAAGGACGATTCACTATCAAAAATAGCACATGTCAAGGGTTCGGACGGAAGAACCTTGGTGTGTTTGATTGAGCCGCCTACAATCCAGCCGAGCGAGGTATTTTGAAGTACTGGATTATTGTCACCTAGCTTGATTGTTCCAGGCTGTGTAAGGCTGAAGTAAAATTCTGCACCGAGAAGGATATCTATGTTCCCCTGCAAGTGGAACTTGGGGTCTGCCAGGCGAATATTGTTTGGAATTTTCCAGGCAGCAATGTCGATGGTACTACTTGGTTGAGCAGGAATAATAGTTGGCAGGACGAAGGCTTCCAATGTTGTCGAAAAGTCACTATTTATGGACATCATTTCCATAGTTGCACGATGTGATGCCTTCCTTTGAATCGTTCCGACTCCGTCGATGCACAAAGAAGATTCTGTTTTTGCTAGTGATAATTTCCTGATGAGCCGTTCAGTTACAATATTGACTTGTGAGCCTGAATCTAGTATAGCTCTGAACTCCCTTGACATTCCGTTTGCTGCTTTGATTATGACCTTTGCTGTGGCTAACATGACGTAGTTATGGTCTTTTGTTGATGAATTTACTGAAGCTGAGGAGACTGCAACTGCGTTAACTGGAGCCTGTGTGGTGGGCCTTGCAGTTTCAATTTGATCAGATGAGGTTGTGGTTCTTCGTGTACCCATTTGTCCCTTGGGTAAGTGTAGCAACGTGTTGTGTTTATTGTTACATTTCTTGCAGCAACCATGAGTACAAGCCTTGGCCATGTGATCAGTCTTAAAACAATTCACGCACCATTTTTGTTGTTGTATCCACTTCAATCTTTCTGCTTCTGCCATTGCCAAGAAACGCTTACATTGATAGATAAGGTGCCTGCAGTTGTTGCAGAGTTTACAGTTGTCGTTCTGCATTGATGTTACTGACGTAACAGCTCTGTTCGGTTTTTGATGACTATTCGATCTTTCTTTTTGCGCAATTGACTCCATGGCTTCGAATTGCATCTCTAGAAATAAGAGAAATTCCTAAACAGTCGGCACTTCTTTTGGCTTGGCTAACGACTGTATAAAACGAACGTAGAGGTTGTAATCAAGTTTCTTCATCATTAGTTGTACGATAATGGCATCCCAAGTAGACGTGTCGATATCTAAGTTGTTCAATGCCAACAAACATTCTTTTGTTGTATCATGCAGAGTTTTAATTGAATACGTAGAACTTGCACCTTTTGGTTGACTAAGGATCTTTTCTACTAATGTAGCCACTAGAACACGTTTATTATTATAACGCTCTTGCAATAGCATCCATGCCGTTTTGTAGTTTTCTTCAGATAATGCCAAGTGGCTTATGAGCTTTCCTGCTTCTCCTGACAGAGTGTTTTTTAAGTACCACATTTTTTGCACGTTAGGAAGGGGTTGTTTATCCACCATCTCGATGAAAAGTTCATAAAACTGGCGCCAATTTGCGTAATCTCCATTAAAGTGAGGTATCGTGACCTTTGGCAATGGCAACGAACTGCTGGTTGCTAAGCTACTTCCGTTCAAAGGTGTGCCGGTTACAACTTTGTGCTGCTTTTCTGCTAATACTGTTAGTTGTATCAAGCAGTGTTGTACCAAGTCTTCTAAATTATCGAAATTGCTCTGCTCTAGACCCAACATTGATGGGTCTTCTGTCTTTTGCCATATCTCATCGTATAGCTCCTGAATTTGAGTCCATAGACTTCTTATTGTGTCTGATTTAATTATGTAAAATTGATGTGGATGATCTTCTTCCAGTGAAGACAAACCCTGCAGCAGGCGCGAAAGTGCTGTCATGCGTGCTATTACTCTTCTTGCTAGTCCCTTTGTCGATTCATCTTCACTGACGTGCTGGATAGGTAAAGTTGTCCTTTCCTTTATGGCTGGAGGTGGCTTCTTTTTTAGCTTGTCGATTTGATCTTCAACGCTTTCTATTGCCACATTGTACATTTCTCCGACGGTCTGATAGAAGTTTCTGACTGTGTATGGATCTTCTTCACTTAGAGTTGGATCCCTTCGGATTGTGTTCTCTACCTTTTCAAAGCCTTGCCACAACTTCACTAGTTCATCCCTCTTGATCTTGTAAAACTCTTCAGTTCTTCTCTCAAGTGGGGCCTTTTTAATAGTTGAAATGACCTTTTCAATATTATTGGCCCTCACCTCCTGCTGTGATATTAAGTCCTGGATGCTTGCCATGATGTTATCAAATGTTTAGTATTACTGAAGAATGTTGTGCTTGCTGATTAGACTGATGTCTTGAAAATATGATGGTCACCAAATGGTTTGCGGTGCCTGATGATTAGACTGGTGTCTTGAAAATATAATGGTCACCAAATGGTTTTCGGTGCCTGCTGATTAGACTGGTGTCTTGAAAATATAATGGTCACCAAATGGTTTTCGGTGCCTGCTGATTAGACTGGTGTCTTGAAAATATAATGGTCACCAAATGGTTTTCGGTGCCTGCTGATTAGACTGGTGTCTTGAAAATATAATGGTCACCAAATGGTTTTCGGTGCCTGACGGATGGACTGTTGTCCTGATGAATGTGGTTGCGTGTTCAAAAGGTGTTTTTTGTACTTTAAGAGTCCCTTACCGCTGGTGGGGGGAAACTCGAAAATTGTATACAAAAAAACCAAAAAACTGGGGTCACCAAATGTTTTCGGTGCCTGACGGATGAACTGTTGTCCTGATGAATGTGGTTGCGTGTTCAAAAGTTGTTTTTTGTACTTTAAGAGTCCCTTACCGCTGCACAGTGGCGCCATTTGAGTTTTTTCGTTGCAAAAATCATATCTTTTGAACCGAATAAGATAATTGAACAGTTTAAACAGCATATGATAGATAACTGTTCAGCCTATGAAATGAGCGTTTGGAAAGGGTGCTACGCTTTGTAGGGGCCTACTTATGGGTTATCAAAGTTAAAATTAGTAGAAAAATCAATTTTATGGTAACTAAAAAAAATTTTTTTTACATTTTTAGATTGTTTTTATTTTTTTTCTTAAGGGTTTTATGTTTTAAATTATTACCCAACAAATTAAAAAAAAAATTATTTTTTTTTTTAAATTTATTTTTTCAATTTTCTGTAAAATATTCATCACAATTCGTAAGAGAAGGTATATCTAAAAGACTAACCATTTCTAAACTATAATTATTTTGTAACTCTATTCGTGACTTCACATGCCGCAGGGAAGAAATAAGTGGATCGGAAGATGCTGCCAACATGTTGAAGAGGTCCTCATTTTGCCTCACCCTTGATGCTTTGAATGTGTTCTGCAATCTATATTTTTTATAAAATTTGTTAAGAGACTCCTGTGCTTCTTCAGAAAGCTCTCCAATTGGCAAAGACTGGTACTCAATTATATCTTTACCATGCGCCAATATTTTATGGACGGTCGGGGTCAACTTCTTCTGTGGATACATTTCTGCTAAAAGAGATGCAGTTTTCGACGCATATTCTCCATATTTTGTAGAATTGACATTTTCTTTGCAGTTTAAAACATCCAAGATCGTTCCCAATCTTTTCACGATTTGATTGTCAATTCCAATGATTCTAGTTACTGCCTCATCATTTTCAAAAAATCTCCTAGAAGTGTTTCCATCGTTTGAGTTACCGTATCCGTGCTTGGGACAGTCTACTTTTAGTCCAACTTGTTTAAAAAAAGCATCCTGTATTTGCTTCTTTCTGATCTTTTCGTTATCCTTTATTGATGTATTTTCATCGAAGTTTTCTTCCTCTTGTGGTAGGGTATATGCCAGTTTTAGCAAGAATTCCATACACCTTATCCTTGCGTGCAATGGTGACATTCCATATTCGTAATTCTCCTCATTTGTAGAATCGTTTAAATTACCAAAGTTCTTCTGACAAATAATAATATAAAATCGATAAAAAAAATATAAAAATAAAACGAAAAAAGGGGTTTAAATAGGTTTTTGCTAAATTTTTACCTCCAATATAATTCTGTCTATATATATGTATATGATAACTAATTGAAATATGTTATAATTAAGCAGAAAAAGATACTAATCTTAAACTCTCTACAACTAATTATATAAAATTGAGATGTAACATATTATATATGAAATAAATTGAATTGAATTGAAAAAAGTTCTTCAGTGTAGGGAATCATCCGATTTTAGCCGCAAAGGAACAACAGATGCCATAAACATATTTCCGTCCGATATTGTAGCGTCATCGGGAGATATCCTTTGCTTATAAACGCTTTGTCCGGATGATCCATCGCAGCCTCATTTGCTGATCAATGTCAACTTCTCAGGAAGAATTTTCACTTCCGTGAAAAACTTTGGTGTGGTTGACTTTCTAAACAGTTCAAATAATTTTAAATTGTACAACGCCATGTTTTCAGTACTTAAATTGTTAAATGGTTTCAGTAATTGTTGCGCCAACTTTCAGGCGTAGACTAATCCAGGCATTATGCTTATTTTGCAATATATAGGCTTATGCTACCATGCCTAAAAATTTACCTGTTCCCTGCATACATATGGATTTAGGCTGAATAATGCAATTTTGATATTATGCACGTGTCCAAATAAGATTTGTGCCTACCTGTAGGGACCATAAGTCAATATTGTTCCTGACCATTTGTACGCCAATGTATTGTTTATGTGAGGTACGTACCTGCTAATATAATAACTATTAGATCAAACTACTGTCAGTCAAAACATATAAGGGATGGACGCCATACAATTTCTGCAACCCTGTCTTTTTAAACTTTTTTACCTCTAGAAGCCAAACGGGCACGTACGGGCAGATAAAACCTTTTGAATTATGTAAAGAAATAATCAAAGAACAGGTTTTGCAAATATGGCAAATATAGAAAAATATAGTTTTTTTTTATTTTCCGTCAAAGTTGAAAAATAGTGAAAAAACGGATAGTTTTTAAATAGTGATTTACCAGGAGAAACACAAAGCAAACAGTTAATTTTTTTTTATCATTATACATTTAATAAATACATCAATCAATACAAACAAAAAATAAGGCGATTCGTTACCTATTTTTCGTGATATTACACCTGAAATCGCAACAAATTGACTAAAAATTGTGTGTGTTTTTGAAAACCGAAAGTCGGTCAACTTTGAACGGTTATATCTTCTAAACTAAAAATGTGATATTATTAACAGTGGCATATTTGAAATCGTTGAAAAGTTTCCTATAACATGGGTTTATTCAAAACTTCGTCGGCATTCATGAAAATTTTGATTTTTGCAACCTCGCTTGCTCTACGGGCGCCACTGTGCGCTGGTGGGGGGAAACTCGAAAATTGTATACAAAAAAACCAAAAAACTGGGGTCACCAAATGTTTGTGTATCAAACGTATCTGAAAATGATCGTTAGCGTGATTCAATCTAAACACATAAATTCAGATTGGCGCTAACTTTTAATGGTTTTTCCTTACAAGCACTTGAAACCTGAAGGAAGCCGTATTAAATAAAACACAAATATGATTACTAAAACACGACTAAATTAATCTTTATTTACTACTTTCTTTTATATTAAAATTAACTAATAATAAAATGCTTAGCTTTTAAAATAATAACAAATAAATGAGGAAATAAAAAATGCTTAATTTAACACAACATAAATGACCTAATTATTAATGGTGTAAAATAAAAACAAACAAAAATTAATAAACAAATTTCTGAACAACGGTTAATGAACGTAAAATTGCGATGTATGCATTTTACAAAAGAATAAATAAAATTTAAACTAAATATTATGCAAGCAAAGTTAATGCACTAAAATTATGTCAAAGAATAAAAAATACATGTACGGAAGTGAGTTTTTAGTAACATAATAAAATAATAATATTTATAAATGTATGTTTGTTAACAAAAAGTATTTAATATACTTTATGAATTAAATTGAATTTGTTTATTTTAATATATATTGTATTATTTTAAATTAATTAAATACAAAATAAAGATTCACGTATGTGGTAAAAATTTCAAGCAATTTAAAAGTCAATGTCTGTATAAAGGGGCTATTTTTTTCAAAATACAGTTGAATTAAAATATGTAATATAAAATTAAATGAAAATGTATTAAAAATCAATTTTTAAAATCGTTTCGTGTTTACAATCGGTTGCCATCACATACCTGTTAACCGTTTGAAATAGTTTTTTTTTATTTTAATTGTACACAACATATTATCGGATTTGAGAAGAGTAAACTGTTGGCCCCAATATCAATTTTGATGTCCCCAAAATAAAAATATCTTAAAATATTTTCATTAAAAATCATGACATTGTCGATTATTGACATTAATAATAATAAAAATAATGTATTTATAATAATGTAATGTATAAATAATACATGTAATTATAACATTATTTTTTAACATTCAAAGATTTGAGAATTATATTTCATTTTAAGTTGAGAATATACATTTTCTCAAAGATTTCTTTATGTTTGAGAATAATGATTGATTTATGAAAATACCATTTGTTTAATTTTTGTCTCAAATTTAACTCAAACTTATATTTAGTTCAAAGTTTATTATGAGTTTTATTTTTTGTTTGGAAAATAAAAGTTATTTCTTGAGCTTTATTTATTCCTCAAAAATAAAATTATGTCTAGAGTGTAATACAATATTATTCCAAACGTGTGACTTTGTGTTTGCTGGGAAGCCAGTTATATTTGTGCTATATAAAAAAAATCTCTTTTTAAATAAGTTTGGTGGCCCAAGAATTAACCGACTCTTTCGAAAACTTCACACCTGTTGAAATTAAGTTCAATTTGCAAGAATGTTTAAATCAAGTTTTCAAATTCTACTCAATTTGTTCTTTAATTACATAATAAAAACAATTTAACGAGAAAAAATGTTATTGAACTGTAGGACTATATTTTATAAAAATGTTTTCTAATTATAAAATTAAAGAAAAAAAAAAAAACAGTGAGGTGCACGCTGAAGTTTGTTCTTTAATAACTGAATGTCGAGATACATTTAAATTTTGCAACAGCGAATATAAGTTATTAAAATGGCTTAAAAATTAAGACTTTGTGCAAGGCTTGCATGAGTTTACAATAAATAACGAGATAAGTACTGTGTTTAAAAATGGTTCACTGACTTATGATGAAATTACAGTTTTGTTAGTTCTTTGAGAACCAAAATATATTAAATAAAACTCTAAACTTTATGGAAAATTTACAAACAGAAAATTATTTTAAGAATTTTGTACAAGGATCATTGTGGAAAAATAAAATAGAAATGTATCCCAAAATAAAAATTATTCCATACTTTCTATACAACGACGATTTTGAAATCAACAATCCCTTAAGTTCTCATGCTGGCACTCGTTCAGTATGATATATTTATTATTCGTTTCCCTGTCTTCCGTGGAGAGATTCTAAATAAAATAATGTTTATTTAGCTGGAACAATTAAATCCTCCGATATTAACTCTAGCCCTGGCACGAATCTTTTTCTACGAATCCTGGCACTATTTACATTTGTAAATATGTTAAATTTCATACATTTCGTTGGATATTTCGCAAATTTTGTTTTGTTTTTTAAAGTCAAACATATACATAAGTTTTTATAAAAGGTAGATATGAGCAGGTGATTTGCGTAAATTTTTGTACGATCGTGAGTAAGATCACCCTATTGATCACAGGTACGGGCATAAACACCCGTATAAAAAATGTCGGGTAAAGTGAAGAAATTAAGTTAGCCAAGAAATAAAAGCTAATATTTTTTTTCATGAGCGGTTTTGAAAAGTTACTCACAATGCCGCCTCTAACTAAGAGATTGGTTTTTTCCACTGTACAATGTTAAGCTCTGTTGTCAGTATATTGTATTTCGTGCTTGTAAAATATTGTATGCATTATTGTTCAATTGTTCAATGAAAATGGAAAATAACAATAAGAAGTTTAAAATGTTGAGTGCATCTTCTGTAGCCCGGTAAATATACTCATTACCAGTTAATGTAGCCTGACTTCTATATTTCAAACACCTTAGGCTTCCTTATGATAAGCAAATAAGGTATTTCGAAAACCTCGTTTAAAATATGGACTCCGATGAAATAATAGCTGATGCTTCTACAAGTGTTTTAAACGATAAAAGTGATACGTCCTTATTGTTTCACGAAATGGATGGTGATGCTTCTGATGCTGAAGTCTCGGCATATCCAGTAGAGTTGGGACATGACGGTGACTCAGAAAATTAAATCGAAGTAGAAGCTCCCCTCAGTGAGGAAGACAACTATTTTGTTGCCAAGGATGGAACAAAATGGTGTAAAGTTTCGCCTAGATTGCAACGGATACGGTAGCAGAACATATTTTTCGAAAATCGTTTTGTTGGTCCTAACCAAAATACCAAGAGTTTGAGCATTATTGACACATCTTTTGACTAATGCACCCTACAATACAATCAATTATTTGTAGGAATACTAACAGGAAAGGCAATGCGATGTATGAAAAACTGGAAAACTCTAGAACGGCGAGTCAAAATACAAGGTAGGTAAATATTTTATATATTTTGGTATTTCGTATAAAAATGTGCTTTGAAAAGTCTACAGAAAATATATTTGGGAGGATATTAATGAAGTAGAGGGCGCATACTTTGGCATATTAATAGCAATGGAAGTCATAATTCCAGCAACACAAGACTTGAAGCGCTTTGGCAAAATAATGCTCTTCCTCTGTACCGAGCAACTATGTCAGCAAAACGATTTTTAAATATTACAAGATTTATACGGTTTGATCAGCGAAGTATGAGAGAGAAAAGATCTCCAACGGACAAAGTTGCGTCAATATCGGAAATTATTGATATGCTTAATGTAGAAGGTTTTGTTAGTCTTCTTTTCCACCAAATTGGTTGTAGCCTTTGTTTCAGCAGCAATTAGAAGAGAAATTATGTAAACCAGTGATTTTGAAGAGAGCACAAATCCCGCGGGTAGTTTAAAATTTTCCAACGAAATATGCAATCGAATGTATAATCGGGGGTCCTATCGAAGCAGTGAGTAGATCTACAACCGAGAATTTCGTGCCAGATGAAGATGACCGCGGGCATTCAAACATAAAAGGGGCTTGATACTTACCACGAGGAAAGCAAAAGAAAGCACTCAACTAGAAAAATATGCGGCCAATGTAAAAAATCAGTTTGCATTGAACAATGCAAAGTGCAAACCAAATGCAACAAATGTTTAAAAGATGGAGTTTTTATATACATATTATAAAATTGATTTTGTGCTTTTGTAAAAATTAAAGAAAATAAAATGAATTTGCATTAAAACAACAGAGAATATATATATATTTACAAATGTAAGTCGTGTCATATAACGAAGAAAAAAATCAAAAAATCCCAAAAAAAAAATATCGGTAACCGAATTTTTTTCTTATATACTTTAATGTTTCCACGTAGAGCATACAAAATTTGTCACTGAGTCCAAACCATATCCAAATCGGACCAGAAATGTATATATTGTAGCCCTTTTAAAAATGACATATTTACATATGTAAATAGTGCCAGCGCTAGGGCTAAAATGTATGGTAACCAAAAATGTTTTCAAGCTCTCATCGATGAACTACTTTATCTTGAATTAACTGGAGTTGATATTAAAACTATGAATGGTGAAACATACCGTGTACATTTCGTTTTAGGTCTTGGGCGATAATATGGGATTAAATTCGTTTGCAGATTTTAATAAATCATTTTCCAGCAACTCGTTTTGCAGATTCTGCAAGGTAAAAAAAAATGTGAAACACAAGCATTGACTGTTGAAAATCAAAAGTTAATGCGAAATAAATCTAATTATGAATATGATATCCAACAAAACAATTCTTTAGAAACTGGAATAAAACATGTTTCAGTGCTCTATAAACTTCCATCTTTTCATGTTGTGGAAAACTACTGCATTGATATAATGCATGACATCTTTAAAGGAATTTGTCATTACGACTTTTGCAATATACTTCAATATTTTATGGGCACAGTTAAATACTTTATCTTAGACACCTTAAATTCCAGAAAAAAACATTTTGAATATGGTTCAATAGAAATAGATAATATATCAGGTGAAATAAAAATGAAACATATAATTAATGTACATTTAAAAATGACAGCGCGGGAAATGATGACATACTTTTTTTTCAATAATGGTTGAAGTTTGGAAATTTGTTTTAAAATTGATGGAAATTGTTGACTTGATTTTATACTTCGAAGTTTCAGAGTAACTTATCTGTGCATTGAGTTGCAAAAGGGAATGTAACAACAGAGACTATGTTCGACTTTTTAATGATACGCTGAAACCGAAACACCACAATCCAAACTGTGGAAAATTATGTCATGCTTCTAAAAGATGACTATTCTAGATTCTGTTTTGTATACTTTCTTAAAAATAAGAAAGATGTTTTGTTAAATTTGATGTCATTTCATGCTGATGTGGGAGCTGATGGTCATGTAATTAGGAGGCTCCGTTCAGATCGGGGTCTTAAAATCTGCAATGACACGATACGAAATTTTCTGGTGCAAAATGGGATTAAGCACGAGTTTTCTACTCCACGAACTCCAAAACAGAACGGTTTTATAGAACGCCAAAATTGCACAGTGGTAGAAAGTGCTAAATCAATATTGCATGCTAGAAGCTTGCCAACATACTTGTGGGCTGAAGCAACAAATACATCTGTTTACTTAAAAAACAGAACTGCTTCTGATGTTATTGGAGGATGTACACCATACGAGCTATGGTATGGCAAAAGGCCAGCGGTAAGTCACTTGCGAATTTTTGACTATGAAGCGTTTGTACACATCCCAAAGGAGCAGCGAACAAAGTTTCAGAAAAACTCTATTAAATATATAATGGTTGGTTATAATGACCCCAGTAAAGCTTATCGTGTCTACGACCTACAACGAAAAACGTCTTGAAGACTTTAGTCAAATAATTGAAATTAATGCTAATCATTAAGAAGGGAGTGCAAAATCGAATGATGAAATTAATGGAATTGAAAGTAATAATCAACAAAAACTACAACAACGTGAAGAATTACAAACATCAGCTGATATAAACAACAAACCTGCAGACTTTGTACGTGAGCAAAACAATCGAAGTCCATATAATACCAGAAGCAACAAAAACAAACATGACAATAAAATCAATCCTGTAGTATACAGTATACAGCTGGAACCAACAACCTTAGAAGAAGCATTAACAGGGGAAGAGTGTGAAAAGTGTATCTTAGCAATTAAAGATGAACTAAACTCCTTACATAAAAACAATACCTGTATTATAGTACTAAGTTGCCCAAATATACATATATGTGATTTCAAATCGTTGGATTTTCAAAGGAAAATATAAGACAGATGGGCAAATAGATAAGTATAAAGCTCGTTTGGTCATAAGAGGCTGCTCACAAAAGCGCGGTATAGACTATGATGAAATATATTCACCAGCTGTGAGATATGAGTCTGTGCGTTTGTTGTTGTCTATAGCTTCGGCACGTGATATGAGTATTTACCAGTTTGATGTATAGACGGCGTTTCTACATGGTGAATTGGAAGAGACTATATACATGGAGCAACCATATGGATATAAAAAAGTTGAACGAGTATGTAAATTGCAAATGGGTCTTTATGTACTAAGGCAGGCTTCGCGCCAGTGGAATAAACGAATAGTTAATTTTCTTTGCAATTTCGGTTTTATCCAATCATCTGTAGATTTGTGTGTGTTTTATTATAATTCAACAGAAGTGACAACGCATTTAGCTTTATGCAGATGACGGCTTGGTTTGTGGCACTAATAATTCTTTTATTTTAGATCTTCTCAAAGCTTTGAATTGTGAGTTCAACATTACTTATGGCCCCGCAGAGTCGTTCGTTGGAATACAGATTCAGATTTGTACAAAAAATAATGAAATTGAAAATTCATCAACAGGCTTATGTAAACAGAATATTACAACGTTTTAGCCATGAGAATTGTGCCATGGTGTCGACACCGGCAGAGCCGGATATTCGTTTTTCAAAATCAGATGCTAAGTGTGAAGAAAATTTTCCTT
Source organism: Pollenia amentaria (assembly GCA_943735925.1). Lineage (NCBI taxonomy): Eukaryota > Metazoa > Arthropoda > Insecta > Diptera > Polleniidae > Pollenia > Pollenia amentaria. The sequence continues at coordinate 13,722,908 of OX031011.1, forward strand.
ATCGAGAAGCCACTGGATCGGTAATGTATTTGATGGTCTCTACGAGACCAGACATAGCTTTTGGTGTTGGTGTATTAAGCCGATATGTTGAAAATCCATCACGACTTCATTGGCAAGGCGTTTAACGCATATTTAAATATTTGAAAGGAACAACAGACAAAGGAATTTCTTTTAATATTGGCTCGAGCTGCAGCAATTTAGTAATGTACTGCGACGTAGATTGGGCTGGATTAGGGAGATCGAACGGTTATTATTCGACCGGTTTTAACCGGTTATTTTAGCTTTACCCAAGTCGGTTATTTTAAAATGCCCATTTTTCGAATATCGAAACAACCGGTTATTTTGGTATAATAAACCGGTTATTTCAGTAATGTGTAATTTATATCCATTTTCCTTACTCTTGTTGCAGATGTACCCGTAATTTAAGTATTTTCTAATTGAATATTGGCCAAACTTAAACTTTTTATGAAGAATATCAAAACAAAATGTAACAAATGTCAAAAAACATTATGAACACTGTAAATACAAATCGCTTATAAAAGCGTGTGTTCTTGTAGAAAAAAAACCAAAAACTATTCAAAATACTACAAAAACGTGTGCAGTTAAAAAGTAAATAGTAATTTGTGCAAGAGTATTCTAAATATTAAATATATTTTTATATAAAGGTTATCTCTAGATATTTTTTGAACGCGATTAAAAAGACAAAGATAGTTGCCTGAAGTGGCCTAAAATGATAAGTTACAAAGGTTCTTTCGTGTCACGACTTATTAATCACCTTTAATTAGTCCACATGCTTGACATTAATGTGATCCAAATGAAACTTAACTCCGTTCGAAGTAGTTCTAAGGAGACTACATACAAATAATACTTTACTAAAATACGCTGCAAAAATTTATCATTGGGGGAAACATTAGCCCGTTGTGTTGCAGAGGACGAAATGCCCGTTATGGCACTAAAAACTCTTAAGTATTAAATGCCCGTTATGGCACTAAAAACTCTTAAGAGTTATAGCATCTCTTCATGCTGAAAACTACTACATTACGGAGGAATCAGTTTTATTTATTACAACACCAAGAACTAAAAAACAAAATTAAAGAAATCAAACAATGTCATGGAAGGTTATAAATTGTAGTCGACGAATTGACAAATATTTTACACAAAAAGAATATTCAGTTCACTATTCGTTTCTATAATGCTGAAACAAAATAATTTGAAATAGATAATCCTCGCTAAGAGGTTTTGTTTGCAACTTTTGAAAAATATGGTTGATTTATATAGATAGCTTAACCACCAACAAATTAAAACTCACTCAAAATAAATTTGAGAGAATATTTCAAATAATAACTTTATAAAATTCCCATAATTTATATGCTTTTGCAAAACGTTTGTCTTGATCAATTATCATTCAACAGTTTCTAAATTACATTATACAAATATCTTCTTTCAAATAAAGTTTAGTAAATCAATAAAGAATTGTCTAAAATTAAGCTAAAGTTTGATCAATGGTCCCACTTTTCTTGGATTTTATCGTAAAATATTTGTTAGGTCTGATCTAAGTGATATCTATGTATTTTTTTGGTTCCTTACCTTTGCAAATTGTTTTGCTTTTCTTCAAATTAAGGTTTTATTTTTAAAACATATTTGATTTGTGTGTTTTTAAGTATTCGAATTAAAACCAGTTAACCGGTTATTTAAAAATTGCTTAACCGAAAACCGGGTTTTTTAAAATAGCAACTATTCGTAATATTCGAAAACCGGTTATTGGAAAAAGTCGAATAATCGATCTCCCTAGGCTGGATACTTGGATACCAGGCGAAGTACAACAGGGTGGATTGCAACGATAAACGGTGGACCTCTTGCATGGAGTTCAAAGAAACAAACAATAACAGCTACTTCAACCACAGAGGCCGAATTCGTAGCGTTATGTGCAGCAACAAAATCAGTGGTTTGGATTCGAAAATTAATGATGAGCATTGGAATAAAAATTAAGGATTCAACACCTATAAAATGCGACAGTCAAAGAGCAATAGCATTAGTACAACATCCAGACTCTTTAAAGAGGACAAAAAATATTGATGCTCAATACTTTTACACTTGTGATATTCATGCGCAAGGTGTTATCAATGTTCGGTATTTAGAAAGTGCTAGACAACCAGCATACATTCTAACGAAGGCGCTATCTAAAGAAAAATTTAAATCTTTACTTACCTTATTAAAAATGTAATTACAATTAGTCAATTCACAAGGTATCCTAACATGTCATATTGTCAAAATGTCCTAATATTTCACAATGGTTTAAAAATATTGTTGTTGGTTTATTAACAAAAAGTGTCTTAAATAAATAGAATGTTGCTTGCTGTGTTTATTGTGCTGTCGTAATTAATCAGAAAAGTCCAGCGCTGAGCGGCTGAGCCGCACAACAATATTTTTAAACCATTGTGAAATATTAGGACATTTTTACAATATGACATGTTAGGATACCTTGTGAATTGACTAAATATTTACAAACTTATATTTACAAATAATTTACGAAAGCGAGAGGGAGTGTTAAAAATAACGCTGTCAATATTATTTGAAAATATGAATTTAATTAAATATATGAATTTAATTAATCTGGTAACTTTAAGTGCAACAATGAAAGGTCAAATATTCTGAATTTTTGTAGACTTTATATTTATATATTTTTTTGTTAATTCTTTGTATTTCCTTTTTATAACCTCTCTTATTTTTAATTCCATCAGGGTAACACGTTGTAAAACTATACATTGAAATAAAACTCAAATTAATCTAAAGTATAAAATCAGTTTGGGTTGATTTATTTAATTTTTCAAACATTTTATAAGTGAGTAAAAATTAACCACAATCATACATACAGTATGTCAAGAAAAGGTTTTTACACAATAATAATAATGTTTTTTGACTTTCATCATTAAAAAACATCTAAATATTTAATTTTTGTTATTTGTTTTACTAATTCATTTTAAGCCCAATATTTGCTAACAAAAAACGTCAAGGAGAAAAAAACAAAAAATTACTATTCAGAAATAAGATAAAAAAAGTTAGAGTGCTATATTCGGCTGTGCCGAATCTTTGATACCCTCCACCGACAGGAGCGGGCTCTATATGATAAATACATATATATTTTTAACCAAACTTCACAAAAACGAACGTCAGCATTAAAATTAGTTGCGGTTTAGACCTGAATTAAACTATTGACTGACAATAAGAATATTTTATGCGTTTCTTGTTAGAACTTTGAACTGGCTTGAGTAAAATATCATGATTCGTAACAGATTTAGCCGAACTTAAATAATTTTTAGGAGGGTAATTTGTATTGGACCTATGGCAAATTATGAACCAATCATCCCAAAAGTCTGAAGAATGATTTCTGGTATTACAAAAAATAAATTAGAATAATTAGTTTTAGCGTTAACAGTAAGTTTCAAAAATTTCCATGATATTTTTTCTGGCCATAGGAATTAAAGTATCAAATATTAATATTATTAAATATTTATATATGTGATGGTCTAAGGCGAATTTAATTATTTTCCCAAAGTGGGCTTTATTTGGTTTTAGGCGCAATAAACTGTTTTCCGAGAGAAGGGTTTATATGGGGCCTAGTGTAAATTATGGACCGATCTTCAAAAAATCTTACAGTGCGATTTCTGGTTCTATGTAACTGTGACGTACTACATTTTAGTATGATAACGTTATTTATTACGGTTTTAGGCGTACTATTTATTTTATATGGGACCTAGTGTAAATTATGAACCGATCTTCAAAAGATTTTACAGTGTGATTTCTGGTGTTATGAAACTGTGACGTACCAAATTTAAGTATGCTAGCGTTATTTATTGCGGTTTTATGCGTACTAAACTGTTTTCCGCGAGAAGGGTTTATATGGAGCCTATGGTGAATTACGAACCGATCTTCACGAAATTTAACAATGTGATTTGCAGTCATATAAAGCGAATTCGTGCAAAATTCATGCCATTCCGTGACTTATTCCACCATTTACGTTAGTTTTTGTATCAAAATTATCAATTTTTTTAGGGTGGTTGTTCCACATTTTGATTCATAGTTCTGACCCTACTGAACCGATGTTACTGGATTTCAATCCTAAAATGTTTAGGATAACTACAAGTAATTTGAGACCGAGTTTGTTCTTTTGTTTGGCGTTTTTCGAAAAAGAGCATGTTTTCAACAGACGAACAGACATACGGACATGGCTAAATCGACTTAGAATTACAAAAGGAGCCAGAATATATATACTTTATGGGGTCTTAGATGTATGATAAAAAAGTTTCACACGGAATGACAAACTTAGTATACCCTCATTCACCACAGTGGTGGTGGAGGGTATAAAAATAAACGAAACTCCAGAATTTTGTTATCAAGAAATAGTTTTACATGCTATTATAAAAAAAAAACAAAAATAAGAGGGTCATTTATAATTGATACTCTTGCTGTTATTGGTTAATTAATATATGTATAGATAAGTCAATTTAATGACATTATTCATAAAAAAGACTAGTGTTTGTTTAGTTAATTTGCTTACTTACGGCCAATTTCACCAAGTTCAATTAAAACAATGACTTTAACTTCCAGTTAACAATATGTTTTTGACAGTTATAACTGATAGTGAATTATAACTGAACTTGGTGAAATTGGCCATTAGTAAGCAAAATAACGAAACAACAAAAAAACTAGTCTTTTTTATGATTAAAGTCACATAATAAGCAATTATTACAATGTCAAAACATTTTCTTGACAGACTGTATGTATAGACTAATGTGTTTTCAGAGAAAAAAAGCGATAATACCAATTGCTTACAACTTTTTTTCTCTCTAAATTTTTAAACAATTCTATTTTCTTAAGTATGTTTACTACATCCGATTATGAAATTCCCGTTTTACCCATTTTGTGCCAAGAATCGTTTACTTTTCCTTTATGTTAAAGAACATAAATTTTAAGTTTGCAAAATTACTTTAAAAAAATCGTGTTCACTAAAAGTACCACAAGTACACAAGCCTGCTTTGTTTCTAAAAATCATGTTACACTGCAGTTACATGTTCAAGTTTATCTTGATCAATAATAACTATTATAAATTTAGCAATACGTTTGCCCTTAACGTTTATCCTATCGGGTAGGGTTAAGTTAAGTTGAAGTAATAAATAGCTTGTTATATGTCCCACAGTGGCTGAAAATTGTTTTTAATTGGCCAAAATTGTGGAACTTTTGAACCGAAGGAGATATTTTAGTGAAATTTTTTTAAATAACAGATAGATTCTTAAAATTTTCTCCACTTTCAATTTCATTCAAATCGGTTGAGTACTTATTGGGGTATTTAAGGGCAAAGTGGAACTTTTGATTTTTTTTAGCGTGCAATATGGTTTTTAAAATTTTTTTTTATTTAAAAATGTCATATTTGGATTTAAATAATAATCATTAAAATTTTTTGTAATAATGGGACACTCAAAAAAAAAAAAATAGTAAAATCAACTGGTAATTTTGCTATTATTACTGAAATATTAACAATTATTTTCTGTCAAATTTGTTTACACTTAAAAAAACTTTAGAAATTTTATTTAAAATCTTGTTATTACTACAGAAGAATCTATTATTTTTTGCTGTAAAATTTGTTAATATTAAAAAAAAAAATCCGCTGAATTCTGATTTTTTTTTTAAATTTTGAAACGAAAATATTGGTATTTATTTGTTGACTATTTCTTTTTAATTAAAACATTTCATACAAATATGGATAAAAAAACATTTTAAAAATAAAAGCAGCAATAGATTTTAATAGCTTTTGTGAGGTTCTGTTTATTATTATTATTTTTACTAATACAATGCTGTTTTAGATCTAATGAATTATAATTATTGTTCATTTAATTGAAAGATTGACTGCAAATATTCCATATTCTGTTCTGTGTTATTTCTGTTCTTTAATTGTTTTTTGACTTCTTCATCTAAATCCCGATGTTCCACTTTCCATTGATTTCGAATACTGGATATGAACGGATCTGACATTGCCAATATATTAAATAGATCTTCATTTGTGGAATTTCGTGAAATATTTTAGGTACTGTGCTTTCTGTAATCCTTATTACTTTTTTCCTGAGCTTCCTCTGATAAATCTCCAAGTGGCACCAACTGCTATTTAATGACATCTTCTCTATGATAAAGGATTTTGTGCACTGTAGCAGAGATATTTCTCCATGGGTACTTGGTTGTATACATTTTTGCAGTTTCCTTAGTAAAATCTCTATGTTTTCTAGAGTCAATTTCTTCATTGCACGCAAGTACTTCTAGGATTATTTTAGATCTAAAAATGAGGTTAAAATCAACACCTGTTATTTCAGATGCTGTTTCTGGATCTGAAAAAAATATAATTCCGGTATTGCCATCATTTGTATTGCCTGACCATTGTTTTGGCTGATCTATAGTCAACCCAAAATTTGCGATATTCATCTTGAACATGTTTCCTTGTTGAACTTCTTAACTCCTTGTTGGTTTCGTTGTTTCTTATTGATCCTGAAGATCCGAAATCCAAATCATAACTGATTTTTAGTATGTGTTCCATAAGTCGTGTTCTTGCATGTAGTGGTGATAATCCAAATTCATATCAATCAGTATTATCTAATGATTTTGTCGGGACTTCGTTTAATTGGATAGATTTTGCATGGCATATGATGCAGCTGGATGCAGCCTTCGTGTTAGTCAAAGCCTGACATTCTTTTCCATCTATCATTGTTAGCGCTAATTGCTAGCTTGCTTCAATTTGCTGTCCATCTAAATCTAATTGTATTGGCTGTAGTGTTGCAATTTGGGCCTTCATATCACTACCTTCTTTGTTAATGGCATCATGAGTTTCTTTTTTGAATTGACATTAGATAGGCCTGCAGTATTTCGTAGAAGATGGTGTCTCATTTTTTTAAATATCTTTTGTTTGCGTTGTACTAGTCGAAGGCTCTGAATCTTCCAAAATCTTTTTTGATAGCAATGGTACAAATGATACCCGAAATATTTTCACATACTACTTGTTGGTATTGTTTTTGTCCGGAAGAACCATCACATCTCCATTTTCAAAAAAGAATTAACTTTGTGTTTCCATATATCTTTAACTCATTTTCTTTTATTTATGATTCTAGCTAGCGTTCGGCTGTGAGATCAAGTAGAGATTGTAGTTGTAGCTCTGCCGAAATTGGTGTGATTTTAATAGTGTCCTTTAATCGCAAACAGTCCATTTTAGCAGATGTTATGTGATGATATGCTGTATACAGATTTGAGTCTTTTCAATCGCACGCAATCTGAGCTGAATATATTGTTGTTTTGTGAAATTCAAATCCAGAAATAGTGCTAATGCCTCCTCATTTGTAAATGGTTTTGCATCGCTCGGAGTTGGTATACTTTAAGGAATCCGTTTTGTTCTCAATGGAATAGCTTTAACTATTTCTTCATTGATATCCTTAAGCTTCCGCCTCTTAGATCTATCGCTACAGTTGTCCAGCGATTTTTGTGGTCTCCCACGAGTGTTTTGCTTTGTAGTTTCTGATGCTATCTGGACAGAAAGTTCGTTCTCTACACAGTTTGTAAAGCAATTATTAAATCTATCTTTGCTGTATCGCTGTTTTGAATTTTTGATGAAAACAGATAATTTATTTTCTAACTTTGTTTCTAAAATACTCTCCGGCCAGTTCTTTATAGCTAAAGCTGTCCATGTTTTTATGAATAACGTTGTTGTTGCTCAGATATATTATAATAACCGTCCGACAAGAAAAGAAAAAAATTGTTAGACACGAACCGGATGATAAAATTCTGAAACTATAAATTAAATGGAGAAAAACAACGTTTTCAGTTTTTCATTTCGTGATCCTGTGTCCTTTTTAAAGGACTTCAAATTTTCAAAGAAGTACACTTTTCAAAAAATATTTTAAAATACTTCCGCTGATCCAACAATGCCAAATTTGATGTCAAAAGAACAAGAAGAGTTGAAAAATATTTTGTATTATTTTTATTTTATCCAGTCAAGATCAAAAGATGTCAAGAATGTCCTTTAAAATATTTATCCTTTAATATCCTTTAAGATTGCCAATAAAATTAAAATATTAAAAAAATGTTTATTTATATACAAAAAAGTTTTATTTAGAAAAGTGCATGTTTTTGGTTTGTCGTTAATGTAGACCAACAGTATTCGGCCAGCATATGGGCGGTATTTTTTCCACGGTACCGACGAGGTCTTGATGGAATCTCTCCCCGTGTTCTTCACTAAAGTCTCCTAAATTACTGGGGAAAAAATCCAGGTGGCTTTCCAAAAATTTAATTTTAAGTGACATATTGACTCCCAGGGGAGGGAGAAGTATCTTAGATGATGGAACTAGTGGCATTTGATTAACGCTATTGATCCCAAGCTGATGACTTAGGCGATACGGCCATTTATGGTCGGTATTATGCAAATCACGTCGTCGACCTTCCCAAAGACATAAAAAGCACTGATGTTTAGAAAATCCATTTTTTATTCCCATGAGAATAGCCACCACTTTTAGGTCACAACAAATCAACCAACGATGTACTTTATTCGTACTTTATTAACTTAAGAATGACTTTCATATTTTCATAAGTTTCTTTAATATCTGTACCATAAATAATGGGCACTGACGGGTACACGTTGCCATTATGTAATAATACTCCTTTAAGACTTTGAACGGATCCATCTATAAAAAGTCTCCATTCGGCAGGATCGTAATTGTTTCAAATTGTATCAAAGAGCTGCTGTATGTCAGTTGCATATGTAATACCAGTTTCGTCGTCTATCTTAAAACATTGATCGAATGAGCTAACTTTTAAACGCTTTCGCGAAGATGTGACATAGAAATCAGAACAAACTAGTTTCCACTGCTGCAAGCGTGATGCCAAAAGTTCGGCCTTTTCTTTAGATACATTCATATCTCTGACAAGATCATCAAAGTCGGTCTGAGTTACAAAATGTGGTTGAGCATACCCCAACTCGCTTTCTGCTGGCTGATATATAGAACATTCCTCAACATGTGTATCGTAACAATGTGATTCTTCTTCAATGATTTCTGGAGCTTGAGAAGTTCTTCACACCGTGAGTTGGGGTTTATTGCTGAACGTCATACTGGTAGTGTATAAAGTCATTTCTAAAAAATTCAAGGAATAGAGCTATTAAAAAAAGCTTTATAAAATACATAACTGAAATTTAACTCATAGAATAAATTCGAAAAATGAAAAATGTTGAATATAATAAAGTTGCTTATGAAAAGAAATAATTCCCAATATCTATTATTTATTTTATTTTTTCTTTAAAAAAATCACGCAAAGGGGTGACAAAATATCATATTGGAATAAAACTAACACTTTTGGCTAAAAAAAGGCAAAAATTTCCTATAGTGCATTGACTGAAAAATGGGGTAACTGTTTAATGTTTTTATTACATAAACAAATGTATTAAATAATCTAAGGAAATAAAAATTAACCAGTTTTCCTTCGAAATTTTGATTTTGCCGATAAATTTTTTAAGCTGTCTCTTTTTAAAGATATCGTTTTTCTGTGGTCCTAATACACAAATATATAAAACTATTTAAAATTATTTTATTTCGAAAAAAAATCAGCAAGTCGGCACTTTGCCAATTTTGGAACAAAAAATCGTCAAAACGACGATAAATCGTGAGATCTGGCAGCCCTGTTTTTATTATATATATTTCTTTTGTTGGCGTTTCGCTTACATTTGACACTTAATTATTGGAAGTATTCCAGTTAAAACAGAATCTGTGTTGTCTGTTCTCGCATTTAAATACAGAAACACTTTTTTCTCACAAATCGAGAAACGATGGAATTTTTTGTTTCACACTTAGGCTGGGTTTTTAAGATCTCAGTTAAACTAGGTTTAGTTATTCTAAAAACAGATTTGTTCCGCCATTACCAAGTTTGTATACAAAATTTTGACGGAACTGCTTAGTTTTGCTTTAAATGTTGGTCTTAAATAAAATAATAAAAAAAAGTAACATTTCGCCGGAAAAATCCGAGTTTTAGAGTACGTTAAACTAGGTTTAAACTTAATCCACAACTCAAAAATCCGCCCTTAATGTGAGAAATTCAGAAATGAGCTACTGTTTAGCGTAAACGCTTGTTTAAGCTCTTTATTCTTCTATAAAATACGCGAGTGTAAAGGTAGTGCAACGGATAAGGATGAATCAGGGCAGCTATACGTTTTTCTGATTGTGTAATAATAAAATTTCTTATATATACTACCTGTATTCTGTTCGTTTACGATAAATATTCCCTATATCATAAAATTTTTTTTGAAGGCCATAGCACATGATTTCTGTTACTTTTGCGGAATAAAAAAAATTGTAAAAAAAAAATTTCCAAAAAATTTTGATTGGAGTAATTTCATTAAAATTAAAAAGTGTTAAACAGACGGGCCAAACGGGTACAAGAGTATATACAGTGTTAAAGAAAACACTTTCACATTTCCCTCAGTGGTTTTACCTTCTTACTCCCTTTTGATCCGCAAAAGTTCTATTCTACTTAAGTTGAAATTTGACAAAAATATAGTAGTTTAGAAAATATGTCTTAACATCTCAAATATAAATACGCAATAGTCGCACATATTACTTTTTTGAAGATGACAAGACTACCAACCTAGCAACAAAGCTAGCAGGTCATTATCGATGATAGGTTTTGAGCAATGATAATTTCTTTCGGATTAAATATAAAAAAATCACTTTTTTTTGAATTTAAAAAAAAAGTTGTGTTCAACAACATGGCACGACCACAATTACCAATATTTGGACCTAATTTTCTTGCTACCTTAGTTTTTATATGTTTACTATTAAATAAAATTAAAATTTTGGAAATCGGTGACCAACAAAAATTGGAAAAAGTTTCCTGACGAGCTGGCTTAAGCAACCAGCGAATTGCGCATAAAAACTAGCTTTCCCACAACAATAAGTTTCAGTTTTTTAATCATAAATAAAGATTGGGAGTTTAGCACGCTATTAATAAATGAATAAATTAATAAAAAATTGGACTTTTGGCTAATGAAATAAAATTTTCAGCCACTGTGCGTCATTCAAAATGTTTAAATTTTAGTCAATTTTGGTCGCCGTCAACGATATGTCTGCACTTTCACATCTGCTTCGAGTGAAATATTATGAGATTTATTACGTTACGATTTATTCTCTTGTAATAGTTTTCAATATGAGTTACAGACACACTTTTTTCTCACTTTTCGAGAAACGATGGAATATTTTGTTTCACATGTTTTCGATGCGAGAAATTTTCACAAAAGTTACAGAACCTGGGTACTGGTTAATATAAATAAATTCTAAAGTTACCCACAGACGAGGCAACATTTGTGGAAACATGGGCATGTTTCATTAAATGTTGCTACGTGTGTGGGGATGTTTATGGTTGAAATTCTTGTTACCTTTTTGGTTTCGCATATATCAAAAATGATTGATATTTTATGTTTCCAAACACAATGTTTCATCGTGTGTGGAGATGTTGACTGTTTTTTCTTTCTCATTTTGTTGAGAGAGGTGCTTTTACAACTCTACTTTCGGATAAAAAAAAATATGAAGAAAGAAATCGGAAAATGGCAACAATTGGAAATTGTGTGAATTGGGAAACAATTATAATTGAATATAAAATGTTTCCAAATGTATGGGTATTACAATAAAATAAATAAAAACTTTTTTGTTTTTTTTTTATAGTTGCATATTCGCAATACTAATGTTTCGTTTTTAATGTCATTGTCTGTGGTAAAAGCTGAAACATAAGAAATAACACGTGTTTCGACATACATATGTTGCATTGCCTGTGGGTACCTTAAAAATCATTGATCATCTTTCTAAAGCCTATAGTACACGGCATGTAAAAAGACACAAGCGCATGTGGTTCTGACGTAATTTTGACGTCATCACACAACACGCAATGTTTATTATGGCTTTGCATTGACGTCAAAATTACGTCAGAACCACATGCGCATGTGTATTTTTACATGCCGTATACAATAGGCTTAAGAATAAAAAATTCTTAGCAACGCACATACACTAGGGATGGGCAATAAATATCGATATATTAAAATATCGATATTTAAAAAAATTATAATCGATATATATCGCCGATATTAAAAATTCCCATATATCGATACATCGATATTTATTTACGACAATCGAATTTGATATTTTTAAGATCTCTTTATAATAAAATTCAACATTTTAACCGTTGCTCAACTGCTTACAATACTGTTGTTTTTAAAGAATTGCATCATATGTTTTTTAACTATTATTAAGAAAATAACGGCGCTTTTCCATTGTACATTTTCATAGATTATATAGGGCAGTTTTGTCTCGGTTTTTCAAGAGATGACAACAAACAAATTAACGCGGAAAAAATATTCTGGAAAGGGTTCCTAGAATTATGCAAAGAATCGCCTTAATTATTGCGTATTCGCAGAATAGACTCATAAAAGTTAATAATAAAAAAAACTATTTTGTTTTTTTTTTATTTGTGCATATTCTTATATATTTGTAAAATAAAATATTGCACAGTTTACTTGTACAGTATGTGTCACAAGTTTCGTTTACCGGCAGTATATAATCCCGCATTATATAATCCCAATTAATTTTTTGTCTTATATTTCATATGGCGAAAAAATAAAATTTTTTTTATATTCTTTACTTTTTTTATTGTAGAATTAACAGCCGGTACCTCGATTTCAAACGAGGTACCGGCATAACTTGCCTTAAAAACTAAATTTTAAAATTTTAATTTAAATAAAAGTTAAGTGAATGAAAGTTTCGTTCGAAATCGAGGGACAGGCCGTAAATTTGAAATTAAAAGAAACAATAAAAAGTTAGAAAACGATAACATATAATATGTTTGTACATATGTATTGATATAGGTAAATTAAGTTTTTAAATTTGGTAATAATTTCAGCGTAATACGTTCGATATATCGATATATCGATATTTTTAATTAATAAATATCGATACTAATAAAAAATATCGATACGATATATATCGATATATTTTTTTAATTTGCCCATCCCTAACATACACACACTGACACACACATATATATATATACACTAGGCCTCATAGAAGGCCTCGGATCTTTTGTATAAAAGACAAGATACACCTTCCATACTCTCTTCTATGAGAAGGGAGAAGATAAGGAGTAGCATTATTTGTTATGTTTTTTGCCAAAGCAAAAGTAAAAGAACTATTTTTTTTTATTCAGTGGTCATTCTTATGTACCTGCCAAATAGCGAGAAAGGCTTGTACATCCAAAAGAAGGAGTACAGAGACCTTCTAGAAGGCCTCCGCACTTCTCCGTACTATATATATATAGATATATATATATATATATATATATTTATATATATGGGGGTTTTCATGTCAAGTGACCCAACTTTTGAAATCGATGTCTTCCGATTTAATTTTTTTTTATACATATCCCACTCTCATCCCACTAAGCGACCAAAACTTCCTAAAAGGAAAATACATAAGCTTTCTTTTGAGCAAAACAAATGTAACAAATTCAGTTCTTAATACTCAGAAAACGATACATACCCCTCAACAGTATTAATTTGTTAATTTGTCTAGTTTCTCAGCATAAGTTTTATTTTTAAGATTTTAGAAACACTTACACATAAAAAGGAAAAAATTCAAAATAGTGCATATGCTAAAAAGTTTAAAAATCCTCGTCTTGAGTTAGAAATTATTTTTTTTTTATACATATCCCACTCTCATCCCATTAAGCGACCAAAACTACCTAAAAGGAAAATACATAAGCTTTCTTTTGCGCAAAAAAAAAATACCGTTTTCAAAAAAATAAAAAATAAGATTTAAATTTAAAAAAAAAATTTTAAAAAATTTTAAAAAATACAAAACAATTTTTTTTCGAAAGGTTGAAGAAATAGCTATCGAATTTGTTTGGGACAAATTTTGCTAACACCAATAGATAATAAGTTACATGGATGAGAAAGAACACCGGTTTGGCCAAAATGTCAAATTTTGACCCCCTCTAACTCAGAATTTTTTTTTTTCGAAAGCTTGAAGAAATAGCTATCTAATTTGTTTGGGACAAATTTTGCTAACACCAATAGATAATTTTATCCACAATATTATTCGATATATTAAAAGTATAGCAGCATACGATAGCTGGTATAAGCTCCTATTTTATACGTACACCAGAGCATACATGCTTTATATAAAGCCTTGTCCTGAGTTGGTTTTTTATTAACCCGATTAAACTAAAACACTCTACTTCATCATTTGCGAAAGGTAGAACTAAAAGAGGCAGTACAAGCTGGTAATTTCTCAACAGAATTTTTGTTAATTGAATTTCTTCCTTGGATCCAGAACTCAGTTGTATTCATATTAGTATCCTAAACGTGCTCACTAATATACTTAGCTACACTGGTTTACATTTTCTTTCGTTTTCCCCGGACTGAAATTCATTTTCTCCATGCTTTTTTTCGTATAAAGTTCGGCTTATTCCACGGAGCTGTCACTTACATAGCTTTTTTAGTGACTAAATTTTCCCAAACAAAAATATACTAAATATGAATGATGATTAATAGGAGATTTAACTAGTTGATTTTAAAAATGTATCGCCATTTAAGGTTGAATGGAAAAAAAGGAAAAATTAGTTTTGATTAAATATGAAAAGGAAATTAAAAAGGGGTTGAAAAATAAATTTTTAAAATTTTACTCTATTTTAAAAATGTATCTCTATTGAAGGTTAAAGAAATTAAAAGGGCTGTACAGAATCTTATATACCCTTTACCATGGTGGGAGGAGAAAAAAGTTTTATAAATAAATATACATATATGTATATATGTATATTTATTTATACATTAAAATAAACACATTTAATTATAAAATAAAAAAATAAGATAAGAGTACTTTTTAGGATTTAAGTGATTTATTAACAACTCAGATTTACAATATATATGTAGATTTATTTTTCAATCAAAAAACCGCAACAGCATTCACAAAAAGAATGGCAGCCACAAACTAAGTAATTTTTTCACATATGAACACTAAACATACATACATATTTACAATACTAAAATCACTTATAACTATTTTATACATACTTATGTTGAGCGAAAGAACTCTGCCTTTGTTTTCGTCAGTATGAATTAAATAAAAAACTCAAAAACCGCTAAATATTATCTTAAAATCCTATAGCATAAAACGGCTACTTACAATTTTTACTCGGATATTGCAACAAGCAAGGATTTTGCAGCAGCACTCGGTCCTAACCGAGGTCGTACTATATATCTATATAAAACAGTGACGTATATATATATATATGTATAGGGCTCTGGAGTCGGAGTTAAGGCTTTTGTACAGGAGTCGTAGTACCCAAAAAAACTCGCGACTCCAACTTCAAAACTTATTGGCATAAAAAATGTTACTAACTTTTCTAAGATTTTCCAAAATCAAAATTCTTCGAAATTGGCGATGCAATATTTCACATATCGATTTGAAATTTTTACAGAATTATTTTCTTGCTATATTTAACCACTTAAAAGGTAATGCATTAAAAACCAGTAAGAGTGCTATATTCGGCTATGCCGAATCTTTGATATGCTCCACCGACAGTTAGAATATATGAGAGCTATAAATTATAAATTAATCGTTATAAAAACAGACGTCAGTATAAAAATTGGTTTCGGTTTAAACCAATTGGACGACAATCAGACAGTGTTATGCTTTTATTTCTAGCAATTTAAACTAACTTGAATAAAATATCATGATTCGTAACAGTTTATGCCGAACTAAATTGATTTTCAGGAGGGGAATTTATATTAGACCCATGGTAAATATTGGAGTGGTCATCACTAAATCCTGTAGATCGATTATTAAAAATAAAAGTCTAAATGGAACAAATTCCAATACAGTAGTGAAATGTTTTAAGCGTTTAAAGTGCTTTTCAGCAGGCTGTTTAATATGGGATCAGAATAATCGAAAATTACATTATATTATTTCTGGACATATGAATCAAAATTGGACCAAATTTTATTACAATAACATTATTTATTACGTCTTTTATCATACCAAAATATTTTCCGAAAGTAGGTTTTATATGCGGCCTAGGGTAAGTTATGGACCGATCTTTACAAAATTTGAAATTATGATTTCAAGCCTTATACAACTGTGACGTACCAAATTTTATTATGATAGCAATTTTTGATACTGGTTACACTAAACTATTTTCATGGAGTAGGCTTTATATCGGTAATATGGTAAATTATGGACGAAATTAGTATGATTTTTATTCCTATAAAACAGTAACGTACAAAATGTTATTATGAAAGCGTTATTTTTTACGGTTTTAGGGGCACTTCTTTATAGGCCCCATATAAAGGAGTAGGCTTTATATGGGGCCTATGGTAAATTATGGACCGATCTTTACGAAATTTGACAGTGTGATTTCTAGTCCTATAAAACTATGACACAGCACATCTTAATATGATAGCAATATTTATTACGAGGGTAAAAAAAAGAGTTTAAAATCAAAAAAGCACCAGTCTCATATACATTGAGCATCAAGGTTAGAGTAGGAGCCGGAGTCGAAGACGCACTTAAAAAATTACAGCGTTTGGAGTCGGAGTCGTAGTTAGTACTTTTTTCTGACGCTTCCATAGCCCTATATATATATATATATATATATAATATATATATATATAGTGAGCCACACTCAAAATTGAACGTTATTTCCAAAACGGAGGAGGTGACACAACATATATTCGCGTAACTCCAAAATGGTTTAGTTTATTGAATATACCGCAATAAAATTACCTTTAGGAAAGGCTAAACTTTTTTCTAAACGCCGCTGTCGTTTTGGAAACATAATTTTTTTTTATTTTTGCAAAAAAAATTTTTTTTAGCAAAATTTCGAAATTTTTGTTTCTCAAAAAATCATAAAAAATTGGAAAATGAAGATATGCTTTTAATTTTTCTAGACGTATACAAAAACGAAGTTGCAAAGTTTATTCAATAAACTTAACTGTCAATAAACTTCTGTTACGGTAATATATGTTGTGCAACCTAGTCCAATTTCGAAATAGCGGTATATCTCGAAAACAAAAGCTAAATTAAAAAATCGGAAAACACCATTGGATTCAGCATACCCGAATTAGGTTAAAGCGCCAGGTGCCAGCTTGTCAGCTAGCACAGTGTTATTATTAACACAAAGTTTATAATAATGATTAAAGTGTTCAATTTCGGATGTGGCTCACTGTACTTAATTCCTGTTTATATGCAGCTTGTCATAACATAAAGTATTAAATTCAAAGCGTGTCAGGCAAATTATATTTTCTAGACCAAAAATATTTTCCGACAAATTAAAAAATTTTGGTGATTAAGATATTATATGGCACACAGTACATATAGTTTTAGTATATGTATGCCGTAAATTTCTTTTACGACAGACGCACCACAAAAAATTATATTTATTAAGCAAATACATTTTCGTGCGGAAACAAACTGTTGATCCAATTATAGATCATAGTAAAAATCAACTTGTGTGTGATATTACCGCAGTGTGTTCGCAGTCGTGTTCCACAAACTTTACGCTTGTCGCCGCAGTCCAGTATAGTAAGAATTGTGAAAATTTTACTAAAACGAGAAAGAATATATATATAGAAATACATATATATTGCTCCCAGGCTTTTCAAAAATATTAAATTCTACGAATTAAAAAAATATTAGGCAGTGCTAATATTTTGTAAAAAATATATGAGAAATATTTAAAATCTGAATATTAATTTTTTTTTGGTTTTGGAAGAAATAATTTAAAGCAACGGAACGCATTTAACTTGGTGCTGAGAATACGAACTACTGTTTAAGTGGCATTGTCAACTCTTATTTGAGGTACGATCTTTAATATTTATTTATAAATAAAAAATAAACTCTCACAAGCTTTAGATATTTATACAAAATATACTGGCGAGCAACTTTGGATACGCATGTTTTTTATACCCTTCACCGAAGATAAAAGGGTATATATGTAAAAGTTTGTAATAGCGCTTGTAACTTCCACAATATTAACCCTTGACCCAATAAAGTGTATATAATCTGGATCCTTATAAGAGAAGTTCAAATCAGCTTGAATGTCTGTCCGCCCCCTGTTAAATTAGGTTTTCTGAAGACCCCAGATACTATGGGGACTTGTTTGGTATATATTTATGTCACATATGCTCATTTAAATAATGCTATTAAAATTCAGACAGATCGGTCCATGAAAGACTGATATATCAGCAAAAAACCACGACTGCTTTTAATAATACCCATACACCACTTGTTGTTGTTTTTCATTCCATTTTTCTGTACATCTGGAAGCTTGGTTATCAATACACAACCTCTCCATAAAAATGGGCGGGATGAGATAAATGGGCGTGGCGTTTCCCATACAAACACATTATAAATTTCTTTATATCTGGAGAACAGCATCTCACAAAATAGCGGGGCAAAAAATAGTTTGTTTATATCTAAAGAACGGTTAGAGAAATATTGTCCAAACTTGGTACACATAGCTGGTTTATTAATACACAACCTCTTTAAACATATGGGCGAGATTGGAAAATTGGAAATTTCTGTATATCTGGATAACGGCAAAAAACAAAGTTTCCAAATTAGGTACAAGCATCTTTGTTATCAACACACAACATCTGACAAAATGTGGGCGGGACTTGTAAGAGGAGGTGAAAAAAAAGATTTATTTATATCTAAACGGAACGGTATTTGTATAAGTTTCTGCTCTTATCGCACCATGGTGAAGGGTATATAAAATTCGGTATAGCCGAATATAGCACTCTTACTTGTTATTACTATAAAACGAATTAAAACTAATAATATATTTAACCCCGCATTCACAGTGTTAGTTGTTTCGGCCAATAGCAAAAGTGCTTTGACCAAGACAATTAAATGTTAACCAAAAATAAAATGCTCCTTAAACGTGCAAAAATTGATACTTAGGATTTTCCATTTATTATAACATTATCTTTAGATATTCCTCAATTCCTTTCTGTTTTCTTAGGCTATTAGATAAAACATGACTAGTAAAACTTTAATTTAGTACCTTCCTTGTTTTTTGTTTTGTTTTTTTTTTTTGGTCTGTATCGATGGATAAGTATTTATTAATATATCTATATATATATATATATATATATATATATATATATATATATATATATATATATATATATATGTTTATCTATTTATACCTTTTTGGTATATAATCTACATATTTAATCCCTATTTAATCTCTTTAGTTGTATAAAAAAAATTCCGAACAGGTTTTATTATATTTGATGTGCTTAACTTTATTTTGCAATCTTAAGCAGTAATCATGTATCCAATATTTGAAGACCAAAAACTAAACATAGGCTTTGCTTATTATAATACATATATGGGGGATTTCGTGTCAAGTGACCCAACTTTTGAAATCCATGTCTTCCAATTTGGATAACATTTGCACCAAGCTTAGTCCTATTGGATGGTAGCTTAGGCACAAATTTTCAACAAGATCGGTCAAAAAGTTTCTGAGTAATAGGGCTCTTTCTGGTGTTCTTTCTCATCGATGTAACATATTTCCTATTGGTGCTAGCAAAATTTGTCCCAAACAAATTAGATAGCTATTTCTTCAATCTTTCTAAAAAAAATTTTAATTTTTTTTTATTTTTTTGAAGCGGGTACGTTTTTTTTTTGCTCAAAAGAAAGCTTATGTATTTTCCTTTAAGGTAGTTTTGGTCACTTAGCGGGCTGCGAGTGGGATATGTATAGAAAAATAATTTCTAACTCAAGACGAGTGTTTTAAAATTTTTAGCATATGCACTATTTTGAATTTTTTTTCCTTTTTGTGTGTGTTTCTAAAACCTTAAAAATATAACTTATGCTAAGAAATTAGACAAATTAACCTTTTCGATGGTATGTAACATACCTAACTAGCATTTTATACCTTCGATTCTGTAATTCCCACAATATCTTCATCACAGGAATAAAATCACTTTTTTCTATAGATATGTTGACAAATAAAATAATTTTTTTTTGTAATAATAATTAAATTAATATATAAATATAATAATAATAATATCTAATAATAATAATAAAAGTAAAAAGATAAATAATTTAATAAAATTGAATCTTAAGCACATTAGATCCTTTAACATCATAACTATTTTTACACTTAATTTATTGTAGCTGATGAAGTGTTTAAGTTTTGCAAATTTTCAAATATAATGTATTTCATCCTCCCTATTTAACGCTTTTATCTTGGCGTTACTAGGTTTAACTGTTGAATTCGCTGCTGGTTTTGGCAGGGGTGCAATGCGAGGCCGACCGCCATTCATTTTCCAACGCCAAAATTTTTCCTTAGTCTTTTATCTACCTTTCATTGCGGCTTTTTTTGTCAATCCTATAAGTAGTTTTGAGTGCTGAATGTGATTTTTATTGTCAAAATATCAGGTGCCCAGAGACAAGTTTCAGGTGGAAATATTTTATGGCCATTCTCCGAAATACCAGTTTAATTATTATTTTATGATACTTGACTTTAAAATGTGGGTGGAGAGATAGAATTTAACGGGTAGTTTTTTTAATATTATGTTTAAATGGTAAAAGTTAACAGGTGGCTTATTTTTATTATTATTAGTAATATTTGGTTAAAAAAGGAACTTCATTATTTTTATTATCTAACATATTTTTATTATCCCACACTGAGCCCTTCTTAACACAATAAAAATTTAAGACACATTCATTAATTTGTAGTCATTATATGATATCTGTGGTTATACTTGTATGAAGTAGAATGACAAAAATAGTTAGAATAAAGATATTATCTTGAAATTTCCACAGTATATTTCTGACAATATAAAAACGATATCCTGATAAAAGTGGCGTGGTCAATTGCCCCTACCATCTATTTTTTACAATTCTTTTAAAATATACAGAATGAATTTTTAGTTTCTCACGAATTACTTTCTAACTTTCGCTTTCGTTAAATTTTTATGTGTAAAATTGCAAAAAATTAAATAACAGTATTTTTCCTTTTGCTTATAATCCTATTTTGTATTTTGTCCCTCTGTACGTATGTTTTTCGCCATATAAAATTTAGTACTTTATTGTTTTAAAATACATATATGTACATATATATCTATATATATAAAAATGAAAAATGTTTGTCTGTTTGTTTGTTTTTTTTGTTGGCTTATAGACTCCTAAACTACTAAACCGATTTTCCTGAAATACAGTAATATCACGTGAACCCTAAAAATAAAATAGGCTACTTATTTTTCGATAGGGGCAGGGGAATTGGTACCCCCCATAGGATGCCAATATTAAATATCGCATGTCTTAATATCCGCTGCACGCATTTTGTTGAACTTTTGGTATAAGGACCTTCTGAGCCCCAAAATTGAAATAAAATAGCAGCGGGGGAAGTGGTACCCCCCATAGGACGCCAATGTTTAATATCGCATATCTTAAGAACTGTTATAGTGAGAATGTTTACACTTTGTAGAAGTCACACTTATGGCATACTACTCTTTTGAAAATAAAAGTAAAGCGGGTAGGCGCAGGGGGGGAAATACCTCCCATAGGATGCATATATTAAATATCGCTCAACTGAAGAACTATTATTATAGACTCATCAACGACTGAACAGATTTTCCTGAAATGTTTACAGTAACATCACAGGAGCCCCGAAAATAAAATTGGCTATTATTTTATCGATAGGCGCAGGGGAAGTGGTACCCCCTAGGATACCAATATTAAGTATCGGATATCTTAAGAGTTGCTGGACCCATTTTCTTGAATTTTTTATGGTACGATCTTCTGAACACCGAAATTGAAGTAAGATAGCTGCAGGGGACGTGCTACCACCCCATAGGACGCCAATGTTTAATATCGCGTATCTTTAAAACTGTTATAGTGAGATCAAATAAATATCGCGATATTTTTAAAAAAATTTTTTCATTGGTTTTATTAGGTGTTATTTCATACATTTGTTTTAAAAATAATTAAATACGTTCAAACCAATATTTTTAAGCTTAAAAAATAGCAAGTCAAAGCGAAACCAACTAACGATCCTTCGAGTATATACTATTTCTTAATTAATTAGTTTAAAAATATACACGTGCATGTCAGTATTTATTCAAATTTAGTATTTCCAATAAATTAATTACATATTGAAGCAAAATGCCACGACCACGTGTCAACGCGAGGCAGAAATTGGAGAAACAAGATACGTTTACGAGAAAATAACACAGAGCAACAACGCGAGATAGGAAATGTATAACAACGTCTAAGATCCAGGTAACAGTAATCGAAAAATATTTTTGCGTCTGGCATTTAACTACGACCCTATAACTACGATATTGGTAGCATTGTCAATAACTTCGGAAGCGTGCAGTAGGATCTTGTGTATTGAAGGTGGGAGATAGCCCGATGACATAGCTTGCAGTAATGTTGAATATCTGGTTATGAGCCCTTCATCAACGCCCGTTATTTTAGCAGCCAAACCAGGATTATTAAAAAATCGGTATTGCCATCATTTCAGGTTCCACAACCCCCTGGTTTAGGCTTGTCTACTAACAAACCCATTTCCGATCTGAACTTACATTATATTTCTCTTTTTCTGGCCATAAATTTATTTTTTTCATCTGTTGATCTAAATTGCCATATACCTAATCTATAAGCAACGTTAATGAAGTACTCAAAAAAGCGAATGTATGAATGTAAGGGTGATATCTAAACTCATAATTTTCTTTTTGCACCACTTTTTGTAGACAAAAATCTCATCTCTTTTGGTCTTGCTTTACATAAGTAACATTTAGCGGATGACGTTTGGCTTAATGCGTTGCATACTTTACCATCAACTATAGGCAGTTGCAATTTGTGTTCAACATATATTATCTGTTCAGACTTAGAATACTCTGTGTATTTTAACATATATAAATTTTTGCTCAAAAGAAAGCTTATGTATTTTCCTTTAAGGTAGTTTTGGTCACTTAGCGGGCTGCGAGTGGGATATGTATAGAAAAATAATTTCTAACTCAAGACGAGTGTTTTAAAATTTTTAGCATATGCACTATTTTGAATTTTTTTTCCTTTTTGTGTGTGTTTCTAAAACCTTAAAAATATAACTTATGCTAAGAAATTAGACAAATTAACCTTTTCGATGGTATGTAACATACCTAACTAGCATTTTATACCTTCGATTCTGTAATTCCCACAATATCTTCATCACAGGAATAAAATCACTTTTTTCTATAGATATGTTGACAAATAAAATAATTTTTTTTTGTAATAATAATTAAATTAATATATAAATATAATAATAATAATATCTAATAATAATAATAAAAGTAAAAAGATAAATAATTTAATAAAATTGAATCTTAAGCACATTAGATCCTTTAACATCATAACTATTTTTACACTTAATTTATTGTAGCTGATGAAGTGTTTAAGTTTTGCAAATTTTCAAATATAATGTATTTCATCCTCCCTATTTAACGCTTTTATCTTGGCGTTACTAGGTTTAACTGTTGAATTCGCTGCTGGTTTTGGCAGGGGTGCAATGCGAGGCCGACCGCCATTCATTTTCCAACGCCAAAATTTTTCCTTAGTCTTTTATCTACCTTTCATTGCGGCTTTTTTTGTCAATCCTATAAGTAGTTTTGAGTGCTGAATGTGATTTTTATTGTCAAAATATCAGGTGCCCAGAGACAAGTTTCAGGTGGAAATATTTTATGGCCATTCTCCGAAATACCAGTTTAATTATTATTTTATGATACTTGACTTTAAAATGTGGGTGGAGAGATAGAATTTAACGGGTAGTTTTTTTAATATTATGTTTAAATGGTAAAAGTTAACAGGTGGCTTATTTTTATTATTATTAGTAATATTTGGTTAAAAAAGGAACTTCATTATTTTTATTATCTAACATATTTTTATTATCCCACACTGAGCCCTTCTTAACACAATAAAAATTTAAGACACATTCATTAATTTGTAGTCATTATATGATATCTGTGGTTATACTTGTATGAAGTAGAATGACAAAAATAGTTAGAATAAAGATATTATCTTGAAATTTCCACAGTATATTTCTGACAATATAAAAACGATATCCTGATAAAAGTGGCGTGGTCAATTGCCCCTACCATCTATTTTTTACAATTCTTTTAAAATATACAGAATGAATTTTTAGTTTCTCACGAATTACTTTCTAACTTTCGCTTTCGTTAAATTTTTATGTGTAAAATTGCAAAAAATTAAATAACAGTATTTTTCCTTTTGCTTATAATCCTATTTTGTATTTTGTCCCTCTGTACGTATGTTTTTCGCCATATAAAATTTAGTACTTTATTGTTTTAAAATACATATATGTACATATATATCTATATATATAAAAATGAAAAATGTTTGTCTGTTTGTTTGTTTTTTTGTTGGCTTATAGACTCCTAAACTACTAAACCGATTTTCCTGAAATACAGTAATATCACGTGATCCCTAAAAATAAAATAGGCTACTTATTTTTCGATAGGGGCAGGGGAATTGGTACCCCCCATAGGATGCCAATATTAAATATCGCATGTCTTAATATCCGCTGCACGCATTTTGTTGAACTTTTGGTATAAGGACCTTCTGAGCCCCAAAATTGAAATAAAATAGCAGCGGGGGAAGTGGTACCCCCCATAGGACGCCAATGTTTAATATCGCATATCTTAAGAACTGTTATAGTGAGAATGTTTACACTTTGTAGAAGTCACACTTATGGCATACTACTCTTTTGAAAATAAAAGTAAAGCGGGTAGGCGCAGGGGGGGAAATACCTCCCATAGGATGCATATATTAAATATCGCTCAACTGAAGAACTATTATTATAGACTCATCAACGACTGAACAGATTTTCCTGAAATGTTTACAGTAACATCACAGGAGCCCCGAAAATAAAATTGGCTATTATTTTATCGATAGGCGCAGGGGAAGTGGTACCCCCTAGGATACCAATATTAAGTATCGGATATCTTAAGAGTTGCTGGACCCATTTTCTTGAATTTTTTATGGTACGATCTTCTGAACACCGAAATTGAAGTAAGATAGCTGCAGGGGACGTGCTACCACCCCATAGGACGCCAATGTTTAATATCGCGTATCTTTAAAACTGTTATAGTGAGATCAAATAATTATCGCGATATTTTTAAAAAATTTTTTTCATTGGTTTTATTAGGTGTTATTTCATACATTTGTTTTAAAAATAATTAAATACGTTCAAACCAATATTTTTAAGCTTAAAAAATAGCAAGTCAAAGCGAAACCAACTAACGATCCTTCGAGTATATACTATTTCTTAATTAATTAGTTTAAAAATATACACGTGCATGTCAGTATTTATTCAAATTTAGTATTTCCAATAAATTAATTACATATTGAAGCAAAATGCCACGACCACGTGTCAACGCGAGGCAGAAATTGGAGAAACAAGATACGTTTACGAGAAAATAACACAGAGCAACAACGCGAGATAGGAAATGTATAACAACGTCTAAGATCCAGGTAACAGTAATCGAAAAATATTTTTGCGTCTGGCATTTAACTACGACCCTATAACTACGATATTGGTAGCATTGTCAATAACTTCGGAAGCGTGCAGTAGGATCTTGTGTATTGAAGGTGGGAGATAGCCCGATGACATAGCTTGCAGTAATGTTGAATATCTGGTTATGAGCCCTTCATCAACGCCCGTTATTTTAGCAGCCAAACCAGGATTATTAAAAAATCGGTATTGCCATCATTTCAGGTTCCACAACCCCCTGGTTTAGGCTTGTCTACTAACAAACCAATTTCCGATCTGAACTTACATTATATTTCTCTTTTTCTGGCCATAAATTTATTTTTTTCATCTGTTGATCTAAATTGCCATATACCTAATCTATAAGCAACGTTAATGAAGTACTCAAAAAAGCGAATGTATGAATGTAAGGGTGATATCTAAACTCATAATTTTCTTTTTGCACCACTTTTTGTAGACAAAAATCTCATCTCTTTTGGTCTTGCTTTACATAAGTAACATTTAGCGGATGACGTTTGGCTTAATGCGTTGCATACTTTACCATCAACTATAGGCAGTTGCAATTTGTGTTCAACATATATTATCTGTTCAGACTTAGAATACTCTGTGTATTTTAACATATATAAATTAATCTCTCTCTGCAGTACAAGCTCGGGTTTTCGTAACTAGGAAGCATACTGAAGGAAACCTTAGAGTTTACAAAGTCTCAGATGTGCAAGTACTGATGTTTTGTTAAATTTGTTTCAATTCTTAATAAAAGAACTTCAGCTGCAGTCGGATCAGCTTCTGCCAGCTTTGCTACTCTATATTGTTTTGTTCTCTTTGAGGAATCTGAGATGTAGGCCGACCAACAATTTCTTTGGTACCCAGCCTAATATAGTCTAAATAATTTCTTATAACGTCAACAATTCTTGTGCATAAATATTGCCCATTTCAATGATTCAAAAAACGTACCTTCCTCGCATTCAAAATAAATGTTTGTTATTACCTCGTCGAACACTTGCCGGGATTTCACCGAATTTGATCCATTCTTAGCGCACCAAATCTCGAAAATTAACAGTCGTGGAAATATACACTTAAGGAACGGTTCTATGATAACGAATTAAAGAATTTAAAAAAATTTATAAGAACAAAAATACCTTTCAATAACAACAAAAATCACAAATTCTAAAAACAGATGTTGAGTTAGTATATTGAATATATAAAAGAAAACTGCAAAAACCTGCACTTGAATTAAACATAATATTAAACTATATATATGTGTTAACATTTATTAACTAATTCGGTTATTGGCTTCGATTGGGAAACTAACCAAAAGTCTACGTAATTTTTATGGAGATTGGCACACCATGTACAAAGTATACTCCTTCCACATCTGCATTTTACTAAAACCACAACACAACTTATTAACTTATTATGTCTTAAAAATCAATGTCAAAACCATTCACATTAATTTCCATTTTTTATAATTTTATTTATGCACTTTTATTAAATGTATTTTTACAATTGAAGTTTGACTTTGTTTTCCTAGTTACTTTTATCAAATTTCTATTTCTCTGCATACTCACACTTTGTTGTTTGCATTTCAAAAATATCGTTAGAAGTTATCAAAACAAGTTCAGAAGAGAGAAATTTGACGACATTAGCGACTACTTATTTCGTTACAATCCCAATATATTAAGACGATTTTTTTATTTTTGTCATATGGGCTCAACTACTGTGCGCTGTCAAAACGGTTGCACATTTATGGATCATGCAGAAAAGAACTCGATAAGTGGAACGAATTGAATAGTGATGAACCTTACGTTGAAGTTATTTCAGGTGAAGACAAAAGTAATTCTGAGAATGATGGCAAACTGTTGATGAAAGTTATTCAAATTTTTTTAGTAGAAGGTATACGTTCAAAGAATGGGTGTCAAAATAAATATCATAAGGATGCAGTAAAAGTTCTTGAAGAAATAATAGAGAAATAGAAAACCTCACAAAGTAGAGCTGAAAGAGTTCACCTTCTTGCTGCATCGACATGGAGTTGTGCAAAAAATTATCAAGAGTATGTGATTGTATTGGAGCGAACCACAAAAGAAATGCAGCAAAGTATAGCCTACAGTGCTATCATCAAGATCGCATTTTAGATTCAACTGCTTAAATTGGGCAAAGAATTAAAGAAACTGAAGTAGTTTTCAGTAGCAAAGAGGATCATTCAAAACACTGAAGAGCAGATTCGATGCTGCGGTAACAATCGATGGCACCGCTCAATACCATGCTTTTATACCGCTTTGCGATGGAAGACCCCTGTTGAAAAAGTTTTCTGCCTCTATTCAATGCGATTTCTTTCCAAAGCCAATAACGCCAAGGAAAGGCTTGCCAAAAATAGCAGAAAATAAAGGCGTTGAATAGGGAGGATGAAAGACATTGTATTTGAAAATTTGCAAAACTTAAACACTTCATCAGCTACAATAAATTAAGTGTAAAAATAGTTATAATGTAAAAGGATCTAATGTGATTAAGATTCAATTTTATTAAATTATTTATCTTTTAGTTTTTATTGTTATTATTATAATTATAGTAATTTAATTATTAATAAAAATAAATAAAAGAAATTTAATTTGTCAACATTTCTATAGAAAAAAGTGATTGAAAGTGATCCTGGTATTGTGGGAATTACAGTATCGAAGGTATAAAATGCTAGTTAGGTATGTTACATACCGTCGGAAAAGTTGATTTGTCTAGTTTCTTAGCATAAGTTTTATTTTTGAAATTTTAGAAACACTTATACACAAGAAGGAAACAGTTCAAAATAGTGCATATGCTAAAAATTTAAAAATCTCGTCTTGAATTAAAAAATATTTTTTTTATATATATCCCACTCGCAGCCCACTTAGCGACCAAAGCTACCTTAAAGGAAAAGACATAAGCTTTCTTTTGAGCAAAAGAAAAAAAGTACCCGCTTAAAAAATAAATTTATTTTATATTCCCGGAAATAACTTTTGATAATAAATTTGCAGTTCGAAAAAAACAGCCAGTTATAGGGGAATGTTAGAAAGATAAATTCACTGTTTATTGTTATGGCTTTGTTGAAGATTTGATAGTGTTACAAGTATGACCTGATTGTTTAAAATTCTTATTCACTTTATGAACTTATTTGTATAATATTTTTAGCTTTTCTAAAGTCGTTGGAAAAAATTTCCTTACAAGCTGGCCTTAGCAACCAGCGAAACGCGCATAGAAACTAGCTTTCCCACAACAATAGATTTTAGTGTTTTTATCAAAAAAAGTTACATCGATGGGAAGGAACGCCTGTTTGGGCAAAATGATAAATTTTGACCCCCTCTAACACAGAAACTTTTTGGTTGTGAGGTAGGAAATTATATATGTTTAATTTATAACTTATTTTTTTTTTGTTTTGTTTTAAATATATAGAAGGTTTTGAGAATTAATCAATTTGAATTTTCTATGAAATTTTTTATAAAGAGAGTTTTTTCTTTAAATAAATAAAATATATAATTTTTGAATAATTGAATTAATAAAAGTTATACGAAATAATAGCTAAATAATTTGAAAGTTAATTACAATTTAATTCACGCGAAAGAAATTCAGAGATCATTATATTGGGATTAGGCTTTGCTATATTTATTTTTTTTATATACTATATATGAACATATATGTTTTATAGAATCGAAAGATTGACAAAGATTTAACTGGAAAGAAAGATATCATATAAATGAAGAGAAAGAGCCTTTTGTATTTGCCAAATTGTATCAAAAGTACAACGAACTATAAGAGTACCTTTCGTGCGGGATTTTCCCAACATAGCCGAGGGAACTACGGTTTTATTATCTTGAGATTTCCCACCGAGCTGGGCTTGGCAAATTTCAATTTTTAAACTGATCGTTGCATTGCATTAAATAGTTGCAGATTTCCATTTGATAACTGATCGTTGCATTGCATAAAAATAGTTCTTATAATATAGGGGTTTTTTGAATTGGCTATTATTTAAATGGGATCAAGCTATTATTAACGTTAAATGTCTAGATTTTGATTTTAAAATGCATATAGGTATTTGTTTTTTTTTTAACTTTTTTTTTTTGTTTAAAATTTAAATTTAGAATTTTAAGTGGTTTACTCGCTAACATCACAAACAATTATACAAATCTTCATAATCTTTCCAATTTAAAGTGGAGTAACGAGATAACTAAAAGGAGACTCGTAAATTAAGCCTGAAACCAACGAGGGACATCCGGTGAGTTTGGTTAAGTTTTGATTTAAATTGGAATTTTTTTTTTAATTTTTATCTTAATAACAAGTGGAAACACATGGTTATTATGTTAAACACTTTAGAAATATAAATACTTAATTCTTTTATATAATCACTGTCTTTGTAAATTTTGTTTATATCACAAAAATAATAATTCATTTTATTAAAAACGGAAAATTTAAATAAGTTTTGGCTTATATATATGTATTGTTCTTTTGTTGATTTTGAAATGTTTGCTAAATAAATCTTTCTTTAGAGCCGATGATAAATTAGATAATTTTATAATGTATTCCATGAAACGTTAAGGTGATTTAGGTAAGAGAAATTAGGGCTACTGCATATAAAATCGAAAGGGCAATACCATCTCTTCCTTTATTTTTTATTCGGAGTAGTTACATCTGATTATTTTATTTAAGTTATAATTTTCTTTTTGAAACTTCAACGTATTTGCTACTTAAATTTTAAAATTTATTAAGCGAACCGAAGCCTATCTCAAGGGAAACAAGAACCATCCCAAATTTCCCCGAGCATGGCCGGATTAATAGGTACCCCAGTTTCCTGAAAGATAGGGCCCTTACTGGTGGTTCGTCACATGATCTTGTTGAAAATTTGTGTCAAAGCAAATTTCATCCAAATCGAATGACATCGATTTCAAAAGTTGGGTCACTTGACATGAAATAACCCATATATATATAAAAATTATATAGAAAAAAATATAAACCTAAAGTAAAACAAGTAAAAGTGCTATATACGGCTATGACAAATCTTATATACTCTTCACCGTAGTTCAGAATATATATACATACATATAAAAACCCAAAAAAAAAACATTAAAGAAAAAATGATAACGCCGTCGTGTTAAGCGTACAATTTTATCTAGGATAGGATATATTTAAAAAATTTTAAATCGCCGAATTTTTTTTAAACATACCTACTAAAAAAAAACCTTACAAATTAACGCGTAAAACAATTTGGGATAAAAACTCGTCCAAAACCCCAAGAAAATTTTTTTTGGAAAAACTGCTATCATTATTTTTACCGTACAATTTCACCTTCGAAAGGTAATAATTAAAAAAAAGTTAAGTCAGCCAAATTTTTTATCTATATATGTATATAAAAGTGAATGTATGTTTGTATATATATTTGTGCCTTATAGGAGGCCAAGCCACTTGACCGATCATCTTGAAATTTTCACAGAATATAACTGTGACCCTGGAAGAGACATTAGGCTATAAAAAGTTGAGATTGGACAAAGGGGCGATGCCACGCCCATACAACCCAAAATTTAAAATCGTTATATCTTAGGCATTTTTTGGCATAGGATGATGATATTTAGTACATATGGTGTTAGAATGAATAGAAATAAGCTCCATGAAAAAAGAGGGTGGAGCCACGTCCCTTTATATAAAAAGCAAAAACCACCATATACATATAAAAAACTACTGAACCGATCGACATCAAATTTCCACAGTAGGCGACTGCCTCGAGTTACTGAACTTTAAGCTATATAAAGATGTGGTTGGAAAAAGGGGGCGGTGCCACGCTCATACATCCCAAAACATAAAATCCTCATATCTTAGCCACTATTTGGCGTAGGATGATGATATTTGGTATATATGGTATTGTTATGAATAGAAATACGTTGCATGAAAAAAGGAAGAGGGGCCACGCCCCTTTATGTCGACTAAATCTAATTAACTTCTGAACCGATCGTCATCAAATTCTCACAGTAGGCTGTTGTTATGAATTAATGAGCCTTAGGCTATGTAAAGTTGTGGTTGTGGTGGCACGCCTAAGCAACTCAAAATTTATAATCCTCTTACCTTCGATACTGTTTCCCGTATGTAGGTATTGGGAGAAGTAAGATAGCTGCAGGGGAAGTGCTACCCCCCATAGGATGCCAATGTTTAATATCGCATAACGTAAGAAATGTTATAGTGAGAATGTTCAAACTTGGTATTAGTCACTCTTATGGAAAACTACACCTTTCAAAATATAAATAAAGGGGGTAGGCGCAGGGCGAGTAAAACCCCCTATAGGAAGCATATGTTTAATATCGCGTAACTGAAAAACTATTACAGCGAGAGTCTTCAAATGTGGTTAAATCCTCTATTATTGTAAGCTATGAATTCTAAAATAAAAATGGGTGGGGTAGACGAAAGAGGAGCAATACCCTTCATAGGACGAAAATATTAAATACTTCATATCTGAAGACAAAAGTCTTCAAGCTTTGTAGGACCCACTCTTATGGTAAACTACACCTTTAAAAATAAAAATATAATATATAAATGAAAAAGCGTATGTTTGTTTACTCTACAGACTCCTAAGCTACTGAGCCGATTTTCCTGAAAGTAATTTCCTGATTACTCGGCGCTTAACATAGGCTATAAATATATTTTAATCAAGTAGGAGTGGCAACAACCATACAATAAAAATATGAATAAACTTTTTTCTGGAGGACGGTTACAATTAGAGTTTTCCAATATGAAACAAATAACTTCGTTATCAATACACGACATCTGTCAAAAAGTCGGCTGGATTAAACAAGCAGGCGTGGCACCTCCCACACAATTGCAAAAAGGATTTCTACGTATTTTAAGTACTGTAATAGTGAAAGTATTCCAATTTTGTACAAATAGCTTAGATAATAATCCACAACATATTTCAAAAGGTAGTTTTAATAGGAAAAGTAGGGAAGACACTTGAAATTTCTGTATATCATCTGTTGAACGGTTACTGTAAAATCATTCTAATTTAGTCCAAATGCTTTACTTTTTAAAAAAATCTTACCAATTTTATTTCGATGGGGGTAGCAGAGCGCACCGGGTTAAGATAGTTACTTACTAAAAAAAAACTTAAAAAATAAAAAACCTGAATTTGGACGCCTCGAAAATGATTTTTTTGATATGTCGAGGTGGAATTTGTTTTCTTCATGCCAAAAGCTATCGAGAAATCGCACAATATCGATTGCTAAGTCGACCCACCCTAATATATATATATATATATATATGCTAGCTTATTGAACCGATTTATATATATATATATATATATAAATATATATATATATATATTTATATATATATATATATATATTTATATATATATATGGGGGATTTCATGTCAAGTGACCCAACTTTTGAAATCGATGTCTTCCAATTTGGACCAAGGTTAGTCCTATTGGATTGTAGTTTAGACACAAATTTTCAACAAGATCGGCCAAAAGGTTTCTGAGTTAGAGGGGGTTAAAATTTGACATTTTGGCCAAACAGCTGTTCTTTCTCATCCATGTAACTTATTACGAGGGCGGATCAAAAAAAAAAATTTTTATTTTTCAACATAATCTCCTTTTAGCTCAATACACTTAGTCCAACGTTTCTCCAATTTGTTTTTCCCTTCCAAAAAAGGATTTTTCGAGATCCATAAAAAAGGCATTTGTTTGACCAATAATTTTATCGTTGGAGCTAAATCTCTTTCCACCGAGCCATTTCTTTAGGTTCGGAAATATGAAATAGTCACTGGGGGCTAAATCCGAAGAATATAGCGGATGAGGTACCAATTCGTAGCCCAATTCATGTAATTTTGCCATTGAGACTGTACACGTCTACACCCGTGCATTATCTTGATGAAAAAGAACTTTTTTCTTGGCCATATGGGGTGTTTTTTTAGATCCTCGTTAAATCGGTCCAATAAGCTAGCATAATATTCGTCGTTTATTGTTTTTCCCTTTTGAAGGTACTCGATGTGGATTATCCCGCGTGCATCCCAAAAAACTGTTGCCATCACCTTATTGACCGACAAACTTACCTTGGCCTTATTCGGAGCCGGGTCACCCGGAGATACCCATTGTTTATATTGCTGCTTGACCTCCGGAGTGTTGTAATGGACCCATGTTTCACCCACAGCTACAAAGCGCCGCAAAAACTCATTCGAATTGCGGTTAAACAACTCCAAACAATCCTTTGATGTTGTCACACGATTACGTTTATGGTCCATTTAGAGCAAACGAGGCACCCATCTTGCCGACAGCTTTCTTAAACACAGCTGATCATTTAAAATCGAGACCACACTGCCATATAAAATGCCTATGACATCAACAATCTCACGCACTTTTACTCCTCGATCGGCCAACACCATATCGTGAATTTTTTCGACGTTTTCGGGTGTATTGACTTCAATTGGCCGTCCAGAACGTTCAACGTCAATTGTACTTGTGCGACCACAACGAAAGTCAGTAAACCACTTTTTTACCATTGAAATCGATGGTGCAGACTCCCCATAGTATTTATCAAGCTTTTCCTTGGCTTGATTGACGGTTTTTTTCGCAAAAAAATTATGTTTAATGAGCATTCTTAATTCACTTTTTTTGAACAGCAACAGATAACCTTCATCATTTCACTGGCTGTGATTGATGTTGTCACAACTCTTATAACCCTCCCAAATATGATCATGAAAATCTCGTAGAATTTATCTTTCATGATCCCAAACAAATAATATTACCTCTACTAGTAGGTTTATGGAAAACAGTTCAATTTACAAATTCATATTAATAATTATATATTAGCGGGGAAAAAACATTACCACTAACTATTAGTTATTAATATTAATTTTAAAATCTAAATTAAAGTTACCGATTTTAACCACAAATGTAAGTTATATAGAAAATATGTTTTCATATTTAAAATTACAAAAAAAAAATTCCAAAGAAACCGGAAAAATGTCAAGCAAAAATTACAAAAAAAGCTGAAACAAGAATTTTATTAAGGGAACCAACTCGGCTACCAACAATTAATGACATCAGTATGAAATTGGTAAAAAAAAATAATATACAGAAATGGAAAAAAATAATAACATAAAATTATGTCATTCGTAAGATTCAAACCCGGGTTCTCAAAATATTCATATTAGATTTTAATAAAACCGTTTGTCAACACTTGCTCAATTATTGTAGTCCATTAATAACACTATGCTAGTTGAAAAAATAGACAAGCCGGGCACATAGCGTTTAAACATAAAGAAATTTTATTGCGGAATTTCGGTTTTTTAAGTTTTTTCAATTAGCTAAAGGGGTTTTGAGTTACGCAAGCATATGTTGTGCAACCTCCTCCATTTTATAAATAACGGTATATCTCGAAAACCAGAGCCAATCTTAAAAAACCGCGGGCACCACTGGATTCAGCGTACCCGAATTATGTTAAAATGCCAGGTGCCCAGCTTGTCACGAAAAAAAGTGTCAATTTCTTGCACAGTGTAACCATCCAAGTTTACGGCGAATTTATTTTCGAGTTTTACAAATATTTACTTTAAGAATGAAAAGAAGAAGAACTGCAGTTAAAAACTAAGATAAATAAATGCATTTTCTTCAATAAAATATATAATTCTTAACATTTTTACGTCGTATTTGCACTTAAATTCATTATTTTTTTATTTCCGATATGAAAATTATATTTTTTTTCTTATACTTTAAATAAAAGCCACGACTCTATATGTATTTATCGATTAACCAATTCATTTACATTTTTCGTTTACAGAGCAATGTTAAAGCAATTGATGTTATTAACCGAACGATACAAAGTAAATTTTATTTGAATTTAGGCTTTACTTGGTAATTTTTAACGATAGATACATACATACAAGGTTTGATTAGGAAATAGGAAAAAACAAAATGACTAACATACATACATACATAAATGTTAGTTGTCCAACGTTGAAAGATGTTTCAGCCGGAAATTTGCTTGTAGTTGTAATCATCTTTCTCACGATAATCATCTTTCAGCACATGGAGGAATAAACAAAACGCTTGAGCGTATTCGTCGATTTTATTTCTGACCAAATTTAGTAAATGATATCAGGGATTACGTAAACTCTTGCGAGACGTGTAAGGGGACCAAATACCCGAATTTTGTCATGCGACCTCCATTGGGTAAAACTTCCGAGACCCACAGAGTTTTCCAAAAACTCTATTTCGACTTTTTAGGTCCTTATTCTCGCTCTAGGAGTGGAAATGTTGCTATATTTATTGTAGTTGATCACTTTTCAAAGTTTTGTTCCTTAAAACCCATAAACAAATTTATTACCGACGCAATAATGAAATATCTTGAAGAGGAACTTTTTCATACCTTTGGCACTCCGAAAATAATAATATCAAATAATGGATCGAAATTTAAGTCCAACCAATTTAAGAAATTATTACAAAACTATGGAATTAATCATGTTTACACAGCAGTGCATTCGCCCCAATCGAATGCTTCTGAGCGTGTCAATGGTTCAGTATAAGCTGATGTACGGGCATATATAAAACATGACCAGAACATGACCAGAGTAATTGGGATGAATTTCTCAGCAGTATCAGCTGCGCACTAAGGTCAGCGGTACATGCTTCAATAGGTACTTCACCTTATTACATGGCATTTGGTCAACATATGATCACGAATGGCGTATCTTATGCTCTTCTGAGAAAATTGGAAATGCTAGATGACAGATCAATTCAATTTGATAGAAAAGATTCATTTGATATAATTTGAGCTCGAGCTGCAAAAAGTGCAGCTAAACAACAAGAACGAAATGAAAGAACCTACAATCTTCGTTCAAGAGAAGTAAATTTTGGTGTTGGTCAGGAGGTCTTTGGCAGAAATTTCAGTCAAAGCAATTTCGAAAAGGGATATAGCGCTAAATTGGCTCCACCATTTCTAGGCTAGAGAACGGAAGAAAACGGCAACATGCTATTATCAATTGGAGGATCTGAGTGGACGTTTACTTGGGGTATATCATGCAAAGGACCTTCGACAATAGACCTAAAAAGTTTTTATTTCTAAGCATTACCCATTTATGCTACAAGCGATATCAACGTTGTTGCTGGTTTTCAGCTACAAACAGGGCTGTGGAGTCGGAGTTGAAGAGTCGGAGTTGAGGTTTTTGTACCGGAAATGGAGTCTGAGTCGCAGTACCCAAAAAAACGCGCAACTCCGACTCCAAAATTTGTCGGCATAAAAAATTTAAAAAAATTTCTAATATTTTCCAATATAAAAATTCTTCGAAATTGGCGATGCAATATTTTGCAGATCAATATGAATAAGTAGATTTTGATTTATCTTATGAGAAAAAGTTGATTCAGGTACTTTACTATATTTTTTATACGTGCGGGAAAAGTCTAAATTACATTAGCAAAACTTATACTCAGTTATTGATCTAGTTGAAAAAAGATGTGTGATTTTTTAAATAACTTACTCATGCTAAAAAATGTTAATGACAGGAATTGCCAATAATTTTAATATCAGAGTTTTTTAAACATCAACGCTTAAATATTTTCAACATTGTACAGAATAAGTGTTGCTATAGCGCATAAATACTAGTATGTATTAGACAAATTGTGACGTAAAATTATTTCTCTTTTGTGTAGAAACATCTTTATCGGCATGCCTTTAATTCCTACCATAACACTCATGTTTTTTTTATGCACATTACGCGGGGATTCCCATAATTCGTTTAATAAAGATGTTTCTACACAAAAGAGAAATAATTTTACGTCTCATTTATTTCGCATCACGGTTAGAGTAGGAGTCGGAGTCGTGAGTCGGAGTCGGAGTCGCACTTAAAAAATTTCAGGGTTTGATTCGTAGTCGGAGTTAGTACTTTTTTCGGACGACTTCACAGCCCTGGCTACAAATCTGATCTTGGCAGGGGGGTAATGTAAAGGCGCTTGTGGCAAGGAAGATATTTCTTAACATTTTCTTATTTTAAAATTTTTGTTTGAATTTATAACAGCCGAATCAGAAAAGTTTTCTTAGGTAAGGTGAATTAACATTTAGATACTTTAATACCACTCTGCGTTTCGTTCATGCATTTTCGTCAATGATAATGCAGTTCTCGGTATTTGGTATTAAATAAGTGGTTTCTGTTGTATGCTGAATTTATGTAGGTATGTATTTTAACACCACTTTTTTCTTCAATAAATTTAATTCTTAACATTTTTACGTCGTATTTGCACTTAAATTCATTATATTTTTATTTCCGATATGAAAATTATATTTTTTTTCTTATACTTTAATTAAAAGCCACGACTCTATATGTATTTATCGATTAACCAATTCATTTACATTTTTCGTTTACAGAGCAATGTTAAAGCAATTGATGTTATTAACCGAACGATACAAAGTAAATTTTATTTGAATTTAGGCTTTACTTGGTAATTTTTAACGATAGATACATACATACAAGGTTTGATTAGGAAATAGGAAAAAAACAAAATGACTAACATACATACATACATAAATGTTAGTTGTCCAACGTTGAAAGATGTTTCAGCCGGAAATTTGCTTGTAGTTGTGAGGGAATGTAAATTATGGATTAAAGCAGTATTTGGTTGTGGTATTTTCATTTAAAGTAAAAAATGTAAATATTTTTTTTCTTTTTATTTTAAATCAAATGAGATTAAATAAAAAAAATAATTACTTTTGTTGTTTTTTTTTGTCCATCCCTGTAAAGTTAACAGCAGAACCTCGTATAGCCGTAAATCTCGCACCTTTTCTTTTTTACACTTTTTTGAATTATTTTCTTAATATTTCACGGCTTTCATTTTGTGAATCTTGCTTTTACAAAATAGTTCTGACTACCGCAATTTAGATTTGTTTAATAAGAGATAAAAAATATTAAGATTTTAAATTAAAAGAAAGATAAAAAATAAGTTCTTAATCAATGCAAACATATTTTCCAGCATATCTTTAAGGATTGAATTTAACATAACAATTGGAATTGAATACTTTGGCATATGGAATTTAAGTTAAGGGTTTTTTTTTAATTTCTTGTGATCGATAAATTTATTTCTTGTAAAATTTTCGGCATTTAATTATTTTTTTGCCCCTTGTGCAATATTTCACTATGATATTAGGATAAATGCTCTATTTTGTTAAATATTTTAATGATTTAAATTAGTAAGTATTTTAGTTTTTTCTTATTTTCTGTTCGCAATGTTTTTTTTAACTTTTTTGTATATTTATCTGTACATATATACATATGTATATACATACTTTTATTTAATTTTTTTATAATTAGGCTTAAATTTTTTAAATAAATTCACACACTTTAAAAAAAAACTTTCTTTGCCACTTTTTAATTTTACCACATTTGTTGTTCTATTATTTTTAAAATGCTAATTCAGGACCATTAGTTATTCAAGCATTCTGCGGGTTTCCTCATCCAAAGCAAATATTTAAAACTAGGCTTAACCCCAAAGGATCTTTCAAAAACTATGTATCCTAAGCCAAAATCTTGTCCCTGAGAAGCAAGCGGTTGCAACTGTAGCAAATTCAAATTTATTAAACTTTTTCTTCCCCAATATCTAACAAACACCCAATATTTATAAATTAAATGAATTTGAGATTCTTACCAATTAAAAGTGTGCTCCTTAGCCTTGAACCACAAATTACACACAGATATGTAAAAAGAGACGTGTGAAAAAGGCCCAAATCAGTTGCGAGCGCAGCTTTCGAAGAAAGAGACAAAAAGGGTTTTTTGGTAGTGAAGTGACAATATGTAAAAACAGGCCGGTACAATCAACAGAAATTGCGTGATTAAAACAAAAATAACAAAACACAAACCACGTTTAACAAAAGCATGGGTTCAACGAACGTTTTATTTTGTGCAAAAAAATGTATTTAGTAATATTATTTTGTTTTATAATGTAGGAACGACAAAACGATCATTGCAAACAAGAATGATTAAACACAAAAACGACATAACAAAACTTAGAGAATCAACAGGGTTGGCAACACATATTCTGTCATCTGGACATTAAATTAACTTTGATGACGTTAAAATTTTAGACATAGAGGGTGGAGAAAGAAAAAGGTACACAATAGAAAGCTTACGAATACAACAAAAAATAGAAAGAACAATGAACAAAAAGGAGGATACTGACAATATAAATACAAGCTATAGAGTTGCAATATAACTTCAAACTGTGATATTAATTTTTAAGCTGTGGTTTTAATTTATTTTTTATGTCAAATGTTCTTTGTTTTTTGTAAAATTTATTTATATTTAATTAATGTTAAATTTGTAAGTTTAAAGAAAAAATATTTGGTGTTTTTATGTTTTATTAATGTATTATAATTTTTAATTAAATAGACGTAACCCTGATGAAGTCAACAAATAATTGACGAAACGTTGGAAAACATGTAAAGAAAAGTTTATTATTTACATTAAATAATATAGGCCTAATTAGCTGACTTGATGCAATTCAAACATGAAATATTTATTAAAATTTGGCCAAATAACACATTAGTATAGATTATTATCGGATAGCTTGCCGAAACAAATCTTCTTAATTTTTTTTATAACACCATTGACAACAAAAAATACACCAAAGCAAAGAATAAACATGAAGGGATACTTTAAACACATAGAACTTAAATATAACAACGAAACACGTACAACAATGAAAGAATATTGCAATGAAACAAAAAAACTTGTCCACCAACAACAAAGGCTTAAATTTATACTGTCATGTAGGAGCTATGGTATTATTCCAAATCACACAAAATACACAACAACTAAGGTACACAATTTATTTAAATGTAACACTGTGAAAGGGAAATTGGGAAAAATTGAAAATAATTTTCATAAGAAAATTTTGAATTTAGAAATATCACAAACTAATACTAATATTAAATTACTAAAACGCAAAATTCACCATATTAACATTGGTATTAAAAATATGTTAGATGAGGATGACTACAGAAGTTTTATTCACAAACAAAAAGACAGGTCAAAACAAATAACAAAAAATACAAAAGAGACACAAATACACAAACTTGATACACTGAAAGAAAAAATGTTTAAATTGCATGGTCTGAATTTTAATGAAAATTGGTTTGAGAACAAAACCAATGTGGAGATTCCAATGGAAAGTAAATGGTTATTATCATTAGGTAAGAAATTTGCTCTACCGATAGACAAAAATAATTTTTCGTCACTACACATAATTGCCGATGTTGAACAGTG
Organism: Pollenia amentaria; assembly: GCA_943735925.1. Lineage (NCBI taxonomy): Eukaryota > Metazoa > Arthropoda > Insecta > Diptera > Polleniidae > Pollenia > Pollenia amentaria. Next base: position 13,763,781 of record OX031011.1, read on the forward strand.
TATACAAGCAATGGATGAAAACGGGGATCAGGAAAAAGATATAGTTAGGACAAAATTTGCAAATAATATCACGACCTTCAAAAGAAAATTAAAAAATTCACCAAAAGAAAAATTTATTTTAACAGTTTACGAGAAAACAAAAAAGTTTTTGAAAAGGCATCTTGAAGTTATAATAATACAAGCTGATAAGGGGAACAAAACTGTAATTATGTATAAAGATGAATATAACCTCAAAATGGAAAAATTATTAGATGAAAAAACAACTTACAGAACTATTAGAATCGATCCGACAGCGAAACTTCAAAGAGAAAATAATAATATTGTTTCCGAGTTGCACAAAAGTGAATATATTGATATATGGCAGAAAAGAAACTTATTGTGTTCATCTGCCATCGCTCCGAGAATTTACGGCCTGCCAAAAATTCATAAAAGAGATACTCCACTTCGGCCAATTGTTTCCTCTATGCAAGTTCCCTGTTATAGACTCTCAAAACATGTGGGACAAATACTAAAACATATTATTTCAGACGAATATAACATTAAAAATTCAAATGAACTAAAAAATCAGATGAGAAATATTAAAATAGAAGAATACGAGATTTTAATATCATTTGATGTCGTTTCTCTGTTCACGAATATCCCGGTACATACGGCAATAAAAAATATAATGGGAAAATGGGAAACGATAAAGAACTTCACAAAAATTCCAAGCTCGAAGTTTCTAAAAATACTTAATTTTTGTCTCTCCGATAATAACTATTTTGTGTTTAATAAGAAAATTTATAGCCAGATATTTTGAATGCCTATGGGCAACCCTCTTTCTCCTACAATAGCCGATATAATACTTGATAACCTACTTGACGAAGCGATAAATGAACTAAAGAAGAAGAATATCCATTTTAAGTACATACATAGTTAAATATGTAGACGACATATTAGCGATAATCAAAATTAAAGATAAAGATGAAATATTGAATGTTTTAAATACTTACCAATTCAATTTACCACAGAATTGGAAGAAAATAAACAGATTGCCTATCTAGATACTAAGATACACAGGGACAATAACAGGATCACATTTGATTGGTATGCTAAAGAATCATCATCAGGAAGACTAATGAACTTCAATGCTACACAGCCTAAACACCAAATTATTAATACGGCAAAAAATTTTATTTTCAGAGTTTTAAATATTAGTGACCAACAATTTCATGCCAAAAATATTAATATATAAAACTTTTATTAATTGACAATAGTTTTCCAATTAAACTCATTTATTCATTAATTGAACAAACACAGCTTAAATTAAAAAATAATATCACTACACAAAATACTGACAAAAAGGAAAATATTTTTTTCAGTGTACGATTTATTCCTGGTTTAACGGATAACAAAAATATAAAAACAACAATAGAATCACAAAACATATGTTTTGCTTATACTCCTAACTCCACACTCAGTACAATTTTTTCAAATGTAAAAGCACCGATAGAAAAACAACAACAATGCAATGTTGTGTACGAACTTGAATGTATGGGAAATGACGAACAGAAATGCGATCAAATATATATAGGAACGACAAAACGATCATTGCAAACAAGAATGATTGAACACAAAAACGACATAACAAAACTTAGAGAATCAACAGGGTTGGCAACACATATTCTGTCATCTGGACATAAAATTAACTTTGATGACGTTAAAATTTTAGACATAGAGGGTGGAGAAAGAAAAAGGTACACAATAGAAAGCTTACGAATACAACAAAAAATAGAAAGAACAATGAACAAAAAGGAGGATACTGACAATATAAATATAAGCTATAGAGTTGCAATATAACTTCAAAGCTGTGGTTTTAATTTATTTTTTATGTTAAATGTTCTTTGTTTTTTGTAAAATTTATTTAGTATATTTAATTTAATGTGAAAATTAATGTTAAATTTGTAATATATGTAATATAATTTTTAATTAAATAGACGTAACCCTGATGAAGTCAACAAATAATTGACGAAACGTTGGAAAACATGTAAAGAAAAGTTTTTTATTTACATTAAATAATATAGGCCTAATTAGCTGACTTGATGCAATTCAAACATGAAATATGTTATTTACTTACTTAAATATTATTTACTAGTGTTGCGGTAAACTTAAAAGTTAATTTTTTCAACAGCTATGCAATAAATCTTAACTAAATCAATTTGTGTTAATTGTAATTCTACATAAAAGATGGTGCAAAGAGAAATGAAAAAAGGGCAGCTTTCTGAGAAAGAGACAAAAAATCTTCCGTCTCGTGACATATCTGTGTGTAATCTGTGCCTTGTACGCAACAAAGCTCGCTCCCCGTATGAAAATTGTGTAATAAAAATGGATAGGTTTTTGCTACAGTTAGCCCTTTATACCCCCACTAAATACTGATAAGTTGGAAAAGTGGTGTTAAAATACATACCTACATAAATTCAGCATACAACAGAAACCACTTATTTAATACCAAATACCGAGAACTGCATTATCATTGACGAAAATGCATGAACGAAACGCAGAGTGGTATTAAAGTATCTAAATGTTAATTCACCTTACCTAAGAAAACTTTTCTGATTCGACTGTTATAAATTCAAACAAAAATTTCAAAATAAGAAAATGTTAAGAAATATCTTCCTTGCCACAAGCGCGTTTACATTACCCCCCTGCCAAGATCAGATTTGTAGCCAGGGCTGTGGAGTCGTCCGAAAAAAGTACTAACTCCGACTACGACTCCAAACGCTGAAATTTTTTAAGTGCGACTCCGACTCACGACTCCGACTCCTACTCTAACCGTGATGCGAAATGAATGAGACGTAAAATTATTTCTCTTTTGTGTAGAAACATCTTTATTAAACGAATTATGGAAATCCCCGCGTAATGTGCATAAGAAAAACATGAATGTTATGCTAGGAATTAAAGGCAGGCCGATAAAGATGTTTCTACACAAAAGAGAAATAATTTTACGTCACAATTTTTCTAATACATACTAGTATTTATGCGCTATAGCAACACTTATTCTGTACAATGTTGAAAATATTTAAGCGTTGATGGTTAAAAAATTCTGATATTAAAATTATTGGCAATTCCTGTCATTAACATTTTTTAGCATGAGTAAGTTATTTAAAAAATCACACATCTTTTTTCAACTAGATCAATAACTGAGTATAAGTTTTGCTAATGTAATTTAGACTTTTCCCGCACGTATAAAAAATATAGTAAAGTACCTGAATCAACTATTTCTCATAAGATAAATCAAAATCTACTTATTCATATTGATCTACAAAATATTGCATCGCCAATTTCGAAGAATTTTTATATTGGAAAATATTAGAAATTTTTTTAAATTTTTTATGCCGAAAAATTTTGGAGTCGGAGTCGCGCGTTTTTTTGGGTACTGCGGCTCAGACTCCAACTCCGGTACAAAAACCTCAACTCCGACTCTTCAACTCCGACTCCGACTCCACAGCCCTGTTTGTAGCTGAAAACCAGCAACAACGTTGATATCGCTTGTAGCATAAATGGGTAATGCTTAGAAATAAAAACTTTTTAGGTCTATTGTCGAAGGTCCTTTGCATGATATACCCCAAGTAAACGTCCCCTCAGATCCTCCAATTGATAATAGCATGTTGCCGTTTTCTTCCGTACTCTAGCCTAGAAATGGTGGAGCCAATTTAGCGCTATATCCCTTTTCGAAATTGCTTTGACTAAAATTTCTGCCAAAGACCTCCTGACCAACACCAAAATTTACTTCTCTTGAACGAAGATTGTAGGTTCTTTCATTTCGTTCTTGTTGTTTAGCTGCACTTTTTGCAGCTCGAGCTCAAATTATATCAAATGAATCTTTTCTATCAAATTGAATTGATCTGTCATCTAGCATTTCCAATTTTCTCATAAGAGCATAAGATACGCCATTCGTGATCATATGTTGACCAAATGCCATGTAATAAGGTGAAGTACCTATTGAAGCATGTACCGCTGACCGTAGTGCGCAGCTGATACTGCTGAGAAATTCATCCCAATTACTCTGGTCATGTTTTCAGCTAATACTGAACCATTGACACGCTCAGAAGCATTCGATTGGGGCGAATGCACTGCTGTGTAAACATGATTAATTCCATAGTTTTGTAATAATTTCTTAAATTGGTTGGACTTAAATTTCGATCCATTATTTGATATTATTATTTTCGGAGTGCCAAAGGTATGAAAAAGTTCCTCTTCAAGATATTTCATTATTGCGTCGGTAATAAATTTGTTTATGGGTTTTAAGGAACAAAACTTTGAAAAGTGATCAACTACAATAAATATAGCAGCATTTCCACTCCTAGAGCGAGAATAAGGACCTAAAAAGTCGAAATAGAGTTTTTGGAAAAATCTGTGGGTCTCGGAAGTTTTACCCAATGGAGGTCGCATGACAAAATTCGGGTATTTGGCCACTTACACGTCTCGCAAGAGTTTACGTAATCCCTGATATCATTTACTAAATTTGGTCAAAAATAAAATCGACGAATACGCTCAAGCGTTTTGTTTATTCCTCCATGTGCTGAAAGATGATTATCGTGAGCATTGTGAAGAATGTCTTTTATTCTAAATCAGACAATTCAAAACCTAATATTTCATATAAATATTCAGTGTTGGCTCTAGAAAGCGTATCAGGAACTACATTACGACTGCCTTTGTGGTGTTCAATTTTAATGGTCAAGCCTTGTAATTTAATGCCCATTCTGCCAACCGAGAACTTATATCTGTTTGGGTCATGAGCCACTTCAGCGAAGCATGATCGGTCATTATAGTAATCTCATGTCCCTCTACGTAAGCTGTAAAATTTTTTTTGCTCAGCATAGCTGCTAAGCATTCTTGTTCGGCGACCGAGTAATTACGTTGGGCTTGGTTGAGTTTCTTCGACATAAAGGCGATAGGAACTTCTTCACCCTCAGCAGTTTTTTGAACCAACACACTTCTTATTCCAGTATTACTAGCATCACATTGTATGTAAAATGGCTGCGAAAAATTTGGACTATGTAATACTGGTGTGGTGGTCAAGATGGTTTTTAACTAATTAAAAGCTTTTTGAGCCAATTCGCTCCATACAAATTAACGATGACTTTTTAACAAGTCTGTTAAAGGGGCAGTTAAATTGGCGTAGTTTTTGATAAACTTTCGATACCAACCGGACATACCTAATAATCTGCGAAGTTGTTTAACAGATCTTGGTTCTGAAAATTCTAAAATAGCCGAAACTTTTTCGGGATCTGTACGAATTACCCCATCCCCAATTATATGACCAAGATACCGGACCTCCTTTACACAAAACTTTGATTTTTCGACATTTAACGTCAGTCCCTAAGCTCGAAATTTCCGAGCCACTTCCCGCAATACTTGCAAATGTCTTTCAAATGTGTCTGTTACCACCAACAAATCATCCAGATAAACAAACACCTCCGTTCTCAATTGCACTGGCACCACCTTGCCCATTAATCGAGATATTGTCTGGGGAGCATTGCAAAGGCCAAAAGGCATGCCCTTGTAATGATACAAGAGGCGACCAGGAACGGTGAATGCGGTCTTATTTTTCGATGATTTATCGAGTGGAATTTGCCAAAAGGCATCCTTCAAATCATGGCTCGATATATATTCAGCTTTTGGTAACCTAAATAAGATACCATCAATTATAGGAAGAGGATACGCAACTTTAACAGTTACAGAATTTACCTTCCGGCTATCTAGGCAAAGCCTAACCTTCCCAGGCTTGAGAACCAATACAATAGGTGAGGAACACATCCATCTCTAGCATTCGATCTATTTCCGCGTAAATTAGCTTTTCGATGGCTGGGGACACGGGGAAATGCAGTTGTTTTATTAGTGCCGCACCACCTACATCGATAATGTGTGAAATAATATTAGTTCTTCCCTAGCCCTCTGTTGCAAAGGACGGAAATAGATTAATAACAGTTTGTAATTTCTGCTGTTGGGAGATTGAAAGATTTTTTTGTTCAGAAGTTTCCATTAAAGCATGATATAGGTCAGAATTGTACTTCGAATCTAAGGCAGTTGGTAAAAGGTTAAAAAAATAACACCAACAACTTTTTGTCCTTTGCCATCTGCAGTCCTAACAACTGAGTTGATTTTTTTAAAATTTCCATCTGTTCCCAAAAAAATCTATTGCCGCCTGTGCACCTAAACAATTAACCGAAGCTCCTGTATACAGTAAACCAGCCATTGGCTTGCCAAAAAGCTGAACATCCGCATATGGTCGAATGTTATTGGGTTTGTCGTAAATTGTACTTAAAAGCCCACGCCGCGTATGCCTTACTTCTTTCCAATAATTACGCATTCGCTTAGAAGAACGCTGTTGTTTTGCATAAGGGATTGTTGGTTCATTAAATATTTCCTTTCGTCTCGCAGTGTACTCAGCCAGTCAAATGTGAAAGGGTTTAAGGTAAGTGGGTGGGGTCGAAATCATAATTTTACTATTATTCAACGCATTATCATTTTGCAGTCTTTCAAATTTGCTGCCGGGAGCAGAATAAAAGCTTTGATCCACTTTAGGCAAATTATCAGAGCTTTGAACTTCCTTGATAAATTTTTTTTTTATTGTTTTTAGATAAATTGAGATGTTGCGATTTTAATCCGTATTGGTTGACCGATTCTGTCTATGTGCATTTTTCAGTGCGGTCGACATGGAGTTTTTTGAATTTGTATAGCATAGTGGACATTTAGGCTTATAGACATTAGCTAAACCACATCCGTAGCAAAACACTTGTCTGTCCTCTTAACAATCCGTATACCTATTACCAGATTTACGACAGTTCCAACACATTCTTTTATAGGAAGAGAGATATTTTCATCAAGTTCGTTGATCTGCCTATTTACAAAGGGCAAAGATTTAGAACCGATATAATTCCTATTAATGTCTTGTAAAAAAAAATTCCCGAAAGCGACAAATATCCCGAAGCTCCGAAACAGTGTACATTTTCAAATTCAAAATTTCGTGCTCAATCTCTGGTAATAAATTCCTCCTCAATATCTCAACTAAAATCCTTTCACTTAAAGGTTCTGCTAATCTATCTGAAATATCAATTAGAGCGTCATAGAAAGTATCAAATCCTTCAGTATATTTTTGTTTGCGATTTCTTATAATTTCGCGCAAATCAATATCTGTCCTCGAGTCTGCATATTGCTTACGTAAAGCTGAACTCAATTGTGGCCATATAATTGAAGGTACTGATTGATGGTATCGCCAATACCAATCGTTTGCCTTTGCCTCAAATAAGGTAGATATATGATCACATAGTAATTAAAAATTCCCGTTAAGAGTTTGGTTTGTTAAAGCCTCAACACGATATAAAAAATTTTCTACCGACATTCCACGATAATCTCAAGAAAATCGTATCTTCCTATTGTGTATAATATGACCTATTTTGTCTAGTCTTTTTGAAGATATATAAGGGACCTTAACATGAGGATCGGTAGGTTCCCTATTGGTGTGAGAGGATGGCAAACCAAGTAAGCCACCGAGACTTTGTTGCCCTATTGACAACGACGCGTTAGCATTCGCAGAAGACTGTCTATTTCCCTGTTGTGCAGAACTGGTAGTATTAGAATTAGACCGGTTACTGATCTGTAGTTTATGGAACCCTGCCTCAATATTTGTTTGAATCAATTTTGTCAAGGTCGCACTTAAACTTAAAAGCTTCTCAAATTGTTGTGCACCAACAGCAGCTGTTACCAAGTTTCGAATATAATCACGTTGTTCTTGTTTAGAACTTCCCGACATTGACATTCGTTGTGGCAAATTAGATTCATTATTAATTTCCGATAATAGAGAAGATATACTAGGTCGGCTAGTTTCAAAATTCATAGATCTTTGAACCTGAGATTATCATTGGGGGCGGTATACTAGTTTTGCATTTGGGGTTGCTATTGAAAGCCTATTTCCACAAATGGTACAATTAGGTCTGGTTTTGGAATTTTTCTGATAGCATGATATATGAAGGGGGTGGCCGCAGGGTGCTATATACTGGTAAACATTTTCACTGATTGTGTGTTGACATATAGTACAATTCGATGGAACCGTAGCTGGTTCAATATTTACTAAGTCCTTAAACTCTCCAGTAGCCATTGTAAACCGTCAAAAGTTTCACCTATAGTTCCAGTAAATACGTTCCCATAAATTAGACAAACTTGGAGAAGGAAATTTGCAATCGATGCAAAAATATAATGGCGCTTTTTATTTTCAAATAAGAAGCAAAAAAAAAAAAAATTTATTGCAAAGTCGGTTAAAATTTCGAATAGGAACAAAAAAAAAAAATAATCAGAAAAACCAAAATCGATTAGGATTAATCACCACTAACAGATATTAAAAAAAATTATACTACTGCCTGAATAAAAGCTGATTTAAAAAAATATAAAAAAAGTTTACTTCTCCTAATTTCATAAAATACAATTTAAATAACTTTATATAAAAAAAATCGGGCAGCAAGAACTGTTCGCAAAATAGAGTATTTGATTTCCCCGCATACTGTAGACGAAATTGATTTGTTAAATAATGAATTATTCCATATGTAACTCGATTTAAAATTCCGAAAAATAAAGTAAGACGTAATATCTATTGTACAGTAAGTAGAAAGAACATGAAGATAATATTAAGGTGGGTACTAATTTGACTAGTTATCAAATGGTCATTTCCGAACCTTAAAATGTAAGGGTTGAATCAATAAAAAAAATTCCATAGCGGTCTGAGTCTAGTGTTAATCCAAGCTGCAGCTTTTTCTAAAAGGTATATCTTATCAATGATTTAACAAGGTTTTATAATTATGTGCTTATATAAAGCTATGTAGGTTAACAGCTATAGGTGTGAAGTCTGTTACATTCCAAACTAACTTTATACACAAAAAATACACAAACATGAGTTGGAAAATTAAAGTAACAAAAAGCAAATAGATAGGCTTAGATACAAATAGTAAAGAGCCACACACCAGAACTTGAATCGAATTCAAAAGGTGTTTGCTTTTAGTATAATAATTTAACGTGTGGACCCCACGTTGGGCGCCAAAAATTCTTCTTCTCTATCTGTAGCGTGTAACGGTCTAAATTTTCCTTAGTTTTTACGAGCAATAAGCAGCAAGTGCATGCTTCATACATCCGGCTCCTATCTCGTCGGCTAATGGGTGAATCGTAACTATTAATTCTCGATAATAAAATAAATAAAAAAGACCACAGAAAGAAATAGAAACAAATTTTAATTTGCATGCTAAAATTACTGATAGGAAAAATAATATAGAAAACCTAAATCGAAGGTAAAGCATCAGATAACCTTCATCATTTCACTGGTTGTGATTGATGGTGTCACAACTCTTATAACCCTCCCAACCATGATCATAAAAATCTCGTAGAATTTATCTTTCATGATCCCAAACAAATCATATTACCTCTACTAGTAGCATTGTGGAAACCAAAAACAGTTCAATTTACAAATTCATATTAATAATTATTTGTTAAGGGGGAAAAACATTACCACTAACTAATAGTTATTAATAATAATCTTAAAATCTATATAAAAGTTAAAGATTTTAACCACCAATTTAAGTTATATAGAAAATGATTTTTCATATTTAAAATTACAAAAAAAAAAAAAAATTCAAAAGAAACCGGAAAAACCTAATGTTAAGCAAAAATCACAAAAAAGCTGAAACAAGAATTTTATTAAGAGATCCAACTCGGCTATCAACAATTAATCCCATTAGTATAAAATTGGTAAAAAAATATACAGAAATAGAAAAAAATAATAAAATAAAATTATGTCATCCGTAGGGTTCGAATTATATTCAAATTATGTTTTAATAAAACAGATCTTAAAATTTTTTACAGTTAAATCTTCCATTAGACACGGCCAAAAAATGATTTTAAAAAATGCTAAAAATAAAGCTTTTTGCTAAAAATGTAGATCCAGTATAAGATTTTATTCGAAATTAAATACATTTAGTGACTTATTTTTTAACGGAATTGAAATAAATGGTAATATCTAAACAAGTGGGTAGATTTTGGTAACGCATCTGAATCATATAAATATGTAGCACAGGCAGTTGAGATTACATTTTAAATTAAAAGGCCCGAAAACCCCTGATACATGCAAAATTTAAACGATGTTATATCTATGCTATTCCAATTTTTTTAGATAAATTTATTTCTTATAGTTTAGGAAAAGTTAAAGTTATAAAACTATTATTTCTTCTGCAGCTTAAAGCAAAAAATTTTTTTTAAACATTTACCCCCATATCCATAAAAAATATTTTACGTTTATAGCAGGTTTATGAAACGAATTTTCTATGAAAATTTTAATAAACCATTTATTAATTTAAAATATTTTTATGAATATGAGGGGAAGGGGGGGGGGGGGTTAACACTATATAATTTTTATCTAAATACAAAGTGAAATCTCTTTGTACTTTAATATCGTAATATCAAAGCGCAAATCATTTTTACAATCAACAGAATGAGGAAATTTCTAATATTTCCTTTCTTAACAAAAGAATTATCATTTTGGGTACAATTGTTTTTAATTAAAATTTATTATAATTTAAAAAAAAATTTAAGTAAAATCAATAAAACTATTCGTCCAAATTTTACATATATTATTAAGTAAGCTTCACAAAAAGGTTTTTTTTTTTTATTTATTTAATAGATAATATAAACATAATTACAAATGTTAGATATATAAATACTTATTATCTATAAATGGCTTAACATGTTGGTTGTTAGCCAGATTGGCATAATATGAAGATAAAAAAAAATAAAAATATAAGCAAGAAATAAAATTCATAAACAAGGGAATGTCTTGTATACATATATAAATAATGACATTTTACATGCACTAAGTAATTACATATTATTATTATTCAAATTCATTTATTATCAATCTTCTGTATCTTAAACAAGTCTCTAAATAGTTAGCAAGAATTTTAATTAAGAAGAAAGTTTGAAAATAAGTTTTGTTTATTTGACAAGACATGGGTTTCATATAGGAAAAATATTTCAAATTTATTTAAAAAGCTGAAAAAATTACCAAAGTTAATACTATTGGCAAGATTAGCAACGTTATACGATAAAACATTACATAAAAAGAATTGCTATTGGCCATTCATATATGAGTTATTAAATGACGTAGGGTTAACATGAACCTTATCATTGACGAAGACTTCAACGTTGGCAACAAGTTTTCCAGACGACCAGAAGTACTTTATGTCGTCTATATAAGTACAAAATTCACCCAGCCTTCTTTTAACGTTCGCGTTGTGTTTAGCAATGTAAGCAATAACTTTCCTTAAATTATAACGAATATTTTGTTCTTCTTTTGTGTAGTCTTTTGCAATAAAAATATTACGACCTTTCAATTTGTTTTTCACAGCTAAAACATTTACAGCTTGCAGTTGCGATTCTAATGAGAACAAATAGGTATTTTTTGTATTTTTAGTGGAAAGAGCACGAACCGTAGCCACCTTTATATCCACACCCAAATGGTTGTTGCATAATTCAATAAATTCCGATTTAACAGTAGATGTAGTAGTGCTGACTAAACCATTAACAACAATATTTGTAGAACGCGACCTATGGTCAATTTGTTCAATACGGGAGGACAACAGTTTTACTTCGTTTCTTAATTTATAATTATCCTGTCTAAGTTCATCCAGCTCAGATTTGATTAACGAAATATCCTCTTTTTTGGCAACATCTTTAAGCTTGACATCCAGTAGACTGCACAGTTTATCTCAAGAAAAAACATCACTTTGCGTTGTTTCCATTACTACTAGTGGTTGTTTACTTGTAAATTGTTTTTTATTATTGTTATTAAACAGCTGTTCTGGTGAGAACTGTCTGGTACGTTTATTGCTCATAGGTTTAATAGCATACCTTAAGGCGGACACAGTAAAAAATACTAAAATATTGTAGAGAACAGCTGAGCTGGACCAAAAAAAACAAAACAGCAAAGAATGTATGCAAGATCCTGCACTAAATAAGCAGCATCCAAATAAGGTAATGAGGTTTGGCAGCCAACAAACTAGATGCTCACACGTACACTCCAACAGAATAACACACACAACAACTCCAACAGACTTAATTAAATTTACCAAACAATTGTGAAGAGCCAGAAACCAGAGCAACAAAACTACATATGCAAGTTATATATGCCACCCAAGACGAACCAATGATTTTGTAAACAATGATTCATGAAATTGTTTACAGAAGTATTGATTTCGATTTCTATACATTTGTTGATTGTCCAACGATCAATGGAATTTCATCATCCATGATCGTTGTGCTGATCATGCAGAAATAGTTCATAAGTTTAAGCTAAGAATATGTAAAGAACAGAATAAAAATTTAGTTAAAAGAATTTATAAAGAAGAAAGAAAAGGAATTTTTTGTTGTGTGGTTGAAATTCTCTCTATATAAAATTAATTTTTTTTTTAAGACATTTACACTCTTTGTAAGGTGGATGTTGATAATTTTTTTATCTATAAGTAATCACCTCTCAATTTCTTTATCCTTGATTAGAAGAAAAAAAAAAATTTTTTTTTTTAATTTATTATAAAGGAAATACATAATTATTATGGCACAATTGGGTCTTACTGACTGCTTGCGAGAGGCAAGAAGCTTGCATGTTTTTGATGGAGAATCTAAATATTCTCTGCAAAATTACCTTAGGGATGTGACAACGGTATTATCATTAACTGAAGATAGCAATAAAGCAATCGTGCAAACTATTTTGGCTAATAAAATTCAGGGTCGAGCTCTGAATGCTGTAGAAACACTCACAGAACCCACATGGACAAATATTTTGAATAAATTAAGACAGGAATTTGGGGTTAAAGAATCTTATTTCTCTATTAGGGAAGAAGCCATGAATTTAAATTTTAATAATATTGAAGAATTACATTATAAGTTGGACCAATGCTTGAATAAAATGAATACAAAATACAGTTTAGAAATAGAGAAGGATGTTAATTTTATGCCTGCAAATAATGTTAAATTAATTTTCGATATTTATATAAATTACTTGAGTTTGAATATAAAAGCATTGCTGCTTCAAAATAATATTTCTAGCGTGAGCGGCTCTCGGAGCTTTTTAATAGAAAATAACTTCATGAGCGAGGCAATCTTATCGGCAAAACACTATAAAAGAAATAACAGCGTTCAACAAATTTATAGAAGGGAAATTGTAAATTGATATATCAACCCAAATCAAAACAATCAACATTTTTTAAGTCGAAATTACAACTCAAATTTTAATCAGTCTTATCCAAGATTGAATCAGCAAAATTTTTTAAAAAACGTAGATCATTCCCGTTCAAATTTCAATAGAAACGCTAATCGATACAGTGGAAATTTTTATCGGAATCCGGTAGATAATAGGCGTGTGCAACATCAAGTACCAATGCCCATGGAAATTGACCATGCGCAATATGAAAATTTTCCTCAACAGCCTCAGGCTGTATATTACCAATAGTAACGCTTACGTTCGGGTTCCTCCGTGCAAGGTGCCTAGTGGACACGGGTGATTCCATATTTTTTGGAAAGATTTCAAACCGTAGAAAATTAATAAACCCTATTAAATTAAACACACTCATTGGCTCTTCTATCATAGAGGACGAAGTTATCGTATATTTGCCAAACGAATTCAACAGCCCAGACCAAACGATGTCTTTAAAGCTTGTAGATCTTAAAAATAAACCATTCGAATGCATAATAGGCAATAATATTTTATCTCCTTTAGGTGCGCAAATAGACTTGCGTCATAACGAATTGAAAATTAGAGACTCAACCATATTAATTGGCGAAAATAAACCACCTTTTGAATATGGAGATATTTTTTGTTTAGAGGGGCATGATAGGGAGCTGGAAATTTTTACAAGTTAATAAGAGAACATTTTATATTGAAGGACAAAATTTAACTAGTTCCAACAGCATTAGGCACAAATCATAACTACATCAAACCAACCAATATATTCAAAAATATACCGATATCCCCAATTTCACGAGAAAGAAATCGAACGGCAAATCCGGGAAATGTTAAAACAAGGTATAATAAGACCTAGTAAATCCCCATATAGTTTGCCCCTTTGGATAGTTCCGAAGAAAATGAGCGATACTGGGATTAAGAAATGGAGAGTCGTCATAGACTACCGCAAGTTAAACGAAGTGACAATACAAGACAAATTTCCGATTCCAAACATGGAATCTCTGTTCGACAAATTAGCAATATTATACCACCTTAGATTTAGCTTAAGGGTTCTATCAGATATTGATGGACGAAAGGGATATTGAGAAAACTGCGTTTTCTACCCCAATGGGACATTTCGAGTACATTCGTATGCCCTTCGGTTTAAAGAATGCGCCCGCTACGTTTTAGCGAATGATGAATCATGTACTAAGTGATTACATCAATAAGATATGTGTCATTTACATGGATGACATCTTGGTTTTCTCCGTAACAATCAAAGAGCATTTTGAGAGTCTAAATAAAATATTTAAAAGATTGAACGAATTTAATCTGAAAGTCCAATTGGACAAATGTAAATTTTTTACCAAATATACTGAATTTCTTGGCCATATTATAACTCCTGATGGTATCACTCCGAACCCGGAAAAGATAAAAGCTATTAAAAATTTGAAATTACCGGGAAGTGTCAAACAGATATAATCATTTTTGGGACTTACTGGCTTTTAGAGGAAATTTATAAAAAATTATTCAACAATAGCCAACCCAATGATAAAATATCTTAGGAAAAATACTCATATAAATATGCGAGATCAGGAAAACATAGATTCCTTTGATAAATTAAAAACTCTGCTCACAACATACCCTGTTCTAGCCTACCCAGAATTTGATAAAGAATTCGTTCTGACAACTGATGCCAGCGATATAGCTATTGGTGCTGTCCTAAGTCAGAAAGGTAGACCTATTTCTTATGCCAGTCGTACTTTAAATAGTGCCGAAAGAAATTATCACACCTTGGAGAAATAATTGCTGGCCATTGTGTGGAGCGTAAAGTACTTTAGACCATATTTGTATGGGAGAAAATTTTTGGCGAGAACTGACCATCAACCATTGAAATGGTTATATTCTTTGAAAGAGCCAAATTCCAGAAAAATTCGTTGGAAAATAATGTTGGGAGAATTTGAGTTTGAGGTAGAATATTTAAAGGGTAAGGATAATAAGGTTGCCGACTTCTTAAGCAGAATTCCGAAACCTAATGTGGAAGATGAAGAAAATTTAGATATTAAATCGCTGTTTGAGCTAAAAGACAGTGATATGAGCACTGTTCATAGTGCCAATGAAGATTTAAATGAACATTTTCTCATAAGTGAGACAGTTGTTAATAAATATAGAAAGCAAATAAGAATCTTAAATCAAAAAGAGAAAGAAACAGAAATATTGTACAATAAATATAAAATAATTTATATCGAGAGGAATGATTTGCCAAATGGTCATTATTTAAATGACATTTTTAGAAAGAATTGAACAAAGGTACAGTGGGAATTTATTCTGAATTGGGTGACTCAGAATATAATATTGTCCAAAATAAATTAATCCAACTTTTTTCGAATGATAGTAATTTAAAATTTATAAAATGCACGAAATTGGCAGTAGACGTTGAAAACGTGGAAAGATTGTTGCAAGTGATTGAAAATAATCATATCGCTCATAGGCTCAGCGATAAAAATATGTGCACAATCAAAACTAAGTTGGATGAGAGAATTTCTTATTTGGGAAAGCCAGAAAAACTGATTTTAGATAACGAATTTAATAACACATATAAAATTATTTTGTTCAGAGAGGAACATTAATGCCCACTTTACCACACCAAATTCACACACAGGAAATTCAGATGTTGAGAGGTTACAGTCTACGCTTTTAGAGCATATTAGAATAATCAAAAGAAGCAACGAGAATATGAGTATAGAAGAGTTGGTCATTAGAGCTATAGGATATTATAATAATTCAATCCATTCTACCATAGGAATTAAGCCTATGGATTTTATTAACCGTTCGAATTTAGATTTTTCAAAGATTGCCTTACAAATGAACTCTAGAAAGCAAAAAGCTATTCAAAGACTTAATCTCACGAGGGAACCTGTACCGAACTATCACCCTAATAATATGTATGTAAAGAACATACAGGGCCAAAGACATAAAACTGCTAAAAGATATAATAAATATAATCCTATAAGAATGAAACGCATCGATATTGCACAGATAAAACGACCTTTAAAGGTTATTAGATAAAAAAAAAAAAAAAAAAAAAAAAAAAAAATACTAATCAGATAATCGTAAAAGTTTGTTCTCACGTAATATTTGTATATGTCCTCTTTTTAGATGATCGGGGCTTTGTTCCTTTTAATATTAAAAACAAAAAATTGAATCGGAAGCAGGATATGTGATGATAGAAAGTGAACCTATTTCCGTGATTCGTAGATATAATTAAATAATACATGTTTTTGATTTGGAAGATATTAGAGCGACCATTCAAAAGGTTAAAATAGAAGTTTCAAAAAATTTCTTAATAAAACAAGGTGAAATGTTAATGGGTCTGCAGGATAAAATAAAAGAGCTAGAACATTTGTTATCAACAATAACAATTCATACTAGAAACAAAAGAAGTTTACTGAATTTTGGGGGAAGAACCATAAAATGGTTATTCGGAAATATGGACGATGAGGACAAGGAACTGATTGATGCACACTTTGCAAAAATTGACATGAACCAGCAACAGTTAATAGGGAAATTAAACAAACAAATAAAGATCAATACATACATACAAAAATTTATGCAAAATGTTCATTTGCTGTTGGAATCAAATAGGCTCTTGTTTAACGCAAGTATGTCAAAAGAAATTATAGATAATATACCAGTCATAAAATATAAAAGTTATTCGCTGATAATTAACCAAATCAGGGATAAGATTGAGAGAATACAGGAAAACATATTGATGGCAAGATATAACGTAATGAATAGATTTGTTCTTACTAATGACGAAATTGATTTATATAATATTGATAGTTCCAAATTAAGACACTTAAAATTTAACATTGGCTCATTGTCAAATGATGTAATTATATTTGTAATTTCGGTTCCAGAATTCTTTAACAAGATGTATATAACTAATTATATTATGCCTGTTCCCAATAAAAGGGCCATGCAAATTGACATTAATGAAACAAGAATTGTTAAAATAGAAAATACAACTTTTATTGTAAATGAAGAAAATTTTTTACCAAAAATGTTACAACCAAAGGATTGCATTGTAAACCTAATCAAAGATAATTATAGAAACTGTTCCAGAAGAAAATTTGTTGGAACCGTTGCAAAAGAGATAGATATAGGAAATTTAATATTAATTAATGTTAAACATAATTTAACGAATTTTTGTAACAATTTCACATATTTTTTAAATGGAAGTTATTTTGTAAGAACTGAAAAATGTGGAATTCAAATAGGTGATTATTTTTTAAGAAGATATGAAACTAAAATGAATATTGTAATCCCTAACTTTAATGTTATACCAGAAAACGAAACCGAACTATTAGATGTACCACAAATGATTAATCTTGATACCAGTAATGAGGTATATTTAAAACAAAACATAAATTACAACTTTTATGCAATTTATGGGTAACTTACCTGCATTGTGATCTTGCTTGTGATTTACAAGAAAGATTTCTTATTTACACTAATTCGAAGAGACTCGAATTCTAAGGGAGGGCGAGTTATATATGCCACCCAAGAAGAACCAATTGCACAAGAAGAACCAATGATTTTGTAAACAATGATTCATGAAATTGTTTACAGAAGTATTGATTTCGTTTTCTGTACATTTGTTGATTGTCCAACGATCAGTGGAATTTCATCATCCACGATCGTTGTGCTGATCATGCAGAAATAGTTCATAAGTTTAAGCTAAGAATATGTAAAGAACAGAATAAAAATTTAGTTCTAGAAAACCATCAAATCGAAACGGTTTATAAAAATACTAAAGAAAAAATAAATAAAGAATATCAAAATCCTTTTTTTTTATAAAATAAATGTTTTTTATTCAAATATAAAAGAAAAAGAACAAAACTTGCATGTTAATCTGTATGTACCACGCAAACACATAAAAATAAGATGGAAAACAGCAGCCACCAATGTGTATAGTGTTCAACAGCAACAGACTTAATGCACTCCAGTGATAAGACACAACCAGCATCTGCAGCAGCCTTGTAAAATAGTTCCAGACAATATTTATCAATAGATATATAAAATTATAAAATATTGCGCGCACAGTAAAATTTTTTCACAACTTGTCAGTACAAAGACAGGGTTACCAATCGCTTCACAAAAAGGAACGTCATTAAAATTTGTTGCGGTTTAGACCTATATTAAATTATTGACCGACAAAAAGAAAGTTTTATGCGTTTCTTGTTAGCACTTTGAACAGGCTTGTGTAAAATATCATGAATCGTTTTAGCCGAACTAAAATTATTTTTAGGAGGGTAATTTGTATTGGACCTATGGTAAATTATGGACCAATCATCCCAAAACTCTAAAGACTTATTTCTGGTATTACAAAAAATAAATTTCAATACAGCAGTGTAATTAGTCTTTGCGTCAACAGTGAATTTCACAAAATTGCATGATATTTTTTCTAGCCATATGAATGTAAGTTGGAAGAAATTTTACCGCAATATCCATTTCTGTTATGGTTTTAAGCGAATTTAATTATTTTCCCAAAATGGGCTTTATTTGGTTTTAGGAGCAATAAACTGTTTTCCGAGAGTAGGGTTTATATGGGGCCTAGGGTAAATTTTGGTCCGATCTTTACGAAATTTGGCAGTGTGGTTTCTAGTCATATAAAATTGTGATATGCTAAATTTTTTTATGATAGCGTTATTAATTACGATTTTAGGCGTACTAAACTGTTTGCCGGGAGTAGAGTTTATACAGGGCCTAGAGTAAATTATGGACCGATCTTCACGAAATTTTACAGTGTGATTTGTAGTCACATTAAACTGTGACGTTCCAAATTTAATTATGATAGCGTTATTGATTACGGTTTTAGGCGTACTAAACTGTTTTCCGGGAGTAGGTTTATATGGGGCATAGGGTAAATTATGGACCGATCTTCAAGAAATGTAACAGTGTCATTTCAGGTCCTAAAAAACTGTGATGTACCAAATTTTAGTATGATAGCGTTATTGATTACGGGTTTAGGGGTACTAAACTGTATTCCCGGATTAGGGTTTATATGAGGCATAGTGTAAATTATAGACCGATCTTCACGAAATTCGGCAGGGTAATTTCTCGTCCTATCAGACTGTGACGTACCGAATTTCATTATGATAGCATTATTTATTACGAATTTAGCTGTACTAAACGGTTTTCCGGGAGTAGGGTTTACATGGGGCCAAGTGTAAATTATGGGCCGATCTTTTAAAAATTTTACAGTGTGATTTCAGGTCCTATAAGACTATGACGCACCAAATTTTAGTATGATAACGTTATTGATTACGGTTAAAAGCGTACTAAACTGTTTTCGGGGAGTAGGGTTTATATGGGGTCTTGGGTTATTTATGGACCGATCGATAACAGTATGATTTGCAGTCGCATAAAGCTATTTCGTGCAAAATATTATATCATTCCGTGCATTATTCTACCATTTATTTTAGTTTTTGTATACAAATTATAAATTTTTTTATGGTGGTTGTTCCACATTTTGATTCATAGGTCTGATCCTACTAAACCGATGGTGCTGGAATTGAATCCCAAGCTGCTTAGGATAACTATAAGCTATTTGAGATGAAGTATGTTCTTTTCTTTTGCGTTTTTCGAAAGTGAGCGTGTTTTCAACAGACGGACATGGCTAAGTTGACTAAGAATTCCTCAAGGAGGCAGAATATATATACTTTATTGGGTCTTAGATGTATAATAAAAAAGTTTCACACGAAATGACAAACTATTCACCACTAGTGGTATGGAGGGTATAAAAAAATAAAACTGGAAGGCAATGGGTACGGAATTGGAATTTGATCCATTGCCTTCCTCTTCAATATATATTTCGTATTCCTTAAATACTATTTCAGTAATTGTTCCTGAAGTTCGCTGTAAAGAATCACAGGAAAAACCCGCATGGAAACAAAACCTAACATTTATTTGAAATCGTTAAAAAAAACAAAATGTCGGAAAAATAGCAAAAAAAAAAATTTGTAAAAACCCGCGAAAATTTGTAAAATTTCAAATAAGCCATAAAATTTATTAAAAGTGCCTAAAACTATAATTAATGGCAAATATTCGATAAAAATTGCTAAATAAGCGGAAATTCGCAAAAATTTACTAATAGCGGCATGATACCAAAGTCTAATAAAGCTGTGGAACAAATTCAGGTTAGCAAAAGTTAGGTCGATTCTGAGAGTGAGGGATGAAAATAGAGGCTAAATTAGAAGACCCGTTTCGAGGCGTTTGTTTATGTTAGTTCGAATTTATTTTTTAATCGACCTTCATTCAACCTTTGCAGTCAAATGGCGATTTTCATAGCATATTGTTATATGGTTTTATGCCTATAACTCGTCGACTAATTGATATTTTTTAAATCTGTAAAGGCCAAATTATTGCTAGAGACCTGTGCAACATTTAAAAAAAATTGATTTACAAAATTTTTGTGGTGCTTATGAAGCAAAATGTTGGAAAAATTATTTGTTTTTCATGCTTTTAGAAAATACTTTCCACAAAACTAAGTCATTTTTGCTTTCTGCTTAATCTATAATATGTTTCTCAGTTTCTTCAATAAATTTTATTTGAAAAGAAAACAATCATAATACAATCATAATATGTACCAGTTCTGTTCAGTGTTGGTTTTGAAAACACATTGAAAAAGAAATTATAAAAATATGGAATTTTTATTCCAAATTAGACGATACATGAAATTCGGTGTACCGATGATATGGAGAGAGCCGCTCTGCCATTCGGTTGATTGTTACTTTTGCCTGAGCAAATCTACTGGTTTTGGAAAAAGTGCAAAATGGGTTTATGCGACAAAAGCATTTGTTTCGCTTCCAGTTCCACCTTCAAATGGATCTATATCCTTAGTGCCCCGATTCAACGATTCAATCTTTCGAATCATCACAAGAGACAGAGACAAGCAGTGATAATAAATTTCAACAGGAGTCGTAATATGAAAATTTTAGTTTAGTACGCCTAAAACCGTAATAAATAATGCTATCATAATTAAATTCGGTACGGTACAGTTTTGGAAGACTAGAAATCACACTGCTAAATTTCGGGAAGATCGGTGCATAATTAATCCTAGACCCCATATAAACCCTACTCCCGGAAAACATTTTAGTACGCCTACAACCGTTATTAATAACGCAATCATACAAAAATTTGGTACGTTACAGTTTTAAAGGATCAGAAATCACATTGTATATTTTTTTGAAGATCGGTTCATAATTTGCACTAGGCCCCATAAAAAGCAATACCCGGAAAACAGTTTAGTACAGCTTAAACCGTAGTAAATAATGCTAGACCCCATATAATCAATAACGCTATCATACTAAAATTTGGTACGTCGCAGTTTTATAGGACATTAAATCACACTGTACAATTTTTTGAAGTTTGGTCCACAATTTATACTAGTTCCAATATAAACCCTACTCCCTGTTAACCGTTTAGTACGCATAAGACCGTAATATATAACGCTATCATAATGAAATTCGGTACGCCACCGTTTTATAGGACGACAAATCACACTGACAGATTTCGTGAAGGGCGGTCTATAATTTACCCAAGGCCCCATATAAACCCTTCTCTCGGAAAAAAGTTTATTGCGCCTAAAACCAAATAAAGCCCACTTTGGGAAACTAATTAAATTCGCCTATTACCAACATAGATTCATATGGCCAGAAATAATATCATCCAATTTTGTGAAATTCACTGTTAACGCTAAGACGAATTAGACTGCTGTATTGAAATTTATTCTAATTAATTTTTTGTAATGCCAGAAATCAGTTTTCAGAATTTTGCGATGATTGGTCCATAATTTAACATAGGTCTAATACAAATTACCCTCCTAAAAATCATTTTAGTTCGGCTAAAGCTGTTACGAATCATGATATTTTACTCAAGCCAGTTCAAAGTGCTAGCAAGAAACGCATAAAACTTTCTTTTTGTCGGTCAATAATTTAATATAGGTCTAAACCGCAACAAATTTTAATGACGTTCCTTTTTGTGAAGCTTACTTAATAATATATGTATATGTATTTATCATATAGAGCCCCCCCCCCCCCCCCCCTGTCGGTGTTGGGTATACAAGATTCGGCACAGCAGAATATAGCACTCTAACTTGTTTTTTTAATTAAATTTTAACAGTTCTAAAAACGAATTTAATAATCCCACAATAATAATTTGACGAGTGTACAAACATCTTGTTACTATCGATTATGGAATAAAAAAATAACAACATGGGATTTTATGAAAAAAATTAAGGGCATTCGAGAAAAATAGAGTAATTTTTTTTCATACGGACGTGTTTTTGAAAGGCTCTAAACAAATAAAAAACAGAACACTTCAAAGCTATTGTATAATCTATAAAATCTATGTGATGCCGTGCCTTAGTGCTGTGGAAAACATTAAACTGTTAAAAAAAACTTGATTTACTTTTAAATCACTTATAACAGTAAAATTAAAATTTAAATTTTGTAACACAAAATAAAAAAACACTCAAAACTTTAATTTGTTTGCTCATTAAAAAAAGAATAAACAAATAAAAACATAGCCAGCTGATCTCTTTTTTTTTTTTTTGGCTTTCCTTAAAAACTAATTTATTGGCTGACTATTAAAGTCATATTGCCAGGGTATCCCACGAATTTTTGGAGCTTCAACCACAAGACCTCGTTCGACCTAAACCATCGTATAGGAAGGCGAGAGCTCCCAGAATCCACTCCAGAGTATTATTGGTCTCCACCAGTGAACGTCTGAGTTTTTTATGGTTCTCCACCAGTCACTTTGAGTTATTATTGGTTCTCCACCAGAAAACAAGTTAAAAATTTGAGGTTACAAACGATTGCACAAAGTTAATGCCGACAACCGCAAAAACTGTAACTCGGTACAGTTATACGACGCCACGCCATTAACCAATGCGAGGTGACACCGCAAAACGCACGAAAAGCAGACAAACAAGAACGACCTGATTGCCCTTAAGAAATAATGACAACGAGCGCGAGCTGCTTCTCCACTCAGAGCAGTTTTACGAGTGCAGCTGATCTCTTAATGCAAATACTGGTAAAGTAAATAAGAAGTGCCAAATTTTTTATAACTTTAACAAAGTGGTGCCAAGTTTTATTATTAACCGTTAATTTCAAATAATACACAAAAGAGGATGTCTTACTTATTCACTTATTTTAAAATATAATCAAGGAAAAAAAATAAAAACGTAAAAAACATTTATTCACAAATCTCTAAGCTAAATACAACAATAACATGAATACACGAAGTGAAACATCAGCTAAAAGATCAAGGGAATCAAAGCAAGACTTAACAAAAAGTGGAAAATTATTGCAAAATACCTTTTATAAGATACTAAATAAAAGAACGTGAATTTATCACTTCGCAAGTCATAAAGGATTCAATTAAAGAAAGCGAAGAAAAACACTTTGAGTTCATCAATAGTTTGATAAAAGACAGTGAATTAAAACTTCTTTTTAATACTTAAACATGCTGGATTCGACAGCAATGAGCCTATTTCCGTCAACGAGTATTGAACGCCTCATAACCACGAAATATTTAAAGCTGCCTTAAACTTAAGGAAGAACAGCAGATTAAAATCAACTTTTACACTTCGAGCACTTGAATACGTAAGAAATATGATATCTGATGAACCTCTCCTTATAGAATTTATCGAGCAATTAACTCAACTTTCTCGTGATTAATATCAGACATTCAATATTTAACATTTTTACATTTATGACCCTATTGATTATATACTCACTTCTAATTATCCCCTTCTTGAATATACTTTAATTTTACTTTTAACTTCATTACAACATTTTTATATACATATGTTTAATAATTGTTTTAATGCTTTATCTCTTAAATGATACTAACAAATATATAATTAGTTGCGTTGCGTATCACTATGACAAATAATATGTATGAACAATTTGCTTCTAGGGATGGTAATTTTTATACGATCCGAATATTAACTAAACAAAACCAAGGTTTCAATATCTGTCATATCAATGCTCAAAGCTTAGGAAATAAACTGGAAGAATTTCGTTTTCTGTTTGAAAACTCTGGCATTGTCGCAGTATGTGTTTCTGAAACATGGTTCTCTAGTGAGATAAGTGACAGTATATATGGGCTAAGTGGATACCGTCTTTTTCGATCTGACAGACGCAAGCATGCTGGAGGAGTTGAAATATACATGCTTGATAATATTACATGCATGGCAAATAGTTCTCTTAATGAAACAAATGAAGTTAAATTTGTATTTGTTGATGTTTATCATAATGGCTCTAATTTATTGCTCGGATGTGGTTATAGACCAGATAAAACTATAAAATTTGACAAATTAAGTGCCCAGTTGAGGCTTTTATCAGTTTCTTATGAGGAAATAATTTTTTCTGGAGACTTTAATTGCAACCTGCTAACTGATAGTAGTCTAACCTCTACCATGCTTTATTTTCACTTATTTCCTGCAAACAACCCAATACCAAAACATTTCACAAGCAACAATAGCATTTTACTTTACGTATTTTTTGTAAATAATATAAGGAAAATTCTCCTCTATGAACAACTGGCAGCTCCGGCGTTCTCAAAACATGACTTAATTTATGAATCATATGACGTTGGTACTAATAACACCCCGCAAACGTACAACTTTCGTGATTTTAGAAATTTGAACTTAATGGCTTTAGAAGCAGACATTTTAATACTCCATGGAATCAAATTTACTACCTACTACCAACTAATGACCAAATAATATTTATTAATGGACTAATTACGAATATATTTGATAAACATGTTCCTATGAGAACTAGAACAATAAAAAATAGAAAACGTCCATGTTTTACAACTGAAATCGAAATTCTTATTAAACGCGCGACGATCTATACAAATTGTGGAACGTTACAAAACTGCTGAGTACTGAGATCTACTTCGATTGGCTAGAAAAGCTGTTGTTACTAAAATAAGGTTAAAAAATCTACGTATTATTGAAGTAAATTTAATAACGCAGCTAACACCAAAAAAAAAACTTGGCAAATAATACATAGTATTGGCATTAACAAAAATTGATGTAAGCATACTTACTCAATCTTTCATTAACATACCTATGCCCTTAGCTGATTCCGCTTTTTATGATAATCTGCCACCACTGAATCCGTCTACTGGAGAGTTTGATTTTGAATGTTTTACACCCTAAGATGTTGCTGAAGGTTTTGGAAAGGTGAAAGCTTACGCTGTTGGCTTGGACAACATTAATCCTAGGCTTATTATACTTATTCTTCCCTGGATTATACAATATATAACACATTTGCTTAATAAAATTATCACCACAGGCAGTTTCCCAAATTAATGGAAAATAGCCAAAATCATCCCAGTGCCTAAGACAGATAAAGTCTATCGCACTATTTCGATTTTGCCTTATCTATCCAAAGTTTTTGAACATTCTAACTGAAACAAGTATTTAATTATTTGAACCCAAACAACTTATTGACAGACCGCCAGTCGGGCTTTAGACCTATGCACAGTTGTATAACTGCTCTCACTGATGTAGTTGAGGAAATAAGGGGTAATTTCGATAATGAAGATATATGTTTTTTAGTCTTACTGGATCATTTTAAAGCGTTTGATACTGTTGACCATGATATACTCTGCCTAAAACTGGCTAAAATTTTTAAATTTTCTTCATTGGATGTGAAATTGATGCATACATATTAAACTGATAGGTGGCAATGCGATCAAATTTAGGGAAGAAAAAAAAATTAAGGCTCAATACTTGGACCATTATTATATTCAATATATTCCAATGATATACCAAATCGAATTATTTTCTCAAATGTATTGATGATATTCAAATGTATCTTAAAAGTTCTAAGTATTGTATTAACTCAAAAGTAAATGAACTAAATTACAATCTAAACAAAATCTTTCTTTGGGCATCGGCTAATGGATTACGCCTTAGCCCCATAAAATCAAAGTGGGTTCTTATCAGCAAAAAATCTGTTAAAGTTAATGTTGAAATTAACGTTATTTTGGGAGATGCACAAATTGAAGTAGTAAACTCGGTCAAAAATATTGGAGTTGTGTTTAACAGCACACTTGCCTGGTCAGCCCACATTAGCCAAGCATGTGGTAGAGTGTACAGTATGCTGCGGAATTTGTGGACTGTGCAATATTCTACACTACCCAAATAAGTATGTTGCTGGCAAAAACTTATCTTCTACCTACTAGAGATCTGCATTTGTGCGATTAAACGACACATGAATTTACATACCAGACTAGCCAGTAGTGTGTTGTGTGAGATTTTAGAAGCATACACAATTTATTGTGTGTAAGAAATAACCTATGTGTGCAAAGCGTTCAATTATTTATGTGAGTGTTGTGAGAGAAATATTTGATACAGGTATAAATAACAAATATGCTCTTTTACAAGATTAAATACCCTTGTGTGGCGATGTACATATTGTGTTTTATCAACACAACATGTGTTTTGTGTTTTCGAAATTTTTTTACCGTATCGAAAACAAAATATTAGTTAAAAGATATTACATTAAAAGTGATACCAACTTTTTAGAAGCAAAAAGTAGTTTTAAATATATTTTTAAACAAATGAAATTGTTGTTAATTTTTATGTTTTAATTTTTTTTAAGTCAAGAGAAATTATAACTTATTTTTAAACGTTAATAGATTATTTTTTTTTATAACGAGCTTTCTTTCTTAGCTTTGATAATTTTTTTAAGTTTTCAGTTGAACAAATTTAAATTTTTTTGACATTATTTAATTTTTTATCGATAATTTTAGTAAAATTTTTGACGGTTTGCATAATAATAATTTTTTTATTTATAATTTTATTACTGTTATTGGTTTTGCATATAAAAAATATTTTATTTATTTATTTATTTAGATATTTATTATAATTAAAATTACAATAAATCTTAAAGCTAAAGCACTAGCAACTAAGGCTATCGGCTTATAAAAAATATATTTTTTACAACCATTTTATTTTCTTACTTTTTTTTGTTAAAATTTTAACTTCCCTCTTCACTATGTACACTTTTTCCACCGTTTTATTTCTTCTGAATTCAATATCAACTGAAGGTAAATCCCAACTTGAGAAAAAGCATAACCCGTACATACGCCCGTACAAAAACAAAGAACGATAGGGAAAATTATCAAATAGGGGAAAAACCAATTTTAACAAAACAAGAAAGACAACAAACACACGAATGATTAGTGTGATTTTCAACTTAACTCAGGTTTTTTTATTGTAAGATGTATGAATTTGTGTTCATCAAACAATAAACAATAATAGGGACACACACACAGTGTTAGTGTATGTGGCTCACTTTTTCATGAACGGTGTTGTGTTGATCTCTCATTTAAAATTATTGGGCGTGAATGACTAGCTCTCAATTTTTTTACACATTTGATTTGAATATCAAATACACACACACCAATCATTTGGCTAGCAAATACATTTGTGCAGACCTCTACTACCTACTCTTCTTTATGCATCGGAGGTATTTTCTGGATGTAACTTAAAAGACTTTATGAGGCTTTAAACGACATTTAATAACATTGTACGCTATATTTATAGTGTAAAAAATTTGATCACGTATCTCAATACTACTGTCGTATGATCAACGTAAGCTTCGAATACTATCTAAAATTAAAAAACCTTTTGTTCTTACACAAAATTATAACGACAACGCAACCAAAATATCTATATGACCGTCTTCAGTTCATGAGGTCTTTGAGAGTAAACAGCCTAGCCCAACTTCGACATCGTGATGAAGCATCTGAGAAACAATTTTTTATATATTCAATCCGTCTATGGAACCAACTTCCTGTATCTATACACAATTCAACCAATGCAACTAAATTTTAAAATACTTTCAATAAAATCTATAGCATTAGAAATAATTAACTTAACTTTACCATCTTAAAATCTAAATATTTCCGTCAGTTTAATTAAGTTTTATGTTAATTGTAATAATTGATCTATTTATCTATTATTATTACTATATTTTCAGATTAATTTTAAATATTAGGACACATACATATGTTTACACTTTATTAAATCAGGGCAACCTGTCCGTGAAAACCTGGGTTCAATTCCCAGCTCAGTCAAGAATGAAAAATTATCAATACATTTTAATTAATTTCGTGTTGTAAACTTCCTTTCTTCATAAAAATAATTTAATGAAAATTAAATTCAATGAACCTAAGCCTGATTAAAATATCGAAATTTGGATTAAAAACCATTAACAGTTCAACAAAATAACCACAATACTAATTATTGTTAACAGCTAACGCACGAGCTATATATTTACATTTGACCTTCAAGTTGTGCTGAAAAAGGTCAACAAGAAAAAGAAAGGTAAAAAAAAAAAAAAATGTATCAAAAAATTTAAATTCATTTCGTGTTGTATAATTCCTGTCGTTAATATTTATCTCTTAGAATCAACATTTATAATAATACACACATATAAATAAATATATATATCAGTTAAGCCATTAGAATACGAAAGATACATTTTTCGTATCTTTTGATGACTTCATGTATCATGTACAATCCTGATATTTTTCGTATCTTTTGAATCTGTATGCAAAATCTATAGAAATAAAATATTAAACTTTCCGTATCTGACAAAGTTTTTTAAAGTTATCATATTGTTATGAATACTAAAAAAAAAAGTGACAACTAAATATGCTTCGTGCAGATGGTGGTCAGATCTTACAATATTGGCACCATTGCTAGAAAAATATTTCTATTGACAACGCTGGCTTACAATATTGTATGATCTGACCACTTTCTGTACGAAGCTATACAAAAAGAAAGTTATATATACCCTTTTACCCTCGGTGAAGGGTATAATAACATGTATTTTGATGTTAGGCTTCGTAAGTTCTTCTGTCATCTGCTTATTATTGTGTATGTGTGTTAAGATGAAATTTTAGAAGAAAAATGTATGTAAACTATTTGATATAATCGCCTTAGTATTAACGCCTTAACTCGTATATTAATTTTTACAAAAACGAATTTGTTTTCATAACATCTAAAGATAGATAGCAATTTTCGCCTGTTCATATAAAATGTTCCAAAACACAGTAAATTATAAGTTTAAGGCGGAAACTAGAGGAAAAAAACAAAAATCACACCCCTAGTGGAAAGAAAAATTGTTCGCCACGTGAAAAAAATACCGATTTGCAACCCCTTCTGTCATTGAAAAGGAATATAACCTGGATATTTCCACTCAATCAATTATAAGGGTTTTAATCAGAAATAATTTAAAAGCCAAAAGTAGCAGGATAGTTCCATTTTTATCTAAACAACACATAAAAAGAAGATTAGAAATTGCAAAACAGCATATAAATTGGCCTATGCATAACAAGAGAAATATTTAATGGTACGTAGGTTTTTAGTTTAGATGTTTTCAAGTTATATCTTTTTTATGTTATAATTTTACCAAAACAAAAAAAATTAACATTTTTAATCGCGTTTTTATAATGTTTTCTTGACCTCAAAGATGTTTTATCATGGTAAATCAATTTTTTTGAACAGCAATAGAAATATATGTATATATATATTATATGGGGGATTTCATGTCAAGTGACCCAACTTTTGAAATTGATGTCTTCCGATTTGGATGAAATTTGCACCAAGCTTAAAGGGCCGCGGGTGGCTTATGTATAAAAAAAATATTTCTAAGTCAACACGAGGATTTTTCAATTTTTAGCATATGCACTATTTTGAATATTTTCCTATTTGTGTGTAAGTGTTTCTAAAATCGTAAAAATAAAACTTATACTGAGAAACAAGACAAATTAACTCTTCCGACGGTATATAACATACCTAACTAGCATTTCATACCCTCGATACTGTAATACCCACAATATGTTAATCCCAGGAGTAAAACCACTTTTTTCTATAGAGATGTTGACAAATTAATTTTTTTTGTTTATTTGTAATAATAATTAAATTAATATAAAATAATAATAATAAAAACAAAAAGATAAATAATCTAAAAAATTTAATCTTAATCACATAAGATCCTTAAATAAAATTTTCTTTTTTTTAAATTTTTAAAAAATTTTTTTCTTTAAATTTAAAACTTTTTTTTAATTTTTTTTAAGGTGGTACTTCTTTTTTTTTTGCTCAAAAGAAAGCTTTGGTCTTTTCCTTTATGATAGTTCTAGTCGCTTTTTGGGCCGCGGGTGGCTTATGTATAAAAAAAAATAATTTCTCAGCCAACACGAGGATTTTTCAATTTTTAGCATATGTACTATTTTGAATTTTTTCCTATTTGTGTGTAAGTGTTTCTAAAATCTTAAAAATAAAACTTATGCTGAGAAACAAGACAAATTAACCTTTCCGACGGTATATAACATACCTTACTAGCATTTCATACCCTCGATACCGTAATACCCACAATATGTTAATACCAGGAGTAAAACCACTTTTTTTCTATAGAGATGTTGAGAAATTCATTTTTTTTTTGTTTATTTGTAATAATAATTAAATTAATATAAAATAATAATAATAAAAACAAAAGGATAAATAATCTAAAAATTAAATCTTAATCACATAAGATCCTTTTATAAAATTTTTTAAAAAAATTTTTTTTTAAGTTTAAAATTTTTTTTAAATTTTTTTTAAGGGGGTACTTTTTTTTTTTTTGCTCAAAAGAAAGCTTTGGTCTTTTCCTTTAAGATAGTTCTAGTCGCTTTTTGGGCCGCGAGTGGGTTATGTAAAGGGTGTTTTTTTAAGCCCGATAGAACTTGAAATTGTAAAAAATAACACAAAAAATTAAATTGTAATCAAAATTTTTTTTTTATTCGAAAGATCAATACGTGACATTAACATTTGAAAATGATTTCGGGCATATGGGCACCGCGGCTGTTCTTGACGAAGCGCATTCTGGACGTCCAATTTTGGGCCATTTTTTCGAGCACTGCTGGCCGTATGTCACGAATAACACGAACAATGCTGGCCTCCTAGGCGTCAATTGTTGCTGGTTTATCAGCATAAACCAGTGACTTCACGTAGCCCTACAGGAAATAATCGAGAGGTGTCAAATCGCACGACCTTGGAGGCCAATTGACAGGTCCATTTCTCGAAATCAACTTATCGCCAAATTTTGATTTCAATAAGTCGATGGTTGCGTTCGCCGTATGGCACGTAGCGCCATCCTGTTGAAACCACATCTCCTCCGGATCAATGTCATCCATATTTTCAAACTAAAAATCATTGATCATGGTGCGGTAACGATCTCCATTGACCGTAACGCGAGCTCCGGCCTCATTTTTGAAGAAATAAGGTCCGATGATGCCACCAGCGTGAAAACCGCACCAAACGGTGCATTTTTCTGGATGTAATGGAGTCTGTAGGGTCTCTTGTGGATTGGTCTCGCTCCATATGCGGCAATTTTGCTTATTAACAAACCCGTTAAGCCAAAAATGCGCCTCATCGCTGAACACAATTTTGCGATAAAACAACGGGTCAGTTGCCAACTGCTCTAGAGCCCAATCGGCGAAAGAACGACGCATATAATGGTCTCGTGGCTTCAATTCCTGCACCAGCTGGATCTTATACGGGTGTAGGCCGAGATCTTTGCGCAAAATTTTCCACGTAGTGGACGGACAGAGCCCCAATTCCTGCGACCGACGACGAATCGATAAATTTGGATCTTCTTCCACACTTTCGTTTACAGCGGCGATATTCTCTTCAGTACGCACATTCCTTCGACATGTTGGTGTTATTACATCCTCTAGAGAGTATGTGGTACGAAATCTATCCACAGTTCGACGAATGGCTTGTTCAGATGAACGATTATGTACGCCATAAGAATGACGAAGTCGTCTATAAGTTGCGCGAATCGACGACGGATTTTCAAAGTAAATTTGGATAATTTCGTAGCGTTGTTCAAGCGTGAGTCTATTCATGATGATTTGTCAGAGTATACTGAAACGATAAAAAAAAATATTTCATCAAAATTTAATTTTTTGTGTTACTTTTTACAATTTAAAGTTCTATCTAGCTTAAAAAAACACCCTTTATAAAAAAAAAAATTTTTAGTCAAGACGAGGATTTTTCAATTGTTAGCATATGCACTATTTTGAATATTTTCCTTTTTGTGTGTAAGTGTTTCTAAAATCTTAAAAATAAAACTTATGCTGAGAAACAAGACAAATTAACCTTTCCGACGGTATATAACATACCTAACTAGCATTTCATACCCTCGATACTGTAATACCCACAATATGTTAATCCCAGGAGTAAAACCACTTTTTTTCTATAGAGATGTTGACAAATTAATTTTTTTTTTGTTTATTTGTAATAATAATTAAATTAATATAAAATAATAATAATAAAAATAAAAATATAAAAAATCTAAAAATTTTAATCTTTTTCACATAAAATCCTTTTATAAAATTTTTTTTTTTTAAATTTAAAACTTTTTTTTAATGGGGTACTTTTTTTTGCTTAAAAGAAAGCTTAGGTCTGGTCCTTTAAGGTAGTTCTGGTCGCTTCTTGGGCCGCGAGTTAATTAACTAATAGAAACTATATCAAATATATCTGCAGTCTTCTTGTAGGGTATAGTCAGGTTCTTAGTACGTAAATCAGTATAGTGTTTTCCCTCTTATTTCTTCTATGAACGGGCCGGCGAAATGGTTGGGTTTGTCGTGTCTCTGTAACGGCTGCAGAATGTATTTTAATGTAAAGGTGCGCTGTGAGAATTTTACATAAAAATACAACCGTCCAAACTGCTAGAATAAGTTTTGACAGTTTGCCAGCTGTTGAGGGAGATTTGCGGGGAAATGGGGAAAAAGATGGTGGTAGGGTATATCAAAAAGGGGAGAATTGAGAAAGGGGAGAAGAAGCATATAAAAAGGGGAAAAGTTTTTTTTTGGGTCGGAAGTGCCGAATGGAAAACATCGGTTAATAGAGAGAAAAAAAAAAGAAATTTTGAAAATGAAAGTGGCTTTACCAATAAAATAATAAATAAAGAAATTCTTTTAGCTTATGATCTGAAGTTTATAACATTTAAATAAAAAAAAAACAACACAATAAATGGAAGTAAACACATACCCATAAACATTCACACGCACATATATACACCAGTTACACACATATACATACATATATGTATACACCATATACACACATATACACAGCACCATCATTTTTCCATACATCCGGACACTATCATCATCTTTTATTTATACACGCCACGTCCTCCAGGCACTATCAGCACCATCCATCCGTACAAGCACACTCACCCCACATACATCCCCACACACTTGCGACCAATTGACAGACAGGACTTTTTCCAAGCCGACCGGGGAAATTATTGGTAATGCTACCCATATTTATTGACTCCGGACCGAGCTCGGACTAGTATTTTTGGGCTCTGAGTCGGGCCTTGGTGTAGATAGCGAGGGCCGATAATAATTTGCTGAGGTTTGTTTGAACGGACAGTGAGGAAATATCGCAGATAAGTAAACTTGTAGGGGAAGAAATTCTGTAAGGGGCAAAACGCCATATGGACCAAGGATTTGCCAATGTAGTGGGGGGACAGGCCAGGCAGCGAAACATCAGCTGTTAACCAAAGAAGTGTTAGGTCGAGATAATAAACCAGCAGAATGCTATTCATTTTCTTGCCCTCTACGGCCTTCGTCAGCATTCTTTGTATCTTATAACTGGATAGCGCTTACTGTAAATTTTATGTATTTAACTTAAATATTTTAACACACATAGTCTGAGAATTTCAGTTCTCATGGTGACTAACATTTTTTGTTATAAATTTTCATATTAACTCAAATGTGTTCATTCTGTCTGTCGCGCTCGTTGAAGATAGACGTGTTTTCTAAGCTCGGCATAAGGTTTATTTTTTTTTTATAAAAACGTGAACAAATAGAGTATTAAAAAAAGTAAATACAAGAAAAAGATAAAGAAAAAAAATACATGCATGGACATACATACATATATAAACACACATTTTTTTATTCTCGGTGTTGATAAACAATAACAAATAAGAAGAGCACAACTGTAAACAGTAAAAAAAAAAAAACTCATGAGTTCAAACAGTAGAAATGCATATATCACAGTGAGTGTTAACGAAACAAATGCAGAAATAAAAAAAAGAGTCGATGATAGCAAATACCTAACGGCTAAACCTATTACTCGCGCGCGATCCCTCTCACCTTTAGTATTTAATAATACGGTAGATACACTAACAAATATAAAACCTTTAACCGTTCCCTCAACGGCAAAAACAATTTTAATAAGTGATAAAAATATTAACCCTCAATCAGGCATAATAGAAAACTCAGTATCACCTTCGGTGTCTAATAATACGGTTGATTCTAACACATTAAAAAATAAGTGATGAAAATATTACCCCCAAATCAGGCATGATGGAAAACTCAGCTCCACAAGTAAAAAGTGGTCAAAAGCCCCCAGTACAAGTAGGTATTGATAGGTACATAACAGTGCTTAAACGGGGTCGCAGCCCAACCTCTTCAGCAGTTGCTTCGTTCTCAAAAGTCTTAAAAGATGGTACAGCTGATAAAACAAGTTCACAAAATCGATTTGCAATTCTGGATGAGGAATCACCGGAAGCACAAAACGTTATCAAAACTTCTAAGCCACCGCCGATATATCTTAGAGAGCAAAACTCAAATGAATTAATAAAGAATTTGATCTCGGTAATAGGTGAAAATTCTTTTTATGTAGCTGCAAGAAAACGGGGTAGTATTAATGAGACAAAAATACAAGTTAATCGTGAAGATGATTTTCGTAAGGTAATAACAAAATTTGAAGCACTTAATAAGAATTTTTATACCTATCAACTGAAGAGCAGTAAAGGTCTTCAGGTAGTGATTAAGGGCATTGACTCATGCGTGGACCCAGGTGAGATAAAAACGTTTTAAGAAGAGAAGGGCTTCAAAATAAAAAATGTAATAAACATTAAAAATAGAGAAAAAAATCCCCAGCCACTATTTAGAGTGGAGTTAGAACCCGGCGACATTAAGCTTAAAAAGAACGAAACGCACCCCATTTACAATCTGAAATATATCCTGTATAGAAAAATAACAATAGAGGAGCCGCACAAAAGGAATGGTCCCGTTCAATGTTTAAACTGCCAAGAATTTGCTCACACTAAGGCATACTGTCATCTAACCCCTGTTTGCGTCGTATGTGGAGAATTACATGGTACAGCTCTCTGCGATAAGTCTAAAAACGACCCCAATGCAAAAAAATGTAGCAACTGTGGTGGTAATCACAATGCCAACTATAGAGGATGCCCTGTATACTCTATCGTCAAGCGCTCGGTTGGACCGAAACCTAATCCCCCTCAAATGCAGGCAACAAATCATGTTTACATTAATGAAGTTCAGGTACCGCAGCCTAGTAATAACAGAACATCCTACGCAAACGTCCTAAAATCAAACCATATTCCAATTCAAGGTGAGTTGCCAAATAATGATGAAACTCCAGTTTCTAATTTAAGTCGTCTAGAGAAAACCATGGAAACATTAGTACAGACAGTAAATAACTTTACAAACACAATGGGTAATATGATGCAGGAAATGTTAAGAATGCAATCGATGTTATTGCAAGCTGTACTAAACAAGCCATGAACTGCTTAAAAATTTGCTTTTGGAACGCAAACGGCATCCGCCAACATAAAAATGAAATAGAATACTTCCTTAAAAATAAACAAATTGATGTTATGATGGTTTCTGAAACTCATCTGACCTCAAGAAACACGTTTAAAGTCAAAGGTTATATATTATATGATACCAAGGACCCTCGAGGTAGAGCTTGTGGAGGTTCTGCTATTTCGATAAAAAACCGAGTAAAACACTACTTAATGTGTGATCATCGTGAAGATTATCTCCAAGCAACGAGCATTTTCGTTGAGGAATTATCTCGAAACCTAGTAATTTCATCTTTATACTCCCCACCTAGATTTTCAATATCAGAAAGCCAATATAATAAATACTTCAAATCATTAGGCCCCTGCTTCCTGGCTGCTGGCGATTATAACGCTAAACACACTTTCTGGGGGTCACGACTTATTACACCTAAGGGTCGTGTTTTGTTTAACACAATTTGTAAAATGGACCTAAATGTGGTCGCGAGCGGACAACCAACATATTGGCCTACTGATCAGCAAAAAGTTCCAGATGTCATAGATTTTGGCGTGGTTAATAACATCCCCATAGACACGATTCATGTGGAAGCGTCCCTAGAATTATCTTCCGATCACACACCTACAATTGTTACTATAATGAATCCAAATAGAATCGTATCTCCGTCTGGTTTCTTATCGACATCAGCCTCACAAATAAATTGGTTAAAATATAAAAAATATCTTAGTGCCCATTGCACAGAAAATATTCCGTTTAGCACACCGGAGAACGTGGATCTCGCTATTGTTAATTTTGACAGTTATCTCAAACTAGCTGTTCAACATTCCAGCATAACCCTCAAAAAAACCAAAAACAAAATCATATATTCTACAGATGTCGAGCGTCTGTTGACTGAAAAAAGGAGAGTTCGAAGAGTGTGGCAATTGCACAGATCCCCCCAACTTAAGACTTTATTAAAAGAGTGCACAAAAAGGCTGAGAAAGTTACTGCAGTCTCAGAAAACGGCTTCCCTGGAAAAATATCTTAAGGGACTTGATGCAACTTCACAATCAGACTACTCATTATGGTGTGCAGCTAGAAGCCTCAATAGACCAGTTATCTCTAAGCCACCATTGAGAAACTTGAATGGAAGCTGGGCAAGAAATGATATTGAAAAAGAAAATCTGTTTGCTAATCATCTGAAAAATGTATTAACCCATAATATATTTCACGATATAGCAGTCGAGTTACCGCCTGTAAATGTTAGAGCAGCTATTCCCCTAAGATTCGAGTTTAAAGAAATCGAAAAGGCTATTCGGGATTTAAACACCAAGAAGGCACCCGGTATTGATAATATCAGTAATAAAATGCTTTTGGAGCTACCAAGTACAGCAAAGAAAATTATTCTTTTTATTTTTAATGCTATTTTACGCCTTCAATACTACCCTCAGAAATGGAAGGTTTCCTTAGTAACCATGATACCAAAGCCAGGAAAGGATCACACAAAAGTTGAGTCATACAGGCCTATTAGCTTATTATCTAATATTTCAAAGCTATTTGAGAAACTACTAGTGGCAAAATTAACGCCGATTTTAAATGAAAATAGATGTCTTCCTAATCATCAATTTGGGTTTAGAAGAAAGCATAGCACAATTGAACAAACTCATCGAATAGTAAATGTAATAAGAAAAGCCTTTGAAGAAAAAAAATATTGCTCAGCACTCTTCATCGATGTGTCTCAAGCTTTTGATAAAGTCTGGCATGAAGGTTTACTACTGAAATTGCAGCAAAACTTACCAGCAAACATACACAAGCTGTTAGAAAGCTACTTAGTCGGTCGTCAATTTATTATAAAAGAAAGCGATTTTTTAAGTTCTCCTCAGCCAGTTAACGCTGGAGTCCCACAAGGCAGCATCCTGGGCCCTCTATTATACTTAATTTATACTTCGGACATGCCAACAAACAGCTACACACAAACCTCAATATTTGCGCATGACACAGCTTTCCTAAGCGTACATGAAAACTATCAAGAAGCATCTCGTTACTTACAGGATCACATATTTGAACTGGAAAGGTGGTTAAAACAATGGAGGATAAAAATCAATGAGCAAAAATGCGCACATATAACATTCACATTGCGTCGGGAAACATTCTGTTCTTAGTCTCGATTGCAAACTTCTACTTTTCAACTCTATCTTAAAGCCAATTTGGTGCTACGGTATTCAGTTATGGGGCACTGCCTCTGCTTCTAATATCGAAAAAATTCAAAGGCGCCAAAATAAACTTCTTCGAATAATCACAGGCGCTCCGTGGTATGTCAAAAACTCAAATATCCACAAGGATCTCAATGTGCCATTGGTAAAAACTATGATAACGAAATATGCAGTAAAATATTTAAAAAGGCTGGAACTGCACCCAAATCCATTAGCTCGAAATATTTTAAATTATGGCGGCCACACTCGCTTAAGAAGAAGAGACACTGCAGCACTCACCCAATCAGATGAGCGATAAACACCTATATATGTAAACAGAAACCGTGATGACTAAATCTTTTTTGTCTGGCACTGGCAGGACATAAAGTAAATATTAGGATAAGATTTGATTAATTATTGTTAGTTCATATTTAATATATGAAGATTCAATAAATAAATACTGATAAAAAAAAAAAAAAAAAAAAACTCAAATGTGTATTCCAAGTCAAATTACAATTTATAAAGCTTTCATACTTTAATAGTTTTATTCCTACAATATTTTCCAGGAATATTTTATATGCACTGTCAGAATATATTGTACGTATATTTCTGTTATAAGGCAGGCACACTTAAGCTATCCTCTGGCTAGCAATGAAGTGAATTGTACAGAAAATTTATACAACTATGAACAGAAAATTTATACAGCAGAATGTAATGCATTTCTTGGCCCGCTATCGGTAACGCAGCTATGTGTACCAAATTTGTACAATTTTTCTTTTACCGTTCTTGAGATATATATAAATCTGCCTAAATCTTGTCGGATATTGTGTATTGCATACCAAGTTGCTTGTACCCAATTTGGAAACTTTGGCTATTGTCGTTCTACAGATATAAATTTATCTACAATCTCTTTGTATGGGAGGTGAAACTCTCACTTTTCCAAGCCCGCCCACACTTTGTCGGATGTTGTGTATTGATAACTAAGATGTTTTTACATACTTTTAAAACCTTGGTTATTACCATTCTTCACATTTACAGAAATCTATAATGTCTTTGTATGGGAGGTGCCCCGCCCACTTCCCCAATCCCGTCCAGATTTTGCCGTCCAGATTTGAACCGAATAAGATAATTGAACAGTTTAAACAGCATATGATAGATAACTGTTCAGCCTATGAAATGAGCGTTTGGAAAGGGTGCTACGCTTTGTAGGGGCCTACTTATGGGTTATTAAAGTTAAAATTAGTAGAAAAATCAATTTTATGGTAACTAAAAAAAATTATTTTTACATTTTTAGATTGTTTTTATTTTTTTTCTTAAGGGTTTTATGTTTTAAATTATTACCCAACAAATTAAAAAAAAAAATTATTTATTTTTTTAAATTTATTTTTTCAATTTTCTGTAAAATATTCATCACAATTCGTAAGAGAAGGTATATCTAAAAGACTAATAATTTCTAAACTATAATTATTTTGTAACTCTATTCGTGACTTCACATGCCGCAGGGAAGAAATAAGTGGATCGGAAGATGCTGCCAACATGTTGAAGAGGTCCTTATTTTGCCTTAAGGCCTAACTATAATATGCTTAATGAACCTTAAGCAAATGTGCGAATACACACAATCAAATGTATACAACTATAATGTACTTAAGACACTTTTCGTTAAGTTTCGTCAAGTGTTATTTGCTTAAGGAAAGTGCGGTCAATTTCGCTCTTCCTTAAGCAAATGACACATAATAGATACATATAATTGTTTACAATTAAAAGATGCAACCGCAACTTTAAAAATTAATAAAAGATAAACATATTTTTACTTGTTTATGGTAATATATTTATAACTTTTACAAATTAAATGACATTTTGTCAAAAATATTACATTTTAAAGAAATAAAAACGAAAATATTTTTCCAAAAGTACAAATGTTTGCAACTAAGTGTAGAAAGTCTTTAAGCTCAATAAGTACAATATAGCCACCTAAAAGTCTTCAGTAATTTACTTAAGCATTTGACATGCTTTTCGTTGAATTTTGACACTAGCTTAAGTTTGGTTAATCACATTATAGTTAGGCCTTTACCCTTGATTCTTTGAATGTGTTCTGCAATCTATATTTTTTATAAAATTTGTTAAGAGACTCCTGTGCTTCTTCAAAAAGCTCTCCAATTGGCAAAGACTGGTACTCAATTATATCTTTGCCATGCGCCAATATTTTATGGACGGTCGGGGTCAACTTCTTCTGTGGATACATTTCTGCTAAAAGAGATGCAGTTTTCGACGCATATTCTCCATATTTTGTAGAATTTACATTTTCTTTGCAGTTTAAAACATCCAAGATCGTTCCCAATCTTTTCACGATTTGATTGTCAATTCCAATGATTCTAGTTACTGCCTCATCATTTTCAAAAAATCTCCTAGAAGTGTTTCCATCGTTAGAGTTACCGTATCCGTGCTTGGGACAGTCTACTTTTAGTCCAACTTGTTTCAAAAAAACCATCCTGTATTTGCTTCTTTCTGATCTTTTCCTTATCCTTTATTGATGTATTTTCATCGAAGTTTTCCTCCTCTTGTGGTAGGGTATATGCCAGTTTTAGCAAGAATTCCATACACCTTATCCTTGCGTGCAATGGTGACATTCCATATTCGTAATTCTCCTCATTTGTAGAATCGTTTAAATTACCAAAGTTCTTCTGACAAATAATAATATAAAATCGATAAAAAAAATATAAAAATAATACGAAAAAAGGGGTTTAGATAGGTTTTTGCTAAATTTTTACCTCCAATATAATTCTGTCTATGATAACTAATTGAAATATATTATAATTAAGCAGAAAAAGATACTAATCTTAAACTCTTTACAACTAATTATATAAAATTGAGATGTAACATATTATATATGAAATAAATTGAATTGAATTGAAAAAAGTTCTTCTGACTCTTTTTGCAAATCGGGCATGACATTGTTGAGGTTGTTCCTGTCAGTTCGTTTACGACTTTTCCGTCAACCATGGTCAGGTGGAACTCGTAATTGCATTCAATATATTTTCCTTCTCCAATTTGCAGCTTTGTAGGCTTAATCTTGCTTATTTGTTCTTCAATGTCCTTCACCGTAGTCCTTATGAGTTCTGCCGATTCCCTTGCAAACTGAAACATTATTGGTCGGCAATAATGCACTGATGACGGACGTGGATTTTTCCAGTGTAGGGAATCATCCGATTTTAGCCGCAGGGAACAACAGATGCCATAAACATATTTCCGTCCGATATTGTAGCGTCATCGAAAGATATCCTTTGCTTATAAACGCTTTTTCCGGATGATCCATCGAAGCCCCATTTGCTGATCAATGTCAACTTCTCAGGAAGAATTTTCACTTCCGTGAAAAACTTTGGTGTGGTTGACTTTCTAAACAGTTCAAATAATTTTAAATTGTTCAACGCCATGTTTTCAGTACTTAAATTGTTTAATGGTTTCAGTAATTGTTGCGCCAACTTTCAGGCGTAGACTAATCCAGGCATTATGCTTATTTTGCAATATATAGGCTTATGCTACCATGCCTAAAAATTTACCTGTTCCCTGCATACATATGGATTTAGGCTAAATAATGCAATTTTGATATTATGCACGTGTCCAAATAAGATTTGTGCCTACCTGTAGGGACCATAAGTCAATATTGTTCCTGACCATTTGTACGCCAAAGTATTGTTTATGTGAGGTACGTACCTGCTAATTTCAATGAGTAGTTTTTTTCAAACTATTAGATCAAACTACTGTCAGTCAAAACATATAAGGGATGGACGCCATACAATTTCTGCAACCATGTCTTTTTGAACTTTTTTACCTCTAGAAGCCAAACGGGCACGTACGGGCAGATAAAACCTTTTGAATTATGTAAAGAAATAATCAAAGAACAGGTTTTGCACGTATGGCAAATATAGAAAAATATAGTTTTTTTTTATTTTCCGTCAAAGTTGAAAAATAGTGAAAAAACGGATAGTTTTTAAATAGTGATTTACCAGGAGAAACACAAAGCAAACAGTTAATTTTTTTTTTATCATTATACATTTAATAAATACATCAATCAATACAAATAAAAAATAAGGCGATTCGTTACCTATTTTTCGTGATATTACACCTGAAATCGCAACAAATTGACTAAAAATTGTGTGTTTTTTTGAAAACCGAAAGTCGGTCAACTTTGAACGGTTATATCTTCTAAACTAAAAATGTGATATTATTAAGAGTGGCATATTTGAAATCGTTGAAAAGTTTCCTATAACATGGGTTTATTCAAAACTTCGTCGGCATTCATGAAAATTTTGATTTTTGCAACCTCGCTTGCTCTACGGGCGCCACTGTGCGTTGTGCATTTATAATCAAGATTCTTGTACCTAATTTGGAAACTTTAGCGTTTGCCGTTCTCCAGACATGCAGAAATCTAAATTGTCTTTGTATGGGAGATGCCACGCCCACAATTCTAATCCCGCCCAGTTTCTTGGGGAGGTTGTGTATTCATAACCGAGTTAAGTGCAATAAATCTTAATAAATCTATTTTGTGCCACGCCCACTTATCCAATCCCGTCCAAATTTGATTTTGTCAGATGTGCATTGATAACCAATACGATTGCACCAAATTTAGAATCTTTATATCTCTCCGTTCTCCAGATGTACAGAATATTATATTGTCTTTGTATGGGAGGTGCCCTGCCCACTTACAATTTCAAAAATATATATAGCCTATAGTACCTTCCAAACCATCAGTAATATACTTTAAAAGTTTGATAAAGATCGGTTAAGACGCTTAGGCGGCTATAAGGTACAAACAAACAAACAAATAAATATTCATACATTCATTTTAATATCAATAGTAGGGGGATCGATTATTCGACTTTTTATAAAAACCTGTTTTTGAAAATTCCTAATAGTTGCTATTAGCTGTGTTCATTTACTAAAAATTGTTACGAATTTGAAAAAATTGTTACTGGAAAGCGTTCACAAACCCAAAAAATTGCAAGTTGGGAGAGTCAAAAGAGAGAGAAAAATTGAGAGATAAAAAAATTCTTGCAAATTCTTACTGGTAAAACTTTTACTTGCAAGAATTTTTGAAACAGCTGTTTCATGTTTTTGTTTACAAAACAAACTTTTCCAAAAAAAAGTTTTAAATAAGGACATTTTGCCAAATTGTTAAGCTAATGCCGATTTTTAAAATTATTAAAAAAAATTTAGCGATAGGAAATCATACTCTTGCTTAACTTAGGACAGATATTTCGATATTCGTATTGCTAAATAAAATAACGAACTTGTTAAAAAATTCTTTATTTATTTTGTTTTGCTTTTAACCGATCAGGTGTTGTTATTAGTACTGTAAGTATAATGGTTACCTAGATACCCGATACTTAACACTATTGCAGTATAATACCCCATTCGTTAAAAAATTTGTTTGAAAATTAAATTATTTACAAAATTAAAGATTCTTATTAGTTGTAAAATAATTTGAGATATTCTCATTGTTTACTTTATGACTGTTTTGTTTTTATTATGAAACAAACACCAAAGAAATGCATTTGGACCAAAAAAACAGCCATAAAGTAGATAATGAGAATATCTAAAATTAACAATTGAAAGATACACAATCGAGCACCGCGTTAAAGTTATTCAGGCTTATTATGAAAATGGGCGTTCAAATTAAAATGCATATCGTGAAAATCATCTTCAGTGATGAGGCACATTTTCACCTCAGTGGATTCATCAATAAGCAGAATTGCCGCATTTGGGCATGATAATCCAAGAGTTACTGTCGAAAAACCAATGCACCCACAAAGACTGACTGCTTGGTGCGGTTTATCGGCTGGCGACATCATCGGGCCGTATTTTTTCCAATATGAGGCCGGTCAGGCAGTTACTGTGAATGGTGTTCGCTATCGTGAGATTATAGCGAACTTTTTATGTCCCGAATTGGAAGATATGAATGTGGACGATATGTGGTTTCAACAGGACGGTGCCACTTGCCACACAACTAACAAAACAATGGCTCTTTTGCGCGACGAATTGGACGTGGACTTGTTATCTCACGTGGTGGCGATGTGAATTGGCCGCCAAAATTATGTGAATTGGCACCGTTGGACTTCTTTCTTTGTGGTTATTTGAAAGAAAAATTGTACGTCGAAAAGCCAGCAACAATTCAAGAGCTAAAGGATGAGATAATTCGGCACATTAACGGCATAGAACCTCAATTATGCTTCAGCGTCATCGAAATTTTGACCATCGGATGGAGGCGTGCCGCCAAGGTCGCGTCGGCCATAAGCTTTTCTGTCCACTCTACATACATTGCAGCCGTTCATACAAATGGAAAGACCATTTATATCAGTGTTAAACCAGGTTTCTGAAACACAAATAAAATCAATGCCCGAATTCCAATTTGTTTAGCC
Organism: Pollenia amentaria; assembly: GCA_943735925.1. Taxonomy (NCBI): domain Eukaryota; kingdom Metazoa; phylum Arthropoda; class Insecta; order Diptera; family Polleniidae; genus Pollenia; species Pollenia amentaria. Next base: position 13,808,306 of record OX031011.1, read on the forward strand.
AAAATTTTCACCATGTTGGCGGTACCGTCCCTAGAACTAGTTCCGTTAATAGGTCTGTTGTTCATAATTGACATTAGTTTAATTTAAGGTAACGCACAATGTTTTAAAAATAATAATTTAGAGACAATGAGAGGATAAAATACACAAAAATACATTTGGAAGCAAATTAAAACGGTTATAAAGTTTATAAAGTTTTTATAAAGGATAACAATTCATTGAACAATAGAAAGATAAATAAAACATTGTATATTAAGGCAAAGAAACATCATTCATTTGATCAGTATTAGTGTAGAGTTCATCACTATCAGGAAATAACTGATTAAGATGTCCTTTCTCATCAATCTCTATAGCATGGCTATTAGCCGCGCATGGTAAAAGCACTATGTGTAAGTCGTTCTATTTTCAAACGAACTGCTCGCAGTATATTAAAATTGGTTTGTGTAAGATTCTCATTTACAAAAATTTTTTGTCCGAATCAAAACCAATATCACGTAGACAAAATAAAAAGTCTTTATTTTCTTTCCTAAAGTTGGCAAAGGATTTTAGGAAAAAGTTTTTGCCGCATCGGGACCACCTTTTTACAATTATTACCGCATCTTTTGAATTTTCTTTAAAATTCTTATTTTGATTTTGAAGCCCAAAAGGTATGTATATAGATTTAAGAGCCGGAACTGATAAATCCATAATAATGCATATACTGCTAAAAATAAGCATTAAATCCTCCTGCTCATTATATATCATTTTATTTCATTTAAGCGCAATTCACAAGCGACAGTATTATTTTCCTGTCATTTAATATTACTTCTTAATAGTTTTATTTCATCTTGCATGCTAATTACAAACATCAGCCGCGACTGTTTCCAATTGTGAAACTCTTTCTGTTACATCTTGGAAGCCACTCTTTAATATGTTTAATCTCTTATCGATTTCATTTAAGGGATCGTCTTTATATTCGATAAACTTTCTTTGTATTATTGTTTCTAATTGTTCAGTGAGTTTTTCAAAACGATTGTCTTGCAGCAGGTCGTGCTCGATGAGAAAAGACGTGTTTCTTTTAACTCCGCATACGGTTCTTTTTTTTAACATAAATTAGTTAATTTAACAAGCGAATTTGGACGCTCAATATAAAAGTGAACAATAAAAAAAAAAATAAAAAAAAAAAAAAAAAAAATTAAGAAAAAAAATACAAGTAAAAAAATATACCTACATATGTATGTATGTACGCACATACATACTTGCAAATAATCTGTGCAAAAAAAAATATTTATTCTTTTTTCTTTTATTATCTCGGTGTAACAACATTATACATAATAAAAAGAGCACAGTTAACAAAAATTAAAAATAAAAAAACGGTGAAAAAAAACAAAAACAACTCTATATGAGTAATAACAATGAAACAACAACAAAAATAAATGATACTCATGCTAGTGTAAGCAATGTGGAAATAAATACAACAACAGAAAATAATACAAGCGTTACCATTGACAACATAAACTCGAACAAAGACGTAATGGAAAACAAACAAGAAAAAATTTGTCAAAAACCACAAGTGCAAGTTGGTATGGACAGGTATGTAACAGTGCTTAAACGTGGTCGCAGCCCTGCCTCTTCAGCTGTAGCCTCTGCCTCGAAAGTTCCATCTTTTGATAGAATAAACTCGCAAAATCGTTTTGCAATTCTGGAGGATGAATCTTCTGAAGCACCTAACGTCATAAAAACGTCAAAGCCACCCCCGATATACCTTAGAGAGCAAAACTCAAGTGAGCTTATAAAAAGTTTAATCTCGGTGATAGGTGAAAATTCGTTTTACGTAGCTGCAATCAAGCGTGGTAATATAAACGAAACAAAAATACAGGTTAATCACGAGAATGATTTTCGCAAAATAATTAATAAGTTTGAAGCACTTAAAAAAAGCTTCTATACATACCAACTGAAAAGCAGCAAAGGTCTTCAGGTTGTGATAAAGGGCATTGACTCATGCGTGGACCCAGTCGAAATAAAAACATTTTTAGAAGAAAAGGGCTTCAAAATAAAAAATGTTACAAATATTAAAAATAGGGAAAAAAATCCCCAACCACTATTTCGAGTGGAGTTAGAGCCCGGCGATGTTAAGCTAAAAAAAATGAAACGCATCCCATTTACAGTTTAAAATACATTCTGTACAGAAAAATCACGATAGAGGAGCCGCACAAAAGAAATGGGCCCGTTCAGTGTTTAAACTGCCAAGAATTTGGTCATACTAGGGCATACTGCCATTTACCCCCTGTTTGCGTCGTATGTGGAGAATTACATGGTACCGTCCGGTGCGATAAGTCCAAAAATGACCCTAACGTAAAAAAATGTAGCAACTGTGGTGGTAACCACACTGCCAACTATAGAGGATGCCCGGTATATTCGATTGTCAAGCGTTCTGTTGGACAGAAACTTAATCCCCCTCAAACGCAGGCAACTAATCAAGGAAACACGTACGGCGTCCAGATGCCTCAGCCAAATAATAACAGAACCTCATACGCTAATGTATTAAAATCTAATCCTATGCAACTTCAAGGTGATGTACCAAATAACGACGAAATTCCCATTTCTAATTTAACTCGGCTAGAAAAAACTATGGAAACATTAGTGCAAACAGTTAACAATTTTACCAACACAATGGGTAACATGATGCAAGAAATGCTAAGAATGCAATCGATGTTATTGCAAGCTGTACTAAACAAGCCATGAATTGTTTAAAAATTTGCTTTTGGAACGCAAACGGCATCCGCCAACATAAAAATGAACTAGAATACTTCCTTAAAAATAAACAAATTGATGTTATGATGGTCTCTGAAACTCATCTGACCTCAAGAAATACGTTTAAAATCAATGGTTATATATTATATGATACCAAGGACCCTCGAGACAGAGCTTGTGGCGGTTCTGCCATTTTGATAAAGAACCGAGTAAAACACTACTTAATGAGTGATCATCGTGAAGACTATCTCCAAGCAACGAACATTTGCGTTGAGGAATTAAATCGAGACATAGTAATTTCATCTTTATACTCCCCACCTAGATTTTCTATATCAGAAAGCCAATATAATAAATATTTCAAATCATTAGGACCTTGCTTCCTGGCTGCTGGCGATTATAACGCTAAACACACTTTCTGGGGTTCACGACTTATTACACCTAAGGGTCGTGTTTTGTTTAACACAATTTGTAAAATGGATCTAAATGTGGTCGCGAGCGGACAACCAACATATTGGCCTTCTGATCAGCAAAAAGTTCCAGATGTTATCGATTTTGGAGTGGTTAAAAACATCCCCGTAGAAACGATTTATGTTGAAGCTTCCTTAGAACTATCTTCTGATCACACACCTACAATTCTTACAATAACAAATCCTAATAGAATTGTATCTCCGTCTGATAACTTAGTGACGTCAGCCACTCAAATAAATTGGTTAAAATATAAAAAATATCTCAGTACCCACTGCACTGAAAATATTCCGCTTAGTACACCGGAGAATGTGGATATTTCTATTGTAAATTTTGACAGTTATCTGAAACTAGCTGTTCAACATTCTAGTATAACCCTCAAAAAAACCAAAAATAGTAAAATATATTCTGCAGATGTTGAGCGTCTCTTGACTGAAAAAAGGAGAGCTCGAAGAGAATGGCAATTGCATAGATCCCCTCAACTTAAGAATTTACTAAAAGAGTGCACAAAAAGGCTAAGAAAGTTACTGCAGTCTCAGAAAACGGCTTCCCTGGAAAAATATCTTAAGGAACTTGATGCAACTTCTCAATCAGACTACTCATTATGGCGTGCAGCTAGAAATCTTAATAGACCAGTTATCACTAAACCACCATTAAGAAACTTAAATGGAAGTTGGGCACGAAATGATGAAGAAAAAGGAAATCTTTTTGTTAATCATTTGAAAAACGTATTTACCCCGCATACATCTCCCGATATTGTAGTCGAGTTGCCACCAGTTGCTGTTAGAGCTGCTGTTCCCCTTAGATTTGAGATAAAAGAAATCGAAAAGGCTATTCATAATTTAAACCCCAAGAAAGCCCCTGGTTTTGATAAGATCAGCAACAAAATGCTTTTAGAGCTACCCAGCATAGCAAAGAAAATTATTCTTTTAATTTTTAATGCTATTATACGCCTTGAATACTACCCACAAGAATGGAAAGTATCCTTAGTTACAATGATACCTAAGCCAGGAAAGGATCCTACAAAAGTTGAGTCATATAGACCTATAAGCTTATTGTCTAATATATCAAAGCTGTTTGAGAAGCTGTTAGTGTCAAAATTAACCCCAATTTTAAATGTAAATAGATGTATTCCAAACCATCAATTCGGCTTTAGAAGAGAACATAGCACAATTGAACAAACCCATCGTATAGTAAACGCCATAAGAAAAACCTTTGAAGAAAAAAAATATTGTTCCGCCCTCTTCATCGATGTTTCTCAAGCTTTTGATAAAGTCTGGCATGAAGGCTTATTACATAAATTGAAGCTAAATTTACCAGTAAACACACACAAGCTGTTAGAAAGCTACTTAGTCGGTCGAAAGTTTATTATTAAAGAAGGTGCTTTTATAAGTTCTCCTCAGCCAATTGACGCTGGAGTCCCTCAGGGAAGCATCATGGGCCCACTGTTATACCTAATATATACCTCAGACATGCCAACAAACAACCACACCCTAACTTCAACATTTGCTGATGATACAGCTTTTCTAAGCGTACACGAAAACTGTCATGAAGCATCCCGTTACTTGCAGGATCATATATTTGAACTGGAAAAGTGGTTAAAACAATGGAGGATAAAGGTCAATGAGCAAAAATGCGTACATATAACATTCACCTTGCGTCGGGAGTCATGTCCCCCTATTAAAATCAATAATCAATTAGTGCCCCAGCAATCGCATGTAAAATATCTCGGTATTCATCTAGATCGGCGTTTGACATGGAAATGCCATATTGAAGCAAAACTAACACAAATGAAACTAAAAGCAATTCAAATATATTGGCTTATTGGAAGAAATTCTGTTCTTAGCCTCGACTGCAAACTTCTACTTTATAACTCTATATTGAAGCCAATCTGGTGCTACGGTATTCAGCTATGGGGCACTGCCTCGGCCTCAAATATCGAAAAAATTCAAAGGCGCCAAAATAAACTTCTTCGAATAATCACAGCCGCTCCCTGGTATGTTAAAAACTCTAATATTCACAAGGATCTCAATGTGCCATTAGTAAAAACTATTATTACGAAGTACGCAGCAAAATATTTAAAAAGGCTTGAGTCGCACCCAAATCCACTTGCTCGAAATATTTTAAATGACAGTGGACACTCTAGATTAAGGAGAAGAGATACCGCAGGACTCATACGAAGGGAAAACCGCTGAACATCTACATATGTGAACAGAAACCGTGAGGAGAAAAATTTTCGTCTAGCATTGGCAGGACAAAAATAAAGTATTAGTATAAGATTTGATTAATTATTGTTAGTTCATATTTAATATATGAAGATTCAATAAATAAATAATGAGGAAAAAAAAAAAAAAAAAAAAAAAAAAAACGATTGTCCATTGGTGTAATGATCTTGAGGGGGGAATCTATATTAGAGAGACGCGGGGTTTTTCTTGCATATCCGAGCGAAGAGTTATGCAAAACTTCTCTTTGACGTTTAACGACTGGTGTTAAATGATTGTTTATATTTTGGAGCTCACTTATTTTATGTGTATTATTATTGTTGTTATTTGTATAAATTATCTTTGTCTTATTTATAAGGTTGTTTACTTAATTGCTTTATTAATTTCTAGTAATCATTAAAGATATTGACTTATTTTGGTTTGTTGTAGTGTTGTTTAGATGCTTGGTTTTTAGAACAATTTCTGTTATTATTTTGTTGTTTTGTTCTTGTTTGTTTTTTCTTGTTGTTTAAAGACTCTTGATGTTTTGTTTTATTTTGATTGAGTTTATTTGTTTTTTATTTTTTTATTTTTGTATTAAAGTTTTAATTATTTCTGTTTTGAAAACAAAACCAATAGTTTTAAAAGAGTTTTAAATTTAATATATTTTAATCAAATAAAAGCTTTTAAGAATATATTTTTATCTTGATATTTTAATGAAAGTAAGGAGCTTTATTAAAAACACAACCGACTCTCACAAAGGTATCGATACAACCCCTATTTTAGCATTATCTTGAAAATATTTTTATTGATTATACTTAAATTTTTTTAACAATTATAATTAATTTTGACTAAAAATAGTTGTACCCATAATGAAATTTCGTATGAAAATGGATAAATCTAATGTTAAAAAAACATTTTACCAGTCTTGTTAAAAAACTGAAATATTCAAAGAATATTCGAAATTCTCTAGTCTTGATGAATGTTAATATTATAATCCCCTTGAGAAAAAGTGCAAAAAATTCCACTTTGTATTTAGATAAAATTTCTATAGTGTTTGAAATAATTTTGCAAATAAATATCAAATATGAAAACTAATAATTGTAAGACTTCAGATTTTCTTAAGCTATAAGAAATAAAATTATCTATAAAATTATCATATAAATAAAATCGTATAAATATTGCATGTATTAGGGGTTTGCAGACCCCCTAAACTTAAAATTGAATCTCAACTACCTGTGCTATATATTTTTATTTATATGATGATATACCCTGCGGCCACACGATCAACTTTTTGTTGATAGTCTTTTACATATACTGTTTGTCAAAATTTACATAAATTGAAAGCTGTGACCTAGGCTGCACGCAATTTTTAAGCAATTTACTTTTAATATGTCATCAAGAAGACAATTTACAGTGACAAACGAAAAATTTGCTTACTAAACTTCTAATCAAATGTTTAATTGAACGTAAAATTGCCAAACAAATGGATAGTTAACATTGAGAGCAATCTCGTGATCAATTGAAAAAGTGTGAGTGTGTTAGTAAAAAAAATGAGAGTGAGAGAAAATTGAAAGGAATTGAAAGACAAAAATTGATCGTTTGGCCTCCAAGTTTCCAAAATCTACCGAGTTGTTTAAATATAACCATTTATTTAAATTTCGCTAAAAATAAGTCTAAAAAATATATTTAGTTTCGAATAAAATTTCATACTGGCAATAAATTTTTAAAAACAATCTTAAAAAAATGTAGCATTATTTTTTTTTAGCATTTGCCATGTCTTATTCAAGATTTAGCGGTATATTACTTAGTATTAGAAGAATTAATATTAGGGGATTTCCTAAGTGATTGTAGGACTTCATTTTCTTAGGTTAGTTTAATACTTAATATTCGAACATATAATAAGTTAGCTAAGTAAGGTTAGTGTAAAATAACTAAATATGTAAAAACCGTGGCCATTTTTTAACGGACTTTACAGATTTTACCAACGTGTTTAAGAAGAAATTTACAACTTACGTGTGTTATAAAACATGTACTCGGAAGATTAATGGTTCCCTACAATGTGTTTGTTTCAAAAAAATTTTATTTTAAGTTTAATTCTTAAACTTTTCTCCAATTTCAATTTCATTAAAATCGGTTGAGTAGTTATTGGGGAATTTAAGGCCAAAGTGGAACTTTAGATTTTTTTAACTTAAGCGTGAAATTTGGCTTTGTTTATTTTTTTTAATTATTTAAAAATGTCATATTTGGATTTAAATAATAACATTTTTTGTAATAATGGGACACTCAAAAAAATTAATGTGTACACTAAAAAAGAATTTTAACATAAAAAAAAATATATTAAAATCAACTTAAAATTTTGTTATTATAACTGGAAAATTAAAAATGTTTTGCTGTTAAATTTGTTTACAATTTGTTAAAAAAAAAACTTTAGAAATATTATATAAAATCTTGCGATTACTACAGAAGAATATATTATTTTATGCTGTAAAATTTGTTAATATTAGCAAAATAAATCCGCTGAATTCTGATTTTTTTTTTAAATTTTGATACGAAAATATTGGTATTTGTTTGTTGAACATTTCTTATTTATTAAAACATTTCATACAAATGAGGATAAAAAAACCATTTAAAAATAAAAGCAGCAATAGATTTAAATAGCTTTTATAACAATATGAGGTTCTATTTATTATTATTTTTTACTAATACAATGTCTGTCTTAGATCTAATGAATTATAATTATTGTTCATTTAATTGGAAGATTGATTGCAAATATTCCATATTCTGTTCTGTGTTATTTTTATTCTTTAGTAGTTCTTTGACTTCTTCATCTAAATCCCGATGTTTCACTTCCCATTGATTTCGAATACAGGAGATGAACGGATCTGACGTTGCCAATAATATATTAACTAGATCTTCATTTGTGCTCTCTATAAAATCTGTAATCCTTATTCCTTTTTTCCTGAGCTACCTCTGATAATCCTCCAAGTGACACCAACTGATATATAATGACATCTTCTCCATGATAAAGGATTTTTTTAACTGTAGCAGACATATTTCTCCATGGGTACTTGGTTGTATATATTTTTGCAGTTTCCTTAGCATAATCTCCAAATTTTCTAGAGTCAATTTCTTCATTGCACGCAAGTACTTCTAGGATTATTTTAAATCTAAAAATGAGGTTAAAATCAACACCTGTTATTTCAGATGCTGTTTCTGGATCTGAAAAGAATATAATTCCGGTATTGCCATCATTTGTATTGCCTGACCATTGTTTTGGCTGATCTATAGTCAACCCAAATTTGCGATATTCATCTTGAACATGTTTCCTTTGTGAACTTCTTAACTCCTTGTTAGTTTCGTTGTTTCTTATTGATCCTGAAGATCCGAAATCCAAATCATATGATCAAGTAGAGATTGTAGTTGTATCTCTGCCGAAATTGGTGTGATTGTAATAGTGTCCTTTAATGGCAAACAGTCCATTTTAGCAGATGTTATGTGATGATATGCTGTATACAGATTTGAGCCTTTTTTAATCGCACGCAATCTGAGCTGAATATATTGCTGTTTTGTTAATTTCATATCCAGAAATAATGCTAATGCCTCCTCATTTGTGAATTGTTTTGCATCGCTCGGAGTTGGTATACTTTTAAGAATCCGTTTTGTTCTCAATGGACAAACTTTAACAACTTTTTAAATGATATCCACTTTTGTCAATTGTTTCCGTGATCGTAATTGATATAGGAAAGTATCTTGAATATTTTTATATCCGATTTCTTCATTGATATCCTTAAGGTTCCACCTCTTAGATCTATCGCTACAGTTGTCCAGCGATCTTTGTGGTCTCTCGCGAGTGTTGATTTGTAGTTTCTGATGCTATCTGGACAGCAAGTTCGTTCTCTACCCAGTTTGTAAAGCTATTATAAAATCTATCTTTGCTGTAATTAACTTTCCTGTATTGCTGTTTTAAAATGTTGATGAAAACAGATAATTTATGTTCTAAGTCCAACTGTATTTCAGTGCTATAGGAATTTAAGTTTCCTTGTTTTCGAATGTAATTTTTAACATCTTCCTCGTTTTTGTTTCTAAAATACTCTCCGGCCAATTCTTTATAGCTGAAGCTCTCCATGTTTTTATGAAAAACGTTGTTATTGCTCAGAAATATTATATCCACTGAGCTTGCATCCGAATGTCACTTGCTTGTAAACATTTCTACTTTTTTTCATACCTAATTAAGGTAGAATAAAAAGTATTTAAAAACTTACAATCCTTTTGTTTATATGCATTAAAATACCTTACACAAATTTAACAACGCATTGCATAGTTATAGGGTCATAGAATATTATTAGAGTCAAAAACAGATAAAATTAAGAGACCAAAAAAAATTTAAAAATCCCTTCTAAGGTGGGCTTCACAATATACCTGTTTAGCGTAAACGCGTGTTTAAGCTCTTTATTCTTCTTTAAAATACGCTAGTGTGAACGTAGTGTAACGGATAAGGATGAATCAGGGCAGCTATACGTTTTTCTGATTGTGTAACAATTATAAATTTTTTTATATGTTCTACCTGTATTCTGTTCGATCACGATCAATATTCCCTTTATCATAAAATATTTTTTGAAGGCAATAGACATGATTTTTGCGGAACAAAAAATTTTTTTTTGGTGTAATTTCATTAAAATTAAAAAGTGTTAAACAGGCGGGTCAAAACGGGTACAAGAGTGTATACAGGGTTAAAGAAAACACCTTCCCCTTTCCCCTTAGTGGTTTTACTTTCTTAGTCCCTTTTGATCCACAAAACTTATATTCTACAAAAGTTGAAATTTGACAAATATATAGTAGTTTAGAAAATATGTCTTAGAAGGTCAAATATAAATACGCAATAGTCGCACATATTACTTTTTGAAAGATGACAAGACTACCAACCTAGCAACAAAGCTAGCAGGTCATTATCGATGATAGTTTTTGAGCAATGACAATTTTTTTTCAGATTATATAAAAAAAAAATCACTTTTCTGAATTTAAAAAAAGTTATGTTTAACAACATGGCACGACCACAATTACCAATATTTCAACCTAATTTTTTTTTGCTAACTTAGTTTTTATATGTTTACTATTAAATAAAATTTTCAGCCACTGTGCGACGTGCACTTTATAAATCCCACCTACATTTTTTTGGATGTGTTGTATTGAAAAACTTTGGCTTATTTAAGAAAAGTTGAATATTGATAGCAGAGCAACGTGTTTCAAATTTGGAGAATTTTCTCTTACCATTCTTAAGATATAACTAAATCTATTTTGTGTCACGCCACTCCCCTATTTTGCGAAATGCTATGCTTGTTACTAATTTGGAGACTTTAGCTTTTTTCGTTCTCAAGGTATATAGAAATGTATTATGTCTTTGTAAGGGAAGTGGCCACGTCCACTTCTCCAATCCCGCCCATAATTTTAACAGAGTTGGTGCATTGATAGCCAAGATGCTTGTACTAAATTTGAAAGCCGCTCTTCAGATATACAGAAAAAAGGAATTAAAAACAACAACAACAACAAGGGATTTAAGGGAAAAATTAGAGGAAGTCCTAGTATTCTCTCATATCTCAGCAATTTATGGACCGATCTGGCTGAATTTTAATAGCAAAAATGAATTGAGCATTGTAGTGTATGAGGGGTAGCAGGATCGCCATGTAGGGTTAGAAGTTGATGTGGCCTGGCAGGAACGCTATGTAGGGTTAGATGTGTAATGGCAGGATAGTGTAGGATGTGAAGTGTATATTCCCTAATGTGTATTGGTCCCTATAGCCCTTATTTTGTTTAAATAGCTGTTAGGGTACCAGCTGATTTGTAAGGCGTTCAAAGGAACTGCCGAATTTGGATGAGTCTTTAAATTAAAACCAGGCAAGTTATTGCCGAATTAAGTTATTAATTTTAAGTCTAATTTATTTTCAATTTACTGGTGCTTATATACTATACATGAGATTTTAACTTAACCGTTCTAACTTAGTTTAATTATTTACATTTCTCTATTTGTCTTTGTCGGTCATATGGAGATATCAATAGATTGTATCAATAACAAGCCCTCATGACCAGTCTCGCCAATCGGAATGTTGGACGTTGGAATGCACTCAATTTACACTCAATTTTAATGTCATTCACTTACATTCCGATTGTCGTCATTTGTTTATACCGTTATTTGATATTTAAAATACCCTACTCTATATAAGTTGGTAAGTGTTGGTTTTAGAGTAGTTTAAGGGTATGCGGTGGCGACTTATGAGGTACACTACACCCTCACCGCTAAGAGAAAAATTAGGGGATTGATTTTTCTTGATATATTCATAATACCGACAATGTTGTTGACATTGGCCATAAGTGGTGGTGAGGTAGGGCATCGGTAATACTGGGCTATGGGAAAAAACAGGAAAACTAAACAAGAAAAAAATAAAACCATTGGGTGATTTTATGTAGTTATTAGATTTTACTCACCTTGTGGTTGTTGTTGTCCTGGTGTGGGGTTGTTGTGTGTTTTTCTTCGTTGGTGGTTGGTTTAATTGTTTTTTTTGTATGTTGGTTTATAATGTTTTTTTATTTAATTAAATTATTGTAATAATTTTAGTAGTGTGTTGCATGTAAATGGTTGTCAAGTATTGTTTATTTGGTTTATGACATTTGACGATGACATAAGGGAAAAATCACAGTTGCTGATTATGGTAGTACGGCCGGTAGCTACTAACACAGGGCGTTAACGATAAGCATAGTTCCGAAGAGGGGTGAGTTTATTCTTTATATACAAAAAGTTTTAAAATCACAGGAAACGATCATTGACCTCTTGTGAAACTTAAGGCTGTATATAATGTTAAAGTTCTGTAGTTGTGGTTGTTTTTTTTTATATAGATTTGTTCGTGTATTATGTCCGTTAAGTGTAGCTTAGCCAAAACTGACCTTAAGTTAAGTAGAAGTTAATTTGTTTAGGTCATTAGCAAAATATAAGTGGTTCAATTAAGAAGTGCTAAGTATTGGTAAAAAGAAAAAAAAAACCCAAAGTATAAAAGTGAAAAGTGTTTAAAAACTTAGTTTAGACAGGAAAGTCTTAAGTTTCTGGTTAAGGAAAAACAAAGTGAGTTATAGTTTAAAATAATTAAAAAAAATGGACCTTTAAGTCCTGAATCATAATCATTATTTTAGGAAGTCACCAGGGGAAAAGGTTAGAGAGAACCAGGGAGTTAAAATTCAGCCATCCGATATACATACATATTAATAAAACGTCATTGCTCCAAAACCAAGTAAGTAAAAGAAATGAAAATCAAGTGTTAAGTTCAAACTACGTAGGAGGTAAAATTAAAAATTGTAAAATGATCAAGCTTGGATCACAATGATAGCAACAATTTCTACGGTCGTCCATCTTGTTCTTCAAAGTGTTCATATAGTGTAATTTTATCTTTCGAACAAGAAAATAACTAAAGTTTTTTTAAGATGGAAAGGTTTTCTACTAAGTATAATTGTAAAATTGGTATAAAAACAATTTGAAATGATTGGTGTGATAAAAATTTATTTATTTTGAGGGGGGAGGAAAATTGGTACTTTATTATGAACGCCAAAGGTGAATGTTGCTGTCATTGTGAAGTAAGCCATAGTAGTGAGCAAGAGAATTTAACAGTCAACAGTTTTGGGAGATTATCTTAGTAAATAATTCTTAAATTGTTCCTAGATTGTACTGGAAAGGAAAGGTTTTGGAGCCGTGGGGAAGAACGGAGAAGAAACGTTCTTTAAAATTGGTCCCTGGTCTTACCGAGAGAAAAAAACTGAAAGTTAAGGTAACAAAAAGTTTATTTTATTCCAAATACATAATAAAAGAAACAAAAGGAAATTAAAAGTGGGGTTATTGATCCGATAATTAAGAGCGGGGCTAACAACCAAATGAAATACCAAGTGTGGTGGAATTAGTCTAGCCGCATACCCACACAAGATTTTAAGTAATATCGTATGTGAAACGGGCAGTACCCAGAGGAAAAGTAATTTCCGTAATAAATTGGGCAAATAAAAATTTTTTATTTTTTAGTATTTTTTAGTGTTAAGTGTAAAATAAGAGTTTGTCAAATTAGATTTAATTTTGTTAATTTATGTTCTATTAGTGTTAGTTTTGTTTATTATTAATCTAGAATTAAGAACCATATTTTATTTTAGGAGTTAACTATTTATCGGGTTATTTAGTAAGGCCGCGAACGCAGAAACCAAGGGAAAAGTGTTTCTGAAATTAGACACCTAAAGAGAGCTCTTGCAGGGTAGTAATTATATCGAAATTTGAGGAAATATTTTCCATTATTCCCAATAATAGTTAGCCCTGAAATTTTTAATTATCGTTATAATAATATATAGGTTTCTTGATCTTAGATTTTATTTATTGTTTTTTTTTGTGTTTTAATATTTAATTGTTTTAAAATATGTTAGGGATAAATTAAGTTTTATTAGATTTTATTTGTTTATTTTAGTGGGTTTTTTTTATTGTAATAAATGTCTTGATTATTGTATTATAAATATGTTTTGGTAATTGTCTTTTTTAAAGGATTTCAGATAGTGGGTTTGGATGGCCGGGTAAATTGTTGGTGAGTACACGAATGGGATCATCTAGAATCTGTTTAGATGATATAGGTTGGGTAAGGGCGGCGGGACAGGAAGTGAACACCTTTTCCTGTAGTTTTTTTATTGTGGTTCGAGGTGGGGTTAGTTTATATTTTTAGTTTTTTTTTAGTTTGAAGTTAGACTTAGTTTTTTTTGTACATTTTTTTTTATTGTGAGAAACCGGAAAGGTGAAGAAGGGTTGAGGAGACACGCCCAGTATCTTGAGCTAGTTGGGCTGGTTCACATTTCCTAAGTGAGGTTTCGTAACAGTAAATGGCGCCCAATCTAAATAGCATAGCAGTGTTAAATCCCTAACTCAGTTATGGATGATTACATGTAGATCACCTAAACATGTATCGGAAGTACAATTTGAAGTTTTTTTTAATATTTTTTTTAACTAGTTAGTCTTGGAGGTGTTACTAAATCCTAATTGCTGACTTAATAGGAATATATATATATATTTGGTTTGGTTATGATAAATTCTTTAGTCGTCTTAATTGACAAATTATGAATAGCGCTAAAGTACCTGATGTATGTGGTAGTAGTATTGACGTGACCGAACTGACATTGGTTTGAAGGCACGTCCGGACTACGAATGGATGATGATGTCCTAACCGTATGGAATTAGTAGCATGATCAGAGTCGTTAGTCTGCATTGATACATAGGTGCATAACCGTAGTAACTGGGAACCTAATGTGAGGAAAATACTTAGCGGTCCGAATATATATTGAAGTTTTTTTTTTTGAGCCACAGTAGAAAAATTTTTTTGGGACACCGCATAAAGTTACCACCAACATTTACCCACCAGCTCACAAGAAAAAATCTGAAATCCTTGTCATGTACTTGTATTGTCATTAACTTGTCTTGTGAATTTATATGTACGTAATTTAAAATTTTTTTTTTGTTTTGAATAATCGTAGCTAATTTTTTATTTATTTTATTTTTTTTTATTTATGTACTTAGAACGAATATTTTTAAATTTTGTTTTTACTTAATAGTAGAAATAGTTTTGCTATAATTTTGTTTATTATTTTTATTGATTTTTAAATTGTAGAACTAGTTTTTTTTATCTTATTTATTTAATTATTTTTTTTTAATTAAGTTATTTATTTTTTTTTAGAAATAGTTTTTTATCTTATTTATTTAATTATTTTTCTTATTTATTTTTTTTATTTGTAGAAATAGTTTATTGTTGCTTTAGTGATTCTTTTGTATTTCGTTTTTTTTCAACTTTGATTTTGTTTATCATTTTTGTCGTGTGTTATATGTTGAATTGATTAATAAATAATCGGCCCGAAATGTTTGTCGCTCGATCTGAAAAAAAATCCCAGAAACCTGGCGAAAGAAATAATGAAAGTTTTATTGTCGATATGTCTAATTCTATAAATAACCCTAACACTTACGTTAGTGAAAATTTATCAAGTAACTCGCCGGTTACAATTACTGAGACCCCGGGAGCTATTCCCCAAACAGTAAGACCTACACAAGTCCCAAAATATGCTTTTCCACCACCACCACTTCCGCGTCAGGATAATACCCAATCCGCTGGGAAAACTTCTGGGGAGTATGCTAGTCTTTTACGGGGTATTATTAGGGAAACCAATATTGAGTATAGGTCCAATTTAGAGCGGGATATTGACCAGAAAATACAGGAGAGTTTAAAACTTGGGTTTGCTGAAATATTGAGTGAGATCCAGAAACTGAAAATAACTAACCAGTCATCTGAAGAAGCAGGAGCTGTAAATCTGGAAGAAAGATCTAAAAATTTAAATAATTTTCGCAGAAATGAAAATAATGTGCAACAAATATTGCCACGAAGAATTGATTTTGAGAATGTAACATCCAACAGTAATTTATCTACTAGCGAACGCCCTTCGGACGATATACTATATCATGGAAGGGAAAATAGGCACCTAGGGGGAAATAATTTACGTGTGGATAAATGGGATGTCATGTTTGATGGAAACACTGACAACCTTCTAATCGAAGATTTTATTTTCAGAGTAGAATACCTACAAAAACAGCACTCCTATTTGTGGGAAGATATAATGGGAGAATTTCATAGGTTGTTGAAAGGTGAAGCCAAGGACTGGTATTGGTCAATTCTACAAGAAAAAGAAATTCGCCGGTGGCCTGACTTAAAAGACGCTTTATTACAACAATATCGCTTAAATAGAAGTGAATATGAGTTTATGCGGGATTTCGAGGAACGTCGTCAGCGGCCGGGCGAATCCATTGAATCATATTTTCAAGCCATGAGAAAACTTCGGTCTCGATTAAAAACTGCTTTGCCTGAACAGGAAGTAATACGAATTATTAAAAGAAATCTAAAGCCAAATATATCGCAAATTTTATATCCCATGAGAATTTATACCGTGGAGCAATTAAGGGATGAGTGTAGGGAGGTTGAAAGGAATTATTTCAAAAGGGAAGTTAATTCAAATACAACGCAAAATCGTTTTGGTCCCACCCGACGTCACGTTGAGGAGATTTCAGAGGAATCTTTTGACGAGGACAAGATAGAATTGGTAGACGAAATTAGGCCTTTTAAAAAAAGTGTTAAGTCTAGCGCTGATTCGGGAAATAATTTCACTTTGGTTTGCTGGAACTGTCGAGCGCCGGGACATTCATTTATGGACTGTCCGTCTGCACAAAGGAACCTATTTTGCTACCGATGCGGTTTAGTTGGCGTCATAACACCTAGATGTCCATCGTGTTCGGGAAACCACATGAAGGGTGTGATGAGAACGGGAGAGTCACGCTCTACTCAAACTCCCGACGAATCCTAAGGGATATAGGGGTACAGACAGTACGCAGCAGTGAAGGAGTTAACCCTGACTCGTGGAATAGGCAAATTCGTTTACTTAGGCGTGTAGGAAATGAAAATAGACATATAAGTAAAAAAGTAACTAATGTAGAAAATCCGGGTAAAAGGAATAGTACATATAGGGAAAGATTAGATAATTATAAGAGAGTAAGAAAGAGAATTTTTAATAATGAGTCAGGGAAAACAAATTTAGAGAGAATTTTAAAAACGAGAAAACGGTTTAAGGAAAAGAAAAAAGAGGTAAAACAGGCGAGAGAATCTGTTCGCAAATGCTGCGCCATGTCGCCGGCATTTGATGGGGATAAGGACCCAAGGGTATTTGCGGACATAAAAATTGGAGGTTTGATAATTACTGGGTTATTAGATTCTGGGGCTTCTATTAGTTTATTAGGAAAAAATTGTCAGGAACTAATTGAGAAATTAGGGGTGTCTATAGCTCCGGTTTTTTCATCAGTAAGTACGGCCGGGGGCAAGGAATACAATATTTTAGGACGGATCGATGTGAGCGTAGAATTTAGGGATCTAAGTCGAAAATTTCGTTTTTATTTATGTCCTGATTTGGTGCAAAGCGCGTACTTAGGGGTAGATTTTTTTAGGGAATTTGAACTGGCCCCTGAAATATTTAATATTAACCAAATCGATGTCAATAAATTATACGAAAAATTTCCATTAGATACAAAAGAAGTAGAAAAGCACGAATTAACAGTGGAGCAAGAAAGAGAGTTAATAAGAGTGAAGGAATGTTTTCGAACGTTTGAACAGCATGGCCTAGGAAAAACCAGTTTAGAGAACCACGAAATTATATTAATGGAGGGAGCTACCCCTATCAAAGATCGATACTACCCTGTGTCGCCTGCTGTCCAAGAGTTGATTTATGCTGAAGTAGATAATATGCTCAAATTAGGAGTTATTGAAGAAAGTTTAAGTCCCTGGAGTAGTCGAAGTACCCTGGTGAGAAAGCCGGGAAAGAATAGACTGTGCCTCGATGCCAGGAAATTAAATGAAAGAACCGTCAAGGATGCCTACCCCATACAAAGTATTGAAGGCATAATCAGTCGACTGGACGAAACCCACTTTATAAGCAGCGTCGACTTAAAATATGCCTTTTGGCAAATTCCGCTAGAACAAAATTCGCGCGCATATACAGCTTTTACCATTCCGGGTCGGCCATTGTATCAATATGCTGTCATGCCGTTCGGATTATGTAATGCGCCGCAAAGACTTTGCCGACTTATGGATAAAGTCATTCCCCAGGAGTTAAAATCAAACGTCTTTGTTTACTTAGACGATTTGTTGATTATTTCGGCAACATTCTCGAGTCATATAAAACTTTTAGAAAAAGTAGCAGAATGCTTAACAAAGGCCAACCTGACAATAGGTTTAAATAAATCTCGGTTTTGTTTCAGGGAATTAAGGTATTTAGGCTTTGTTATTGGGGGTGGAACGATGCGCACTGACCCTCTTAAAATCGCCGCAATACAACAAATACCCCTTCCCAAATCGGTAAGAGAAGTTCGTAGTTTCTTAGGAACGGCGGGCTGGTATCGCCGCTTCATAAAAAACTTTTCAGAAATCTCGGCACCGCTTACGGATTTGATTAAGAAAGGTAAAACGTTTAAAGTGACCGACGAGGCGATTAAAAGTTTTAACGAGCTGAAACAAGCCTTAACCTCAGCCCCAGTATTAGCCCACCCTAACTTTGGTAAGAGATTTTTTATCCAATGTGATGCCTCTAATTATGGCATTGGAGCAGTCCTTTTTCAGAAGGATAACGATAATAACGAAAGACCAATTGCTTTTTTCTCAATGAAATTAAATCCCGCTCAAAAGAACTACAGCGTAACTGAGAAGGAATGTTTAGCTGCCGTATTAGCCATAAAACGATTTAGACCATATATCGAACTTATGCCTTTCACAGTCATCACCGATCATGTCAGCCTGAAATGGCTAATGACCTTTAAAGACTTAAGTGGCAGATTGGCGCGATGGTCTCTTCAGTTACAAAGCTACGATTTTGATATCGAACATCGTAAAGGTGCCGATAACATTGTGGCCGACACTTTATCGAGATCGGTTGAAGAGCTAAACAAATCACCAGAAGAAATTTTAGGATTTCAGACTACGGAATTTGAGTCTAGTCAATATACAGAATTAAGAGAAACAATTCAAAAACATAATGAAAAACTCCCAGATTTAAAAATCGTTGGAAATTTAGTCTTCAAGAGAACAAATACACCGTCTGAAGGGGAAGTGCTAGAGGAATATAAGTGGAAGTTGTGGATACCTGAAAGCCTTACTCATCAGTTAATCCAAGAGGCACATGAATCAAAAGATAAAGCTCATGGTGGGATACAAAAAACACTTTATTCACTTAGAACTAGATATTATTGGCCAAACATGTTAATTCAGGTTAAAAATTTTGTCAACAGTTGTATTAAATGCAAAGAATGTAAATCAACAAACATAAGACTTATGCCCGAGATAGGAGCTGAAGTTGTTACAGATCGTCCTTTTCAAAAGATTTACATTGATTTCCTAGGAAAGTATCCGCGGTCTAAAAGTGGAAATGCCTACATATTTATTGTCTTAGACCATTTCACAAAATTCATCTTTCTTAAGGCCATGAAAGAGGCAACTGCTTCTAATGTAGTTAAATTCTTAGTGGAGGAGGTTTTTCATAATTTCGGAGTTCCCGAAATAATACACTCCGACAATGGAAAACAATTTGTTTCTAAAGAATTTTTAAGAATGACAGAGAACTACAAAGTAAGGCATATGAAAACTGCTGTGTATTCTCCGCAATCAAATGCAGCTGAAAGGGTTAATCAAAGCGTATTAACAGCTATCAGGACTTACTTAGAAAACGATCACCGCGAATGGGATCTAAATCTACCATGTATCGAATTAGCCCTGAGGAATTCTGTTCACTCAGCTATTGGTCTGACACCTTTTATGGCTTTATTTGGACATAACATGTTTACTTCTGGTAGTGATTATAGGTTAGCTAGAGAATTAAAATCCCTCGAGGATGGTGAGTTCATAGTTTTAGAGGACCAAGACAGAATACGCTTAATTAGAGAGAAAATAAGGGAAAACTTACATAAGTCCTACGAAAAAAGCTCTTTAAGGTATAATAAGAGAGCAAGACTAATTCGGTTTGTGCCAGGACAGGAAGTCTATAAGAGAAACTTTGTACTCAGCAACTTTCAGAACAATATCAATGCTAAATTCTGTAAAAAGTTTACAAAGTGTAGAGTAGTACGAATATTGGGAAACAATATGTACGAGTTGGAAACCTTATCTGGTTCTCCGTTGGGTATATATCATTCTAAGGACATTAAACAATAAGCCGATTCACCTCCCTGGGGTTGTAAAAGCAAAATGTTAACCCACTTTACGCGGTTAAAGAAAAAAAAAACACAATGAAATTCTTCATATAAAATAAACGTAAGTTTATTTTATTTAAATTGTGCAATAGAAAACCCCAGTGCAATAGTATTGTAATTTCTTTTTTTTCAAAATTTAATTTTATCATTTACTTACCTGTGCAATAGAAATTTCGTGCTATATTAGACTAGGTTGTCTCTGTCCATCCATGTGTAATTATTAGGGCCATATACACCCAACAAATTTATTCATGCGTGTTGCTGTGTTGTTGTCCGTCCTTATTTTTGTTTGTTTTTGTAACTAAACATGTACCTGAAAATACAAAAACACAAAGTACCATTTCTTATTTTTTCAAATTTAAATAACTTCCCTGATGTTCCTGATGTAAACAGTACCAGTGTAAAATAATTACTTGCCCGGCTAACTCATCAAGTGGGTGTGGCCTACGTTGAGCGCCTGCATCAAAATTTTTCTTAGTAAAAAACTCAATCGTGTAAAATAATATTTATACTTCTCTGAAGTTTTCGCGGATTTTTGATTCCCTTGTCACACTGTTGTTACTGCAATAATTTTGTAACCACAGAGTTTTGTTGACATTGGCCATAAGTGGTGGTGAGGTAGGGCATCGGTAATACTGGGCTATGGGAAAAAACAGGAAAACTAAACAAGAAAAAAATAAAACCATTGGGTGATTTTATGTAGTTATTAGATTTTACTCACCTTGTGGTTGTTGTTGTCCTGGTGTGGGGTTGTTGTGTGTTTTTCTTCGTTGGTGGTTGGTTTAATTGTTTTTTTTGTATGTTGGTTTATAATGTTTTTTTATTTAATTAAATTATTGTAATAATTTTAGTAGTGTGTTGCATGTAAATGGTTGTCAAGTATTGTTTATTTGGTTTATGACATTTGACGATGACATAAGGGAAAAATCACAGTTGCTGATTATGGTAGTACGGCCGGTAGCTACTAACACAGGGCGTTAACGATAAGCATAGTTCCGAAGAGGGGTGAGTTTCTTCTTTATATACAAAAAGTTTTAAAATCACAGGAAACGATCATTGACCTCTTGTGAAACTTAAGGCTGTATATAATGTTAAAGTTCTGTAGTTGTGGTTGTTTTTTTTATATAGATTTGTTCGTGTATTATGTCCGTTAAGTGTAGCTTAGCCAAAACTGACCTTAAGTTAAGTAGAAGTTAATTTGTTTAGGTCATTAGCAAAATATAAGTGGTTCAATTAAGAAGTGCTAAGTATTGGTAAAAAGAAAAAAAAAACCCAAAGTATAAAAGTGAAAAGTGTTTAAAAACTTAGTTTAGACAGGAAAGTCTTAAGTTTCTGGTTAAGGAAAAACAAAGTGAGTTATAGTTTAAAATAATTAAAAAAAATGGACCTTTAAGTCCTGAATCATAATCATTATTTTAGGAAGTCACCAGGGGAAAAGGTTAGAGAGAACCAGGGAGTTAAAATTCAGCCATCCGATATACATACATATTAATAAAACGTCATTGCTCCAAAACCAAGTAAGTAAAAGAAATGAAAATCAAGTGTTAAGTTCAAACTCCGTAGGAGGTAAAATTAAAAATTGTAAAATGATCAAGCTTGGATCACAATGATAGCAACAATTTCTACGGTCGTCCATCTTGTTCTTCAAAGTGTTCATATAGTGTAATTTTATCTTTCGAACAAGAAAATAACTAAAGTTTTTTTAAGATGGAAAGGTTTTCTACTAAGTATAATTGTAAAATTGGTATAAAAACAATTTGAAATGATTGGTGTGATAAAAATTTATTTATTTTGAGGGGGGAGGAAAATTGGTACTTTATTATGAACGCCAAAGGTGAATGTTGCTGTCATTGTGAAGTAAGCCATAGTAGTGAGCAAGAGAATTTAACAGTCAACAGTTTTGGGAGATTATCTTAGTAAATAATTCTTAAATTGTTCCTAGATTGTACTGGAAAGGAAAGGTTTTGGAGCCGTGGGGAAGAACGGAGAAGAAACGTTCTTTAAAATTGGTCCCTGGTCTTACCGAGAGAAAAAAACTGAAAGTTAAGGTAACAAAAAGTTTATTTTATTCCAAATACATAATAAAAGAAACAAAAGGAAATTAAAAGTGGGGTTATTGATCCGATAATTAAGAGCGGGGCTAACAACCAAATGAAATACCAAGTGTGGTGGAATTAGTCTAGCCGCATACCCACACAAGATTTTAAGTAATATCGTATGTGAAACGGGCAGTACCCAGAGGAAAAGTAATTTCCGTAATAAATTGGGCAAATAAAAATTTTTTATTTTTTAGTATTTTTTAGTGTTAAGTGTAAAATAAGAGTTTGTCAAATTAGATTTAATTTTGTTAAT
This sequence comes from Pollenia amentaria, assembly GCA_943735925.1. NCBI lineage: Eukaryota > Metazoa > Arthropoda > Insecta > Diptera > Polleniidae > Pollenia > Pollenia amentaria. The sequence continues at coordinate 13,830,884 of OX031011.1, forward strand.
TTATGTTCTATTAGTGTTAGTTTTGTTTATTATTAATCTAGAATTAAGAACCATATTTTATTTTAGGAGTTAACTATTTATCGGGTTATTTAGTAAGGCCGCGAACGCAGAAACCAAGGGAAAAGTGTTTCTGAAATTAGACACCTAAAGAGAGCTCTTGCAGGGTAGTAATTATATCGAAATTTGAGGAAATATTTTCCATTATTCCCAATAATAGTTAGCCCTGAAATTTTTAATTATCGTTATAATAATATATAGGTTTCTTGATCTTAGATTTTATTTATTGTTTTTTTTTGTGTTTTAATATTTAATTGTTTTAAAATATGTTAGGGATAAATTAAGTTTTATTAGATTTTATTTGTTTATTTTAGTGGGTTTTTTTTATTGTAATAAATGTCTTGATTATTGTATTATAAATATGTTTTGGTAATTGTCTTTTTTAAAGGATTTCAGATAGTGGGTTTGGATGGCCGGGTAAATTGTTGGTGAGTACACGAATGGGATCATCTAGAATCTGTTTAGATGATATAGGTTGGGTAAGGGCGGCGGGACAGGAAGTGAACACCTTTTCCTGTAGTTTTTTTATTGTGGTTCGAGGTGGGGTTAGTTTATATTTTTAGTTTTTTTTTAGTTTGAAGTTAGACTTAGTTTTTTTTGTACATTTTTTTTTATTGTGAGAAACCGGAAAGGTGAAGAAGGGTTGAGGAGACACGCCCAGTATCTTGAGCTAGTTGGGCTGGTTCACATTTCCTAAGTGAGGTTTCGTAACAATGTTTATAAAATAGTTCTTAGTTTCTATTTACATATATTATAATTTTACAAAGTAGTTCTTATATAGTATTTAATATTTTAATAGTTTTATAATTTGTATTTACATGAGTTATAGTTTTTAAAGTAGTTCTTAATGTAATTAATATTTAATTTATAATTATTTAATTATTTAAAAATAGTAGTAAAAATAGTATTCTTATAGTACTTAATTATTGTCTCTTAGGCCTATATATGGTTTTAGTTGATTGTTATGGAATTCTTTTTCAATTCCGTGGTAGTCTATTATAGTATTTACACCGTTATTTCTAATTATTCTAAATGGGCCTTTGTACGGGCTTTGATTCTTTTTCCTATTCTCTACTTTTATTAAAACTAAATCTCCTATTTTTAGATTTAAACTACTGCTATATCTATTTTCCATGTTTCTTTTTTCTTTTATTTTATCTGTGAAATCTTTAGCTCTAATCAAAGAATATTTTAATCTTTGTTTCAGCTCTTTTGCATAGTCATCATAATTGTATATTTTGTTATTATCAGTTTCATAAAATTCTGATGGTAGGCATGGCAATCTACCATATACCAATTCAAATGGTGTGTAACCAGTGTCTATGTGAGGAGCCGTGTTGTAGGCAAAAGTAAAATAGTTTATCCACTTATCCCATTCGTAATCATTTGCTGTTGTCAGCAAGAATTCATTGAGAACCCTGTGATTTCTTTCTACCGCACCCATTGTTTCATGGTGGTAAGGGGTTGAAAATGTTTGTTTGTTTATAGTACACTTGTCACAGTATTTTACGAATTGCTTTACCATCTTATTCATGTTTTTCCAAATGTATCGCTGTTTTAATTTAATAATTGTTTTTCTTATTCCTAAGTGGCCTGCGTGTGTGGCGTTGTGGAATTCATCGATGAGTTTATATTTCAGTATGTCATCTGTTATTCTTGTTGGGGCATTGTAAATTAATATTTTTAGTTGAGGACTTTTGTTGTTTATTCTTATCTTTGTATAGGCTTCTTTAAAATCTTTCATTGTATATACTTTAAATATTTTATCATTCTTTGCTAGCGCTAGTTCTTTTATATTTTCCTTGTTCATTTTAGATATCAGTTTCCTCAGAATCGAATCTAGTTTCGCTGAGTTATCGCTGAATCTTGCATGCATATTATTATCATTTTGTATGTTTTTTGGCATGTAACTTCTTCATAATCGAATCTTGTTTCGATGAATTATCATTACATCCTTTATTCATATGATTATTATCTTGGGTACGTGATTTCTTCATAGTCGAATCTTGTTTCGATGAATTATCATCACGCCCTATGTGCACAACGTTATCTTTTATATATATATCTATATCCTCTATATTTTCAAATTTATTAAACTGTACTTTCTTCATTTTCTTGACGTCATTTATGGATGTGCATTCCCATATTAGAAGTTGATCAGACTCCTGAGAGATGCATTTTCCCACATTATTTCTATTCGCGTACGCTTTATTTATATCTATTTCTTCATTATCATAAACTTTATTTGCCTCATTATTTGTAACTTTATTTGCCTCTTTTTCATTTCTCTTTGTCATTGCCCTTGTGTTTATTAGAATTTTCTTTTTTGTTTCATCATTTTCCAACGGTATCATTTGTTTTAGTATGTCCGAGTTTATTTCTATTCATTTTGGTCTAACTGTAGCTCATTAAAATTTTTGTTAAAACGTTCGTCATTGTTTACATTTGTGTAACTTAATATGTCAGAGTTTCTCAGTGGGTCAGCGTGCAGTTTAATGCCCTGCAAAATTTCTGTCTTATTTATTTATTTTTAATATTTAATGTGTCATTCTGATTTTTTTTTGTGCTATTGAATTACTAAAAAAAAAATTTTCGTCTTTTAATTCATTATTATTTAATATGACGTAATAGTCAGTAAGGTTTAATTTCAATAATTGCATAATTTCTGTTTTGGGGTAGTATACAATTTTTTTGTGTTAAATGCTTTTGTTTACATTGAAAGTGCTATGTTTTATTTAAATTTTTTTTTGAAAAATAGTAAAATATTCTTAAAAACTAAATAAATATTTATGTGTTTATAATAGTTTTTTATAATAATTGATAATAATAATACAAAAATATTAATAAATGTTTAAGAATGTTTTGATAATTTTAATAAAATAATTATTTAACATTACTGTTTCTATATATTTTTAACAAATTAAAATAAATACAATATTTTTCGTTTTGTTTTTATAATATTTAAAAAATTTTTCCTTGTTTTACTATTTTTTTTCTTTTTAATTTATGTTCATTAAAAGGTTTCCTTTTTCTCTTCTTTTTTATTATTAAAGCCATTTCATTTATTTTACCCATTTTTTTAAATTATTCAATCTTAGTTCTACCTTTATCTATCAAAACGTTAGAATAAAAAAAATTTTGTTTTATATCTTCTATTGTTTTAATCTATTTTTCCGTTTTCCTCTATACGAAAATTTAACGAAAAAATTTTTTCCATCTTAAAAACTTTGAGACAGCAGGATCTTCTTCAGGTTGAAAGGAAGCGCAGAATTCCATTTTTCTTGATCCGAATAGGTATAGAATGAAGTGAAGGATCTTCTGTGCTGCGTGAAATGTAGTGGCAGGAACTTCTTAATTATAAAGGCATTTCTTAATTATTTTAAAAATTTAAAAATCTTTTAAAATTTTTCTTAAACATTTTTTTTTTTTTTAGTTTGGTAGGAATTTCTACCGAATCTTAATTATTATTTATTTATTTATTTTTTTTTTTTTTTTTTGTTTTGTCAGGAAAATTAAATTTGTTATGGTCCTAGTGGTCCGAGTGCAGGATCGCCATGTAGTGAGTGAGGGGTGGCAGGATCGCCATGTAGTGTATGAGGGGTAGCAGGATCGCCATGTAGGGTTAGAAGTTGATGTGGCCTGGCAGGAACGCTATGTAGGGTTAGATGTGTAATGGCAGGATAGTGTAGGATGTGAAGTGTATATTCCCTAATGTGTATTGGTCCCTATAGCCCTTATTTTGTTTAAATAGCTGTTAGGGTACCAGCTGATTTGTAAGGCGTTCAAAGGAACTGCCGAATTTGGATGAGTCTTTAAATTAAAACCAGGCAAGTTATTGCCGAATTAAGTTATTAATTTTAAGTCTAATTTATTTTCAATTTACTGGTGCTTATATACTATACATGAGATTTTAACTTAACCGTTCTAACTTAGTTTAATTATTTGCATTTCTCTATTTGTCTTTGTCGGTCATATGGAGATATCAATAGATTGTATCAATAACAAGCCCTCATGACCAGTCTCGCCAATCGGAATGTTGGACGTTGGAATGCACTCAATTTACACTCAATTTTAATGTCATTCACTTACATTCCGATTGTCGTCATTTGTTTATACCGTTATTTGATATTTAAAATACCCTACTCTATATAAGTTGGTAAGTGTTGGTTTTAGAGTAGTTTAAGGGTATGCGGTGGCGACTTATGAGGTACACTACAGCATATCTGATATATATATATTTATATATATACATATATATATATATATATATATATATATATTTATATATATACATATATATATATACCAAGTCCTCATCATATCTGGGGTCTTCGGGAACCCATTTCAACAGACGGATGGACAGACGGACAACCGGATGTGCACTTATCTTCTCATAGGGAGCTTTATAGGGTCTAAGATCAATATTGCAGAAATTACAATTGGAATGACAATGTTATATATACCCTTTAACCTTTATTGAAGGTTAAAAAAATTATAAATGGGTAGCGATTTGAAACGGAACAATTAATTCATTTGGTTCAGCAGCATCAGAGTATTTTCAATGTTAGATGGTCTGAAAATGTGGACCGCAATGCGAAGGCCCAATCATTAAATACAGTTTACAAGCGCCATTGCTTAAACTAAATCTAACTATTCAAATCACTTTTCCCAATTAAAATTAAGGCAGAAATGGCAAAAAAAAAAGAAAAGTCTGATATTACGAAAAATTTTAGTAAAAAAGAAATTGAATGTTCTGCAACTAAATTGCTGAGTGTGAATGTAAAACCAAGTTCAAAAGAAAATGAAAATCTGATTTTAGCAACTAATTTGCCGAGTCTGAAAGAGGTCATACAGTGGCTCAATCGCATAATCGAACAGGACACAAATTAGAATACAGAGCTGAAAGAAGTGACGTGTGAAAAGGACCAAATCAGTTGCGAAGGCAGCTTTCGAAGAAAAAGAGAGAAATCGTTTTTTGATAGTGAAGAGACAATGTGTAAAAACAGGCCGCTACAATAAACCCAAAAATAAAAAACACAAACCAAGTAAAACAAAAGCATTAGTTCAACAAACGTTTTGTTTTGTGCAAACAAATTCAGTAAGTAATATTGTTTTGTTGTGTAATGTTATTTTGTTACCTAAATATTTTTTATTGCATTGTGTTTATCTTAAATTTTTACAACAGTTTGACAAATAAATCTCAGCTTTATAAATTTGTGTACATTGTATTGCGGCATAAAAGATGAGATATAAAAAACGCAATATCTTCGTCTCGTTACTGCTCTGTATAGTAATCTGTGGAACAAGAGCTTGCAAGACCGAGATGTGCTCTAAGCTTTTAAATACAATTGTTATCTATTAATTGTTTTTCAAGTTTTTACACTTTATATTCTCATCTTCCCAAACAATAAGAAAAACTACAAAATTTTCCAATATTTATTGTATAATCCGAATGAAGAACATAAATAAAAAACTTTATGTGTATCAAAGTATCAAAGAATGAATGATAAAAACTTCGTTCTTTTTGTATTATTTATTTATGCAGCCCATTTAGTGTCACTTTGTATTATAAGTAAAAAAAAAATTATTGAAAAATGCCGCAAATTGAAACTAATCATCTGTTGAAATTTGGCAGTTAATATTAACATTTAATTTAGATGGTAAAACTGTGAGAGAAATTGCAGAATTAATTAGCAAGTATGCCTTCCAACACACTATGAAAAGGTTTAGCAATGTGTGAGTCAACAAAAGCAGAGAAGGTCAAAATTAGCTATTAAATGAGATTTTAAAATGGCAAAGGAACTTAATATAAATGCAAAAATCAGACTGGAAAAGATGTTTGCTTACACACTATTTGCAATACATTACATAATTAATATATTACGAAAGGGTTGCAAGAAAGCAGCCACAACGTGTAGAAAAAGATATAAACAATTAACTGAAAACATTTTTTATTGTATATTTTATGTATATTTTGGGTTCTGATGAGTAGCGTTGATTTAGCGATGACCTTCCGTGCATGTGCCTGTAAAATGGGCTTTATAAAACTCACAGATATGATAGGCACTAGGTTGCTTTATTTTTATATCGCATAGAGTCCGAGATAGTTTCAGCCAGATCGGTCCGCAAAGATGTGAGCAAAAACAAAGAGTGCCTCTTTATTTACCTACACATTTCTCAGATTTAACCATAAAGCTTTACTTTTTTACGTCTCCTTTTAATATATGAACTTTATTTTATCATTTTAATCTTAAGTAGACTTTGTAGACAACTGAATGTAAAATTAAAATCGGTCCATAAATGACGGAGTTATAGGCAAATAACTTCTTTGTTTCTTCCCAAACAATGTTTTTAGAACAGTGGCGACAATACCTATGAGCTTGTAGGACTAAATTTGGCTTAACAATTTAATTACCATGGTCTTTTATTTCACCTAACCCCCTTGGCAGTATTATCCCGAATTAGGGTTTGTGTACGATGGGGTCCGTACAAAATAAGCTAGGTTGACACTTTTCAAAATCAGTTAAATTGACCTACTATTCCACCTAGCATGTCCGAAAATTAAATTTTTATTTGTTGTTAAATTATTTAGTTATATATTGTTACGTTTTTACTTAATAAAACGCGTTAAGGTTTATTCCCTTTATAATAAACCTTGAGTTCTTTTAATTGCAAATCAAAATAAATACACGCACGAATTCATATTAACAAACTTTATTGAAATTAATTATAATGTTCACAAAATTTAACCACTATTATAAGTACATATCGATTTGAACCGTTTAATGTCTCCAATCAAACTAAACTAAACTCTTATGAGTTAGCCTGTGTTTATAGCAGAGTACCGAAACGCTCGCTCATTCTTCATTCATGAGCGAGCGTGAAAATTTAAAAATTTTTCTGAAAATTCATCCTCATGAGGGTGAGGAAAAAAACTTTTTTGATTTTCCTCGCTCATGAGGAGTGAGCAAAAACAAAAAATTCGGCGGCATGAAATAACCCCCCAAAATATAACGCCCCAAAAAAAATATGAAATAACCCCCCAAAAATTTGTACAGAGAACAACAAAAACGATTTTTGGGGGGTTTTTTCTTTTTTTTGGGGTGTTATTTCATTTTTTCAATTGGGGGATTATTTCATATGAAATAACTCCCCAAAAATCTGAAATGAAATAAGTCCCTAAAAATATTTTGGGGACTTATTTAATTTTTAAATTACATATTTTAAAAGTCATAATGATGACAAATTGTGTTTTGTTATATTCACTGCAGACGTTTACCAATCATAAAAAAGGGACTAAGTATCAAAAACTATAATTTCAGAATCCTAAAAAAATTGGGATTATTTTTAAGTCCTGAATTTCAGAAATCGGAATCTCTAAGTCCCGAACTTTATAATTTCGAATTCGAAAATCCCGAATCGCTAATTTAAGCTTTTCTGCATAGCCGGCCTTCGGCCGGGCGCAATGATTTTATCCTCTATGGAATTTCAAACATCGGCTTCGCTTACTAAAGCTTTTCTGTTTAGTCGGCCTTTGGCCGGGCGCAAGAACTTTTTCCTCTATAGTATACAAACACCGGCTTCGCTAACTAATGCCTTGTGCCCGACCGAAGACCGGGTTAGCAGAAAAGCATTAGTTAGCGAAGCCGGTGTTTGGAATACAATATAGGGGAAAAATCCTTGCGCCCAAAATGAAAATCAAAATGAAATAAGTCCCCAATATTTAGGGACTTATTTCATATGAAATAGTTCCCCAATTCCAGAAAAGCTTTAGTTAGCGAAGCCGGTGTTTGGAATACTATAGAGGAGAAAATCCTTGCGACCGGCCGAAGGCCGGCTATGCAGAAAAGCTTTAGTAAGCGAAGCCGGTGTTTGGAATACTATAGAGGAGAAAATCCTTGCGCCCGGCCGAAGGCCGGCTATGCATAAAAGCTTTAGTTAGCGAAGCCGGTGTTTGGAATACTATAGAGGAGAAAATCCTTGCGCCCGGCCGAAGGCCGGCTATGCAGAAAAGCTTTAGTTAGCGAAGCCGGTGTTTGTTATACCATAGAGGAAAAAGTCTTTGCGCCCAACCAAAACTGAACAATATGTATTATATTGGGGTCTTATTTCATTTCTGGAATTGGGGAACTATTTCATATGAAATAAGTCCCTAAATATTGGGGACTTATTTCATTTTGATTTTGGGAGTTATTTCATTTCATTAGGGATTTATTTCATTTTAAGAATTGGGGATTTATTTCATATGAAATAAGTCCCTAAAAATTGGGGATTTATTTCATAATTTTTTTGGGGACTTATTTCCTGGGGAGTTATTTCATGCCGCCAAAAAATTCATATGTGATTTTTCAGATATGAAAAATTTTAAAAAATTCACGTTAAAATTCTTCACAAGGAAAAAAATGCGATTTTCCCAACCATTTCTAGCGGGAAAAATCAAGTGGTAAGGTGGCCTTATAGAAGGCCTTTTTGCAGACATAAGATCTCCCAGCCGCATTCCAACTTTATTACCAATTAGCAAGGTGTGTCATTTGAGACCAACACCTTGCACTTTTGCATCTATTTTAAACACTTCTGGAAGGGCTTCAAAAAAGATTTAAGAATAAAGCTCTATCCAAGTTTAATTGTTGTGGCTAATAATACGAAATGAGTAAATTAATAACTAAACTTGCAACACCTTCTAACATAACTACTAATAAAACGATTGCGACAGGCCTTATCTTAGAATAGAAAATTTGAATTTGTAAAATATTAAATAAAAACCTTTCTAAAAGACCTTTTCAAAAAAGGCAGAGTGGAATAAGTAAAAGTTTACTAAAAATTCAATTGTAAACATTCTTAAAGGCCTAAAAAGTGATTCGCTTGCACTTTTCCCCGCCGGGCAGCACGTTTAGTCTGTGTGTATTTTTTTTGTTAAATTATTTCTTGACTGGTGAACCAAAATGTGTGTGTTGTTTTTTATTTTTGTAGGCAAATATTATTGAAAAAAAAAATAAGAGAACTGCACATATCGTCATCTTAAATGCAGAATATTGTAAAATCAAATTTCATAAGTTTACACGAGAAGCAAAAAACGTTGTAAAATGGAAATTATATGAGATATTAGAGTAACATTAAATATTTAGAATACAAATGCGATAACCGATTTTTTTTTTTGATAAAAAAATATTATTTTTACTGTTATTTTTTTAGTTATGTGTTGTACGTTATTTTAATTTGTAATTCTCTGAAGCAAAACGACGAATCATCAACGAAAGTTTGATAGTATTAAGTTAAACAATCATTTAAAACATTAAATAATTAAATATTTCTGTTAAGTTACAGGTATAATAGAATATGAAGATAATGTACATGGTTATAAATGCAATACTGCGTTTAAACAATAAATTTAAATATGGTTAAATGTACATATAAAAATGATAACCACACAATTAATATGCAGCATCATTAGGAATGCGTTGACATGGTGAAATAAGTTTGCTTTTCTGATGCAGTGCAGGCAGTACTGCATTTGAGAACGTAGAGATGTTATATTATTAGAGATATTATTATGACATATTATTTATAGTTTTTTATTTCTAATTAGAAGTGGATTAAACTAAAAAAAAAGTACTTCATTAAATTTAAATTAATTTTAAAAATCCAACTTTTCAATTATAACTAACGTGTATTTTGTCCTTATAATAAATTTTCTCAATTGAATTTTTCTTTACAATAAACAAGTTTTGTAAAAAATTTGTATCATATACATATATGCATATTTGTCTCCATATAAGGAATTATTTCGAAAAAACTTCTGCTAGAAGTAAATTTTAATTAGTTAATTTCTGAAAAATGTAAATAAGAAGAATGAAAGAGTTTTTCAATTAAAAGTAGTATTGATAGCAGCCCGCGTATTCAGTGAAAGAAAATGTTGTATAAAGAAGCACTTATCCTAAAAAAAAATACTATTAGTATTTAATAAAGCCGTAAAAGGATTAACACAAAATTTAGCTAAACAATTTATATTCCAGCACTTGATAAGAAATGCTATTATTCTAAAGATGTAGAAGACAAGTAATTTATTATTTAAAACCAAAGGCTTTATAACAGCTTTTTTGAGGATATTGATGAAGGACGACTTGGAAGAATGCAATCCTAACAAAAATACCAGATTATTTTAAATAAACTTGGAAAAAATTTTTCTATTGTATTATATACTTTCTATATTAATAATGAAGATATATTCTGATCCAATAGCAACAGATTCATTATAGGGAAATTCGACTGTATTAACATTTATTAAAAACTATATATGTACATATATAAACTCATAAGGTTGGAAAACGAAATAAATGATTGAAAAATCATATAATAAAAATAATGGCAGTCTGCTGGAAGCAAAAAACTAAGGACCTGCAGATGGAACTATTTATTCTTGGAAATTCATAGCGTATAGGAGTGCAATGGGTTAAGCTGTGAAATTTCTAACAGTCAGAAGCTAATAGTCATACTTAATATAGGTTTTTCAATACATATATATATATATATATATGGATTCGGTTTATATTAATTTTACAGCACTGTTTTTCTTTTTCTTATGCAATAATGTGCAGTTTGATCACTTATTCCACTAACACGTTCAGAGTATGAAACAGAATACCCATTTTTGACGTAAAAAAAATGAATGTGTTCGTAAAAATATATCAAATACTCTGCTAATTTTTTTTTAATTAAGATTATTCATTATGTTTTTTAAGGAAATTATTTACTTAATGATAAGCCATTTTTGATTTTGTTAATAGCTTGGATATTTTTTAAGGTGGAAGTTTAAAATTTTTTTTAAATATTTAACGTGAATCGTAATCAATAAACAGTCTATTTCAAAATTTTCAATGATACATTGCTTTGCATTTTAGCAAACGATATTTATACTGTTGTAAAAAATTCTTTGATGCTTTAAAAAGGGTCGGTCCTTTTCTTAAGCAGACATAAAGGCAAAACTTATTGGAAAAAAAACTCCATGAGCAAGTATAGAAACCTGAGCGCTGTTTCTCAAAACTACAAATTACAAATCTACAAGTAAAATACATTTGAACAAAAACCAAAGTTGCAAAATTGTTGCTTTTTTAACGTAAATGAAGTGATTTTATGGTCCCATGCAGATATGTTATAGGGAAGTTCGATTGTACCTGCTGTCACATTTGCTTTTACACATAATTTTTAGCAAAACAAGCCTTTTTTTACTTTAATTTCAAATATTTGTTACCTATTTAAGAAAAATGTTATCAACGAACAACCGTGTTGGTTGGTAAAACCAAAACTGTATTACAACAACAACACGTATTGAGTACTTGGAGTTTTTTTTCCAATAAGTTTTGCCTTTATGTCTGCTTAAGAAAAGGACCGACCCTTTTTAAAGCATCAAAGAATTTTTTACAACAGTATAAATATCGTTTGCTAAAATGCAAAGCAATGTATCCTTGAAAATTTTGAAATAGACTGTTTATTGATTACGATTCACGTTAAATATTTAAAAAAAATTTTAAACTTCCACCTTAAAAAATATCCAAGCTATTAACAAAATCAAAAATGGCTTATCATTAAGTAAATAATTTCCTTAAAAAACATAATGAATAATCTTAATTAAAAAAAAATTAGCAGAGTATTTGATATATTTTTACGAACACATTCATTTTTTTTACGTCAAAAATGGGTATTCTGTTTCATACTCTGAACGTGTTAGTGGAATAAGTGATCAAACTGCACATTATTGCATAAGAAAAAGAAAAACAGTGCTGTAAAATTAATATAAACCGAATCCATATATATATATATATATATATGTATATATATATATATATATATATATATATATATGTATTGAAAAACCTATATTAAGTATGACTATTAGCTTCTGACTGTTAGAAATTTCACAGCTTAACCCATTGCACTCCTATACGCTATGAATTTCCAAGAATAAATAGTTCCATCTGCAGGTCCTTAGTTTTTTGCTTCCAGCAGACTGCCATTATTTTTATTATATGATTTTTCAATCATTTATTTCGTTTTCCAACCTTATGAGTTTATATATGTACATATATAGTTTTTAATAAATGTTAATACAGTCGAATTTCCCTATAATGAATCTGTTGCTATTGGATCAGAATATATCTTCATTATTAATATAGAAAGTTTATAATACAATAGAAAAAATTTTTCCAAGTTTATTTAAAATAATCTGGTATTTTTGTTAGGATTGCATTCTTCCAAGTCGTCCTTCATCAATATCCTCAAAAAAGCTGTTATAAAGCCTTTGGTTTTAAATAATAAATTACTTGTCTTCTACATCTTTAGAATAATAGCATTTCTTATCAAGTGCTGGAATATAAATTGTTTAGCTAAATTTTGTGTTAATCCTTTTACGGCTTTATTAAATACTAAGAGTATTTTTTTTTAGGATAAGTGCTTCTTTATACAACATTTTCTTTCACTGAATACGCGGGCTGCTATCAATACTACTTTTAATTGAAAAACTCTTTCATTCTTCTTATTTACATTTTTCAGAAATTAACTAATTAAAATTTACTTCTTGCAGAAGTTTTTTGAAATAATTCCTTATATGGAGACAAATATGCATATATGTATATGATACAAATTTTTTACAAAACTTGTTTATTGTAAAGAAAAATTCAATTGAGAAAATTTATTATAAGGACAAAATACACGTTAGTTATAATTGAAAAGTTCGATTTTTAAAATTAATTTAAATTTATTGAAGTACTTTTTTTTTAGTTTAATCCACTTCTAATTAGAAATAAAAAACTATAAATAATATGTCATAATAATATCTCTAATAATATAACATCTCTACGTTCTCAAATGCAGTACTGCCTGCACTGCATCAGAAAAGCAAACTTATTTCACCATGTCAACGCATTCCTAATGATGCTGCATATTAATTGTGTGGTTATCATTTTTATATGTACATTTAACCATATTTAAATTTATTGTTTAAACGCAGTATTGCATTTATAACCATGTACATTATCTTCATATTCTATTATACCTGTAACTTAACAGAAATATTTAATTATTTAATGTTTTAAATGATTGTTTAACTTAATACTATCATACTTTCGTTGACGATTCGTCGTTTTGCTTCAGAGAATTACTAATTAAAATAACGTAACACACATAACTAAATAAATAACATTAAAAATAATATTTTTTTTATAAAAAAAAAAAAAAAATATCTCTTGAAAATCTTCACAAAATTTCGGTTTCTGGCTACTTGGAGATCTATATACTAAATATGGCAACTCTGCCTGAGTAGACGCACGTTTTGACGGCTAGTCTCTTTTTCTTTTTTCTAAACTTAAAAAATAAAGTTTTTCGTGTTGTAAAATAATAAAATTAAATAAAAAGTGTCTGTAGGACTTCAAAAAAGTCTGTAAATCATTAATTTCTACATATTGATTATATATCAATTTATTAATTGAATCTGGTGCTGCCGCTGTTGTTGCTGTTTTGTTAATTGCTAATTCTACTTTGTGATCTTGCTTTATACATAGCTTTGGTATACATAAAATTTAATATTTCAAAATGCCTGCAACTAGTGCATTTAAATGTTATACTTGCAATGTCAATATTGGAAAAACTCAGGCAAGCATTCTATGCGAGGTTTGTAATTTGTGGTTTCACGCTCAATGTGCAAGGATTAATGATCAAGCACTGTCGCTCCTCAAAGAGAACAAATTTCTTTCCTTTACTTGTGAAAAGTGTGAGTCTTGTCCGATTCCCCGGCTGAAGGGAGTATTGGGTGAGGAGATTCGTAGCTTGAACTCCAAAATTGATTGTTTTTTGCAAAAAATGAAGATGATCTAAACTCATTGAAATTGATGCTGTAACTGACCTTAAAGCTGAAGTTTCGCCTTGCCGTGTTATTTTGCAGTCTGATATTGTGACTTGCAGTAAACAAATAAAACAAATTGATGTTTCTACGTCTGCCAATCACTACATATCACTACTTGAGGACGAGAATAACGTTTTACACAAAAGACTAAACCGAGCGGATATTTTTTATCAGTGGTCTAACGGGTGGTCTGAGTGATCTTGTAGCACCGGTTATTACATTATGCTCACATTTTGGTGAAACAGTTTCTTCCACTGATATCAACTTTGCCTGCTATATGTTTAATCGTAAAGCAATCTAAGTAAAGTTCAACAGTGTATTTATAAGGGATAGACTAATGAGAGCTTACTTTAAAAGCAAGGCGTTGAAGTATTCTGATGTTATGGGCGGTGATATTGGAAGTCGGGTATATCTTAATGAGTATTATTCTCCAGCTGCTGGCAAGTTGAACTCTCTGTGCAGGCGCTTAATTTTATCGCATTTTTATTCTAAATATTTAATATTGCTTTTATATCTCAATTAATTTCCATTTTACAACGTTTTTTGCTTCTCATGAAAACTGTGATGTTATAATATTCTGCATTTAAGATGACGATATGTGCAGTTCTTTTAGTTTTTTTTTTTTCTTTAATAATATTTGCCTACAAAAAATTCAACACACACTTTGGCTCGTTGCCTTTAACAAAAACAACATACACACAAAGGCATTTCGTGCTGTGGTCATGCAAACTGCCGAGCAACAACAACATTACTGGTGAGGAGCGTTAAGCAAATTTTTTGTTTCCTCATTTTTCATGACTGAGGAAAGGCAAAAATTTATTTTTCCTCACGCTCATGAATGAATTGGCAAAAAAATTCACAATTCATTCATGGTTGTGAAAAAAATTACACGTTTTAAATTCCTCATTTATGAAAAAATTCATGAATGGTTAAATATGAGCGATCATATATGAATTTTTCGGAACTCTGGTTTATAGGTCAAAACTAGTTCTAGTTGATTCAAGAACCATTTGGTAGATTCCAGAATATTGTGTTCGAATTATTTTAAAATAACAGTTAGGGGCGTTTATAAGAATATAACTCATGACATAAAACTATAATTTACAAGAAAACTTATAACTAAAACCATAAATAATTCTTCGACAAATCTAATTTCGTAACAATATGAATAAAAAAAGTATTTTTTCTTTTATGCGCCATAACTAAATTTAGAAAAGCTCAAATAAATGTTTAAATAGTTCTATATTTACCAAAGCAAATAACAGCTGTAACACAGATTTTTTCTGTTTATTTTTATTTCACCTAACCCCCTTCGAAGTATTCTCCCGAATTAGGGTTTGTGTACGATAGGGTCCGCATAAAATAAGCTAGCTTGACACTTTTCCAAATCAGTTAAATTTACCTACTATTCCACCTAGCATAACCGAAAATTAAATTTTTACTTGTTAGATTATTTAGTTATATATGAATAAAATAAATATTTTTTTTTTGCGCGCCATAACTAAATTTAGAAAAGCTCAAATAAAGTTTTAAATAGTTTTATATTTACCAAAGCAAATAACAGCTGTAACACAGATTTTTTACTTTTTTGGAATGCCACAACAGACTTTGTGGGATATATACATACTTATGTATTTCTGTCGTTACCAGAAAACTATTTGCTCCAATGGGCATGACCGCGGTAATTTTAAATATGTTTATTGATTGTGAATTATAAAAGATACAAAACTCAACGTATTTGTTGATTTAATTTTCAAATATTATTTTTATCTCTTTCAGTTATTTTGTATATTGTAAAACAACAAATATTTTTATACACAATCGTACATTATGGAATCAACGTCAGAAGTTGTGGTAAGTAAAAACGAAATTTATGTACACATATGCATTTTCAATTAAATATTTTTTCGTTAATACAGAACTTTTGTAATTTAATGTGTATTTGTATTTGCAAACGTGTATTTGTGTGTACATATACCAACATATAAATTTAAAAATTGTTAAAACTTGAAAATTAGTTATCAGATAAGAGCGACAGTTTGCATGTGAATATATTTATTAATATTATAACATATTTCTTATTTCCAAAAAAATCGGACAAGCGCCACGCCCACCTCTCATACAACCTAAGTTAAAAAATTGTTAAAACTTGGAAATTAGTAATCAGATAAGAGCAAAATTTTACAAAAATTAATTTAGTACGTAAGTCTTTGCCGCTCAGTTAAAAGAAATTTAGAAACATAAATTTTATTTATTTAACATAACATATTTAACATACATACATAAAATATATATAAGTATTACAGACAATCAAAGTTTAATAACAATTATCACTGTAATTACTTTTAGATTCTACCAATGATTCATTTGCTGTTTTTATGTCGTTAAATCTTTTTTTTTCAACTAAATACGCTTTCAGATCATTTAAATCACTTTTTCTTAAAAGTATTTTCTGACTATGCATCGAAATTAATGGCTCTGACTGCAGAATAAGATAATTTATGAGGTCTCTCATGGAGGCAATCCTACTTATTTTTCTCGTATGTCTTAATCTTGCATTTCTTATAAATTTTATGACTTGATTCTATTGCTTCTTCTGATAACATTCAAATGGGAATGGAAGAATATTTATTATGCGATTTTTTTCAAAAATTATACAAAAACCTTTTCAACTAACATGGCAACACTATAAAATTTACTGCCAATTTCCCGATATCGAAGAGGTGTTCTTTCATTTCATACATATGATTACATTTGAAACAAAAACAAAGTTTTTAGAATTTGTGTTTGATTTTAATACAGTTTTGCGAAAGAGAGGTTCTGTTGTATTTAGTAAAATAGGCATTTAATTAAATTTTAAAAGAAATACAACAATTTAATTATATATAAAAAGGAGTAAGTTTTTGATTTCAGTATTTTAGTCATCATTCGACCACTTTTCAACCGATTTCACAGATGTATATAAAGATTTACCTTGGTAATAAAAATAAATATTATATTATGTTATTAAATAGGGGAAAAAGCTATTTTTCATACAATTTTCATTATTTTGAGCCTTCAAATTACAAATTTTAATGATTTTTGACTAATTCCACACCCACTTTTCCAGTCCCACCCATATTTTGTAGGATGCTGGGTATTGATAACCGATATGTTTGTACCTAATTTGGGAACTTTAGTTCGTTTCGTTCTCCAGTATAAAGAAACGTATAATGTCTTTGTATGGGAAGTGCCACATTCACTTCTCCAATCCCGCCCATTTTTTTTTTAGAGAATTAGCGTATTGGTAACCACGCAATGGCTCTTGTCGTTCTCCAGATATACAGAGAAAAATAATGAAAAAACAAGGGCAACATGGTATTTATGGTAAAAATTAAAAGTAGTCGTGGTTTTTTGTTCACATCTCAGCCATTTATGAACGGATCTGACTGAATATTACAATAGCAAAATTATAATGAGCATAACTGGGTCTTCGGAAAACCCTTTTCAACAGACGAACGGATATACGAACAACCGGACTTCCCTTCTCATAAGGGCCCAGAATATATATACTTTAAAGGGTCTTAGATCAATATTGTAGAAATTACAAACGGAATGGCATAATTTTTTATATCCTTTTCTACCTTAGGTGAAGGGTATAATCAAAGTTGAAATGGGGGCAAGCATTCACCCAAAGAAATTTAACAATTTGTAATATTGCCGTATTAACAATTTTATTAGTATTATGTCACAAATCCGAAAAGAATGGTAAATATATACAGTTTTGCTACATGTTTGAAAAGTCCCTACATTTTAATGATTTCAAAATATCAGTACTTTTCCTACGGCCATTTTTTTTAGAAAAAAAACCCTACGAAAAGGGATTTTCCCCTAGCATCACTGACTTTACCCACCTTCTAGTGAATTCACCTTCATTTTACCCATAGACGACAACTACAATAAAAAGAAAGAAAAATCCTCCCGTGTTGTTGTGCTAGTTAAACACGTACGAATTTTAAAGGAAATTTTTTTGTATTTGTCTATTCCTTTTTGTTCTAACTGAATTCTTTTGTTATAATTATAACTAAGTGCCTATGTTTATACCAGGCGAGATATGGCGATTTTCAAACTTGTTTGGCTACCTAAATTTCGATTTGACGACATCACATTTTTTTTGCGATTTATAAAATAGTTGTCGATATTGTTGGCTATTTTTGATAAGTCATGGTTCAGACTTGCAATTTTTTGGCAGCAATTCATGAGTTTATTGGCGAGAGATGTGAGAACATTTGGGAGGGGTACTTATCTTACCAATAAAATCAAGAATTGCTCCAACAAGAATTGCAAGTCTGAACCATGACATAGCCATCATGGCTTGTTTTGAAATTCGTAAAATTTAATACGAAAAATTTATGTTATCTTTTTCTACTATTTTCACGTATGAAATTCCAGGCATTCATATGTATGGTCAGTATTTGAAACGAAGGTATTTAATGTTGAAATGCCGGATCAATATATTGAAAATTTTGGAAGAAATTGTTTTTTATATTTAAAGATGCTCTCGAAGGAATTAATAAAAAAAATTTTTAGAACATGAATATATTAAAAATGTTTACGACAATTGTTGAATTATAAAATCTGGGAATTTATTATCACATAATTATAAAATGTGGCGATTTATTATTAACCCTCACGTACCTTTGGATTTTTATGTAACACATGGAAAAAATTGCCGTTTATTGAAATTATTAAAATTTCACGTTATTCACCAAACAGCTCATCCATGTTTTATTGAAATTATTAAATCAAAAAAAAGAAATTTGTACTGAATCGCTAAAATCCGACACTTATTACAAACAGTCTCCATAATATATATTTTGTTTAATTTTTATTTAGAACAATGTAAAAATTATTAGTGAACACAAAAAGGTACAATGTTTACCATAAAATAGTTTATAGTAGTCTTCTTAAAGCAACAAAAATACCATTTTTGCGGTAAGTATTGACTTCACCGTCAAGACTCCCTTTTTGTCATATTTTTTGGAATACATAGTAAGGAAATTAAATTAATTCATATAATATACACAAATCACATTTCGAGCACAGATTTACGATGCAAGGCATACTTAGAGCATATTGGCATTCTTTGAGTACATGTCTCAAACTAATCGGATATCAAAAGCATGATTTGGGTACATGCTTCATTTGCGACCATTTAATTTTTAGATTTTAATTTAAAATAAATTCTCTTTATTAATTAATTCATCTCTACCTATCGCACTAGCTGTTAGCTCTTTTCAAATATACAAATTTTTTTAAATTAAGTTAAAATTACAATGCAGAATATTGCCATACTTCAGCCAATAATTCAATGCTTTTGCGTTTTTTCATTGTTTATGAAGATAAAGCATTATAACCAAGGTTTTTTTTCCAGAGTTTCTTTATTGAATCTTCATATATTAAATATGAACTAACAATAAGTAATCAAATCTTATCCTAATACTTAAATTCATGCCGTGCCAGTGCCCGGCAAAAAACTTTCTTATCACGGTTTCTGTTCACATATTTACGTGTTTATCGTTCTTCTAATTGGGTGAGTGCTGCAGTGTCTCCTTAAGCGAGTGTGGTCGCTATTTGGTGTAGCTGCGGATTTGGGTGTAGGTCAAGCCTTTTTAAATATTTTACTGCGTATTTCGTTATCATCGTTTTTACCAATGGCACGTTGAGGTCCTTGTGGATAATCGAGTTTTTAACATACCAGGGAGCGGCTGTAATTATTCGATGAAGATTATTTTGGCGCTTTTGAATTTTTTCGATATTAGACGCTGAAGCAGTGCCACATAATTGAATACCGTAGCACCAGATTGGTTTTAAGATAGAGTTGTAAAGTAGAAGTTTGCAATCGATACCAAGGACAGAATTTCTTCCAATAAGCCAATGAATTTGAATGGCTTTAAGTTTCATTTGAGTTAATTTTGCATCTAAATGTTATTTCCACGTTAAACGGCGATCTAGATGTATACCGAGATATTTTACATGCGAATGCTGAGGTATTATTTGATCATAGATTTTGATAGGGGGGCATGAATCCCGACGCAAGGTGAATGTTATATTACGCATTTTTGCTCGTTGACTATTATCCTCCATTGTTTTACGCATTTTCGCTCGTTGACTATTATCCTCCATTGTTTTAACCATATTTCTAGTTGAAATATATGCTCCTGTAAGTAACGAGATGCTTCATGATGGTTTTTATGCACGCTTAGGAAAGCTGTATCGTCTGCAAAAGTGGAAGTTTGGGTGTAGTTGTTAGTAGGCATGTCCGAAGTATATTAGGTATAATAGTGGACCCAGGATGCTGCCTTGTGGGACTCGAGCGGCAATTGGCTGAGGAGAACTTAAAAAGTCGCCTTCTTTAATAATAAATTTACGACCGACTAAGTAGCTTTATAACAGATTGTGTGTGTTGACTGGCAAGTTTAGCTTCAATTTATGTAATAAGCCTTTGTGCCAGCCTTTATCAAAACCTTGAGACACATCGATGAAGAGAGCGGAAAAATTTTTATTTTCTTCAAAGTTTGTCCATTTGTGCTGTGTTCTTTTCTAAAACCGAACTATTTTCATTTTAAATTTGGATTTATTTTGACACTAAAGGTACGTTCAGACTAATGAAATATTTGACGAAAATATTTGTTCTGATATTTGCTTCAAACTGTGTGAAACAAAAAAATATTTTGTTTAATGTTCAAACTGAGCTCAAATATTTGACAATTTTTGTTTGATGAAACAGTTGGCAAATAGTTTCAAATAAAATAAATTAAATCATGTTTGCCATGCGTTCAGACTAAAAGAAATATTTGCATCAAATAATTATTTAATGAAAGTTATCAAAAATAAAAATATATTTCTCAAATAGTAAAAATGAGCGCAAAAGCTAATTTATTTATTTTATTCTGTGGATCAGCAACTCTTATAGTGTTAGAACAGGAGAATTTAAAACAAAAAAATGGAAGCCACTGGGTAACGGGAACATGGCTAAAATTTGCGAAAAATTGCAAAGTTGAAAACAAACCCTAAAATATATTTGAAATTGCTAAATTGGTTAAAAACAAAATGTCAAGAAAAAAACAAAAAAAATGTTGCAAAAATAGCGAAAATTCGCGAAAAATTTAGATATTTCAAACAAGCCATAAAATTTATTAAAAGTGCCTAAAACTAAAAGGAATGGCAAAAATTCGATAAAAATTTTTATATTAGCGGAAATTCGCAAAAATTTGCTAATAGCGGTATGATAGCAAATAATTATTATAATAATTATAGCCTAATAATTATTAAAAATCGTTAAAGCTCTAAAGATTCACAGTGAAAAATCGCTACTTTGCGAGCATGGCTAAAATTCGCGAAAAATTGCAAACTTAGAAACAAACACTAAAATTTATTTGAAATCGGTTAAAAAAAACAGATTGTCGGAAAATAACAAAAAAAATTTTTTTTCCAAAAATAGCGAAAATTCGCGAAAATTTTTGATATTTCAAACATTCCATAAAATTGATTAAAAGTCCCTAAAAGTATAAGGAATGGCGAAAATTCGGTAAAAATTGCTAAATTA
The DNA here is from genome assembly GCA_943735925.1 of Pollenia amentaria. Taxonomy (NCBI): domain Eukaryota; kingdom Metazoa; phylum Arthropoda; class Insecta; order Diptera; family Polleniidae; genus Pollenia; species Pollenia amentaria. The sequence continues at coordinate 13,852,423 of OX031011.1, forward strand.
GCGAAAATTCGCAAAAATTTGCTAATAGCGGCATGATACCAAACTTTAGTACTCATAATTATTAAAAATAGTTAAAGCTGCAAAGAATCACAGAAAAAAATCGCTTCTTTTGCGAACATGGATAAAATTCGCAAAAAATGGCAAACTTGGAAACAACCCCTAAAATATATTTGAAATTGCTAAATTGGTTAAAAAACAAAATTTAGGGGAAAAACAAAAAAAAAAATTTTGCAAAAATAGCGAAAATTCGCGAACCATTTTAATATTTCAAACAAGCCATAAAATTTAGTAAAAGTGCCTAAAACTATAAGGAATGGCAAAAATTCTATAAAAATTGCTAAATTAGCGGTAATTCGCAAAAATTTGCTAATAGCGGCACGATAGCAAAGTCTAATAATTATAAAAAATCTTTACAATTTTAAAGGATCCGAAAACTTACAGGAAAAATTGCTTCTATCCGGAACATGGCTAAAATTATTTGTCGTTGTTTGCTCTTACAATTTTTTTGTAATATCAAATAAATGTTTGCTCAAAAATTACTAAAATATTTGATTTTTTGTGTTCACACTATGTTCACATTGGACAAATATTTGTTTGCCGGCAAATACTTTTATTTGCTCAAAATCAGCTGTTATTTTATTTGATACTCAAATATATTTTTTGTTCAGACTACGTTAATGAAATATTTGATGTTTGCTTTCAAATATTTCATCAGTCTGACCGTACCTTAAGAGTTTATCAAAGAGCTTTAATATATTATATTAAACTCATAGGCCTATATGACTCAACTTTTGTGTGATCTTGTCCTGGTTTAGTTATCATGGTAACTAAGGAAACTTTCCATTCTTGAGGGTAGTATTCATGGCGTAAAATAGCATTAAAATAAAAATAATAATATTCGTTGCTATGCAAGGCTCTTCCAAAAGCATTTTGTTACTGATCTTGTCAAAACCAGGAGCTTTCTTGGGGCTTAAATCACAAATAGCCTTTTCGATTTCTCTTATCTCGAATTTAAGGGAAAAAGCTGCTCTAACATCAACAGGTGGTAACTCCACAGCAATATTGTGTGATGGATGCGGGGTAAATACGTTTTTTAAATGATTAACAAATAGATTTCCTTTTTCTGTATTATTTTGCCCAACTTCCATTAAAGTTTCTTAAAGGTGGCTTAGACATAACTGGCCTTTTGAGATTACTAGCTGCACGCCATAATGAGTAGTCTTATAGTTAATATATTTTTTCAAGGATACCATTTTTTGAGACTGTAGCAACATTCTTAAACTTTTTGTGCACTCTTTAAATAATTTTTTTAGTTGATGGGATCTGTGTAATTGTCAATCTCTTCAAACTCTTCTTTTTTCCGTCAAGAGTCGCTCGACATCTGTATAATACATTTTATTATTTTGATGTTGTATCAAGTGGGATATTTTCTGTGCAATAGGTGCTAAGAGATTTTTTATATTTTAACCAATTTATTTGTGTGGTTTTCGTCGCTAAGTAACCATACGGAGATACAATTCTACTGGGGTTCATTATAGTAACAATTGTTGGTGTGTGATCTGAAGATAATTCTAAGGAAGCTTCAACATGAATCGTTTCTGTGGGGATGTTTTTAACCATGCCAAAATCGATGACATCTGGAATTCTTTTCTGATCCGCTCGCAACCACATTTAAATCAATTTTAGAGATTGTATTAAACAAGACACGACCCTTTGGTGTTAAAAGTCGTGACCCCCAAAAGGTATGTTTAGCGTTGTAATCGCCGGCGGCCAGGAAGCATGGTCCTAATGATTTATAATATTTATAATATTGGCTTTCTGATATTGAATATCTAGGTGGAGAGTATAAAGATGAAATTACTATGTTTCGATATAGTTCTTCAACACAAATATTCATCGCTCGCAGATAATCTTCACAATGGTCACAGATTAGGTAGAGTTTGATTCGGGCTTTTATCAAAATGGCAGAATCTCCACAAGTTCTACCTTGAGGGTCCTTGGTGTCATATAATATATAGCCATTTATTTTAAATGTATTTCTTGAGGTCAAATGCGTTTCAGAAACCATCATAATATCAATTTGTTTATTTTTAAGGAAGTACTCTAGTTCAGTTTTGTGTTGGCGGATGCCGTTTGCGTTCCAAAAACAAATTTTCAGACAGTTCATGACTTGTTAATTACAGCTTGCAATAACATCGACTGCATTCTTAACATTTCCTGCATCATATTACCCATTGTGCTCGTAAATTTATTTATAGTTTGCACTAATGTTTCCATAGTTTTTTCTAAACGACTTCAATTAGAAACGGCAGTTTCATCATTATTGGGAAAACCACCTTGCATTGGCATATGGTTTGATTTAGAACGTTAGCGAATTAGATTCTGTTAGTACCAGGCTGCGGTACCTGAATGGCATTAGTGTTTTCTTGGTTTGTTACCTGAATTTTAGTGGGATTAGGTTTCTGTCCCACCGAACGCTTGACGATGGAGAATACTGGATATCCTCTATAGTTGGCAGTGTGATAACCGCCACAGTTGCTACTTTTTTTTTAACGTTGGGATCGTTTTTAGACTTATCGCTATGAACTGTGCCATGTAATTCTCCACACACGACGCAAACAGAGGGTAAATGGCAGTATGCTTTAGTATGACCAAATTCTTGGCAGTTTGAACAGGACCATTTCTTTTGTGCGGCTCCTCTATCGTGATTCGTCTGTACAGAATGTATTTTAAATTGTAAATGGGAAGCGTTTCATTTTTTTAAGCTTTATATCGCCTGGTTCTAATTCTACTCGAAATAGTTGTTGGGGATTTTTCTACTTGTTTTTAATATTTATCACATGTTTTATTTTGAAACCCTTCTCTTCTAGAAACGTTTTTATTTCATCTGGTTCCACGCAAGAGTCAATGCCTTTTAGCACTACCTGAAGGCTTTACTGCTCTTCAGTTGGTATGTATAAAAGCTTTTTTTAAGTAATTCGAATTTATTAACTATTTTACGAAAATCATTTTCATGATTAACCTGTATTTTAGTCTCGTTTATGCAGCCACGTAAAACGAATTTTCACCTATCACCGTGATCAAACTCTTTATTAACTCATTTGAGTTTTGCTCCCTAAGATATATCAGGGTGGCTTAGACGATTTCATGACGTTTGGTTCTTCAGAGGATTCATCCTCCAAAATCGCAAAACGATTTTGTGAATTTATTCTATTAAAAGATGGAACTTTTGTGGCCGATGCAATAGCTGAAGAGGTAGGGCTGCGATCCCGTTTAAGCACTGTTATATACCTGTCTATACCAACTTGTACTTGAGGCTTTTGACAACTTCTCACTTGTGAGTTATCCATTGCGTCCCTGTTTGAGTTCATGGTATCATTCCCACTTGTAGGCGTATTGATTTCTTTTGTTTCATTTATTTCAACATTGTTAGCCTCCACTGTCACATATATATCACTTTCATTTAGCCTTACCGTTGTTTCACTGTTTTTACTCATACAAAAAGTTATTCTGTACTAGATTTTGATACCATTCAAAACAACAGTTTTTATTATTTGTGTATATGTATGCATTTTTTATTTTATACATCTAAACATATATTTGTACGAGGGCGGATCAATAAGTCCGTGACTTTTTTAATGAAATACAGTTTTTTTTTTACAAACAAAATTAATTTTTCAACATAATCTCCTTTAAGCTCAATACACTTAGTCCAACGTTTCTCCAATTTGTGTATCCCTTCCAAAAAATATTGTTTGACCAATAAATTCATCGTTGGAGCTAAATCCCTTTCCACCGAGCCACTTCTTTAGGTTTGAAAATAGGAAATAGTCACTGGGGGCTAAATCCGAAGAATATGGTGGATGAGGTAACAATTCGTAGCCCAAAAAACTGTTGCCATCACCTTATTGAACGACAAACTTACCTTGGCCCTTCGGAGCCGGTTCAGCCGGAGAAACCCATTGTTTAAACCACTTTTTTACCATTAAAATCGATGGTGCAGAGTCCCCATAGTAGTTATCAAGCTTTTCCTTGGTTTGATTGACGGTTTTTTTTGCAAAAAATAATGTTTAATGAGCACTCGAAATTCACTTTTTTCCATTTAAAAAAAAATCCACAAGGTTGTATGTTTTGAACAGCTGTTAAACGCAAAATAAATGACGGAACTTGCTCAAAACTTGACAGTAGTCTATTAACAGGTGGTACTTGATGGGAGCAGTGTTGCATTTCATATAGCTACGAGGGAAGTTCGAAAAATCACAGAGTTATTGATCTGCACTCGTATATTCTTTTATGTGCTGAAGTATCTAAAGATGATGAAATCGATTAATAGGTAACTGTTCAAAGTCATATGTATAATTATGTACCGTTCTGTTCAAAACACGTTGTAGTTTTACTTTTTACTACCTTAAGTACTTTTTATTCTAAAATGAATTTAAGCTCTAAAAATTCTTTATTATATTTTATTATTAATAAAAAATGTACCAATGGTTTTCTTATACACCCGTTACATACTCTTGATCTCGGAAACCAATTAGAATTTTGTTTTCTTGTCTTCGCCATAATCTTAGATATGAGCGGGGAGAAGGAAAGCTCAAAACAAAATAACTATAAAAAAAAACTGTATTTAGTGCATTAAAATTGCTAATATATTAAATTTTTATAAATATTTCACCATTTGTGGCCCATAGCCCAAATTTTTTAAGTCATAAAGCTCAAACTCTTTCTCGTGTGAAATTTCTCGAAGTACTTATTTTAACCAACAAAACCGTTTTTGCGTTTTGCTTGTTTTTATGTAATTTTTCTCATGTCTTAGTCTCGGAAAGCAATTATTTTCACCACATATGTTGCTATAGACTATTAGAAAAAAAGTAGAACAAAATAATCCGAAAAAATTCATCTTATGCCTCAAAATTGCTAAAATGTCGAAATATTTTAATTTATTTATCTTGTTGCACCATTTTTGGCCCGTAGCTAACAAACGGTAATCTGCAGAAATAATATTCCTTTTACTAATTCATAATTCCTCTAATTCATAATTCCTCATATATAATGACTAGAAAATGGATTTTTTCACATTTCCCGGATGTATTTTTTTTATCGGAAGTTCTTGAAATTAACATATGTTGCAAAAGGTACAAAAAAACGTGAATTAATCAATATTAGTTTTTCACGCATATTTCGAATTAACATTATAAGATTTCTTTTCTAAATATTTCTTTATTAATTTGTCTACAGTTTGGCCGCTGCGGGGCAAAAATGTTGAAAAAATCCAGTTTTAGCCAAGATTTTCAATAGGCCATAAAATCAGATCGGCAGCTAAACTAGTAAAATCCAAATATGGGTTTGTTTAATGCGAAAAGTACTTCAAGAAATTACACACAAGAAGGAGCTTGTATTTTATGTGTTGCACAGTGTAATTATTCTTACAAAAGTAAATCTATTTTCATATTTCAGTTCTACTCGTATAATGGCTTTTTACTAAAATAAAAAATCTATTTTACCCTTTTTAGCTCTTCTCTTACGAGCTCTTATATGAATGACATTAATTGTTTGTTGAACTGGAAACACTATTTTAAGGTCCGCAAAATTGTTTTAAAAAAAATTTTTATTTTTAGAAAAGTACAAGGTGTACAAAACATTGACCGTTTTGTCCGTACCGGTCAAAATTTTTACTTCTAACTTTTTAAGTTTCTAGATTGTTTACTTTTAAAAAACATAGCGGCTTACATTAAGCACGAATTTGAACTACGTACGTACATACATACATACGTACATACATACATACATAAATACACACATACATACATACATACATAAATACATAAATACACACATACATACATACATACATACATAAATACATACATACATACATACATACATGCATACATACATACATACATACATACATACATACATACATACATACATACATACATACATACATACATATGTACTTACATACATACAAGTTAAAGCATAACACATTGCAACTGTCATACACTACACGTGCCGCAACGTCAGCACTAACATTCCAGCGGTGTCTTATTACGCATGCCGAGAACAAGTAAATTGCATTGTTCCCACAGTATCAAGCAAGCGCGTGGACTACGTCAGCATTTTATAATTTAGATTAATACCTGTTATGTTATGTGTTAATAATTTAGTTTTTAGTTTGGTTTTTTGGTTGAATAAAATAAGACTAGCAATACGTCAAGCAATACGCAAACCTTTTTTTAAAAAATAAAATTAATTTGATTTTTATTAATTGGCGCCCGAGCAGGGACCCCTTTCCGTGTCCTTACAAAAGATTTTTGCCTGAGCCGATAGGTAAGTAAGGACAAAGGGGCTTAACCGAAAGAAAAAAGGATCAAAGCCAACTCAACGTTTAGAGTGAGGAAACGGTGCGCCCTAGTAAACGAACGCGTTAAACGGGAGGTGATCACGGGATTACCAGCGGCCTCGCTTTAGGATTAAAAAAAAAGAATTAAAAATAGTGTTAAGAAAAAAAGAAGTTTGTGAAATATAACAAATTGTATCCAAGAAAAATTAGAAATAAAATTGTGAATTAAAAATAGTGTTAAGCAAAAAAAAAGAAGTTTGTGAAATATAACAAATTGTATCCAAGAAAAATTAGAAATAAAATTGTGAATTCAAAATAGTGTTAAGAAAAAAAGGAGTTTGTGAAATATAACAAATTGTATCCAAGAAAAAATAAAATTAAAATTGAAGAAATTGTGAATTAAAAATAGTGTTAAGGAAAAAGGAGTTTGCGAAATATTAACAAATTGTATCCAAAGAAAAAATACGGAATTAGAATTGAAATTGTTAATTAAAGAAATTATAAGGAATTTGTGAGTGAAAAATATAGTACTAAGTAAAGGAATAAAAAATTGTAAAAATTTTAATTTGCATATCTAAGAAAAATTTCTAAGAAAATTTGAAGAAAATTAAAAATAATAATTTATGATAAATTGAAAAAATTTTAATAATTGGTGAAAAAAAATCGTGAAAATTTGTTAAGAAAAATTGTAAGAAAGACTACGAGTAAATTGTAAAAATTGTAATTTGCAAACCTAAGAAAAATTTCTAAGAAAATTAAAAATAATAATTTATGAAAAATTGTAAAAAAATTTTAATTATTGAAGAAAAATCGTGAAAATTTGTAATGAAAAAATTGTAAGAAAGAATACGAGTAAATTATAGAAATTTTTAAATTTGCAAACCTAAGGAAAATTTCTAAGAAAATTTTAAGAAAATAAAAAATAGTAATTTATGGAAATTTCTAAAAAAAAAGTGTAATAATTAATGAGAAAAAATCGTGAGCAAAAGAAAGTGTAATATCTAAGAATAGAATTACAATTTATAAAAGATTTTCTAAGGAAATTCGATTTGGAAATACTAATAGCAAAGCAGATTGTTCAACGGTACGTGAGAATTATGATGTTAAGGTAAGTGACAGACGTGAAAAATTTTGATTGCTACTTAAAAAGAAAAAAGAGAAATAAATATTCAGTGTTAATTCCCCTTAAATCACATTCCTATTTAAATCTGAACAAGTGTAGAAATAAAAGCAATAATGCCTGGCGACAGTATTGAGGACATAACTGAAAGATTAAATAGAACTCTTACCATGAGCCAATCGCAGAGGCCTAATACTAGTTCCAGTGGCCTCACACAGGTTCAGAAGGACGAGGTTAGGGCTATAATGACAGACTTTCCCAGACAAGACGTCCCGGACGAAGGGGGTGATCAACCGATAGGAACAATTCGAGTCGAAGAATTAGAAAAAATCCCCGATATCGTGAGATCCTTAAGGGAGTCCTCAGGAAAAGCTGGTGAATTCGGCTCGTGGCGTAAGTCCGTAGAGAGGGTACTGGAACTTTTTGACGGCATCAAAGGTACGGGAAGATATTACGCCATACTCCACACGATACATACAAAGATTGTCGGAGAGGCGGATACTGCCCTCGATTCCTACAGGACGCCACTGGACTGGGCTAAAATAAGGAAGTGCCTGATGATGCATTATTCGGACAGGCGAGATATTGGGACGCTAGAATATCAGATGACCACCATGTGCCAGGGCCACAGAACAATAACACAATTTTACCAAGCGGTATAACAGCACCTATCTTTGATATTGGACAAGATAGCTTGTCTCGACTTGGACGAAAGTAGTCTTGCCTCGATGACAAACGCCTATAGAGATAAGGCGCTCGATACATTCGTCAGAGGCCTAAGGGGAGATTTACCAAGACTATTGAGCGTCAAGGAACCCACATCCCTTCCGCAGGCATTACACATCTGCCTAAAATTAGACAATATGGCATATCGAATGCAACATGCCCATGGGCAAATACATTGACCAAATACTCGCGGTTATAATCAAAATTCTCAGGCATTTGTTAGAAATGCATTTTACCCCGAACTCGCTCACGTAGGAGGCCAAAGCAGGCCACCTTTACCACAACGAGCCCCGCCGAGGCCAATCGATAGACCAAATTTTCAATATCCAACACCAAGGCCAATAGATAGATCATATTTCCAACATACACCACGTCACCAATATTACCCAAATGAACATCAGAGGCTACAATCACACGCCCCAAATCAGCAACAATATCCCCGAAACCAAGAACCAATGGATGTCGACCGTTCCATTCAAACCAGACAGATTAATTATGCGAATAGGCCACCTGCACCCCAGGGCTACAAAAGGCCACATGCAGGAAGTTATCAAGGACCGGTAAATAAAGCCCAGCGAAACTTTCATTTAGAAACCGGAAACACATCAAATCAAGAAGTGAACCAAGCAGAGGATCCGAAGTGTAACTTTGAGGCTGAGGCACCAGAAGGAGCCGTCGGAAGTTCGCAAAATATTGACGAATATGATTTTGTTAGCAATGAATACGTAGATGAGTGGACACACCACTTTGCAGGAACTTCGGACACACTTGTGGATGACTATTCAACTGAAGACTTAAACGCAGACCTTAATTTTTTTGGCTAAATAGTTCCTCGCTGCCATACTTCAAGAGGAAAACGAGGAACGGTGAAATATTAAAAATTCTTTTAGATACTGGAAGCAATAAAAATTATATTAAAACAGAACTAGTAAAAAATCCCATACAAAACAATGATTTTTTTTTGCGCAAAAGCAATATCAGGCAGCGTTCCAATTACTCATCATACCCTTTTAAAGCTATTTGGTGATTCAGTCGACCCTATTAAATTCTATCTTTTACCCGGACTGCGAACTTTTGACGCAATACTAGGCAACGATACACTGAAGAAACTCTCTGCTGTCATTCATACAGCTGGTAATTTCTTTACACTTGAGAATGGTATGAAGATACCAATACTTCAATATGAGTCTCAGAACGTTCATAATTTGGAGATAAAAATTGGACATCTCTCAGAACCCCAGGCAATTTCTTTATTGCAAATAATAGGATCCTTTAAAAACCTCTTCACAGATCCCAACGAAAAATTAACTTATACGACGAAGGTAATGGGGGAAATTCGCACTACCGTAGATCAACCTGTCTATACGCGAAGCTATCCCTACCCCATGGCCCTTAAAAATATTGTCGAAGAAGAAGTAGACAAATTACTTAAAGATGGGATAATAAGGCCTTCCCGATCTCCTTATAATTCACCCATTTGGGTCGTGCCCAAAAAATGGATGCGTCGGGAAAGAGAAAGTACAGGGTCATAGTAGATTTTAGAAAATTAAACGCGGTAACCACGGCAGATAAATACCCTATACCAGAGATCACGGAAGTATTGGCACATCTGGGAGGCAACAAATTTTTCACGGTAGTTGACTTGAAAAGCGGGTTCCATCACATCCTGTTAAAGGAAGAAGATATAGAAAAGACAGCCTTCTCCGTGAATAACGGAAAATATGAATTTACAAGGCTGCCATTTGGACTCAAGAATGCTCCTGCGATATTCCAAAGAGCATTGGATGACATCCTCAGGAAATTTATCGGAAAGATCTGTTATGTTTATATCGACGATATAATCATATTCAGTAAGGATGAAGAGCCACATGTTGGTCACTTACGAGAGATCTTTAGCACTTTGGCAGCAGCGAATATAAGGGTACAATTGGACAAATGTAAGTTCCTAGAGAAGGAGGTCGAATTTCTTGGATTTAAGGTATCTGAACACGGAATAAGCACAATTAAAGAAAGAGTGGATGCGATAGTGAATGTTCCATATCCCACTACCTTGCGTCAACTAAGATCATTTCTAGGGCTATGCAATTATTATCGAAGATTCATGAAGGGGTATGCTGACTTAGCTAAACCTTTAACGGATATGCTTAGAGGTCCTAATGGCTCCATTTCTAGATCTGAATCAAGCAAAGTAAAAATTACACTTGGGTGCAAAGAAATGAAGGCAATGGATTCCTTGAAAAATGTTTTATTGTCTCCAGAGATCATGCTTTCGTATCCAGACTATGGGAAAGAGTTTCAGCTGACAACTGACGCACAGTGGCGCCCGTAGAGCAAGCGAGGTTGCAAAAATCAAAATTTTCATGAGTGCCGACGAAGTTTTGAATAAACCCATGTTATAGGAAACTTTTCAACGATTTCAAATATGCCACTCTTAATAATATCACATTTTTAGTTTAGAAGATATAACCGTTCAAAGTTGACCGACTTTCGGTTTTCAAAAAAACACACAATTTTTAGTCAATTTGTTGCGATTTCAGGTGTAATATCACGAAAAATAGGTAACGAATCGCCTTATTTTTTATTTGTATTGATTGATGTATTTATTAAATGTATAATGATAAAAAAAAAATTAACTGTTTGCTTTGTGTTTCTCCTGGTAAATCACTATTTAAAAACTATCCGTTTTTTCACTATTTTTCAACTTTGACGGAAAATAAAAAAAAATATATTTTTCTATATTTGCCATACGTGCAAAACCTGTTCTTTGATTATTTCTTTACATAATTCAAAAGGTTTTATCTGCCCGTACGTGCCCGTTTGGCTTCTAGAGGTAAAAAAGTTCAAAAAGACATGGTTGCAGAAATTGTATGGCGTCCATCCCTTATATGTTTTGACTGACAGTAGTTTGATCTAATAGTTTGAAAAAAACTACTCATTGAAATTAGCAGGTACGTACCTCACATAAACAATACTTTGGCGTACAAATGGTCAGGAACAATATTGACTTATGGTCCCTACAGGTAGGCACAAATCTTATTTGGACACGTGCATAATATCAAAATTGCATTATTTAGCCTAAATCCATATGTATGCAGGGAACAGGTAAATTTTTAGGCATGGTAGCATAAGCCTATATATTGCAAAATAAGCATAATGCCTGGATTAGTCTACGCCTGAAAGTTGGCGCAACAATTACTGAAACCATTAAACAATTTAAGTACTGAAAACATGGCGTTGAACAATTTAAAATTATTTGAACTGTTTAGAAAGTCAACCACACCAAAGTTTTTCACGGAAGTGAAAATTCTTCCTGAGAAGTTGACATTGATCAGCAAATGGGGCTGCGATGGATCATCCGGACAAAGCGTTTATAAGCAAAGGATATCTTTCGATGACGCTACAATATCGGACGGAAATATGTTTATGGCATCTGTTGTTCCTTTGCGGCTAAAATCGGATGATTCCCTACACTGGAAAAATCCACGTCCGTCATCAGTGCATTATTGCCGACCAATAATGTTTCAGTTTGCAAGGGAATCGGCAGAACTCATAAGGACTACGGTGAAGGACATTGAAGAACCAATAAGCAAGATTAAGCCTACAAAGCTGCAAATTGGAGAAGGAAAATATATTGAATGCAATTACGAGTTCCACCTGACCATGGTTGACGGAAAAGTCGTAAACGAACTGACAGGAACAACCTCAACAATGTCATGCCCGATTTGCAAAAAGAGTCAGAAGAACTTTTTTCAATTCAATTCAATTTATTTCATATATAATATGTTACATCTCAATTTTATATAATTAGTTGTAAAGAGTTTAAGATTAGTATCTTTTTCTGCTTAATTATAATATATTTCAATTAGTTATCATAGACAGAATTATATTGGAGGTAAAAATTTAGCAAAAACCTATCTAAACCCCTTTTTTCGTATTATTTTTATATTTTTTTTATCGATTTTATATTATTATTTGTCAGAAGAACTTTGGTAATTTAAACGATTCTACAAATGAGGAGAATTACGAATATGGAATGTCACCATTGCACGCAAGGATAAGGTGTATGGAATTCTTGCTAAAACTGGCATATACCCTACCACAAGAGGAGGAAAACTTCGATGAAAATACATCAATAAAGGATAAGGAAAAGATCAGAAAGAAGCAAATACAGGATGGTTTTTTTGAAACAAGTTGGACTAAAAGTAGACTGTCCCAAGCACGGATACGGTAACTCTAACGATGGAAACACTTCTAGGAGATTTTTTGAAAATGATGAGGCAGTAACTAGAATCATTGGAATTGACAATCAAATCGTGAAAAGATTGGGAACGATCTTGGATGTTTTAAACTGCAAAGAAAATGTCAATTCTACAAAATATGGAGAATATGCGTCGAAAACTGCATCTCTTTTAGCAGAAATGTATCCACAGAAGAAGTTGACCCCGACCGTCCATAAAATATTGGCGCATGGCAAAGATATAATTGAGTACCAGTCTTTGCCAATTGGAGAGCTTTCTGAAGAAGCACAGGAGTCTCTTAACAAATTTTATAAAAAATATAGATTGCAGAACACATTCAAAGAATCAAGGGTAAAGGCCTAACTATAATGTGATTAACCAAACTTAAGCTAGTGTCAAAATTCAACGAAAAGCATGTCAAATGCTTAAGTAAATTACTGAAGACTTTTAGGTGGCTATATTGTACTTATTGAGCTTAAAGACTTTCTACACTTAGTTGCAAACATTTGTACTTTTGGAAAAATATTTTCGTTTTTATTTCTTTAAAATGTAATATTTTTGACAAAATGTCATTTAATTTGTAAAAGTTATAAATATATTACCATAAACAAGTAAAAATATGTTTATCTTTTATTAATTTTTAAAGTTAACTAAAACTAAAATAAAAAAGTACTAAAAAAAGCAACTGCGGTTGCATCTTTTAATTGTAAACAATTATATGTATCTATTATGTGTCATTTGCTTAAGGAAGAGCGAAATTGACCGCACTTTCCTTAAGCAAATAACACTTGACGAAACTTAACGAAAAGTGTCTTAAGTACATTATAGTTGTATACATTTGATTGTGTGTATTCGCACATTTGCTTAAGGTTCATTAAGCACATTATAGTTAGGCCTTAAGGCAAAATAAGGACCTCTTCAACATGTTGGCAGCATCTTCCGATCCACTTATTTCTTCCCTGCGGCATGTGAAGTCACGAATAGAGTTACAAAATAATTATAGTTTAGAAATTGTTAGTCTTTTAGATATACCTTCTCTTACGAATTGTGATGAATATTTTACAGAAAATTGAAAAAATAAATTTAAAAAAATAAATAATTTTTTTTTTAATTTGTTGGGTAATAATTTAAAACATAAAACCCTTAAGAAAAAAAATAAAAACAATCTAAAAATGTAAAAATAATTTTTTTTAGTTACCATAAAATTGATTTTTCTACTAATTTTAACTTTGATAACCCATAAGTAGGCCCCTACAAAGCGTAGCACCCTTTCCAAACGCTCATTTCATAGGCTGAACAGTTATCTATCATATGCTGTTTAAACTGTTCAATTATCTTATTCGGTTCAAAAGATATGATTTTTGCAACGAAAAAACTCAAATGGCGCCACTGTGTAACGCATCGAGCGTTGCCCTCGGAGCCGTACTTAATCAAGAGGACAGACCGATTGCATTTATTTCCAGAGTTCTCTCAGAGACAGAGGAAAACTACGCGGCGAACGAACGTGAGATGCTTGCAATTGTGTGGGCACTTGATACGTTCAGGAACTATTTGTACGGAACTGCCAACATCGTAATCTTTACGGACCATCAGCCCCTCACATATACCTTGAGTAATAAGAATAGTAACGTCAAAATGAAAAGATGGAAAGCTATTCTCGAGGAATATAACTACGAAATGAAATATAAACCGGGGAAATCAAACGTAGTAGCTGACGCTCTCTCTAGAGCAATAGTTACAAATGTAAATTCCCTGACAGGTACTGTGCATAGTCATGAGTCGTCAGCAGAGGATTTGATACCTAGCATTGAAGGGCCTATAAACGCATTTAAAACCCAGATATTTTTTAATATTCGAGAGGAAACATCTTATCAATTCCAAATAATATTCCCGGGGTATCATAGACACACCATTGTCGAGAGAGAATACAACCCGGACAATTTGCTTATGTTTTTAAAAAGATACTTAAGCCCTTCCGTCAATAATGGTATAAAAACTCAAGAATTTATAATGGGAAAAATACAGGAAATCTATAGACTTCATTTTCGAAACTATAAGGTTCGTTTCACGCAAAAAATGGTAGAAGATGTAATCTCGGAGAATGATCAGGAAAATATCGTTATGGAAACCCATACTAGAGCTCACAGGAATGCAGTGGAAAACAAACAGCAGATTTTAGAAAAGTGGTTATCCGAGCATGTTTTCTAAAATTAAGAGGGTAGTGAAACTGTGTTCTATATGTAAGATTAATAAGTATGATAGACATCCGAACAACCCAAAGTTAAATGAGACACCTATACCATCATATCCAGGACAAGTGGTACATATCGACATTTTTTCCACAGGTGGTAAATTGGTAATGACAGCTTTGGATAAGTTTTTGAAGTATGTCCAAGTAAAGTTGATAAATGGGAAATCTATTGAAGATATAAGTACACCTCTAAGGGATATCTTATATTTCTTTGGTGTTCCCAAGACAGTTGTAATCGACAACGAGAAGTCATTAAACTCCGCCACTATACTTTTCATGATGAAGGACGAATTGAATATTGACGTTTTTACCACCCCGCCCTACAGAAGTGAAGCTAATGGACAAGTCGAGAGATTCCACTCGACTCTGGCGGAATTGCTTAGATGTCTAAAGGCGGAGGGAGTGTGCAGGAATTTTGAGGAACTTCTTGAAAAAGCTACAAACGAATACAACCATTCTATACATTCGACGTTAGGAAAAAAACCTGTTGATTTGTTTTTCGGAAGAACCGTCGATTTCTCTCCTGGAAGCTATGACAGGACTAGACAATCAAACATGGAAAGAATACAAGAAACACAAAAACGGAACTTAGAATATCACAATAGGAAAAAACAAGATCGTAAAGAGTACATTTCCGGACAGACAATATATGTAAGAATTAACAAAAGATTAGGGACAAAGTTATCCGACAGATTTAAAGAAGAAATAGTAAAGGAAAATAGGAATTCCACTGTAGTCACAGAGAGTGGTAGAATTGTTCACAAAAAGCATATTAGGAACTAATTTATTATTACTATTTTATTTTTCAGACTATTAATATTGGTAGCACTTTGTGCAGGCGAAATACAAATTTTAGATTATTCCAATTCTAAATTAGTTGCATTGCATTCTGGCCTGGCAAAGGTTCAGACCGGAAATTTTAAAATAATCCATACTATTGATCTCCAAAGTTATGAAATTCTCGTTAGCGAAATTGAAAGCAACCTTGTTTAGAATGTCACCCATAATCATCCTCTAATGCCCTACCTTGAATATACCATATCCCAAATAAAATCTCTCATATCCCGATTAAAACCAAGAATAAAGTCTAAACGCTCACTGGTTTTCCTCGGTACTGCATGGAAGTGGATCGCAGGAAGATCATTGAGAAAAAAATAAATAACGTTTTGGAAAACAATAGCAATCAGATTATAATAAATCGTCTGTCACTAGAGAAAATTAAAGCTCTCACAAAGGCCGCTAACGAAATAATAAAAATATTAAAATTAGAACAAGATCTGCATAACGAAAAAATTTTAGAGTGGAAATATAAGTTAGAACTTTTAAAAGAAGATATTTCAAACATTGAATTTGCAATCCATTTGTCGCGTGGACTACGTCAGCATTTTATAATTTAGATTAATACCTGTTATGTTATGTGTTAATAATTTAGTTTTTAGTTTGGTTTTTTGGTTGAATAAAATAAGACCTATTGCTAAAAGCAATACGCAACCTTTTTTTAAAAAATAAAATTAATTTGATTTTTATTAATTTACATACATACATACATACACACATACATACATACATACATACATACATGCATACATACATACATACATATATACATACATACATACATACATAAATACATACATACATACATACATACATACATAAATACATAAATACATACATATATACATACACACATACATACATACATACATATATACATACATACATACATACACACATACAAACATACTGTTTAGGCATGAGAATCCTACATGTTTGCAGGGCATGAAAACCTTACATGGCTCGCAGTAGCGAGTACATTTACTCGTCGTTTTTTTTTCCTTTTAAGAAACTTTTTCCCTTAACATCAACAGGCAGTTGAATAGTCTTTTTTTATGTAAAACAGGCAGTCGAATATTAAGCGTGACAAAAAGAGGTTGTATTAACTAAAAGTTACTGTGGATCTAATAATTTAAATCATACAATTAAACATTTTGAATCAATTACCTATTTTTCTTTTAAACCGATACAATTATTAAATAAATATTCAAAAGTCTTAATAAAAAATATATAAAATTTTTAAATCTAAAAATAATAATAATAAAAAACGTGTTTTGGGTTTTAAGTAGTAGAAAAAAGGGAACGTGGTTTGACTGGAAAGTCAAGTAGTGAACGCATTAGAAGCCGGTTGTTGCTAAATTTAAAGTGTTACGGGTTAATTAAAACCCATAGTGAAAGTGGTTTGTTTTCCAAGCTTTTTTCAGCTCATGGTCAGACTGATTCTTAACATATGTTGTGACAGATTGGGCAACAAGTCAATGTTTATTTTCCATAACTCAAATCGATGAAAAAAGTGAAGTCAATAGAGGAATTCAACTTTGCTTCGTTTAACTGCTTGGACCACAAGAAGCTTAGAGTCTAATCCCATCGTAATCCAACGTACGTATTGGTGGAAAGTTTTTTGGCTCCGTCAACCACCTATCGACTGCCACCTCATCACCAGCACCAAATCTGGCGAACGACCTACAAGGAAAAACCCCGGAAAAAAAAGAAAAAAGAAGACAACTTTCCAGCAACTAATACCAGCCTCCTGTAAGTTTCATCCCATTATTTATCCATATCATTTTACCCCCGTGTACCCATACATTTTGGTCCTTCTGACGTTGTACTCCTGACGTTGTATTTCCCCCCTCGCAATCCCCTGTGCAAAGCTATGTATGTATACTTACATCCATAAGTACACGTACATACATTACCTCCCTCGCGGCATAACGTGCTAATTTTATTTTTTTCAATATCGTGGCTTAACGGTCTCAAAAAAGAACCGTTAACATGCAAAAAATATAAAATTTTTAAATCTAACAAAAAAAAAACAAACTTATTTTTCCCCCCTCGTGACTACCTACATATCATGTGTCATGCTTTTTCCCAAAATCATCATACGAAAAAGTAACGGTCGCGCAAACGTGTAAGAAAAAAAATCCTATGAAGTAAGTCTGCATTCACTTGCATACGCCAAAAATAATGAGAATAACTACATACGTACTCATGTACAATTTGCATTTATTCTCATAAACCAAAAAAAAACCACCACCAAAAATTCCATCCATACCATTGGTGTTCAAAAATGTTTTGCATATGTATTCTGAGAGAATTTTTTAAGTACAGTGACACGCAAAACTAAACGCACAATTTTTATTAATATTAAATCACAAGAATTTTTTTTGGTTATATAAAATTTATAATAATGCAGTTCACACTGAATTAAGTGTATGTGATAAAATTCCGCTGATTAGGGGCTTCTGTAGAGTTGGTGATTAGGGATTAATTAAAAAAATTATGATTCTTTTCATAGTTATATGACTAGGTATACCGATGAGGAAAAAAAAGCTTTTTATTAGAAATAAAAATTTGTTTTTTTTTTAAATTTAAGGAATGGCTATCAGTTGAAGAAAATATTGGAAATAAATGAGATTTTATTTTAAAAAAATTTTCCAAAAAAAATCTTTTTATTTCTAATAAAAAGTTTTTTTCCTCATCGGTATATCCAGTCATATCGCTATGAAAAGAATCATAATGCCTCTTAATAACATTTTCCCAATGTCCTTTAAATGTTTGATAATATAAAAGAGATTGGACATTACCAAAGGCATTTTTTATCATAAAATAGTTTTGCAATTCCATATTATTTAGCAACAAACTGACGTAGCTTCCGCACATGTGCATTCGTCGCTGTCTGACGAGCAACTAAATTAATTTCATTATTATTAATTATTTTACACACTGTATTTGAACAAATCTCAATGCAGCTATCGTACATGAGCACTTGTTGCTCTCACACGTACGACAAAAATAATGAGCGTAAAAAACAAAGGGGTGGGGCTTCTAAAAAATTGTTTGCCTGAATGAGCATCACTTTTCCATACATACGTCTAAGTCAGTGGTGTCAATTATGATTGTGTTGGTGCGAATACTCTTGTCTCTTACATTCCCAGAGGGAGGAATCTGCGGTTGCGAGGCCTATTACGAGGCCTAATTAACATACATATTTTGCTATGAAGACTTTAGAGCAATTAATAATAACACAATTATCGAAAAATGTTGAGTTATTGACAGACACAATCAGTTATTATTTAAATAAATTTAATTAACAGAAAATTGGCTTATTTTTTGGAAAAATTGAGCCCTTCACAATATATGAAGTCTTTTTACAACCTTATACAATTCTTTCCAATATTTTTAATTTTGTGCTCAACATACCTTTGCGAATGCCAACAATGAAAATAATATTTGCACATACCAATGCAAATAATAACCCCATTAAGTTTAAAAATATTCTATAATTATTAACCGCCATTATAAAAAGAGAAGATTTTACTAGCCTATAAAAATATACTTTTATTTACCAATAATATCTTCTAAATTTTAATTACAGTTTCGAAACAACAAAACATTTTTTAGGTTTGTGGACGTTAAACAATAAAGTTTCATAAATACATCAATAATACACATCTTCTTACCCAAAAATTTTACCTGCTGTCACATTTGCTTTTATGTGTATAGGTTTACACATAAATTGTAGGAAAACAAGACTTTTTTAAATATTTTTACTTACTTAAGAAAAGTGTTTTCAAAGGAAAAAAAACCCACCGACGCGATTGGTACAGAAAGAAAAATATTTTTACAAGCACAAAATACCAACAAATTCTTGTGGCTATTTTTTTCTTAATAATTTCTGCATTTAGGTACGTCTTTTTAACGAAAGAAAAATGGACCCTTTAAAAGGCAACAAAGAATTTTTTTTCACAAACAAAACACATATCGTTAGCTTAAATGCAAAACAATGTAGATATTATTTGTCAATCATTGTACAATGTTAAAAACAGAAATAAAACAAAACATAAACAAAGATAATAAATAATAAATATATTATTTCTGTTTAGAGGCCTCAAAACAGGCCGTGCGATATTTCGATATTTCCCGCTGAATGAGAGTGTTTTGCAGTAAAAAAGTATATTTTACGCTCGCAAAATAAAAGAGCGTAAGCGTACATGTGAGTTTTGCTGACACAATTGTGTATGACGCTGACATCCCTGGTCTAAGTACACAAGCAACCATACCTACTCATAAGAAGTAGCAACAGTCGGTCTAATTGAAAAAGAAAAAAAAAAAAAAAAAAATGAAAAAACCAGTTTGTACCGTAAAAACAAACTAACAAGATCTACAGGCAATCTCATCATACGTTTTTCCTCCCGCAATGCTTTGACCATTGTCAACTCCATAAGCATCAGCATATAGAGTTGACAAACAAACAGAACACAAAAGAAAAAGACAAAAATAAGTAAAAGAAAAAAATTGAGTTGTACTTGCTGCTTGCTATTTAAGGTTAATATCAAGAAGCATCTCTTGTGTTGTTGTTATCGTCAACTGCATTACTTTCCTCTGCTAATAATTTTCATCTCTCATAATTTACGCAGCCGATCAACTCGCTGGTTTTAAATTTGATGAGAGAACACAAATCAAAGAACCAGACGAGTAAATGTATGTATGTACGGTGTGTAACATAAGTACATGAAAAATAACTAGGTCACTGGGACAAACTGAATTGTATATAAGAACTTATATACTAACAGCTGGATAAGAGGGCAGCTCGAAAAATCATTGGAGTTTTTAATACAATTACTATTATAATATTTATTATTGAAATAAATGCCTACATTGTAAAGTAAAAGGAATATGTGAAAATAAATAAATTCCCATAAAGCCCACGACACATGACACATGATAACCCCTTTGCTGCGAGTTTATTATAACACCTATATACCCATATTATACAATAACCATTAAACATTTTTTAAATTTTTTAACAACTAATTTTCATCGGTGCCTTTAACGAAGCACCTTTGAAAAGTTCTTTAAATTTTGTCAATTATTTTTTGTTATTATTTTTTTTTGAAAAATTTCATTTAAATTTTTTGCAAAAATTTTTTATTGGTCGCTTTTACGAAGCACCTCTGAAAATTTATTTAATAATAAATTAATTATAAATTAGTTAGTAAAATTTCTTTAAATTTTTTGCAAATAATTTTTATTGGTCGCTTTTACGAAGCACCTCTGAAAATTTATTTAATACTAAATTAATTGAAAATTAATCATTAAAGTTTCTTAAAATTTTTAACCAACTATTTTTCATCGGTCGCTTTTACGAGGCACCTTTGAAAATTCCTTTAAATCTTTTACCAACTATTTTCATCGGTGGCTTTCACGAAGCACCTTTGAAAATTTGGTTAAACTTTTCAACGATAAATTAAACCTTAAAAATTTCTTAAATTTTTTGGCCATAATTTCTCATTGGTCGCTTTTACGAAGCACCTTTGAGAATTTCTTTAAATTTTTTTTTCCCAATAACTTTCTTCGGTCGCTTTTACGAAGCACCTTTGAAAGTTTCTCTAAATTTTTTCCCAATAATTTTCATTGGTCGCTTTTACGAAGCACCTTTGAAAATTTCTTTAAATTATCTTCAATAAATTTACTGGTCGCTTTTACGAAGCACCTTTGGAAATTTCTTTAAATTTTCTCCAATAAATTTACTGGTCGCTTTTACGAAGCCCCATCGAAAATTTACCTAAATTTTCTTAAATAACACTTTTAAAATTTTCCAATTTTGTAAGCCCATTTACCTGAGAAGACAAAATGGCATCGGTAAAAAATGTCATACGTTATTCTGATCGTGTGGTTGAATTCAAAACCTACTTTGACGGTCTAAAAGTAGAGTTGCACACGCGACAGACCCTTGAGGCCAACGAAAAACAAATCGATCGTCTCTGGTCAAGTTTCGATTCATGTTATGAATCTGCGATGGATAATTATGAAACCATCAAAGAAGAGATCGATCTGGAAGCTTTAAAAGGGCGTTTTTACTCTACCTTTGGCAGCCACACAGCTGTGGTTGCAAAGATCCACGAACTCCGAGAGGCTCTTCAAGCCAATACCCAAACAGCCTCCCCATCGAATGATAGCAACCCCGATATGACCACACACATTTCTTTACCCCCATGCGATACCGAAGTCTTTCATGGTGACTACAAATCGTGGCCAACTTTCCGTGATATGTTCACAGCCCTATACCGCAACAATAAGCGTCTGTCACCAGTAGAAAAAATGTGCCATCTGGTCAAGAAAACTCAAGGTGAAGCGCGAGAGCTTTTGAAGACCTGCCCTATGACCAATGATGGTTTCAATATGGCGTGGCAAAATTTAGTTCATCGGTATAAAAATAAGCGCATACTAGTGAACGCCCAACTTAAGTCGCTTTTCAACATAAAGCCCATATCAAGGGAAACTGGTTCCGGTCTCAGACGTTTACAACGCACGATTAATGACTGTATCACCAACCTTCGTTTGTTGAATATTGAAGTCGACAATTGGGACTTCATTTTTGTATATATTTGCTCAACGTGTTTACCTGAGGCCACACTGAGCTTATGGGAACAATATTTGCCGCGTACCACTGATTTGCCAACGTGGAAAGCCTTAGATGATTTCTTATCATCAAGGTTTCAAACTTTAGAGTCGGTCGCGGACATTCGATCCACGTTTTCAACCTCGCATGCCCCAAAACCTTCATCCCCAGGGCCAAAGGTGAAAAGCTACCAAACCAATATTGCCCCTGACAACAAAGGTAAATGCGCGCTGTGCTCCGAATTTCACCCGCTCAGATGCTGTGCCGTTTTTCTGGCCATGTCTGTTGAAGACAGATACGCCACGGTGAAAAAACAGAATAAGTGCACTAACTGCCTGGGAACATCTCATGGAGCTAAGACCTGCCAAAGCAAATACACCTGCAAGGTGTGTAAGGGAAAACACCATTCGCTGCTTCATCGCGTAGACAGGAAGAAAACACCAAATAATAACAATAACGTTAAAAGTACCCCCGTTCATCAAAATAACAACCCCCTTGCCGATTTAGAGGTGACCCCTTCTACTTCATCCCAAGCAGCAAATAGAACGCTGCAATCTTTTTATACTCACCTTGAACCCACCACACAGTCTGTCATACTCGGTACAGCGTTAGTCGGCGTTTATAATAACGACCTCAAGTGTACGGTTCGCGCGCTAATAGACTCCGCCTCGGAGGCGACCTTCATTTCGATGAAACTACAAAGGCAACTGGGTCTTTATACTCGGCCATCAGCAGCCTAAGTCCACGGGCTAAGCGACTCCGTGACTGCAACTGCAACCCAAAGCTGTCACGTCAAAATCGGATCCCCGTCGGACAAATCGTTTGAAGTCTTCTCAGATGCCTTGATCATAAATCGACTTACAGGTCACCTTCCCTACTACCCCTCCTCGACATTAAAAGATAGTAATTTCTCCAATTTACGACTGGCCGATACTTATCGCCACAGTTGTCGTGAAATAGATTTACTGCTTGGTGCAGATGTTTACCCAAAAATTATTCTGAACGGTCTACAAAGAGACACACAGCAATCCTTGATTGCCCAAAATACCGTTTTCGGATGGATTATTACGGGATAGGTACCCGCACACCCTCGCGGAACGGCGGTCCCCAAATGAGATAACCCAAGACTTTGAGTTGAACACAGTCACCTTCGGTGTAAACTGTGCGCCCTATCTCGCAATAAGGACGTTGCTAGAACCCGCCAAAGAAAGCGAATCCACTTCCCCTCAGGCATCCGAAATATTGCGAAGCCATATGTATGTTGATGATGTCCTTTCGGGTGCCCATACCATATCGTCAGCAGTAAGATTTCGCGATGAACTAATAGCAGTTCTCAAAACCGCGGGTTTAACGCTACGAACATGGACGTCTAATAACGAAATGTTGCTGC
Organism: Pollenia amentaria; assembly: GCA_943735925.1. Classification (NCBI taxonomy): domain Eukaryota; kingdom Metazoa; phylum Arthropoda; class Insecta; order Diptera; family Polleniidae; genus Pollenia; species Pollenia amentaria. Next base: position 13,875,953 of record OX031011.1, read on the forward strand.
GCGGTCTGCCTTCAACACATTTGCTAGGTGAAAAATTCCTTCAACTGTCTGAGTCCAGTATTACGAAAACTTTAGGGCTCAGGTGGAATGCTGGCAACGACCATTTTTATTTCAAACTCAAGGCTAAACCGAATCGTGAGTTAACCAACAAAAGATGTGTGCTTTCTGAAATTGCCAAGTTATTCGACATAGCTGGATGGCTATCTCCCAAGATTATAGTGGCAAAAATAATTATGCAGTAAATATGGAAAGCTGGCACGGATTGGGACGAAGACTTGATATAGCGTGGATTTCTCGATGACTACAGCAAAATTGAAGAAGTCAGAATTCCCCGGTTCATAGATTACGATCCTTCCTACAAAGTCGAGCTGCACGGTTTCTGCGACGCGTCGGAAAAGGCGTACGCAGCCGCCATTTATATTCGCGCTGAAAACGAAGTTTTTGTCACTAGCCACCTTTTGGCAGCAAAATCGAAAGTTGCCCCCGTTAAATTTGTTTCCCTACCACGTAAGGAATTATGTGGAGCAGAATTGCTTGCGAATATGATCGATTCTATTCAAGCACAGCTCAATCTCATGGACTATAAACTTTTCCTGTGGACAGATTCCACCATCGTGCTGGCATGGTTAAGAAAACCGGCTCACAAGTGGAAAACGTTCGTCGAAAATCGAGTTTCGTCTATAATCGAAAAAGTAGGAAGGGATTCGTGGTCTCATGTTGAATCAAAAAGTAACCCGGCTGACTTTGGCGTTGCCGTACGTGACTTATCATCTAGTGAGTTGTGGTGGCGTGGGCCTGCGTGGCTAAGACGTCCCCCTTCAGACTGGACATCACGAGAAAAGGAGTTTGATACGGAAGAAGACATAAGACTAGTTCATGCACATACAACTTTCATAAAGCCAAACGATATTCTTGAGAACTTTTCAGACCTACCTCGAGCGTTAAGAGTTATAAGTTATATATTCCGCTTTTATAACCGCACGAGAGCTAAGTTGACAGCGGGAATGGTATGCCGAGAAGAGCTGTCGGCCAAGGAAATAATTTCCGCTAAAAATCGTCTAATACTCGTCTGTCAAAAATCGCACTTTAGCGAAGAATACTCACAGTTATCTGCAAGAAAATCACTTTCCCGAAAAAGCTCGCTTCTAACCTTTTCGTTTAGCGGATTCCCCTACCCTGCGCTATGACGAACGTTACCCCATTTTATTGCCTTACCATGCGCGCTTCACCAGATTGTTTCTCACGTATCTACACAAACACACCCTACATGGTCAAAATGCGCTTTTACATCGTTTGACGAGACTACTTTACTACGTCCCTAAACTCAAAATGTTGATAAAAACTATTTTATCCCAATGCGTAACATGCGTGAGACATAAACGCCAAATTGGTCAACAGATCATGGCTGCTTTACCCCCCGAACGTGCAAGTTTATCACGCCCCTTTTGTCACACCGGCGTTGATTTCGCGGGACCCTTTGACATAAAATCTTATGCGGGTCGTGCCTGTATGGTCACTAAAGGATACGTGCTGGTCTTCGTATGCTTTTCAACAAAAGCGATCCATCTCGAAGCTACCGGCGATATATCCACACAAGCTTTTCTTGCCGCCTTTGCTCGGTTCTTTTCGCGACGAGGCATCCCCCACGATATGTACTCCGACAATGGCACCGCTTTCGTCGGCGCTGCTAACGTCTTCCATGACGATCACCAACATTTTTTGTCTAAGATACAAAAGGGTCTTCTCTCTCAGGATGGTTTTACTCCAGTCGACTGGCACTTCATCCCCCCTGGCGCTCCCCATATGGGTGGCCTCTGGGAGGCAGGGGTCAAAAGTTTCAAGGCCCATTTTAAGAAACTGTGCCATAGTCAGCAGTCTACGTATGAAGAATTCAGCACAATGCTAGCACGAATTGAGGCGTGTTTAAATTCAAGACCCTTAAGCCCCATGAATAAGGACCCAACGGACCTGTGCGCCCTGACGCCGGGTCATTTTCTCGTCGGAACCCCACTATTATCTCCCCCCGAACCTGACTTGTCCAGCCATTCCCTCAGCTATGTCAACCGTTGGCAAAAGCTGAAAATTCTTCACCATCACTTGGCACGTGGATGGAAAGAAGAATATCTCACCGAACTTCACAAGCGCAACAAATGGAAACTCCCTCAGCGAGACTTTGTTATCGGCGATCTGGTAGTTGTCCGACAAGATAACTTACCCCCGAATCAATGGCGTCTCGGTCGCATTGAGAAAATCTTTACTGGTCCCGATAGCCGAGTTTGAGTCTCTGAAATCCGCACCACTAATGGCATCATAACCCGTCCAATTGTGAAACTTGTGCTACTGCCACTCCCGTCAAAGGCCTGACAATTAATTCTCCTCCCTTATTTTTTCCTCATTACAGTGCTCTGAAAGAGCGGAAAAACGGGTGCCACCACGCACTAAAAACCCGGACTGCCGTCTATGCCTTAAGGGCCATCCGCTCCGCAAGTGCAGAAAATTTTTGCGAATGACCGTGTCTTCTAGAAAGGACATCGTTAAGCGTCACCAGTACTGCCGAAACTGCCTCGCCCACTCCCCTTGTCTCAAAAACTGCCGCAGCAGTGAACGCTGTCACGACTGCAATGGACAACACCACACTCTCCTTCATCAGCCTGAAATCATCAGAGCAAGCGAGCAATTGAATCGAGCAGATGACACCACCGTGGTTCCTACATTAATATTGCAGATTCGGCTAGATAATGAGTGGAGCAAGGTCCGAGGCCTTCTAAGTCCGTGCGCAGCTACGAGTTCCATCGCGCAGTTTATTGTTGAACGGTATCACCTGCCGTTCGAGCGGTTTAATGCGGACAAATGGTGTCAATTGACGTTCCGGACCCGGTTTGAAGAAGAACACGGGACATTCACGGTAAGAGCTAAGGTCTCCAGCGAGTTGCCCGAAAAGCCACCAGCTAAACATCTTGATCGCAGCGTCGCAGACGCTTATCGTAATTTAAGGCTGGCTGATCCAGATTTCTTCGAGAGCAATTCCATCAATTTTGTCCTGGGAGCAGACATTTACCCAAGAATCATACGCAGCGGGATACAACTGGCATCAATTGGCTCTCCAGTCGCCCAAGATACTGTAGTCGGTTGGGTCATAACAGGAAAGTTCGGAGTTTAAAGGGCAACATATTTTTCATCAAGCAACATTTATACATTTTTACTTATATTAAATAATGAAATTATATCTGAATTTATTTTTCGACTTGTATGCTAATTTTTATATTTTTACCTCACTAACCTTACTATTGAATTATACTTACATTAATTATTTGCATCTTTTTTAAGAATCCAACTGCTTGTCCGTTGTCAAGAATATTGAGCCTGCAAACCCTACCCTCGTTGTTATCTTAGGATATAACAAGGGGGGCGGGATGTTAAGGCATGAGAATCCTACATGTTTGCAGGGCATGAAAACCCTACATGGTTCGCAGTAGCGAGTACATTTACTCGTCGTTTTTTTTCCTTTTAAGAAACTTTTTCCCTTAACATCAACAGGCAGTCGAATATTAAGCGTGACAAAAAGAGGTTGTATTAACTAAAAGTTACTGTGGATCTAATAATTTAAATCATACAATTAAACATTTTGAATCAATTACCTATTTTTCTTTTCAACCGATACAATTATTAAATAAATATTCAAAAGTCTTAATAAAAAATATATAAAATTTTTAAATCTAAAAATTATAATAATAAAAAAACGTGTTTTGAGTTTTAAGAAGTCCTAGTAGAAAAAAAGGGAACGTGGTTTGACTGGAAAGTCAAGTAGTGAACGCATTAGAAGCCGGTTGTTGCTAAATTTAAAGTGTTACGGGTTAATTAAAACCCATAGTGAAAGTGGTTTGTTTTCCAAGCTTTTTTCAGCTCATGTTCAGACTGATTCTTAACATATGTTGTGACATATTGGGCAACAAGTCAATGTTTATTTTCCATAACTCAAATCGAGGAAAAAAGTGAAGTCAATAGAGGAATTCAACTTTGCTTCGTTTAACTGCTTGGACCACAAGAAGCTTAGAGTCTAATCCCATCGTAATCCAACGTACGTATTGGTGGAAAGTTTTTTGGCTCCGTCAACCACCTATCGACTGCCACCTCATCACCAGCACCAAATCTGGCGAACGACCTACAAGGAAAACCCCGGAAACAAAAAGCAAAAAAGAAGACAACTTTCCAGCAACTAATACCAGCCTCCTGTAAGAACCATCCCATTATTTATCCATATCATTTTACCCCCGTGTACCCATACACATACATACATACATACATACATATCTACATACATACATACATACATACATGCATACATACATATACACATACATACATACATACATGCATACATACATATATACATACATACATACATGCATACATACATATATACATACATACATACATACATACATACATACATACATACACACATACAAAAATACATACATGCATACATATATACATACATACATACATATATACATACACACATACATACATACATACATACATATATACATACATACATGCATACATACATATCTACATACATACATACATACATACATACATACATACATAAATACATACATACATACATACATAAATACATAAATACATACATACACACATACATACATACTTACATATATACATACATGCATACATAAATACATACATTCATTCATATATACATGCATACATACATATATACATTGTAGTGTATTTGTTTTGTCACTCTGTAAAAATAGAAAGACACACTACATACCGACCCAATTAATTTAAAAAAAGAATAAACAAATATTAATGTAATACAAAACTCTTTGACACACTTCAAAAAGACCACACATAAAACAATGTTTACGAGTACAAGCAAAACGCATTGCACTTGAAACAATATGTCAATGTGGACAAATTAACTAAAGGCTTTGCATTTGAAATATTACGATGGATAATATTTCCAGACACAACAATGTGCAAATGCAAGCAGTTAGTTAAAAGGCAATGCACTTGAAATGTAACAATGAGTGAGATTTTAACTACATTAAAATATAAGAAAACAAAGAGTGATATTGAGTAAGAATTAACTATTGAGTAAGATTTGGGTTAAACACTAACCAATGAAAATCAAGTGTTTAACGCAATAAGCAATTTAGTAAGTTAGAAAGAGTAAAATATAAGTTAGAATTAAGAATTACCAAATAGTTTAATTTAGTATAAATATAAGAATTTTTGAAAATAAAGATCAGAATACTTTTTTGATTTAACAAATTAAAATCGTCTTTCTCATCATTCTACCCGAGCACTGAAAGGTGCTTAGAAGAATTAAAACGTGCTGTGGCTAAGCGCAGCATTCTAAACTACTCAGCAAACTCACACTTAACACAAAAACAAATTTATTATATGGCGATCCTGCCTATTCGGACCAAAATTAATTATCCTGTCCAATAACAAAAAGAAGAAAAAATTACTTTAATATTGATTCCTGCCAAAACTAGACTCTGCCTAGCCAGACAAAATTATTTTTCCGAAGCAAATGAGTAACAAATATCCAACAAAAGAGGATATCATCATCATTATTTTTAAGCTAAAGAAACGGGTTTGACTAAATTGTGGAAAATTTGTATTCCATCACAAACTAAAACCAAAAACTAGTATGGACAAAAATATGAAGTTTGGTCGTACAATTAAAATAGACACTTTCTTTATTGAACATATTATTATATTTTTTATATTCTTTATTATTTGTATAATAATTATAATTTTTATGATGTACAAGTTAAACTCTTACTTTAAAGATTATGTGGACAAAAAAGCCGTTGTACAGGTTTAAAAGATTAAATTTTATTAAAAAATATATTAAGAAGTAAGATGTAAGATTTTAATGAAAATATTAACGTAGTAAATAAATTATTCATACATGTATAAAAAATATAAATATATAAATATATAAAAAAAAAAAAAAAACAATGATAACAATGATAATATAGTAATGGAAAAAATATCTGATAGGATAGAAAAAATAATAATAAATTTTAAAAAAACAGGAACTAGGGGATACCAAAAATCCACATTGCTCATTAAATTAGAAGAACTAGATTTATTAAAAAAGGAATTTTTTGACTTAATAGAAATAAAAGTTATAACAGATGACGTAAAAAGAAATACCGAAAAATTTGACAAATATTATAATAAGGCAAAAACACTTCTTGAACAGGCACTTAATATACAGAAACCCTTTAATCAAATACAAAATTTAACAAATATGGCAACTCAACAATTTAATTTGAAACTTGCTTTAAAAGTAATTCCTGAATTCTCAGGGAATTATAAAGAACTTCATTCATTCCTTACGATAGTAGAGCTTATCAACGATGGTTTGGCAATAGAACAGAAATCGATTTTACTGAATTTCGTGTATAACGTAAAATTAACTACAGTAGTAAGAACTGCGTTAGGTACATCAACACCGACAACATTCGCTAATTTAAAAACCATTCTTACAAATATATACAAAAATACG